>CM029271.1:30704760-31304760 GCA_016920895.1 Vaccinium myrtillus | reverse complement strand
GAGAATATGGGATTTGGTGATATGCTTGGATTTGGTGATACGTTGGATTTTGACAACTATATCATTGGAAATGCACAAGGAAAGAAGTTAGATGCTGGACTTTTTTGCTCAAGCATTTCGAGGCCTATTTATTAGCAAAACATTCTGTTTGATTTTGCTGGATATTTTGCTCGAGCAAAACAGCCGGCAAAAATGCCCGATTCTGCAACTATAAAATCTCAACCATTAGGTCGAAAAACTAGAGAGCTGCGGTAATAAGAGACCTAATACTAATATTTCCATCTCTCATCACTTTCGGTGGCTAGGGTTTGTGAACCTTGAAGAATTGTGAAGGCTTGTGAATGCCGTGAGTTTCAAGATCATCTTCAAGGGGTTTGTTCTTCGTGAAAAACAATCAATCTCTGAGTAAAGTCCTTTCGTGGAGTTCGAGAGGAGCTTCAAAGTCCTTCGGTGGATTCCGGGAGGCAAACGGAAGGCTTGTGGATTCAAGGCAGCGGCGGTCAAAGCACTGGGTGTGGTGAGCGAGGATTCGGCAAGTCGTTCTTAGGTTCGATTGGTGAGGATTCACGATCGTTGGTAAGATTGCTTGTAACTACACATTGAGTATAGTGTTTTGATTCCTTCCCGTGATTATTACCCGTATCGGGGTTTTCCATGTATATCGGTGTGTTCTTCATTTGTTTGCTTTCCGTTGTGTGATTGATTGACATCTTGTTTGGTGGGCTGATTTTTTACAAAAGATTAAAACTTTGCAATTCTATAAACCTAGGCAAACTAGGGTTTTTCATAACAAAAAAAAAAAAAAAAATGAATAAGGACAAAACGAAAAAAACAATTTAGCCAAAAGTTTCCGTCAATGATGCAAATCATCTGCTTGGCTCTGTGGTCACTGCATACTTCCAAGAATCCGTGCCGGTGAATTCGAATCCCAGCTTTTTTTTACCTTGGTCCCTTTAATTCAGGCATTTTTTTCTCTTTTTTGGATTTTATTGTTATTTATGGCTCTTTTTTTAATTTCCTCTCAATATACAATTTTACATAGCAGTAGTGCCCGAACAATAAACGTTAGCAATTATTTTTAGCCCTTTTAGCACTTTTAATATAAAAATTTTCACATAACACACTTATATAGGTTTCACTTATTACACTTTTGTGTGATATAATAACACAAATATAATTCCTAAAAAAAAAAAATTGACTGGAGATGGCCTAAAGAGGACAACTGCTAGAAGTTGTTGGGTATTATTGTCCTTTCTCTTCGCACCCCCACGGGCCACAACCAAGAAGCACTCCACTATGTGTGGATTCTTTGACCCATTACACATAAAATGTTCCCTTTGATGTCCATTCCAAATCCTTCTTTAGCTCTATTTTCTCATGCCTTTACACTTTTCTCACTTTATTGCCAATCAAGTAATGAAAGTTGCTCTCTCTCTCTCTCTCTCTCTCTCTCTCTCTCTCTCTCTCTCTCTCTCTCTCTCTCTCTCTCTCTCTCTCTCTCTCTCAAAAGGCATTTGGAGCCAAAATAGAGTCAAAACAAAAGGAGGTGGACAAATTGACCATAATCCTAATGAAGATATGCTATTAAGTGGGTTGGGGTGGTACCCAAATGAGTAGGAAATAATTGTTCTTTTTGACCACTTGGTGAGCTTGAATGGAGGAAGAAAATTCTATTACTTCCCAATGAACAAATTAGTGCAATTTTTTAAATGTTAAATGGTTTTATGCCTGTATCTCTCTTTATAAAAAGGCAAAAACATCATAGAGCATCCAATATAGTTGACATTCCCTACCTTCCCTCATCTCCTCAATCAATCCCCTAAGCCCTCAAATTAACCACTCCACCCTATAGAAGAAGAAAAAATTGGTTTGCGTTTTTTTTTTTTTTTTCTTTTCATGAGAAATGAAAATGCATTGTGTCCGAGGGCAAAGTCGAGATTTTCGTCCAACTAGATAAAAATCTTATCCAGAATTACACGTACACATTTTTTTTTTTTTTTGAAACGTACACGTACACATTGTTGTATTCTATTCATTAGCAAATGTAGTAAACACATTGAAATGGTAATAAGAAAAAAAATATATCAAATGCGTGATAGAAATAAAAATCATGCCATTAAAATTGTAATTTTGAGTGCTTAGAAAATGATAATATTCGCTTTGAAATCATGTGATAGAGAGAGCGAGATATGTGAGACATTATCACAAATTCATATTAGGCGTAACGACTTTTGAAGTAAGGGAAAGTAGATTTTGAACTGAATATGAAAATGAATAAAAATTGGAAATTAAACCTCTAAGTAAAAGGCTTAGAGGTTGAGGGAGTTTGTTGTTGATGCTCTTCTTTTGCTTCTTGTTATGGTGGTGCTTTGCTGCTTACAAGTGCAATCGTTTGTTTTGGCCTGGGATGCTTTTTTGGGTTTCTGTTGATAGGCTCAGGGACTGAGCTAGGAATTTCACTACGCATGGGCAAATATTTTTTTGCAAATATTTTTTTCAAAATATTTTGCAGGGGCGAGTCTATATAATTCATAGGAAATTTTGTTTTTTCTCTATATAATATTATAGGTTTTTTTTTTCTTGCAGGGGCGACCGCCCCTACTAGCCCCCCTCTGGCTCCATCCCCTTGACAGGCTCATGGTTGCAAGGTCCAGATGCTGTGTTTTGAAGGATGTTGTTGTTGGGTGGTGTTTCTTTGCTGGATAGGTTGTTTCTGCTATTTTTTGGGGTACTGTCTGTATGTTGGCTTTTTCTAGTTCTAATCTCTGGTTTTCTTTTCTGTTTCTCCCCCCAGCCTAGCATTTCGGTGAATAGGATTTCTTTGTCAAATCCTTACTTTGTGCTTGGTTGCAGCTTTTATCTCGATGTAGCCTAAGTAAAATGACTATTTTCAAAACCACATACAATAGTTGGACAATTTAATGAAAATTCCCGAAAACTATGGAAAGAAATCCTCTATTAAACAAGTTAGTGGGGGAGACGGAGCTATATTTTCTATAGATATTTTTTTTAATTATTAAAAAAAATTCAAAAATAATGAAAAAAATAAGAACAATTTACACGCTCATGTGTTTTTCTCTTTCTATTTGTGGTGTATTTTCTATGTGGAATCATATTGTAAGTATTAAGAAGCTCTCCCTGTGTAAGCAAAGATGGAACATATTCATCTGGTGCTTCTTAAAGCTTAGGATGCCTCATCTCATCTCTACAGCCAAGCATATATTTTTCGTTGCCTTTTTGTAGTGCATATATGATCCTTTACAGTGAAATTGTTACACCACCCAATAAAGTGAAGATGACAGCCACATCTCTCTCTTTCTAATTGGGTTCTTTGGATATTTGGAAAGTCTGGAATATTTAAGAGCAATTTCTCCCTGGTGTCAAAATTATTTTTCACTTGCCACAATATGTACGTCAAAATAAAAACTAATAATGTTGTCAAACCATATATTAGATTAATCTCATTATCATCTCAATTTTCAATACAGATCAGTTGGCTTAGGCGATATGGCGAATTTGGCGAAACCAACATGACTTTGCTATTCTTTGTATCAATTTTCGCTATGGGCATGAATTTTGCTTTTAAAACTACGTATCAAATTATAACTTTGGCAGCTAGTATACGATAGCAACAAGTGGACTTGCTCTATTAATAGAATGCACTATGCAATTTGCTTTAATTTACTTATCACATTCATTCATTGTGAAAAATGAACGACAAATAATATTTACGTTTCTTGGCTTCTCAAAACAAATCTCACCGACTCTATGCTATCGATGCCTCAACAACCTAGCTAATTTGTTCATAAGTGAATGCTCCACGAAATGACGGAAAAATATCAAAATAGAATGTCTGGTGTATTTTCGTTGATGCTTTGAAATAACATACTCCTCCACAAAATCATCTACACCCGATATCTGTTTTTTGAGGAATGCATTGACACAAGGATTATCGTTGGGAACCTCTACTCAATGAACCTTACAAATTGAACAAATTTGGAGTCTATTTTTCGGATTGAGTGTAGTTGGGGTCGGACACGGGGTGCTTGCTGTCCGATCTGGGCCGTCCGTGCTCGGCGATGGACTGTTTGTATCACATCTTGTCCAAACACATCCGAACCGTCCACTACCAAACAAATTAGAGCCGTCCATTGCCGAACACGAACGACCCAGATTGAGATAACATAGATGTTGTCCCTAAACGGACAGCACCATCCCCCAACGAGAATCTAGGTCCTACACTCAAAATAGTGAGGTAGTTCCTTTGTAAGCGGCCATGTACAAGGTAGACAGACACATTAATTGTACCAAATCCAACTTTAGGGGACAATAATAATTGGTCCAAACAAGCCCTACCCAAATACTGTTGAGTCACAACGATGCTTCTCTATTGGAACCCAGTTCATTGGGTACCAAATCTACTCTGCTTTTGCCTTTTTTCTCTAATCATCTTCCTTTAACTTTTAAAAGTTGATTCACCAGTGCAGTATTTGTTGGCTCTCAAATCTGAAGGTTAAGCTACCCTCCATTGCTCCATCTTTCCTTACTCCTCCCAACTCCATATTCTGGACCTCATTCTAGACTGACACTGATAATCTGAACCATCAACTCGTACGATTATGACATATTTGCAAAAACCCAGTTCGATCGTACATTGATAGGCACATCACAAACTTGTACTTTGGTTGGTATACAATGGATGATCAAGGTAATTTTAGACAATAACGGGTTCATTTAGTTAAACAAACGTTGGTTTTCATTTGTCTATTGATATCCGATCAAACTGATGTTTTGGAGTAACGTTCTTCTCTGTGGGTGTTGGGAGATGAATGGTTCAGATCATTGTTGTGGACTCGAGATGGAACTGAAAAATATGGAGCTAGATGAATAAGGAGAGATGCGATATAGAGAGAGAGCTTAATCTGATTCTCAAATAATGTGAAGCTAACATAGCTTAAAGTTGTCATATTGGGTTAATCTAAAAATCTTTTGCTAGTACTTTGATTTAACATCTTTGGAAGAAGTAGCAAAAGAGAGTGGGAGAATCAACTTTAGGGAAAAAAAAGATCACTTGTGACATAAAGTTGAAGGTAAAAAAACACTAACAGACAAACCAAGCTTAGGTGAGTTATTGAATCAAAGAGTTGGGTTCTCTGCAATTGGGTTACCCTAAGTGCAACTTGCAGTTTTCCCATTTGCGGGCTTCTTTTTTGTTTGTTTCGATGATCTAAACTGCTCATCTTGTAGATATCATTGAAGAAATTTATCACGTGAAAAATCATGTTCTTTGAATATTGTGAATATCTATTGAAACACCATTCTTCTGAGGGATTTGATCCAGTGTGCCTTGGTCATTTTCTTGACAGAAATGTGTTCCGAATAGAAATTCGATACCCAATCAACATAAATTTTGACATGATTAAATCTACAAAATGAATTGTTCAAACCATCAAAACAAGGGCAGAACGATCTATAAATTGGCAAACTGCACGCTGCCGTTGGGTTACCCCAACTTCCGAAAACCCAGCTCTTATTTCTTGATGTGGTTTTAAAGTTTGCTGGCATCCACATATTTACGAGGACCAAACAAGATGTCTGATATGCAGCCTATGTTGCAACATTTTTACGCATACCCACGAAAATGACATAGTTGCCCTTGACAGCAAATTTTAAAAAATAATAATAATAATTCTCAATATATATTCGCTGTGTTTGGTTGAGAGTTTTGAGAAGAATATTTTGAAAAATATTCTTGAGATAGTGTTTGGATGAGTTTTCGGAAAAAGTAATAATTAGAAAGAAGTGTAATAATTGTAGAGAGATAGAGAGAGAAATGAAAATAATGATTGGATAGAGGGGTATGAGTAGAGAGAGAAATATGATTAATGATTGGAAAGATGAGAGATGGAGAAAGAATCTTTTTGGAAATTTTTTTGGAAATTTGAAGTGAACAAAGTGATTATGTGTTCAATTAATTTAGTGGCGACTCTAGAAATTCAGAAGCGTGGGATCATTCATAAACATCAAATACTTTTATCGACCATAAATCAAAGAAAAACATCACAGTAATATCAACTAAATCTTGTTCCAATAAAAATCACATTTAAAGCTCAACCTAACTAGACAAATCAACCTGCATTATCAAAAGAACAAAACAAGCGACAAGGATTCAAGCAAACAACACAAAGAAGCAACTTTTATTAACTTTTAGGAGTTAATCTATTGGTGTCACCATGAAATTTAGGGGATTCATTTATGAATATTTAAAATATATATTATATATATATATATATATATATATACAATAAACTTCCAATAAGGGTTTATTGAAGTTACCATTTATGAATCATTTAGCCAAAATCATTTATGAATTCAATGTTTTAAAATGCATTTATATATACGCGGAAAATATATTCAAAAAAAAATACCAGGGAGTCCTTGATCGGATCATTTTTTTGTTAAAAATTGTTAAAAACGCTTATATATCGTTTTTAACAAAAATTGATTGATCAAGCCAATCCGGGTATTTTTTTGAAGATTTTCCGCGTGGTTTTGGAAAATGCATTTTAAAAATTGAACGGTTCGATCAAAATTTTCCAAAACAAAAAAAGCCTAGGTCATGGAATTTTTCCACAAAACCCTTATTGGAAGGGCTTCCTATATATATATATATATAGGGTTTAATGAGGAAAAATATATCCGGACAAATTTTCATGATTTAAAATGAAAAATGCATTTTTGGATCAATAAGGGTCCACGATAGCGTTTTTAACAAATGTGTGGATCAAGCCCTTCCGGGTATTTTTTTGAAGATTTTCGCGTGGACCTTGGAAAATGCATTTTAAAAACATTTTCGGATCGTCAAAATTTGGTCCGGAAACACAAAAAAGGGGCAGGTTTTTTAAAGAGTGAAGCTTTTAAAAGCTATATATATATTATAAAATATTTTATAAAAACTTATTTTAAAAGATCCGGGATTCATAGTTCGGATCAAAAAATCTTCACCTTCCAATGTGTTTTAAAAGAGATGTTTTCCAAAAACACATGTAAATCTTCAAAAAAATATATAATATATATAAAATAATATATTTTTTGTGAAAATATATGCTGATTTTGTGAAAAATGCTTGGATATAAGCCATTTGGATTTTTTTCGCTAGTGGTTCAATAGTTTGGATATTGTTTAAAAACAAAAAACTCAAAAAATTGTTTAAATTTTTTGTGTGTTAAATCTCATTTTTGTGTAATTCTACACAGTTACCTTCTAGTTTGGAATTGTTTAAATTTTGGAATTTAAATAAAAAAACTAAAACTTTTTTTTGTGTGTTGATCTCATTGCGCCCTACTAATTCTACACAGTTACCTTCCATCAACTTGGAATTTAAATTTTCTACTAACAGAAAAGAGAAACTTGGAATCTAAATTTGAGAGAACCAACTAAGAGAAAGGGAAGTGATTCATATTCCCCACCACTATAATGCCTTTATGCGAAACTTCAAGGCCCAATTCTCCTTGGTTCAAAGTGCTGATAGAAAGGAGGCCTTGTGTTATGGCAAATATTGCAAGAGAGAATAAATTGTGGCTCAATTTGATTAAATATCTTAAATATGAGAAGCAATGACAACCATATTCATGCATCGTAAGCGAAAAGTTGTTCGATACTTCAGAAAGATTACTCCACCTCCCATGAAAAGTGTGTGAGCTTCACTTCTAAATGTACGATTCTCACGTATACTATAGTAAAAGGATGGAGCAACGCTCAAGCTATAGCTGAATAATCTCACTCTGCAAACTTAGCTTTATCTTGATATTCCCTTACGTTTGATTTATCAAGATCATGGTACTTCAACCTTATCATGCCTTTGCCTTCCACCCTATCGCTACAATATTTGCGTTAGGATTACAAACCGTGTCAAATACCTTATACATACACAATATGCATGGATTAATGTACAGTTCTATCAGACTCCAAACTCCACGATACGAAATCCATATTAGTGGACATTCATAAAGATATGTTCTCCCCATTTCTCTGGACAAATTACCTTTTACACGTCAGGGCTGAGCAAAGTCTGTATCGGGGTTTGACTACTCATATCGGAGATTTCAAAAGCCAGAAGCTGAATTTCTCTCTCTTTCATGTGTGTGAATGGATAATATGGCAGCATTTTTTGCCCATGGTCGGACCCCTTTCTCACCCTCCACCAAAGTTAAAAAGAACACAGCAGATTGTTTTGAAAAAACCCAAAATGAAAAGAAGGAATTTACTCATTACTTTCCTTAGTGGAAGCAAAAAGTACCATTGTTAAGTAACTTTCCAGAGGAGGAAAGAGGTCTGAATTCGGATAACTCACAGGCACAAAATAGTTGTGCACATTTGTTGAATTGTTTTTTACTCCTCACCGAGTCTACATAGGGGCCTTCATTCGCCCTTGTTGCTTTCTGTGGAGCTGATTTGTACCAACTTTGATGCTTGCGTGTAAGCGCACAGATACCGTTCATTTTACTCTATACAAGAGAATTGCGAAAACTAGTACGAATCACATACACAGAATTTTGTGGAAGTGATTGATCTTTATTTTTCGTGCTGTTGTGTGTACGTGCATTTTATTCGTTGGCCACCATTCCTAATCCCAATGGATAATGGATGCATGGAAAACAATGGTGTGGTGGGATAAATCCGCACAAGGGCACGGGCCAACGTGATGAGGCGGCGTCACCCTAACGTGTCTAAGTGACTCATTTAGGGCCACGGGCCCAGTGTAATGAGGGGTGATGTCACCACACGTGTGTGAGCATGTGCACGTGTGTGAGCATGCTTATCTTGGAAAGCAAGTACATGGGAGGCTATAAATACAAGGGGTAGACCCTAGAGGTATGGACACACTCACATAGATCTAATTTACTCTTTATATTGGCTCTCTCTCTCTCTCTAGTGGCTGACTTGATCGTCGGAGTGCCCGCCGGTAAGAGGCCGGTGGGGCTCTAACGGGTTGCTACGCGTGCAAGTCATCCGAGAAGGAAGATGGCTCATCCGAGGAGATCCATCGCTGAATACACCCCCCACAATTGGTGTGGCTGCTGGGATCGAGTCTTTGGTGTTTTCATGGTGGTTCTCGGGTAGTCGGAGTAGCAGTAGATCTATTTTTGGCTGTCTGTTTGGTGGTTTGCTGGCGGGGTTGAAGAACAAGGGGACGGTTTGACTGGGTTGGGATGAACGCCGTTCAAGGACATAATCGGACTAGCAAGTGTGGTGTGCCTCACCGAGACGATCGCTATAGTGGGTAGCACGTCGGTTTTGGTGGCCAAGATAGTCCTCACGAACAGTTTGAAAAGCAACAGAAGGCGGCGGATGGCGGAGAAGATCTGTTGGCAATCGATCTTATCCAGAGAAATCGTGAACAAGTTTTGAGTTTAGGGTTTTGTTCCTCTTGTTGAGACAAGTTCACAGATGCGTAGCTCGTTGGTTTTGGCCGCTGGACGACGCCGAAAACACAATTTGAATACCGGCACAAGGCGGCGCACAGACTGGTGGAAATCGATCTCACTCAGAGCGATCGGGGAGAAGATTTGAATATTGGGTTTTGTTCGTCTCATCGTGACGATCACGGAGATGTGTAGAAATTCGCCGTAAGATGCCGGAAAATCTTACACGCACCAGTTGAATGTCGCGCGTGCAAAGCGAGTAAGATCTACTCGCAGGGTGACGTCGGGTTCGTATGGGAGCTTGATTTGACGGATGAGGGTTGTGCATCTCACTAACGTGAGTCTATTGATGGTGTTTTGATCGAGTTTCGATGCCGGATGAAGCCGTTAATGGAGTTTGAACTCCAGCGAAGAGCACCGAACAGAATTTTTGGGTTTTTTACCTGTAAAAGTAGATCAAAAGGAACTTTTAATCACTGGGCTTTGTCTATAAAGAACATTTCCGGAAAGTGCTTCGGTGACGCTCACGCGCCGGTCAAATGACGGCGCGTGATGTTTGCTCAGTGCAGCTATGATCCACGCGCTGCACGAGCCAACAGAGGGAAGAAGAAGGTCAGATGGGTCGAGCGCGTGGTCAAACAGTTCACGCGTGCGGCCAAAAGGTTCAACCGCTACTCAGAAGGACCAAATATTGGTACAGAAGGTTCAGCGGGTTGTCATATGGTTCAAACAGGTTCTTCCGCGTGTCAGAAAGGGCCAAATGACGGTCCCTAGGGTCTAAACGGCATCCGAAAGGGTCAATTTGGGTTTTTTAAGGGTAAAAAGGCCATTTGGAGAATTTTTTTGAGGTTCAATAATGAATTTGGACCGGTTGGGACCATTTTCAGAAGGTTCGAGGCATGATCCTAACTAATTTCAGCGTTCCGGATTCAACCGCGGGCTCCATTTGAGATGATTCGACACGGAAATTATTGGTATGTTTTATTTTACCGCTTTAAAATATTATTTAGTATGTCGAATCATGGTTTAAAAGTTCCTAGGGTAATTTTTGTGATTATCTTGGTGATAAGATGTCGAATCAATATTTGGAGTTTTTGGAACAATTTTTTAATCATTATCTTGGTGTTAAGATGTTGGGTATGCGTTTGAATATCATGGCCATATTGAGCATCGGTTTTATTCATTGTGTTTATTTATTTTGTGGTGACTTCCTCGGTTCTTTACTAAGAAGTTGAAGGATACTTAGTGTGAACCGTTTTAAGACTAAGTGTTCATTGTTTTGATGGTTTTAAAAACCAAGTATTCACGGTATACCAGCCGAATGTTCATTGTTTTAATGGTTTTAAAAAATCGAGTAGTGACGGTTTAAACGATGAGTGTGAAGCTCGTAATTGTTTTGGTGGTGAATATCGTGGCCCTATGCGGCATTAGTTGTTGTGTTTATTTATTTTGTGGATACTTCTTCGGTTCTTTACCAAGAAGAATAACAGTTACTTAGTGCTAACTGTTTATAAGCCGGATGTTTGTTGTTTTGATGGTTTTGAAACCATGTATTGACGGCTTGAAAGATATGTGTTCATTGTTTTGATGGTTTTAAAGCAAAACCAAGTATTCATGACGTACCGGCCAAGTGTTCTGTTTACATGCTGAATGTTTTGTTTAAATGCCGAGTCTTCGTTGTTTTGATGTTTCTAAAACTAAGAAGTGGCGGCTTAAAAAGGATGATTATTGGTTTTTAATCTCGTGTTGGTCGATTAAACCAAGCGTCGAGGACTTGTTTGGCCGAGCCAGTGTTGGTGGTTGTGCCCATTATGTTGTAAATATTGCTTGTCTGTTATGCAGATTAGTTCTTTAGAAAAAGAAAATAGCCCGAGGTATTTCTATAATGACTGGGGGGATTGAGAAGGGGTAACCTTCAGTTTAATTTAAAAAGGGTAAGTTACGATTTTGTTGATGATATGTAACCTTGAATTCTTATTGAGAAGGGTAACCTTCGGTCTTGTTAAGAGAGCGGGGCTCTCAGTTTAATTAAGCTGTGCAGCGGAATATACCCCGAGGTATTTTTAGACGTCCAGGAAAGAAACGATCTTCAGTCTTATTGAGGGAGTACGACTCCTGGTCTTGTTAAGAGAGCGTAGCTCTCAGTATCTTCTTCAGAATTATTGAGGGAGTACGACTCCCGGCCTTGATTAAGAGAGCATAGCTCTCAGTATCTTCATCAGTCTTATTGAGGGAGTAGGACTCTCGGTCTTGTTAAGCGAGCGTAGCTCTCGGTATCTTCAGCCTTGTTAAGGGAGTTTGACTCCCAGTGGTTGATAAGAGAGCGTAGCTCTCGGTATAACTAAGAGGAAGTGATCCTCGGTCTAAGCATGAGCGGTAGGCTCTCGGCTTGTTGAAAAGGAGTGACCTTCGGTTCCTGTGAGAGGAAATGTTCATCGGTTGAAGCACAAAGTTTAGATTCATGACTTTTTGAGAAAGCGGGGCTCTCTGTATAATCAAAAGAGTGTGACTCTTGATTCTGTTGAGAGAGCGGGGCTTTCGGTTTAATTGGAAGAAGCAACAATTGGAAAGTGTCTTTCGGCTTTAGAGAGAGGGAGTGACCGTCAAACTTCATCAAATATTGTGAAATTTTTCAAAACGACTATGTCCTAGACCAATCCAGAATGGGGGGAAGGGGACGGTTTTTGAAACCATTGATTCTGGCTTGGTCCAGACCGAGTCCTATGTGGACGGTTTTTCTACAGAAGTATATATTGTTCATAAAATACTCTGACTTGCACTAGAATGAGTCTCAGCCCAACCCAGAGTGGGGGGTAGGGGATGGTATGTGGTACTAAGAAGAACTTGAAGATGTTTGGAAAAGAAGCATAAGCAGAAAAATGAAGTGGCCGGTTGGTATGTATGAGGTCGGCTATCACGCAGACAATAGCAAAGACCTTGGACGCGGCATATTCCTAAGTGCTAGGAGCCGGTCCACGAAAGGCAAAGAAGTATCTACGAAGATCAAGTACAAAGTTCATGAAAGAAAGAGATAAGTGAATCAAACGGCTGGATAAATGTCGGAGGTTTCCTAAAAAGAATTACATGGAGTCGGCTGTGTCAATGATAAGCCCCAAATGTTGTTTATATGCGGGCTTATCTCGCTCGTTGTGATCACACACACGTGCATTTTGTGCCTTTATACTATTGATTTTGCGCGAGTTGTGTTTTTGATGAGTTTCAGAAAATCGGAGCTAAAAGGTGTGTCCAAAGCTCCAAATAATCCCGGTTGTATCCGGAAGTACCTAAGGTCCCGCAATGCCGTGGAGGACAATCACCGAAGCTTAGAAGTCGATTCAAGAAGCTTTGGAAGGTTCAAGGAAGGCCCGGAACAAAAGAACAAGAAATTTGGAGTTATGAGTCTCGAGAAAATCTGACCAACTGATAGAAAAAGGCTCATTACTTTCAAGATACAAAAGCTATGAATATGAGGTCAATTGGGTTGGAAAGTAGACTCATAGAGCTTTCCAACGGTTCAAGAATCGCCTCATTCCGAGTTCGGATGAAGCCGGGGCGTGCCCGCGAATTTGGGTAAAAAATCTGCCTGAACAGACGAATCTGGATCGATCCAGACCTATAGTGGATCGATCCAGAACACTCCGGGCAGCCAATTTAGTGCACTTTATGTACATTCTATTAATGGCAAGTTTTTGTTAATGTGAGAGTTTTATTGGATATTTGTAAGAGAGAGAAGTGGAAGACTATATTGGGCTCTCTCCTCTCTCCTTCTCTAGGACTTCTTCTTTATTTTCTTTCTTAGTTTTTGCTCCTCACTCTCTCCTCCATTGGAGAGAGTTTAAGCTCTCTCTCTCTAGAATACTCAAGTAAGTACTAAGTTCCCGTTTATTTGTCGTTTATTAATGTTGTAGCTACTCGTTGGATCTCTATATAAATCAAGTTTGTTTTCGTTTTTATCGGTTAAATTGTATTCTCCATTTTCTAGTCATTTCCTTTTAAACCTTAGTTTTTACTTGTTGTTTGTGACTTTCTTAAGGTTTAAAGTTGTAGGTAGACTTATAATCTTCATTAAAAATCAGTTTCAAGTTTATTAAGCATGTTTTTGGTTTTCTACAAATTTCTAGGCTTTATTTCTAGCATAATGAGTGAGTAGTTTAATAGGCTTAGTCATGGGGTGATTAACACTCCATGACTTGGGATTAATCCGTCCATCTCGACAAATAGCATACATTGCTTGTTTATCACGTATTTGGGGTTGCACTTTTATGTACGAAAGTTTGGGTTTGTTAATCCCTTTGATCACACGTAGCCAAGGGTTTAACTACTTGGCACGTGTGATGCTTTGGGCGATGTCAACTCAACTGTTTGCCAAATGAACCGAAAACCCCTAATCTTTGGTAAACACATTTTTCTTGTAAATGGTTTTAAAATCTAAATCTTCCGTTCAGGGGCATTTAACGATGCCCCGAGCCGATTATCAAGAGAGAATGGATTAACCCGAGTCATGGTAGTTAAATACCCCTAGACTTTGCCTTAGTTTAATTTGTCTTTTTAATCTTCCGAGTCGTTCTCGAAGTTGAGAGAATTCCACCATACAAACTCCAAAAGCCAAGTTTGCCGCTTTAAGGCTAAAACCTACACTTGCAAGACAACTCTCACGCCGGGTGCATTTGGTCTCTGTGGATTCGACCCGGTCTTACCAGTTATTATGCTATGCGATACCTAGCCCTACACTTGGGGCGACATCATCTACGATACAATCCAAGGTCGCAAGCAGTCAACAAGCTGACGGCGTTTTTCCAAGCGATGATGCGGCGGATTGGCCGAACGTAGACCTTCGAGTGTCGAAGGCCTATCTGGTTAAAAAGTTGATCAAGCGATGATGCGATTGGTCAAACATAAGCCTTTAGATGTCAACACAGAAACTTGTTTATTTTCCTCTCGGAATGTTCAAGTGAAGAAAAACAGAGGCATTCTGCAGTCGAGCATGTAGATGCGGTTACTCAAGAAGTTAACAATTTGTTGGAGGCCAACTATGTGAAAGAGGTACAGTATTCTACGTGGTTAGCTAGGGCAAAAGAAGAAAAGGTTGAGTTGCAAGTCGTTTGCAACGGTCTTCAGGTAATTTGTTCACCGAATCTGGATAATTGTTGATTAGACAGAAGAGGATCGCTCCGGTTTATAAAGAGGACGGTCTGGTTTCATATCATGGGCTCGCCTCGGAAGGAGTTTTAACCACGTGACCAATGTTTGCGACTATGGCTTATTGTGTCCTTCTCATCAGAAGGTAAGGAAAAGAAATTCGAAAAGGTTTCTCAGTGAGGGAAACAAAGCGTCACAGACAACGTTTACAGCACAGGACAAACCAGTTATGGACACGTAGCTCCCTATAGTGCTAGGGGCTGTGTGGGTTTTTGACATTGCGTCCCAATATGTTCTCTGATCGTCGACCAATGGAATGCCGCTTGGTATGGATAAACAACAGAGAGGGTCACTCCGGTCTGATTAGAGGACGGTCCGGTTTTATGGTGCATGACTAGACATGTTAATACAATCAAACAATTTGAACTCAACGTTTTAGTCCTTGCAGATTGTGTATATAACTAGGAAGGGGCCAACAGATGGGCAAGAGCCCATGGACAAGGTCGGATCCTTGACTAAGCAAGAGTCTACGATAAAGACAGGGGCTAGGGATCTTCTGAAAGATTAAGTAAAAAGAGGACCGCTCTGGTTTGATTTGAGGACGGTTTGGTTCAATAAAAGAATTTGAGGACGGTCCGGTTCAATAGAAGAATTTGAGGGTCTGATGGTTCTATTAATGAAAAGATTTGAAGACCTGGTGGTTCGGAGTGACAAAAGGATTTGAGGACTTGACAGTCCAGTTTGACGAAAGGGTTTGAGGACCTCACAGTCCAGTTTTTTGAGAAGGATTTAGTCCTACAGTTAGAAAGATCAACTCCTCGTGTCCACAAGGGACGAACGAGAAGTTGAGGGGCTATTGTGGTGGGATAAATCCGCACAAGGGCACGGGCCGACGTGATGAGGCGGCGTCACCCTAACGTGTCTAAGTGACTCATTTAGGGCCACGGGCCCAGTGTAATGAGGGGTGATGTCACCACACATGTGTGAGCATGTGCACGTGTGTGAGCATGCTTATCTTGGAGAGCAAGTACATGGGAGGCTATAAATACAAGGGGTAGACCCTAGAGGTATGGACACACTCACATAGATCTAATTTACTCTCTATATTGGCTCTCTCTCTCTCTAGTGGCTGACTTGATCGTCGGAGTGCCCGCCGGCAAGAGGCCGGTGGGGCTCTAACGGGTTGCTACGCATGCAGGTCATCCGAGAAGGAAGATGGCTCATCCGAGGAGATCCATCGCTGAATACACCCCCCACAAATGGAAATGATGTGAGTCCCAAGTTTTCAAATATGCTTACGGTAGGAGTATTAGAAACAGCAGATTCGAGCCCAATGTAGAATTCTTACCACTAAACTACAGAAAAGAAAAAGAGGAGGATCGAAGGATTCGATCCTCATTCCTCCTACCTCATTACTAGAAAGGAAAGGAGTATGATTTTTCCTTCAATCTTTTTTTCCTGATTTTATTCCTCGTTTTCATTTTCCTGACAGTTCAATTGTTACTTTTTCTTCAACTCCTTCGAACCAAACAAGAAAAAAGTTATTTCTGGTAGGTTCTAAGGATGAAAGTCTCGCCTAACGTTTCGATTTTGTTTTTCTAATTTTCACTCTCTCGACTCTCACTCTCTCCCTCCCAGCGATGATTCACATAATCATATTGCAAGACAGAGCCCATTAGTTTTCGTTTTCATTCGTAATGTCTACTTTAAGGATTTGGTTGGTATGGGTTCGGGTCGGTTTGGTGATTAAACGTGTTAACCACCGGTTTCGTTTTCATTCGCAATGGCGACTTTAATACTCTGGCTGAGAAGCGTCGCATTTAGAAGTTCCGAATCCAGATGTATGTTATGCCACTCCACAAGGCGCAAATTAACTTTGCAATCAGAAAAATCATAGTCCCCAAGTCTTATTCGAACACACACACACACACAAACTAATACCGCAACATGCAGACGACTTGGCGTTTCAAACTTCGCTCGCTAGAGGCGAGAATGGGCTATTGTGAAGGCTCCATCGGTCAAAAATGGCTCCCCTTGCCTAAAATCCTTAGGAGGTTTAAGATAATAACCCAACACAAGCACAACATGGCACAACATTCAGACACGAAACGGATACACTACGCCACGTGATGTCCCAAAAGAGTATCACCACATCAGGTGTACCAGTATCACCACATCAGGTGTACCAGTTTCATCTAACACGTGATTCCGATCTAATGTAGTAAACCTCTGCAGAGCCGGAAATCTCTAACCTTAATAACCGGAATCCACCATTCTAGACACAACTGGAATTCTGGAAATGTACAATGTACAGGCGTTTTCAGGATACCGAAACATCTAAAGAAAAGAGAGAACAGGAGTTGAAAAAAACCAAGGCCAGGCACCGTATTAAACAAGTCTAAAGAAAAGAGAGAACAGGAGTTGAAAAAAACCAAGGCCAGGCACTGTATTAAACAAGAATAACCATATTACTTGTGTTTCCAGAAGAACACCAAACAAACGGCTGACTGAACCACGGATCAACCAACTTAAACATGAAAATAACAGAAAACGGACATATATGTTTGGATATACAATCCAACTTATTTGCGAACAGAAAAGATAACCATGACACCTACACGGACAAAGTTCATATGTAATAAGATAGAGCAGAATAGATAACCCTTGAACTACTCCGATTCTTCTCCCTCTTCCTCTTTCCAGCAGCACTTCAGAGTCGACCGAGGAGATCCACAGCTAACAGTCTTGACAAACTTCTGGTACACGATGGAACCTCCTGTCCCGAGCTCCTCGCAACTCCTCTCTCCGAGGCTGTAACCTTTGACAGTGACCGAGCATGTCTTCTCAAGTAACTCGACATCAACATCCGCATGCACAGCAATCGAGAATTCACTTGGTTGGAAACACGGCAGCACCCTTTCCACCAGTGGACCCAACTTCACAACTTTCGGATCATACCCAACTGACTCAAAGCTCGCGTAACTGAAACCCTCCTCCGGTGTCACATGAATGGTTGAAATCGCAGCCCCTTCAATAGCATTCATGGAATAACCACAGGGGTCAAAGTCAAAATCGCAAATCTCAGAATCTGGAAGGATCTTCCTAATTCCAGAGGTATGGGTCATAACAGCAGCGGAGCCTGATTGGGATTTGTAAAAGATAGAGGACATCTCCCTGTCCAAACCAGTCATGCACATCTCCAACGTATAAACAGGGTTGTCATTGCACACAGATTCGGCAGAAGCAGAGTAGACATGCCATTTCTGCTGTTTGTCAAAGCTGCCCATCACGTAAGCATTGCCAGTTAAACCAAGCTTTCCAAAATAACTATCAAGGACGGCAACTTCTTCTGAAAAATTGCGATGAGGGTACAACTGAGCAGCAGGAAAGATGAAGCTCCCTCGGGTGTACCTCACGGATCGTACAGTGAGGGAAAGAGAATCAGCCGACTTCAAAATAGGAGCGATGGACTGAAGCAACTTTGTGGTCCCACAGGTTTTGATAATGATCTTGTAAGGGTAAACAAAGAGGCTTGATTCTGAGAGGACGTAAGAGTCGACATCGTCATTCGACAACGATGAAACTATGGTGCACTCAGCAGGTTTAAGAATCTCATCCAATTTATCTTTGGAAAGCAAGCGAAGGCCCTTTCCTTCAGGATCAGCAAATATGCTGGGCTCAAAAAACGAAATATCGAGTCTCTTTTCAAAACCCTCAAATCCGATTGCAGAGGCCGACAATGCCATGTCAACAGGACAGAATAGTTACAGCGAAAGAGAGGGAAAATAAGAAAGGGGTCGATTGAAGAAGAAAAGGGAGACAAGGGATTAAAACTAAAACAATAATAACTACTAAACAGCACGTCAAATGACGTGTTCGGGAAATCAATTTAAGGAATGTCAGGATGGTTTGCGAGCGCACTGCACATTGAAGAAACAGAAAAAAGTTAGAATTAACTCGGAGTTCTTGAAACAAACTCCAATAATGGAGAATTAGAAGCATGCACTACTACATCATCCACAAAGAAACTTACGTTGGAGTATGCAGCAGATCTGAACTTCTTGATTCCTCCGTTTGGTCGAACGTCTTCAATGATGAATCCAAGGGGAGCTTCGTAGAACTGAGAATTACTACTACTACTACTACTAGACTTCTTGCCTCCTTTAGACTCCATTAGATCATTCAGTTTTCCCTGAACAGATATTGAACAAAATTACCAACAGAACTGATTATATAATAGTATAATACGATAATAAAAGCAGAACAGCTACTGGAAAAATAATAACTACAGACAATGAACAAAATGTTACCACTTGCTACCAAAAACAATGGCTAACAACCTTACATCACACATATCAATTATTAGGTGAAATTATAAGCAGCATAACATGCAGGCTTTTCAAGGAATTAAGTAATCTGAATTCTGAAGAATAAACAACTACGATGCCAACCATGACAGTTTCACAAGAAACTCAGTTACTTCAAATTCAAGAAACTCACCCACTTCAAATTCCAAATTAAGCTTCAAGTAAGAAACAGAACAAACATTTTTGTAATTGGTTTTCAAACTATGATCAGACCATATTATCTGTATGTAAGATCGTGAACACAATACAAGGCATTGAAATGGTGAACACATGACTGATAAAATAAAGAACTATAAGACTACGAAGTCATAATACCCATATGAAATATCCCCAAATTTAGTGCTCGTGTATCGACCTCTGTAGTTGTAAACCAGAACTCAATGGGTGTTCAAAATTAAACACTTAAATTATTCAAACTTGACCATAAACCAAATGATCAGCCAAAACTTAACCAATTGAAAACACAAAAAACAAAAAATATAGACAATGGATCAACTGGTTGGGCGGGCAGTACCTCAAGTCCAGATCTGAGATCCAGACCTTTTTTACAACTACAATCATATTTTAGAGACAAAAAGATCGGAAATTTACAGAGATTAACCAATCGAACACCCTAATCTTGTCAACAAATACAGATCATAAAGACAAAAACAAAACACTAAAAAATGAGCAAATGGATAAAGACTCGAAACTTACAAATTCGATTTTGATTTTTGAATCGAACAATCCCCTAATACCCACAAATCGACCTTCAACAAACCCTGTAAATGGCAAACACCACGAATAAGAAAACAATATACTTTTTAAAGAAAACACCAACACCAGATGGTTCTATCTAATCAAGATTTATTTGATGTTATAACTTACAGATTGAATAACTACAAGATTAAATATGCGCACAATTACAATAGATTTATTTGATGTTATAACTTGCAGATTGAATATCTACAGAATATGCGTGGCGGGTCTAGAATAATCAAAAACAGAAAAATCATTGTCTCGCAATTTAGAATCAAGATTTCACCAAATCAGATTCATAGAAAAAACAAAATAATTCATTATAAAAGAAACAAATCATTACAAATCATACCCATTATCAAATTAAGAAAATAAAATTTCACAAAAAAGATCTGAACATTTTATCTAACCCATCTATTATCTATTGCATCTATTATCTTAACATTTTATCTAACCCATTTTATCTTAACGTAGATCTATTATCTATGAAAATCAGATGGACCCATATTTTTTATGAGGAAGAAATTTAGAATGACGTCGATATGTGTGTACAAGTACATAGAATTCACGATTAGGGCATAGAAAAAACAAAATGATTACAAAATATATCTACTATCAAATCAAAAAGAAAACTAATGGGACCCATATAATCTTTTGAGCAACACGACCATCCAAGAATGTTTTGGACGGCCCCGGATTTTAGAGAGAGGAGAGATGGAGAAATCATTGATAATTAATGGACGGCCAAGATGCTCAATCGGGCACCACGATATGTACGCACAAGCAAGTAGATTTGACGATTTGGACTACTAATTACAGAAGATGATTGGGGGGCCTAGATAGTACTCCACAGAAACGTAAAAATCATTGACTTCTAGATAGTACTCCACAGAAACGTAAAAATCATTGACTTCCAATCAAAAATCAAGATTCCAACAAATCAGATTCACAACAACAACAACAAAAAAACCAACTAATTCATTTAAAAGAAACAAAATCATCACAAATTATAAAAAGATTTAACCTTTTTATCAAACCCAACAATTAATCATGAAAACAAGAGGGACCCATTGTTTTTTGGGCAATTATGATGTCATAGATTTGATGATTTGTTCAATAACTTACAGATTGAATGACAACAGAAGATGTGCGGCAAGAGGAATGGAAACCCTAGAAATTGGAGGCGGCGAGATGAGGAAATGGAATTTGGTTTTGTTCTTCCTTTCGTTTCGAATAAGTTTTCGAGGATCTGTGCAAAGCTAAGGTGGGAATGATGCGAATATATACTGCGGCTCTGCGGCCAAGGGTTGGAACCAGGTTTGCGGCAGATTACGATACTACCCCCTAGGCAGTTTCGAGGGACTTTCTTTGTTTATGTAAATGACTAGACTACCCTCGTGTTGAATTAATGGTACATTTGGGTCACTTTGCGGTTATGGAAAAGTTTTTGGAGCGTCTCCTCTCTCCTGTCCGTATTTTGGGGAAAAAATTTGAATGCTGGTGACTGCCCACGCACATTCAACCGTTCAAAAATGTAACGGTTAATCCGGATTGAAAATTCCGGATGGATTTTAAAAAATAAGAAAAAAAAAAAAGGAAACGTGTATTTTAATCCAAACCGTCCGTTACATTTTAGGACTGCGGAATGTGCGCGAGCGAATACCACGCCAGCTATAACTGCTCGGCACTAAAAAATTCCTCGTTTTTTGGACTGGACCAAATTTGAAGATCTCGGTTGTCCTTATCTACGGTTAATGCCTTAAATGGTCAAAATTTGCTAATACTGGAGTAGTGTTTTACTGGAAATGGTAACGGATACGGAGGAGTAGTATTTTTTATTAGGAAAAAAAATTAATCTTCACTTGTAACGTACTATTTAGGGATGGCAAGCCGGCCGATCCAATCCGATCTGATCCGTCTTCGCACCCTTCAATAATCATTGATTGGTTAGATAAACGTTTAGGGATGACAATTCCGGCTGATCCGATCTGATCTGATCCGTCCTACACCGTTCAATAATCATTGATTGTTTTGATAAACGATCGAGATTTTGTAATATCCGATCACTCTAAATCCAATCTAGATGCGAACCAATTTTTTTTGGGGTAAAGAAATAAAGAAAATACTTAACAAAGTTTTTTGTTTCTAATAAGGGAAAGTATATTGACTCAACAATCTGCACAATCATGTCTTACTTTAGAATGTAAATGTATTTGAATGTTTAGTTATAAATTTATTTATCATTTTTCTATGGGCTATAATTGTTCTTGGAATTTTTCACCACTAAATTTTCAAAACCTTATCCACTCTCCTAGATTTTTTTTTTTTTAATCTCAACACGAGTACTGTAAAATGTTCCATAAAATGGTTTGTATATTCCAGAAATATCTTTTCCTACACGTATTGAGGAGTATAGTTTCAATTTCCTCTCAATCCTTCGAACCTTATACACAACAATATGTGGATAATTCATTGGCAAGTGGTAAGGTTAGAATAAAAAGAGGTGAAAATTAGTAAATAAATGGCAACAAAAAATTGTAGTACCTAGTTAAAACAAAGGGAGCTCAATTTGTACGGGCGACTTCACAGATAAATGAATTTTTACCTCTTTCTCCAAAAAAAAAAAAAAAAAAAAAGGGAGCTCAATTTGTTTTTAAGTAATTAAAGGTATAAAATGATTAAAAAAATTAAAAATCGTAGAGTGGGCTATATTAAAAAGATGGTTGATTGGAATGGTGAACCATCTTTCTCTCTTAACATGTGGATCACCCTAATAATGTGGATAAGGGTAGTTTAGTGTGAATAAAAGAAGATGGTGGGATGTTGTTTAGCGGTGGAGGCGTAAAGCCAAAAAGAAGATTCGTGTGGGGAAGGTGGCCGGGAGAGTCTAGATCATTGTACTACCTTTGGCGCTTTTGAAGGCAAATTGGTTGGTGAGGGCATCTCCGGTCGTGGAGTTCAAAATATTGTGTTATATCACACAAAAATATATAATAAAAAAAAAGTGAGTCTTATTTTACTTTGTGTTGTTATAAGAAAAATAGATTCTTAAGAAAACGAGTATTAAAATCATGTTGTTAAAGTGTTGTTAGATATAGCGTATATAGTTCCACTTTTTCCTTTCTCCTCATCTTTTCCCCAGTCTTTCTCTCTCCTCGTCACGCGTGAGAACATTGCTGAACCCACCTTTTTCCTCCCTCTCTCCTCCATTTCTCTCATGGGTATGACACTAGGAAAATATTGCGATACAAACACACAGGGATGGAGCTAGTAAGGACAGTCACCCCTGCAAGTTTAAAAAAAAAAAAAAAAAAAAAGACCTCTAATACTATGTAATAAAAAAAATCCCATGAATTACATAGACTCACCCTAAATTTTCCATGAATTATATAGACTCGCCCCTGCAAAGTATTTTAGAAAAAAAAATTGAATATACGTAGTGAAATTCCTATCTTCGTCCCTGCAAACACAGTTATGCATGTCAATAGTGCTGCAATAACTCTTGGCACATATATTCATGTACTAACTCTATTATTGGCACACAAAAAATGAAAAAAAAAGTTAGCTAACTGTTTACACTAGCAGTGTTATTGGAGATGCCTGGACAAGATGCTCTTGATCCTTAGGCCTGACTTTTTTTGAATAATTTTTTTCCGTAATTTTTACTCCACCCATCTCAAAGCCTTAGGGCTTGTTTGACAACTTACTTTTTACGTTTTCACTTTCGTATTTTTAAATTTTGGCTATTTGGCTGAAAAACAAAGAACTCATTTTATCAAAATGTGTTCTGATTTTTGCGATTTGGAGAGCAGAAGTGAAAAGTAGGGTCGAGGGAGTTTTTTTACTTCTCACTTTTTGCTTTTCCCATTTTCGTTAACAAAAAGCCTATGGAATGTATTATGCTCATCTCTCTCAAACATTGCTCTTTTTTTTTTCACGGAAGAAGAGGTTATTATTAATGAGTAGGGAAGCGGTCAAACGACCGAACATCATCAAGGGCAAGATTAATAAGTGCACATGGGGGACAGGACCCCCCCAACACTCGGATCTTGCACCTAAAATGGCTTGTTTAGCCAACGAATGGGCTACCCTATTAAAAGTATGCTTAACATGAGTAAAAAAACAAGAAGAAAAAAGAGGTAAAAGCTCTACACAATCAGAGAGGATAGAGCAACAATCGGTGAAAGATTTTCCTTCTTGAGTCAAAGCTTGGACTATCTGAAGTGCATCACCTTCAACTATTATACTTGCCAAACCTTGGTTTGCAGCCGAAACAAGAGCTTCATGAAAACCCAGAGCTTTAGTGGTTCGAGCCGAGAAGAAACCAGTAAAAGGAATAGACATTGTACCCAAAATATTGCCAAAATGATCTCTAGCCATGACACCAACACCCACCCGCCCAGCTTGCTTGTCAACTGCACCATCGACATTGAGTTTGATCATACCAGGGGAAGGCGGGAGCCAAGAGGACGGGTGGGATGGGGTTGTGACTGACGGGGAACGGTGAGCTAGCTCCTTAGCCTTCCTAAAATCTTCACATAAAGACCCAGCTTTTTCCAAAACATTGCTCTTGTTGCAAAATGCATTATACACATTTCTTCCAAACACTCCTATATTTAGAATACCTTCTAACCAAAAGTCAAAGAATTGAAAATGAAAAGCTAAAAATAAGCCTTCCAAATACCCTCTTACTTCACTATAAAAAGACATGTAATTTTCGGATAGAAAATAATTGTTACGTAGTTTTTATTTTTGGCAATATTAATGTACAAGGTTGTTTGAACGAGTAAAGTGAATTCTGATACATACAGGTAAGGAGTGTGTAACAACAATTTAATTCATCAGATATTTTGGTCGGAAATGGGCAAAATTATTTGCAAGAATTAGATGCATACTCCACTTTTTATTTGGTTTCTCGCGCTTTTTTATTCAAAGAATTGTGCAGAAAATTCTGAGGATTCATCCGAAAAATGTGAATTAAACCCGCAAGAAATTGTATTCGGAATTGTTTTGGTAATTCATGATGGAATTGAAAAACAAAATCCCGAATGGGGAAGACAAAATGGTGAGCTGCTTTAAAAGCAAATAATAGGATAGGAACTTTGAAACCTACTATGTCTAATAAAACTTATTAATTGATTAAAAAAATTAATAATTGAGCTGCTTTAGATGACACTTTTGACTACGGGAATTTAATAATTGATTAAAAATAAATTACTATTAATTTCAGTCAATGGAGGGACTCGGGGTTGGCAAAAAAGAGAAACAGTGGTTTTTTCGTTTTCTCGTTTTGTCCTTATTCAATTTTTTTTGCATTTGTTAGTTTTGCGTCAAGTTTTTGTGATTTATAAATTCATCTCGGCGAGACGAATCCAAAGAGTATAAAATTATGTTCAAAAGTAATGTTTTTTAAATAAAGCCGAAAATAAACCAGTTTATTGGTTCAATTTTGGCTTTATTAAAAAAAATTAGTTTCAACCATAATTTTATCTTTCTTTGAACAAATTCGTCTCAAATCATTTAATCCATAAACGATTTAAAACTTGACGCAAAACCAACAAATGCAACAAAATTTGAATAAAGACAACGAAAAAAAATCAAAAAAGTATTTTTTTTTTCTTTTTTCCCAAAGCACCCCCTCACTATTTGATGAGTTCATGCATGTTTCATTGAATTTGGTGCTCTCTTTGGGTGTGTGGGTCGGAACTTTTTTTTTTTTTCCCATCTGAAAATTTTAAAAATAGTATTTGATGAGTGGGTTTGAGATGTAAGGGATAAGCTCTTCTCCATACCCTATCTCTTCGATCATACACCTCAACACTCTTATTTTAAGTAGTCACTCCGGACGCACAAGCATGATCCGAACCGTTTCTCTCATATAACACGCAAATTACAGGTTTTAAAAAAAAACCCAGTTCAAATGAATATCTATAAAGATGTCACGCCCCGCCCCGCAAACGGTACCCGTGTGGGCCCGTGTCGGCGCGGCCACGTGGCATTCCAACACAAAACCAAACAACACCTGCTCAAAAACCTCAGAATAAAAATACAGCGGAAGACTTCTAACATATATACACAAGTGTATAATTCAAACCACAAACTTAGACATCAAACAACAGACAACTTAATTACATAACATGTAGTTCAAGTACTCAAGTCCTCTTAGTTTCAACTCATTACAAACCACTACTAGTTCAACTAAAAAAACAAACCAACTTGGCTAGCTACGTCACTCGAGGCTAGCCCAAAAAGGAACTCCAAAATGATCACCGGTAGTGGACCGACCCAAAAACCACCTGCTATCTGGCAATCAAAGGAAAACCAGGAGTGTGTGAGATATAGAATAAATTCAATAAAACATAGCTGAAGTACTCAATCAATCAACTACAAGTATATCATCACAACACATGCAGTGACACGTCTGTCACATCCTATGTATCCTAGGTCACTGTGGGAGCACACCCCGCTCGTTGTCACCGGTAATTAGGCGGCACAACGTACTCGCGGTGTAACCCAATCCACAGTCCATTCACGGATACCATCTTTCACACAAAACATGCATATCAAAAGCTAAATCTTCAATTAGCATAATACACAAACACCACCACAACCACATCTCATTGAAGTTAAACATATCAAACACACTCACCTGTGAATCGACCGAAGTATGCCAAACTATGGTTTTGGCACCTCCCGAACAACCGGCTCTTTACCTAGCCACAAATCAACTAATATCAGTCTATAAACTTTCACGGATGTCTCACATATAATCAAAGAGATAAATATGTAACATAAGCAACTTATAAGGTCATCACAACTTAAGACAAGTCAAAACACGACAACACTCCAAAACCGGTATGAAAACTAATAACTAGCCCATCGTATCTGGACTATCACTTCTTACGGGTTCTGAATTAGGACATGAGACCACCACAACTAGAAAGAAGACTTTCAGTACATCAATATCGATACAAAATTTGCTCTAATCGGAGCCCGGATGACCAAGATATGCTTATTTGAAGTTACACAAAAAGAAACATGAATCTGCAGGTTCAACAAAAGCATCAACTTTGAATCAAAAACTGCTATAACTTGGTAGGAACTAAGGCACAATCCATACATATTATCGAAGGTATGCGAGTCTAGTTTCATAATCAAGAGACGGATTGAAAATCCAAGCTTCCTACACAAAGTTATGGCCCTTCTCGTAAGACGCGACAGTGCTGCCTGCACTGCGAATTCTACGACAGCAGCTCGGTAAAATATTTTTCATATTTTCTGTATTTCGAATTAAGCTCTGAAATTTTTACACAACACAATAGACTCATGGACGAATCCACTGTAAAAATATCAAAAATTAACAAGACATTTAAGAACCCGAAACAAATTCGTGAAAACAGGTCTGAACCCAGATTTATAAACTCAATCAATGGGTTATAACCAAAACCCACGAACTCAAGAGTTCTAAAGCTCCAAGAACTGAACCCAAAGCCTTAAACCAACTGAAAATAACCCATCTAGGGCATGCAATCAACAACAAATTAAGGGATTGAAGTACATAACTTACCAATTTCCACTAGTAGCAAGACTAATCAAGAGTTTCCCCTAATTTTTCCCCTCTTCTTCTTCTTCTTCTTCTTCTTCTTCTTCTTCTCCTTCTTCTTCTTCTCTCTCTCTCTCTCTCTCTCTGAAGTTCAAGATCAGAACAAGGGGAAAAAAACTAACGTAGATATTATTTTGTATCTTCCCTAATTATACTAAACCCCTCAAACTTTTATTTCAATTAACTTTAAGCCCTAAACTCATAATTACTCCAAACTACGAATTAAAATCTAAACACTATTTATCCGTGACGGGTATTACAAAAGACATGAACAAGTTGCATTTTGTAATAATGTAAAAGAAATGGCAGACATGTTATAAATTTGGGTTTTGTTAATATGCCCTTGTGCACATGATAATGTTCATCAAATGAGACTAATTAAATTTACTTTTGTAAAAAAAAATTAAAAAACAACAAAAAAAGTAGTAAGAGTAGTTGACATATTTAGATTTTCCATGGAAAAACTAGATAATTAACGTAGAACGGATTTATATTTAGAAATCTATAACCAAACCATATCTTAAAAAAACGATCCAGGAGAATGAGAACTAGAACCAGAACCAGACCATTACACATATGGAACCAAACTAGAACCAGACCATTTGATCGGTCCCGTTTGGTTCGGTTTACAACGCTAAACCATTTATCATCTACAAATTCCCCAAAAAAAAAGGAATAAAAATACCACAAATTTATTAAAATTGCTCACAATTTGATGAATTTGGAGGGAGAGAGAGAACCATTAATTTGGGAGAGAGTTAGAGATGTGAGAATGAAATAACTTTGAAACCCTTAAAAAGAGTTCTAATACAACTATAATTGTAGGTTTTCAGATTTATGGAAAACAAGAAAATAGTTTTAGGGAGTGGAAGGGTTTTGGACATTTGTGGAAGTAGAAGAGTTCGGTGGGTAGTTGAAAAGCTTTATTGATGGCTCATGGTCGATGGAAGGGTAAAAATAAATAAATAAATAAATATATGTATGTATGACAGACATGTATTAACGGTCCAGTTTGGTTTGAACCACGGTTTGTAATTATAAAACCAAGGACTGAACCATTATATATAGTTCTCATTTTTTTGAAACCAAAACTAATTCATTAAACCATAGAACCAATCCAAATAGATCGGTTTGGTTTGGTCGATCCGGTTTCGGGATTTTTTCGGTTTCCTTATACACCCCTAGGAAAAAGTAGTAGAGTTTATGGCTAGTGTTTTGAACTTAGATTTCTCATGCAAGCAAAAACAAAGGAGTTAATGTACTTCTTATCATATGCCCAGGGGCGGTACGCAAGGGGGGAACCTCGGCCCTGCACAACTCCAAGTATTCTCACGTATTATACTAATTTTTCAGGTTAATTAAAAAATTTCTATAGGATTGACCCTTGCTAATCGCTTGAGTGAAAAATATTCTTAAAATTTCTATTGGTGTGGGGTAAAAACTCCTAAAATTTTAAGTTATCAATCATTTTTTAGGTTGCTTTTATAAAATTTAACGGTGGTTACACACATGCACACAATGTTGTCTCTTATTCGGAGTTCGCAAGTAGCGATAAATGCTTACACAATATATTTTTTTATGAATATGAAAATACAAGTGTTTCGGCCGTTGCTTGACTCCAATCCTGCGTCCGCCACTGCATATATATGCCTATGGGCACATGTTAACAAAACCCAATTAACAAAAGCCAAAAAAGAAAAGAAAATTGAACCATATTCTCCCTTTACATGTGGACATCCTATTCTTTTAATATTGATCACCCTAATAATGTGGAAAAGGGTAGTTTAGTCAATGAGAAGATAGGATGTGGTTTAGCGGTGGAGGTGAAAAGCCCATAGAAAGGGATTCGTGTGGGGAAGGTGGCCAGGTCTCTAGGTCAAGATGAGCTTTTGGCGCTTTTGAATTGAAGGTAGTAAATGGTTGGTGACAAAATGCTCTACCCCTCCGGCCGAGAAAAACTTGCATTGCCGAACAAATTTTGGACGGCTGAGATTTAAGGAAGTATTTTTGTAAATTTTGGGGACAAATTTACCCCAACAAATTTAAGCCGGCTAAAACATATTTTGACTGCTTAGATGCAACGACGGGTCTCACGTGGCAATACCTTATCTGCATGCAAGTTTTTCTCCCTTTCCCCTAACCTTTTTTTTTAGAGATTTTTATCGCAATTTTTTTCGTTGTTTTGTCATAATTTTTTTTTAGATTTGAATCAGATTTTACATCAAATCATTCGTCACGATCAAGGAAATCGGAAAAGTATAAAAATATAGAACAAAGCTGACAAAATTCATATAAGACAACAAAAAAGACTAAAAAAATTAGCGTTCCCCCAAAAGTCAGCTTATGGGTCTTTTTTTAACAGATGAATTTTTTTCAACTCTGATCTATATTTTTATACTTCTTCAAATTTTCCCATCGAGGCAAACGACAAGATGTAAAAATTTGACTTTAATTCAGGAGCGGTTGTAGGATTTTTGTTCAGTGGCAACAAAAAAAAATGTGAAGATTTGAAAAAGAATGTGTACAAAATTTTTTGTACATATAACATTATATAATATAAATATATTTATTTATTTTTGTTGAAAACTTATCGAGGCTAGTTTAATTGTTTTATTGAGCTATATGATTAATTTTTTGCAAATGTAAGTGAATATTCATTTACTCTGTACTTTTGCCACTAACCTAGTGCAGACCATATTAAAGAAAAATTAAATTAAATGTAAAAAATATAAATAAACATTTAGTACATTCATTGAACCTATGGGTTCGCTTGAACCCTCTTGAAAGGCAATAGAGTCACCCTTGCTTGAATCTAGTAATAAAAATTAAGAAAAAAATTTGAAAAAACCGCTCCAAAGAGTCCACAAAAAGTTAGGCAGAAGGTGCGGCTATAGACTTGGAAATAGCCGGCTCTGGGATGGTGTTGTGCACAAGGTGCACGCACTGTGTAGTGCACTATTCAACCGTCTATTACTCTATTTTGACAATGTATGGCTCGCGGAAACAGCCATGGCCAAAAAGGCATTTCCCATTTGCTTCTCCGACGCATATTTTACTGTCCCTGTTTGGCCAAAAAGAAGATTATGGTTTTTTGGTTTTTTCGTTTCGTCTTTATTCAATTTTTTTTTGCATTTGTTAGTTTCGCGTCAAGATTTTGTGGTTTCTGGATTCCTCTCGGCGAGACGAATCTAACAAGTATAAAATTATGGTCAAACCAAATATTTTTTTAATAAAGCCGAAATACTTGGATTATTGGCCAATAATCCAAGTATTTCGGCTTTATTAAAAAAAATTGAGTTTTGACCATAATTTTATACTTGTTAGATTCGTCTCGCCGAAAGGAATCCAGAAACCACAAAATCTTGACGCGAAACTAACAAATGCAAAAATAAAAAATAAATAAAACGAAACGAAAAAACCAAAAATATAAAAAATAAAAAAGGGTAGGAGGTGCTGACACAACATTATGTGGCGACCATGTTTCGTTGTAAACTTCACACAATTTTGTAAGGCTCAGGTTTTTTATCGGATGTGAGGCTCAGTTTGGATGTCCGAAATTTTCAGGAGGAATAAGAATGTGAGATTAATATTTTGTTAACTTTTATGTGGCTGAGTTTCTTGATTGATTTTATCTTTATCAAGATTTGATAAAATCAAAGGGGTGATTTTATCAAGATTTGATAAATCAAACAAGAAACTCATCTTCTAGATTGGAATAGAAATATAATTTCCAATGACATGTTCAATCAGAAATCACATGTAAGATTAAATTTTATATTTAGTATTTGTAGCTCACATGTTTTATATATGACACATATGAATTATGAGTTTGCAAGTGGTAGCTATCTCATGCGGTAGAGCTCTTGGATGTCTCACACTGCATTCCGGGATCGAGTCTCATTCCTCCCATATCCCATGTAATAGATTAGGAATGACGAATGAAAAAAAATTTATGGGTTTAATGGGATTCTCCACTAAAACAGGTCCTCTCTCTGCCTATATATATATAAAAAAAAAAAATACTCAATTAAATCCAACAGGCAGATCCATAGCTTCCCTGTTTCCATAGATGTTCAATTGAACACCATAAATTCTTCTGTATTTTTTATATTACACGTGGTAGTTTTATCTTGGGTTTTGTTTGAACACTTAACTCGATACTATGAACACCTATCAATCCCGGTAATCTAGAATTAAACACCAAGCACATTAGCTCGAAACAAAGTACACACTCTTAGTACAAAAAATTAGAAAAATAAAGAGAGAAAAAATTATCTAGGGTAGCGATATAGTGCTTTGGCTTCTTTTTGAATAACAATCAACTCAATATCTCAAAAAATAAAAGGATATGTCCAACAAGATCTATGTGAATTAATTCTTTACACAATTTTCTATGATAAATACTAGTGTACTTATATGCAAGTTTAATTTTTCTTGGCCCAAAATATAGAATTGGCTGAAAATATACAGTTGTGACATTAAATGTATTTTCGTATTATCCACATTATCCAAAGTTGTGTTTATATCACTAGCTCATAGAGCTAGTAGTATTAAGGTAATTCTTAAACACTCGTTAAAAATTCTTGAAACCCACTATTCACTATTCACACAGTGTGTGTGTATAGGGAACACACAGTCACGTTAAAAATTTTTGAATTTTGTTTTTATTTCCCTATCGTTTGAGGGTTTTGGAGTCTTTAGAGTATTCACAAATGTTTTATCCACTCATCACCTTTTACACCCCAAACCTCTCTACCTACCTCTCTCCACTTATTACATTTTACCTTTTTACATCATCAAAACTAAACTAAACTTACTAAGTCTTTTTTTTTTAACAAGGCCTTGATTTTTGGGTTTTGTTTTTTATTTAGAAAAATCGCGTTCGTTAGTTTTGAGTCAAACTTAAGTGGATTATTGATTTGTCTCGACAAAAGAAATCAGTTCAAAATTTTGGATTTTCCCCCAAAAAAATGGGTTTCGCTCATAATTTTGAAATTTTCAATTCATCTCGTTGGACGAACCAATAATTCACAAAAATTAGATTCAGAACTAATCAATGTGAATTTTTTTCAATAAAGACGAAACCCAAAAGGTCAAAGTGACTTATTGTTTAGTAGTAATAAACTTCTCGGAGTTTGTGTAAATTGTGAGTGGTATTTATATGTTTTGCTCCATACTTAGGGAGGCAGTACTTGGCTCTTGTCTTGCGTTTCTCTAATGTTTTATTGGTAACCTGTTCTTGACTTTCTCCTGCATTCACGGGTTCCCTTGCTATTGCAGAGAAGACAACTGTCCATACACGTCTCAATTCAACTGAATTTGGATTCTAGCTTTCCCGTGAAAACTGAAACGTATACCGAAAGCAATGGAATGTCTGACATGAGGGCAATTTTATTCCAAAGAGATGTGATTACGTATCTTTTTCTCAGTTGATGTCCGGATAAAAGAGTAGACTAGTAGAGTACTAGAGTTGTGTGTGAGGGCATCCGCAGTGACACTAGTGTAAGAATTAGTGTAAGAGTTAGTGTAAGGCTATTCGTAGTGGTGTAGTTAAATTTGTGTTGTTATATGACAGAAAAGTGTAAAAAGTGGGTCTCATTTATGTGTTGTTATGACAAAATGTGTTATTAAGTTAATGTGTGTTGTAGTGGTGTTGTTAAAATGTTGTTAAAGTGTAAAAAAATGGTGAGAAAGAGAGCCGCGTGTCAGACCATTTCTTCCGTGTGATCACTTCTGTGTGTCAGACCATCCCTCTTCTTTCTCTCTCTCTCTCCCGAATTTTTTCACTTTTCAAATGGGGGGCCCATTTGACTATAACTCCTGCTGGAATTACAGTAGATTTCTGGCGTGACTTTTGTTAACCACTGCTGGACAGTAACTACACGGTAGCTACACTACTACGGGAGGAAAAAATAAAAAAGTCAGTTAACTGTGGTAGAATCTGACTAATTTGTGGGTTTAACTCCACCACTACAGATGGCCTAAGTAACAAATATTTGTCCCTTTTTGGGTCCCAATGGTGTAGTTAATTAGTGTAAGAAAGTTAGTGTAAGAAAATAGGAAAAAAATAACCGTACCAACACAATTGTTGGTACTGCTAATATTTCCGAGAGGGGGACGGGGGGGACAGTGCGCAGGAATTGAGAGAACACTGAGGAGAGAGGTAGAGATTGGGAGGAGAGAGAAAGAGAAAAGAGTAAAAGTTGGGCCCACCTATATCTATATATACATATATATTTGTGTCCTTTTTTTTTAATATTTTGATAATACCCTAACAACACTATTGCAACACTACTTACCTTAACAACACATTTTGTCATAATAACATACAAATGAGACTCACTTTTTACACTTTTGTGTCCTATAACAACACATTTTTAACTCCACCACTGCGGATGCCCTGAGATAGCTAACAGTCATGCAAAATTCATGTCAGAGATGAATCCTACCCACAAAATTAAAAGGAAATAAAGCAATATTGTTGCAATTAAAGACAAATATAGCAACATAGTTGCACCAGTTTGGTTTTAATTGATCACAATCTCAAATTTAAACCATTGAATTCAACTTATCTCACACGATGCAAATAAGTCGCCTAGGATGATATAGCAGTAGGGGTGAGCATGAACCGGATTTGTCTGGTTTATAATAAATCAAGAACCAAACCACTACATTAATGGAAAACAAAGCCAAGTAGCCAACACATATAATTCATAGAACAAAACCATTACAAACCATAAAAATAAGGTTTCGATTTCAAATTTAAACCACAATTCACTTGAAATTGAGAATATCATCTTCATAAACTATTTAAAGTACTCTTTCGAAAAAATATTTAAAGTACTCTTCTAAAACTTATACTCCAACAAATTATATTAAAATAAACAAAACTCACTAACATCAACCGATTAAAGATGAGTATAATAACAGTAACTAGTAAAGGAATTAGGACATGGAATAGAGTACTAAATTAGAAAATTAGTTACCGAGTAAAAAGATTAGAAAATAAATTGACAAAGCTTAAATCGTGTATGTTTAGGGTATTGAAATTTAGGAATAAGTTATCATAAATACAAGTTTAATATTGGAAGTGGAAGAATGAGGTGGTGGAACAGAGCATTAGATTACGAAATTTATTGACAATGGGAAAAAATTATTCAGTATGTCTAAATAAATTACACACACACACACATATACATATATATATATACACATGAAACTTCTAATAAAGACCCTTATATGCGGATCAACGTGCGGACCTCATGCTATATACAGCGTTTTTAACAAAAATTGATCGGATGAAGCCCTTCCGGGTAATTTTTTTTTTTTGACGAATCCTCGCGTTGGACTTTAAAAACACATTTTAAACACATCTAACGGTTCAGATCATCGAAATTCAGTTCGGAAAGTGAAAAAATGGCTAGGTCTGCATGAAATTTAAAATAAGGATCCTTTATTGGAAGAGGATTCTATATATATACAATTTACTTCCAGTCAGGGCTCCCAGATTTTTAAAAAATCCACACCTCATAGATCTCGATCAAATTTCGACGATCCGAATCGTCCAATGTGTTTAAAAGGTGTTTTTAAGGGTCCCCGCGAGAAATTAGAAGGAAAAAAAAACGGGAACGGGCTTGATCTAAGCAATTTTTCATATATAGCTCCCTCAGAAGACAATTTTTGTTTTTTGTTTTCCAGAATGCAGTGTTTGGAAGATATGGAAGTGCTATCACCGTCACCATCTCAACCGGGAGGATCATCTGCTAATTCTTCCACAGTACTTTACAATCCTCAGGTAAAAAACAACTTGGTACCAAAAATGAAACAAAAGTTTGCCAGTTTAGATGATGCGCACAATTTTTACAACAATTATGCAAAAGAATCTGGATTTAGTGTCCGAATCAATTCCAGCAAGTTAGGTAAGGAAGGTCAAATCATTAGAAAAGAGTACGTGTGATATAAAGAAGGGCTGAGCTCCCCAAAGAATACGCTACTCATTTCTGAAAAAACTGTACGGAAACGGGGGCTAACGAGAGAGGGTTGTGGTGCAAAAATGTCGGTTGTGAGAGACAAATCAGGTGGTGAGGGGTATGAAGTCATCCAATTTTTCGAGGGTCACAACCACCCTCTTACGACACCGAGGAAGGTGCATTTGTTGCGATCTCATCGTGACGTGTCTACTGCCAAAAAAAGCTTTAACCCAACAATTAGCTACCGCAAATGTGGCAATGAACCAACAAATGAGTGTTCTTGATGTCCAATCCGAAGGTCTTGAAAATAATGGATTTTTAGAACGAGATCTTCGAAATGCCGAAAGGGATAGGCGGAAAAATTTAGAGGGACATGATGCCAATATGTTATCGAGTATTTCAAGAATGAAAAACAAATGAATCCATCTTTTATGTTTACATGGGAGCCAAGTGATGATGGGAGGATGATTCATTGTTTTTGGGCCGATGCGACCTCTAGAAAATCATACGAGTATTTCGGGGATGTAGTGGTATTTGATACAACGTACAACACAAATCGATATGGTTTGAACTTCGCACCTATGTTTGGGGTTAATCACCATGGGCAGATTACACTTCTTGGTTGTGCATTCTTAAGTGGCGAGAAGAATGATGCCTTTCATTGGTTTTTCAAAGTATGGTTAAATTCGATGCCAGGCGGCCCACCCAAAATGATCATAACTGATCAAGATCCGGCTATGGCAAAAGCAATTGCCACTTTTCTTCCGAATACCCTTCATAGGTTTTGCATTTGGCATATTGTGAATAAATTTTCAGAAAAAATAGGTGCATTATCCTATAAAGAGCATTATGATGACTTCTCAAAATGCACTTGGAAATCCGAGAGCCGTGAAGAGTTCGAAGAAAGATGGGTAGAGGTGGTCAAAAAAGCTAACTTGTGCACCAACGAATGATTAAATGACATGTACAAAATTCGTGATAGATGGATTCCGGCATTTGTGAGACACATCTTTTCTACCGGAATGAGTAGTAGTCAAAGAGCGGAAATTTCCCATTCATTCTACAAGAAGTATGTGAATCCACATAATTCTATGATGGATTTTGTGACGAGGTTTGAAAGGGCACTTTCACGCGTACGACATAATGAATTGGATTTGGATCACAAAGATGTAAATGAGAGGCCACTATTCAGAACATCAAAGTTAATGGAGTCGAAAGCGAGTGAATTGTACACACAATCTATTTTTTACAAGTTCCAATAGGAACTCTTTCAAAGTGGCGCATATGTGGTAAGAAGGACATCTAAAGATGAACATCGCGGTTTGTACAATGTCAAGAGGGAAAAGGAGAGTGGATCAAAGGGTCGCGAGGTTTTGGTGGAGAAGTCATCGAACTATGTTAGTTGTAGCTGCAAGATGTTTGAATGTGAAGGGATTCCTTGTCGTCACATGTTAGCGTATTTCACTAAAAAGCAATTTGTGGAACTTCCAAATGAGTACATCTTGCAGAGGTGGACAAAGTCAGCAAAAGCTAGTAGGGTTATGGATGACTTGGGTGGGCGCGTGAAAGAAATATGTAACATTCCTTTGTTGGGGAGGCGACAGAGGCTCTTACAACTTGCTTGTAATATAATTGATGAAGCCGTGGTAAATGAAGATGACAGCAAACTTCTGGAAGAATCTTTGTTATCGGCTCAAAAGAAGTTCGCAGGCAAGAAGCGTGCAAGGGAAGATGAAATTGGCAGCACCCCTGAAGTGCCTATTTCGCTTGGCAGCCAACATAATTTTAAAGAACCATTTCCGGTTAGATATAAGGGTTGTGGTAAGCGACTAAAGGGAAGAAAAGAGAAGTCGTTGAAGAAGGGGAGGCGTTGTAATGGCTGTGGATTAATCGGGCAATCCCATGACAAAAGGAATTGTCCAAGACTTCTGAATTAACGAGATCTTCGAAATGCCGAAAGGGATAGGCGGAAAAATTTAGAGGGACATGATGCCAATATGTTATCGAGTATTTCAAGAATGAAAAACAAATGAATCCATCTTTTATGTTTACATGGGAGCCAAGTGATGATGGGAGGATGATTCATTGTTTTTGGGCCGATGCGACCTCTAGAAAATCATACGAGTATTTCGGGGATGTAGTGGTATTTGATACAACGTACAACACAAATCGATATGGTTTGAACTTCGCACCTATGTTTGGGGTTAATCACCATGGGCAGATTACACTTCTTGGTTGTGCATTCTTAAGTGGCGAGAAGAATGATGCCTTTCATTGGTTTTTCAAAGTATGGTTAAATTCGATGCCAGGCGGCCCACCCAAAATGATCATAACTGATCAAGATCCGGCTATGGCAAAAGCAATTGCCACTTTTCTTCCGAATACCCTTCATAGGTTTTGCATTTGGCATATTGTGAATAAATTTTCAGAAAAAATAGGTGCATTATCCTATAAAGAGCATTATGATGACTTCTCAAAATGCACTTGGAAATCCGAGAGCCGTGAAGAGTTCGAAGAAAGATGGGTAGAGGTGGTCAAAAAAGCTAACTTGTGCACCAACGAATGATTAAATGACATGTACAAAATTCGCGATAGATGGATTCCGGCATTTGTGAGACACATCTTTTCTACCGGAATGAGTAGTAGTCAAAGAGCGGAAATTTCCCATTCATTCTACAAGAAGTATGTGAATCCACATAATTCTATGATGGATTTTGTGACGAGGTTTGAAAGGGCACTTTCACGCGTACGACATAATGAATTGGATTTGGATCACAAAGATGTAAATGAGAGGCCACTATTCAGAACATCAAAGTTAATGGAGTCGAAAGCGAGTGAATTGTACACACAATCTATTTTTTACAAGTTCCAATAGGAACTCTTTCAAAGTGGCGCATATGTGGTAAGAAGGACATCTAAAGATGAACATCGCGGTTTGTACAATGTCAAGAGGGAAAAGGAGAGTGGATCAAAGGGTCGCGAGGTTTTGGTGGAGAAGTCATCGAACTATGTTAGTTGTAGCTGCAAGATGTTTGAATGTGAAGGGATTCCTTGTCGTCACATGTTAGCGTATTTCACTAAAAAGCAATTTGTGGAACTTCCAAATGAGTACATCTTGCAGAGGTGGACAAAGTCAGCAAAAGCTAGTAGGGTTATGGATGACTTGGGTGGGCGCGTGAAAGAAATATGTAACATTCCTTTGTTGGGGAGGCGACAGAGGCTCTTACAACTTGCTTGTAATATAATTGATGAAGCCGTGGTAAATGAAGATGACAGCAAACTTCTGGAAGAATCTTTGTTATCGGCTCAAAAGAAGTTCGCAGGCAAGAAGCGTGCAAGGGAAGATGAAATTGGCAGCACCCCTGAAGTGCCTATTTCGCTTGGCAGCCAACATAATTTTAAAGAACCATTTCCGGTTAGATATAAGGGTTGTGGTAAGCGACTAAAGGGAAGAAAAGAGAAGTCGTTGAAGAAGGGGAGGCGTTGTAATGGCTGTGGATTAATCGGGCAATCCCATGACAAAAGGAATTGTCCAAGACTTCTGAATAGGTTGGTGTATAAGTTCATTTATTTCTTATTGAACTTTAATTTTATCTGAATAGTTTCTGAATAATTGTTGTTTTTTTCTTAGCTCTTCAAAAGATGTTATGTTGAATGATGATTCCGACGAGGACGAGGACGACATTGACTCTAATGATGATTGTAAGTGTTCGTAGATCTTTTTATAAGTTAATTATTTTTTCATCTTCATATTATGACATTTTTTTGTTTTAGGATGGGACAAGCAGTCGTGAGAAGATGGCAACATGCAGGGATGGAATCTGGCAGATTGTATATGTATTTTTTGTGTTTGAAAACTGGGAGTAGACTGAACTGTATGAACAGATTGGTAGATTGGGAGTAGACTGAACTGTGGTGAAATCTGAACTATAATGTACAATATGTGTTAGGGAATTTTTTGATGAACTGAAATGTATGAATAGAATGGTAGACTTAACTGGAAGTTTTTGCTGAACTGTAATGTATGAACAAAATGGCAGATTGTTATGTTAATTTTTTTGGGTCTGATATTCTGGTTGAACATGATAACTTAGTGCCTCTGTAGTAGTTTTGCTTGTGCAGTAGTGTTCCTGTTTTGAATTTTAACAGTGCACTGTACTTTGAATTGAGAAGTTCTCATTAGCATTAGTGAATTCAGAATTCTGATAGTTTTAAAAAGCACTATGTTGAATGATCCATGTTACTTTGAATTGAGATGTGTGTATTTGCTCCAGTTTACCTCAATTTGGTTCCCATAGATTGAAGGGGTAGGATTAAGCCAAAGACCATCAGGAAATGGGAAGAATGGCAACCCTCATGGAAGAAGTAAACGAAGTTAAAGACCTAGTGATAACAAGAGCAACGCTGGAGATGGCCATGTTTGGTGACTGCTTCCATGAACTTTTTTGTCTATACTCCATACGATACAAAAGCATTTGGACATCATAAATCCCAGCAGAAATCAACCATCCATAAACTCAGTATACCACTACTGAATGATGAAAACCATAACACTATTAATTATTGCATTTAACCAACTTTTCATGCGCAACAGAGAGAAAAAAATAAACTTAAATTGAAGACCAAAACCTGCTTAATTCCAGAAACAATACTCATTGCCCAAAGTATTTGCCAAATGAAGTAGACATCACAAACAAAAAATAACAATGACACAAGTATTCCCTTGTACAGTAAACAAACATAAAATCTTCACTGTCGAGCAACAACCGTGGTGATCGTGTTCGTGGTCTTTGTTCGAGCAATCCAAGAAGTCGTCGTCGTCACTGTCGTCCTTGAGCAACAACCGTGATTGTGATCCCGGTCGTGGTGATCGTATTTGTGGTCTTTGTTCGGGCAATCCAAGAAGTCGTCGTCGTCGACGCTGTCGTCGTCGTCAAAGGGCTTTTCTTTATGGAGTATGCAGCTCTTCTTCTGTAGGAATTCGTTGTCAACGGTGCCTTCAATCCAAAAGGTGTTGGCATGAAACAAAAACATCCAGCAAAACCGATGGGTGTCATTGGCATACAAAACCTCCAGAAAAAATACCAAAAAAATTCAATCTGAAAGGTCTTGGCATGAAACAAGTACATCCAGCAAAACCCATGGATATCATTTGTGACTTAATTTCACAACAATTTGCATATAAAAATTCTGTCTCAAAAGGTCCTGGCATGAAACAATTTCTTCCAGAAAATCCCATGGATATGATTTGCCCATAAAATCTCCATCAAATTCATCCAAAAGTCACAGATTTTCGAGTTTGAACCCTAGATTTCAAAATCAAAGCTTTTGAAACCCTAGATACGAACCTAGCCATGGATTTCTTCGATTTGTAACAAAAAAATCGAACCTAGCCATGGAGTTCTTCGTTCGATCGAATCAGTTTGGTTTGAAAAACAACAAAGCGAGATGAGTTAGGGTTTTCATACGATTTCGTACGGAGAACAGAAAGAGAGGGAGGGACGAAGAGAAACTGACCTTGGTTCGATTGATGGAGGGATCTTCTTGGTTCGATAGCGATCGATTTGATCACCTAGGGTTGGTTCGAACTTGTTCATCGCCTGTCGCCTCTCTCTTTCTCTCTCTATCTGTGTTTTGAAAAGAACGTGAAATGAGGATTTGGGTGACCCGCGAGTGTTGTTAATATGACCCGGTTCTATTTTTACCCGGATATGACCCGCGAGTTAGCCTTTTTTCCCCAGCCGTTGGATATCCAACGGCCACGATTGAACTCCTGGATTTTGCTCATTTTCCAGGATCTTGGACCAGATCCGGATTTAGCTAGTCCGGGATCCTTAAGTTCGAGACTCATAGTTTCGGATCAAATTTTCATGATCCGAACCGTCCAATGTGTGTAAAACGTGTTTTCAAGGGTCCTCGCAAGAAATCATCCAAAAAAAATACCGGGAAGGGCTTGATCTCACAATTTTTCTAAAATCAGATGTACCATTTTTTGAAAACCCGATCAAGGTCATTTTGAATTTCTCGAAGGACCCTTAAAAACACTTTTTAAAATGACGGTTTGATCATGCAAAAACATGTTTTAAAACCTTCAAAAGATAAAAAAACCTCTAGTCAGGAAACTTTTGTCGTATACTTTTTTTTTTGCGGTTTGGATCATGGAAAAACATGTTTTAAAACCTTCAAAATATCAAAAAAATGAGAAAAGTGGAAAATGACAAGTAAAAAGGCTCCTCCCCCAACTTTTTCTTTTTGCTCTCCTTCATCAAAAACCAAAATCTTATTTTGCTGGAATTCATTTTGGAAGGGGGTGAATCAAACAACAAAAGTGGGATAATGGGAAAATGAATATGTGATAAGTTAGCTGTCAAACTTTCTTAAGAAAAAGAAAGTCTTGGGTTCAACTCTTTTTAATTTTTAGGATCACTTGCACAAGATTCCATGGTTCTCATGGGGCGTTAGCAAGGCTCTAAAGCAAAACTGAGCAACGAGCTCGAGGGGTTGACTTTGATGATCGGTCCAAACTTTCAATAGTTTTTGGACCTGGAGTTTAAGCCCACGGGTGGTTCTTGGGCTATATAAGTTTTTGGACGCGTCTTACGTTCTCAGAATTAATGGAGTTCAACAAGTGCAGCGTTGGGGCCTGGGGGTGAGGAATTAGTGGAAGTGTGGAAGCCCCCGCCGTGAGCTGGTTTTAGGGGTGGATGACCCCAAAAAGTCAAAAACCAAAAAAAAATTAGTAGAAAAAAATAGTAAATTCCAATTGATAATGCAGACAAAGTTTTCAGGATAGGTACAGGCATTGATGTGTGTGCACCCAATGCTCCAAATTCCATCGAAATAATTCATTCAGAGTCTCCAACTTGCACAAGAAATTAAGCATATCTTTTTTTGGACGGTCATGTATCTTCGGATCAGTTTATGCACACTTCAATTAAAACCTTTCTAATTTTCCAAAGCACAAAAAAATTTAAATCTTAATTTTCCAAAGCACATCCAAAATTTAAATCTTTTTTGGTCCGCACAAATGCAGGCCATCCAAGCATATCTTTCAGGCGTGGTTCTTTCTGATAGTATTGTCATTGTGCAACAGTGTTTTACCGTCATGATATTTTTGTCTTTTATCTGGCGGAGACAACTCGTGGCGGCTTTGAAGATCTGTAGTTTTGGAGTTCATTAGTGGTCCGAAAACATGTTTGGTTGGAGTCCATCCGATCGTTAAGGTATTTTTGTCTTTTATCTTTAAAAAAAATTCAAGGGCTCATTAATATAATCTTCATTTCGTGTCAAAAAAATCGATTCTCACAAGAAAGGTATGAATCTTTAATCTGCAACCAATTGTTTCGATCAATCAGTTAGCAAATCCACCAACCAAAGGTTACCATCGGTGAAACACATCGAGTGACTTGATTGCGACTTGTGCGTTTTTTTTGTTCTCTATTAAGATGATTAGTTTGGCTTCAATGTCATAAGATCTAGGTAAAATTAATGAAAATTAATTCCGTTTTTTGTAAGTGCATTTTTTAAACGCGTTGTCATAGGTAAAATTTTGAAACATTATACTTATGTTTTCATATTCAATCGTTAATTTTAGCTTTATTCATTAATATAATCTTCTCATTTCCGTAAAAAAAAAATTCAAAAGTATAGACCACAAGAAATTACTTTGTTGCGATTTAATCTACGCAAAATCAACTCGATCAACTACCTAAGAAGGAGATGAGCAGAGCAAATCCACCAACCAAAGCTTTTAAAAACCATCGGCAATCAACAAATCGAGTGACTTGATCACGACTTGCTTCCATTTTCAGACCATCTTCAATAATTTATTTTTAGTAACAGGTCCAATATATCCAATATATCGGTATGCAATCTTGTAGTAATGATGTTTTGGGTTCGAGCCGATGGAGTAATATTCATATCTGTAATCCAACATAACCCACCACTTTTTTTTTTTTTTTTTTTTTAAACGCGGTTGTCGTAGGTAAAATTTTGAAACATTATCCTTATGTTTTCATATTCAATCGTTAATTTTAGCTTTATTAAAAATGTATGAAGACATGAACAGTGAAATTGGGATCTAAGCAGTGTATGCCACAAAGGAAACCTAAAACTGAGGAGAAATTTTTTAAGCAGTGTGAAACCACTGGGGATCAATTTTTCGGATGCAGTGGGTTTTCTTGAGTTTCTTTTTGATTAGTTCAAAATGAGTTTTGTTTCCAAAATTCGATTACGGCAAGAAGAGGAGAGAGAAAAGGAGGGGAGAGAGTGGTTGGGTGACCAGAGGAAGATCATCTTTCGTTTGATTCGGGCTACATGGGCGTCGTGACTCATTCGGTACCCAAAATTTTTTCCACTGAGGGCCCCTCTCCATTCAATCTTTGCAGGCATCAACTAGGAAAAATTAAAGGTCCAAAGCATCGAATATCAATGCAGAATGTAGTAAGGTTGAAGCATGCATCTGTGACAGGCACTCTCCTTTGGAAAGTCCCAAAGTCACAATCACCACATCGATTGGTTCATACCTGACCTCAATTTGTTCCTTAAGAACGAAGGCATATAACTCAGGGAGAAATAAATTACATATTTGGTACATGGTAAACGTTGGTGTGAGACGTAAATGTATTCAGTTACACAATTTGAAAACTACATCAAATATTTTTGTACCCGATTGTTCTTCTCACATTGCATACGTTGTGATTTGATCGATTTCTCAATAATACAAATGGTTAAACCTCAAATCTAAACCTAATTGGCAATGTTTGATATCATAGTCTACAACGAAAGTGTACCATTTGTCGATAACTTGCACCTACTTTACTAGTATTTGTTTGTTAACGCATAATAATATGGAGTGACTTCTAAATTATATTGACCAAGCTTGAGTGGCTTACAAGCATATCCTCAAGTATAATTCGGTACACATAGAGGTATCTGTATAGATGAATGAAGCGAGAGAATTGGAAATCGGGAATTTGACTTGATCGAGGTGAGGCCACTCAAGACATACGCATGCGATAGTTATGTGAGATTTCTTGTGGACATCCAATTTAAACCCAAGGCAACAAGGTGGAAATGTAATGGTGATTTTTATAGGAATACCGAACACCAAATACCATAGGGCTGCTCAAAAAAATCGCCGAACCGTGAATTCGATCCGGACCGGACCGATCCGCACGTTTTGGATTTTATCCGTGGATTAATGGTCCAAACACGGATTCAAAAAAAAAAATCGTACTGTGAATTAACCGATCCGGACCGTGATATTATTATACCGACAACCATATCGTACCACGAATGGACGTCGTCATTTGATGGTCAAAGTCAAAAACCACCCGACTGGTGTCGACTGTCACGGCCCAATCAAATCATTAACACCTGTTTTTATGTTGAAAACGACGCACCAAACAAATTTCAATCTGATTTATAGTAGTAGAACTTTCGGTGTCCAGCTGTTTCTTCAAAAGAAGGTCATATATGAAATGATACCAATGTTGTTTATTTCGAGACCGGAAAATGATATGGGTACACCACATGTGCACCAGACGAGGGAAACGAATGAGAGGCCATTTTTTTGGGTGGTCAAAAAAATCCGAATGAGCCTCTCTTCATTCATTACCTCGGGGTAGTGTGCATTTGGGATGCACATATGGTATACCCATAACATTGTTGTTTCGAGACCCGAGGGATATTAAGTTACCAAGTCAAAGACCAAAGACGCAAAAGACAGCGCCAAGAGTTTGTCTGGTCCGGTGGTGGATTTGCTACTCGCGTACATAATGGATCGATGTTCGATTTCTTAGGTCAAGCAGCAATAAAGTAGGAGTAATTTTTTTGAATTCTGTCATCCGGGCATTCATGACTGCATTTGAAGACCGGGAAAAATTTTCGAAAGACAGCGCCAAAGTTTAAACTTTTGGTCGAACCCAAAATGAAAAATAGAGGCGAAAGACTTTTTGGTTATGGATATATACGATGTGAGTTGTCAATTTTGCATTCGTAATAAATATTCTAAGTCTAAACTCCGACAGCGAATATCTGGTCGCCATTTTCAAACGATCATGTTTTTTATTGGTAATGAAAAAAGTTTTTAATTTTTTTGTCTAATTTGGTTAATTGGATCTATTAAATAAGATCCATATTGATATTTAATACATTATAGAATAAAAAGTACAAGAGTGAAAAAAGAGGACAAGACTTTTTGGTTATGGATTTTGAGTTGATTTTATTCGTAAATGACACGTGTAAGTTGTCTCTAGTAAATTAGTGCAATTGGAACCACGTGGCAAGCCCCAACTCCCATGTGACAACTCACGTTATCTTCAAATTATGGTCAACAAATGTGATCATCGTATATATGTATGATGATCAAAGTTCCATGGAAGATATATGTGACGAATGGATTGTAAACAACAAGATTGCGTCTTCAAACGAAAATAGCCTCGAATCCACGAGGTTCTTGAATCTATAAAAGCTAAATATGCCCATAGGCTACATCCTTAGTTATACTAGTAGAAGTCCTAATTAAAATGAAATTACTTAGAGTGGCGACCAAACAAAGTATTACTTGGAAACCTAGACTATAAGAAAAGGGAAATAAAATCAAATCTTACCAAAACTAAATTAAAAACGTGCAAAACAGGCAGCACAAATAAAATCTCCTAATACTAATCGTAAATAAAAATTATTACCTAAAAAATGATTCCATAAATAATAGGGGTGTATATCTTGTTCTACATCAGTATGACACACGACGACGCTATTTTTACTGTTTAAATAAAAAAAAAACACCAAAAGCCAATAAGGGGAATGATCACTCAATTTTTATTTGTTAATGTTTACTATGATTGTGATACTCCATAAATACAAGATGAGAGGAATGAGAACGTGAGGAGCTAATTTTGTTGGTCCATTTTTTCTTTTGCTTTAAAATTTTGCTTGAGATCGAGTTTTTGTTGCATTAAAGTTTGAATACTTTCACGAAGCTCGTTGAGTTTGCGCTAGGTTCGAATAAATTACTGTTTGGCTTGTTCAAGCTATGATGCTTAAAAATATTTACGCTATTCGAGACCGGTCCATGATCAACTTAATTAAAACTTGTTTGAAGTTTACTAGCTAGCTTGCCTTATAAATAAACCAATTTGGAATATGTTTTTAAAGAGTGTATATATTGTACACCGCCATTTGTGGACCCTACCGTGACTTTTATTGATAGCTATATTACAAATTAAACTTCGCTTCATAAAATTGTTAGTCTAATTCGGTTAATTACTTTACAATTAAATTGTTCATGACCGTCTATTTTTATAAACTAAAACTTAATTTTTGATGTACTGTCGGTATACGATCAAATTGATTATTTACATAAATATGTTATACTACAGACCATATAAAATGAATGATTCAAATTATTAAAATGAGCGCACAAAAAGACACACAACGAGTGGCGGAAATTGGGGAGTTCATGGGCAGTTTCCGCCTGAGGTGGAAAGCGTTCGCATTTAATCTCTTTTTCAAAACTCAGCTTAATTTTTAAACTACTTTTGATGAAACAACCCAAATTGAAACAATGAGGACCATTCCTTTTTAAAAAAAAGGACCATTCCTTTAAAAACCGGCTTAAAAGTACGAACCCCAAATATTGAATTACGTACTTTACAACAACGGTCACAATCTCCGGTCCAGGTCTTCCTGTGGTGGCCGACTTCAACTAGACCCACACCGATTTCCTTTCTCTCTCATAGAAACCCTTGAAATTTCCCCATGTTACATTTGTTTCCCAAAACTTTTCATATATACTCCATCTGTGTGTTTTTTTTTCTTAAATGTTCGACGTCGTCATATAAATTTTTACGAAACATCATTATTACACTTTAGAAATTTTAACTTTTCATTATTGTCTTTCATGAAGACATTATCGTTATAGTTTACACAGGGATGGAACCAAGATTTTGTGAATTGAGGGGGCAGGGGAACTATGAACAGTAAATACAAGTATCACCAATAACAAGTAAGTAGGTTGTTGATCTTCTAGTCTCAATCAACTATGGACATAGTCCGAAAATACTTCCTAATTGTTCAGATTACGAATGCCGAACGACAATTATACTCACAATGATTAAGCTTCATTCTTGAAAATGTTGTTTGAACTTCCCAATTCCTACCTATCAAAAAAACAAAAAAAAAAAACTTCCCAATTGGTCTGTAAATTGAAGTATTCATAAGAAAATAAAAAAATAAAAAACCCGAAATGACACGGGGGCCTTGGCCCGATAGCCCCTCATTCGTCATTCCTAATCTATTACATAGAGGAGAGGGAAATGAGACTCGAACTCGAAATGTAGTGTGGGGCATCGAAAAGTTCTACCGCATGAGACTTAGTTCCGTCTTTGAGTTTATCCACTAACTTTGTAAATAGAATCTAATTTCAAAGGCAAAATAGAAGTAATCCAAAATAGAATATTTGACCATAAAAAAGGAACGAAGGGACTAGTCAATTTTCATCTCATTTATCCCCACCCAAGGATGGAAGGGAAATTATTATTCTTTATCTAAATAAGGTATGTTTAGAATGTCTAATAGTTATTAGTCTGCAACTATCATTCTTTCTAATGATCTTACTCATTTTTTTTTATTTCGCTCTATCAAATTCATTATGACTAGTAGTTCAATATGATACATCTATACAATAATCAATCTGGTGACTCCACGCGTGTCCATTATATTAGTGATTATAAATTCTTATTTTTTATTCAATATTCTTTTGTCTTTCGCGAAAGTTTGGAGCCATGGAAGTAAGGATTTTTGGAGACATAAAATTAATATCTGTCGTGGCTAGTGATTTACCGACATCAGAAAATATAGAGCACATAATTTATAAATTCCTATTTTCATCTCTTCAAGGAGGTTATTTTCTACAATCAAGCGTGTCCTATAGTTTTATATTTTACGGGTTTTTTGGTTGATTGAGTACTATTTCCCATTTATTTTTTTCATCTCTCAAGGTTGGGTCGATTTACATACATTTTGATTAATCTTACAAGCCGAGTCTCATTGTCCAAGCCTGGCCTTGATGATCGACTTAAAGGTTGACTTCTTGTTAAAGTTTCAAGTTCAAAACTTCTCCTCTGCTATTTCTTTTAGAACCAACTTTGACATCGGTCACGGAGTATAAAAAAAAAAATGAGGGCTATTTGCATTTATTCCCCAGAACTTTTCGATATTCAGTTTGTTTCCATTCCTTTTTATTCCCCCACTAGGGCGGGAGAGAATCCGCCTTTATTACACACTGACACACGCACAAATACGCGCACACTCATTTTCTTCGCAGAAGCTCCGGTCGGTCGCTCTCTCTCTCTCTCTCTCTCTCCTCGATCTGCAAAAATATCACCAGGTACACGGTCTTCTCGATCTCATTCTCGTAATTTCCTCGTCTGATCTAATCTTCATGCCCTGTTTTTCCAATTCAAGATCGGTTTCTGTTTTGTTCAAATTGGACAGGTTATATATAGAGAGGGGTAGATTTATATACTGCGAGAATGGGGTATATAGGGGCGCATGGAATTAGTGCGCTGCACAGATACAAGTACAGCGGGGTGGATCACTCGTATGTTGCGAAATATGTTTTGCAGCCGTTTTGGAGCCGTTTCGTTAACTTCTTCCCCCTTTGGATGCCGTAAGTGTGTTCAATTTAAAATTTCTATGGCATGATAGAACTCTGTATTCATGTATTATTATTTGTATTGTTGTTGTTGACTTGTTTTTGGTGGTGGGATTTACTTGCGTTTTCATAGCAAAAACAAGAAGTACATATATGTTTTTTGTTCTTGTTTAACTTTTTGGTAGGACAATTAACTTGTAGGAGTTCTTTAAATGGGCACTTGGCCCAAGGGTTGTGTAGCTGTGCAGTGTGCAGTTGTGGCTTTAAATGGGCACACTTGGCCCAAGGGCTGTGTAGCTGTGAAGTGTGAAGTGGGTTGTGGGTTCAATTCCTATAGTGAGAAATTAATACCCTTGTTGATGGGTTGGGAAGGGTATGGTATAAATTCTTCTAAGAAAACAAAAAGAAGTTCCATGGAGTTGGCCGGGTGGCAAAGACCTTCGACTTAGGATTTGCTACTTTGTAGGTCTCTAATTTCGAAACCTCAGGTGCTATCAATTATTGGGGTCATTCTATATGGGTTGTCCTAGCTTTAAATAGGTCTGTTGCTAATAGATGATGGAATTGGTATCCTAAGGCTAGTGGAGGTGTGCGTAAGCTGACTCGGACACCTTGAGTCGGTAAAGAAAAATCTATAGTACACAAACCTGTACAATAACAAAGTTACAAGGTTTGTGGTGAATGGTAAGGAACGTGGTGGTTTTTTGCTTATGAGGTTTTGCAGTGAGAAAAGTCAAGACATTTTGTCGTAGATTGAGGCCCCCTTCGGCCTAAATTGTTTACGACTTTTTTTGCCTAGTCTTTTTGGTTGTTTCTATTAGTTTTTGCTAGATTCGGGTCAATTTTTTTGGATTACTTGTTTGTCTCGACGAGAGGAATCGAAAAAGTATACAAAAAATATAATCATAATTGAAAAAAGTTAACTAAAGACTTAGCGGCGCCTTATATTGATTTTTTTCAACTATGGTTTATATTTTTATACTTTTATGATTTTTCCTCGTTGAGACAAACGATGTGATGTAGAAATCACGATGAAAAAGTATCCAAAAGTTACTAATATTGAGTGTCTTTAACGAAAATTAATTTAGTCCATACTCCATACGCACTTTGGATATTATCTTTTAATGGCGAATGATTGTTTGGTGGCGGAAGGGGCTTATAGGTAATTTGCTCCTTTTTGGGGTGTATATTATAAGCTTTTGAAAAACTCTAATCTTAGATGGCCGTTGAATTGGTTACCACATGTTTGCTGTTCGCTGTGCTTCATTCATGCAAAACTGAGAGAAAATTTGGAGACGTGCAATTGTTATAAGCCATTTTTTTGGCATCTCCTTGTGATAAGTCATTTGAACTCTCTTATTTTTTTTTTTTATTTGATTAGCATGGAATTTAGCACTAATGTGTTTAGAAATAATGACATGTTAATTACTGAAGAGTGAAGAGTTGTTAAGAAAACTTGGAATCTTGAAACTTATTGGTAGCTCATAGTATTCTTAGCTGTAGAATTTTACTAGCTCTATCTCAAAGTAACTAACTTTTTCCCCTTCTCTGTTTTGTTGTGTTTGCACGCTTGGATGCTTTTCCAGACCAAATATGGTAATACATTCTTGCTGACTTATTTGGTTTGGTTTTTGATATGTAATCTTGTTTCAGGGTTTTTTTTTTGATAACTCAGTTTTCGGACCGGCTTGGGTGCACAAGAATTTTAACTACCTTCTTTACTCGGATTATTTCATTGTTCTTTTTGTTTTCAGATTACTCTCACAGGATTCATATTCTTGGTCATATCTGCATTGCTTAGTTATGTAAGTTATTTTCTGGACCTTACACAAGTTCTCCTTGCTATATTTCAATGAGTAAAATGCCATCTATAGTGTGGTTTGTCTGGTTGACTATGTATACCTTTTCTCATTTCTTTTGGTCACTAGTTTCTATCATGAACCTTCATTAAGGGTAAAAAAATTGTTACTTTAATCTAAGTATGATGTACTGGCACTTGGATGCATCTTGTTTTCTTTCATGTTTTAATTGTAGTTTTCTGTTTAAAAGGACCATTGGCTTTCCAATCTTCTCATCCGTTAGCAAGTATGCAGGCTTCTCAAGAGAAACCAAATAATCTCCTATCAATTTATCAAAATCTTCTCTTAAATTCGGCTTTAATTCTTACTTCACCAGTCAGATCTTTGTAGTTAGATATTAGGTCTGCACTGTGGCAATATTGCCTTTCTACTTGCTCCCACAGTTCCACTTGTTCTTTGCGGCCTCTGTAATTCCCTGTGGCATCTTTAATTTGGACGAAGAGTGAAATTTCTTCAAGAGCTGACAGCGTGAGAACTCAATGCCAAAATAGTGTCCCGCCCTCAAAAAAAAAAAAAAAAAAAAAAGAAAGAAAGAAAGAAAGAAAGAATGAGTGTCTTCTCTCAATTGGTCTTGTGTTGATGCTGTGATTGACAATACCAATTGCATGAGACTAGATTTACCTTTCTAACTTTCTTATGAAAACATGCAGGTTGGATAATTTGTAATGCTTGTGAATTTTTAAGAAATCGATATTTCTATTTAGCTTGCACTTCCTGATCATGGTTGATAAACTATATTAGTAAGTTTCTTGAATCACATGTTCGTGTGATGAATTTAGATGAGGCAAGATTTTATCATTTTACCTTGAGATAATAGTTTTAACTTTTGGATTTTATCTTATTAGAATCTGTTGAAGACAGGAAAAGGGAAAAAATGGCTGTAAAGATCATTCCTGCTTTGTTTATACTCCCTCCGTTCCAATTTAGTAGTCCATCTTTGTTCTGGGATGTTCTAAATTGGTAGGTCTCTTTGAAAAGTAAGTACAGAAGGTTTAGATTTCCAAAACTTTCCCTCGGGGATTGTTGGTAACTAATGCCTTCCAAAGGAATTTGGTGTGAGGCAACATGTCTTCACAAAATGTTTAAAAATCCCACAAGGGACTAATATTATGGGGCAGAGGGAGTATTTATTTGGTGGGAAATAAAATGGAGTCAGTACCATTCCTGGTCACGAATGGGTCACGAGACTCACGACATGTTCTATAACAAATCTCGTCTCAACATGGAATAACTGAATGTCAGCAATGCAGCTGATTTGTCTCAGGGATTAACTTGAACACGTCTCAGTTAGTGTAAATCAGGATGTAGGCCTAATATGGGCCATGGAATCCTGCATATAATAAACATGAAATCTGTAGTTGTACAGAGAGTATGCGTTTGGAAAGCAACTACTTTAACAGTGGTACTATTTGATCTAAGTAACTTGCTGTTGTTGGATGCAAAATTATTTCCATTTTTTTCCCGTCATTTTTGAGTATCATGGCAGTCCAAAACATCTCAGGTGAGGTGATTTTTTTTACTACTGTTCCTTCCATAATTTTTCTTCCCATTGATGTATCGTAGATATATTCACCCCAATTGGATACACCTCCTCCAAGATGGGTTATTTTTGCGCACGGATTACTCCTCTTCTTGTATCAGGTTCGTTTAAATTCCTCTAGCAGTAGTATCTCGTCTTTCTGTCCTGCCATGTGCTTGTAGTTTATGCGCGTGTTTTCTTTTATTGACAACTAAGTCAGCTTTCTGAATAGTGTCTTATTTGTCCGTCTTGCCTCTTTTATTTCTTTATGCTCCTTTTTACCTTTGTTTTAATAAAACTTGTTTTCTCATTTTGATATCTTGCCAGCTGTAATGGCTGCTTTTTGGTTTCTATCGTGGTTTGTAACTTTGTATTTAGTTGCGTCTGGGAAATGTACAGTTTCACGCTATATTCTGCCATGATTGCTGGTTCAGAATTCTTAAATAAAGGCATCTAAAAAATACTATTTAATTTCATAAGACATTAAGACCCTAGGTGGAATTTTAAAGAGCTTGTGTTTTTTTTGTTCTACTTATTCTCATAGGTTTCAGAATTTCCTGCATTTTCTTAATCAATGTTTTGTCCTTCAACAACCCTGCCAGACTTTTGATGCTGTTGATGGGAAGCAAGCAAGAAGGACAAATTCCTCTAGTCCTTTGGGGGAATTGTTTGACCATGGTGATTGTTCTTGCCCATAAAGTCTCTCCTTTTTACCGTTATAACATGAGTAGTTTACTAATTTAGTATGGTTCTTGGCATTGATAAACTTCTGCAGGGTGTGATGCACTTGCTTGTGCGGTATGTATTTTTGTTGTTTAGTTATCGTCAGGTGACCATGGCAAAAGTATCTCCTTCATGTTTTACTTATGCTGTTAATCAGTTTGAAGCCTTGGCCGTTGGGAACACTGCTATGTGTGGAGGGCGGCTTACTTTCTGGTATTGGGTGATTTCAGCTGTTCCATTTTATCTTGCAACATGGGAGCAGTAAGTGGTCTAACTAATGGTCAACTCCATTTGCTGAATCACAAACTTATTCAGTCTTGCACATCTCTGTTGCCTTTTATTTTTCCTTTCATTGTATGGAGTGGGACTTCTGCTATTCGTCCATTTGTAAAGGAAGTGAAAGGAAGATGGATGTTGCCGAATTTTTGCTTTCAAGTGGTTCCTTAGGACATATGTTACTATGGTATATTGGTTTGATGAACATGTAGGTCATCTTTTGTGGGCATTGTCTTCTGAGGGAGCTATATGGTATGATGAACTTGTAGGTTATGCTTTGTGGGCATTGTCTTCTGAGGGAGCTATATATGATTTTGCACGGCAGTTAGTTCTTGAACTAATTTGAATTGATTCAATGATCCAGTTTGAATGTTTTAGTTTTGGTGATTAATAGATGCTTTATATGCCCATGATGTTTTTGATTGAGCTTATTGTTAGATGATGTTTTGCTTTCAGTTAGTGAATTAATCTTGCTATTGAATTTTCTTTCGTTATGTAGCTACTTCACCAATACCCTTATTCTGCCGGCAGTAAATGGGCCTACAGAGGGTCTGATGCTGATATATTTGGTCCATTTCTTTACGGCTATTGTTGGTATGGTACTTTTACATAATTAAGGCACACATTGTAGACATTGATCATAAAAGTTCGTGTTCACTAATTTTGTTATTTATTTATTTATTTTTAAATTTTTTGTTTTGTTAGCCGTACTTTATGTAATATGGTTGTTTCATTTCATTTTCAGGTGCTGAGTGGTGGGTTCAACCTTTCGGAAAGTCCCTGCCTTTTTTGAGTTGGATTCCTGTAATAAATGGTATGACTTATTGATAGAATAGGATTCCTAGAGACACATGGCCACCTAAAATTTGAGTTTTGTGTTCATTAAAAATTTTAGGCAGCTTTTATTGAAGGATGTCACTTCGAGCTGCACATCTGTGCTCTATACTTGTAATTGTACTCTTTTGTGCTCGCTTCAGTCTTGCTTTTGGAAAGTATCAGAAAGGTCGACGGCAAGAGAAGTTTTTTTAACTTTAATAGCGTAAATAATTATAACTGAGATTGTTCAATTCTGTGAAAGGTTCGATAGGGTTTATATGCAATGTAACTGACTGATTTATGTGATCTGATTCCTCTGATTAAATTGACCAACTTATCTAGGTTGTCTCCTGCTTGATAGATTTATTTTACTGTTTATTTGCATTCTCAGCTGGTCCGGCGGACATACTTTCTGTTCTCATGGTTTTTCTAATCATTGCAAGGATTTCACTTTTTAGGTTCCATTTCTGTTGTCAGGAGAAAAGGGTTGGACCATGCATGTTCTTGCTTCCTTTTGTACTGAATTATAGAGTGAGATACTGGCAAAGTTTGCTCATGAAATAGTGAAAAAATTGTAACCAAATTTGTCTTTGATATCTGATCATTCATGCTACTATTTCTCCTTTCTTTTATTTTTCATTTAGGCTCAATCTCTTGGATTGGCATAATTATTTGTAATTTTTCTTTTACATGATACTGTTGTTTTATTTGCTGTGGTAACTTCTTTTTCAAATACTTTTTATGGACCATAGCTTGTTTGGTAGATTCTGCTTGCTTTTTTTTACTTTGTTGTTCTTTGTTTCTTTTCATTTCAGAAATCCCAACAAACACAGTGATGCTGTTTGTAATGGTAGTTTTTGCTGTTATTCCAACCATTGCATGCAAGTAAGTACTTCTTCATTTTTTTTTATTGTCAGACTTCTTTGTAGTCTTTATGGCAACATATAACGCACTCATCTCACTCCCTCCAAAAGCCCCCAAATTCCCCTTCCTCTTGCTGCCTGTATGATCTCTGGAGTACTTCCATATTACGTGTGAAGGGCTCATACAGTACTTGCATCACCCAAGTTGTCACTACCAACAGGAATGCTGTGCTTCATGAGTTTGTGTTGTGATTCTTGTGAACTTAAATACATGACCATATCAATCTAATATTCTGAGTCATGTCGCATATTTGGCTTACAAAACCTTTCTGTTTTGAGTTGGCTTATAATCTTACCCAGTACAGGCTTCTTATGAGTGTTTTGGTCTGAGTTTTGTGGCATTAAAGCTCATGCCAAAGCTCAAATCCATGAGTTCTTAACAAGTGTTGAGCTTGACCATCCTCACATGGAGTTCTGCTCTTGTGCAGCGTGCAGAATGTCTACAAGGTTGTCCAGGCGAGGAAAGGAAACATGCTACTAGCATTGGCGATGGTAAATCTGTTATTACTGAATGCTTCATCTATAATTAGTGAATTTGCTTGGTATATATGTCTTACCACCTTTTGTTTTCAGCTTGCCCCATTTGTTGTGCTCTTGGGAGGAGTCCTGCTGTGGTATGTAATTAACTATGTTAGACTTTCACTTGGGTAAGCTGAAGGATTATATCGCAGTTAATTATGGTTCTTAACTATTATGCAGGGATTACTTGTCGCCAGAAGATATAATCGCGAACTACCCACATTTGGTTATAATTGGAACTGGACTAGCTTTTGGGTTTCTTGTGGTAAGATAAGCTTAATGCAATCGTGTTAGAGCGTGGCGTCCTCTCTGTTTTAAACAGTTTGATTATTGCTGTTTATCTATCCATGGAGATTATAGTCGACTCAGATGGAGCATTACATGAATTGGCTATAGCAATGTTTTAAAACCGGACCTACCGGATTGGCCGGTTGAACCGTTGACCGGTCATGGCTCCGGTCTGGATGAAGCACTAAACTGCTTAAATCGAAAAACCGGCTTCTAAAATGAAAATCGCTCAAAATAAGCGGTCGAACCGGTTGAGGGTCAACCAAACCGTTGGCCGAAAATTTATGGAATCTGCTTTGGTGTTCGAGCTAATTAATGCTTCCTAGTTGTCATAGGGACCAACGGGTCACCACATCAGCCTATTAAACAAGCGCTCACAATGACTGAGATGCATTGCTTAGGATTTATAGGCATTGGGGATGCCTCCTTTTACTTTCCCAACCGATTTTGGGATGGGATTAAAGAGCCTAGTGTCTTTCTTCTTCTAGAATAGTTGACTTGCTCCTCTTTCCCTTCAAACTAATGATGGGTATATATATATGTTTGAAATTTTTTTGACATCACGGTTCGATTCGGTTCGACCGTGGTTAAACTGGCGATCCGTCCGCCCGGTTCCTTATCCGGTTTGCTTACCGGTCCGGTTTTCGAAACATTGGTCTATAGATCTTTGTCAGGGACCTATGTGAATAAGTTTTGGCCTCAGCTGCTACTTGTTGGTCTGGCCACCTTTCATCAATTTAACCCACACAAATTTGTTGCTTCTACAGTTCTACCAGCGTTGTGCCCATTCAATGCACGGGAAAAAATTATCACAATGGAGTTTTTTCCGGCCCTATGCATTGAACGGGCACAACGCTAGTTAATAAAAATGATACTATTTTACTTTTTTCCCGGTCCCATGTTCAATTAATTTTTAAGTAGCAATCAATCAAAAAGAAAATATCTTAAACTCTTTATTTTCGGAAGGAGATGAAAGTAGAAGAGAAAAAAAGCATTTTTATGTCTTGCTTTGTAAAGACGAAGAATACCATTCCTAATTTCCTACTAACGTATCAATCATAAAAGAGAAAATTATGAACACATATCAAAAGCATAAACTTCCCATCCCACTCCCCTAAAATCTCTCTCCCCCTCAAATCCAACTTCCCCCTCCCACTCCCCAAGAAACTCTCCCTCCCTCCCACATCTCTCTCTCTCTCTCAATTATAAAAAAATTAAAAAAATCAAAAGTCCAGAAAATTTGGATGGGAGGTTTGGAGGCTTGTGAGACAAGCACATTTTGTATGGAGTATGTACTGTAGTATCTTCAGGCATAGTATGCTGGCGTTAAATAGGCGATTATGTTTGATAATTAAGATTCATGTTTCTCCGTTGCATTAAAACCCATCTTTTGCTGTTGCAAAATTTGGGAATGGCAATTTGAGTATTATCCTTGTATGCACCAACTTTTTATCGTAGTATTTCTGAATTTTAGCTTGTTTTTGCAGGGGAGAATGATACTGTCTCACTTGTGTGATGAACCCAAGGGCTTGAAAACTAGTATGTGCATGGTATGTTGCATTGTCTTGTCAAATATTGATGAACCTATGGGTAGATTTCAAAGTATATCAGATTTGTGTTTTTTTTGGTACTGTTATTTGTCTTCCTTTTTGCTTCTGCAATGGTTCCAAAAATCGGCATAGGCTGCCTTCTAGTTCACTGGATTTGGCAAGAGCGAGCGAAAAGAACCTCGCAAGCTGACTCCAGCTAAACAACTTTCTTATGTATAGCTAGTAATGGTTTGCGCCCGCTCTGGGTGCTTTGTTATTATAGTTTTTATTTCTCAAGTATCCTGGTCATTTAAACATCATGTCACTGGTTGTAGATGTTGGTAGTTAGGTTCATTCTACTTCCTTTTGTAAGATACCTGTTTTCCTTTCAGATTTCCCTTTTGAAGCATTGGATTCGATTTTAAGATGTAATAATATTTGTTTGTGATTTTTCCCCCATGAATTTCTGCATTATTATGTAGTCCTTGTTTTATCTTGTTTGGATGAAATCCAAGATTTGCATAACTTTTGTGGTACCTGTTGTGAATTTATGTTGCTTCTTTTTGCAGTCATTGTTGTTTCTTCCCTTTGGCATTGCAAATGCTCTCACCACCAGATTGAATGATGGGTATGTGTTATATATTCGTATGGCGATTGGCTTGATCTATTAATGAAGATTTGGTAGCGCACAGTCGTACACTGATTAGCATTGGGCATGCAGTAGAGGTGTTCTTTCAGTAATTGTTCTCTGAACACACGTGAAAATTTGTGCTTTTGTGGCAGGGTTCCTTTGGTTGATGAGAGATGGGTTCTTCTTTTGTACTGTGCATACACAGGTATGCTGACTTTTGCCTTTCATTTTATGCGTATTGCCTATTTTCTGATATTCCCCTTGTTCTTTTTTCTCTCATGAAGTATTTTTTTAAGAAAGCTATTATTCTGTGATAAAGAAAAGAAAAGTTGTTCTGTTTTATATTTCCGCTCGATTTATTTGTCTCCTAAAGGGTAATACTGTAATAGTTCTCGTGGTATGCTGGATATGAACCTTAGGCTTGGTTTTGTTGCCTTATTTTTCCAGGAGTAATCTTCGACTACTTCAGAATATAATTTCTCCATATATTATGTACATTTTCAATTCCGTCGGTGATGGTGTTCCTTTTTCAATCCTATGCTTCATAGTATTAGTAATATTTATGTCTGACAATTATTTTCTTTTGCTGGACTCAGCTGCACTCTATTTGCACTTTGCCACATCAGTCATTCACGAGATAACAGCTGCCCTTGGAATATACTGCTTCAGGTGAGAAATTTGGGTTTTTGCCATGCAACTTGAATGGGACTGTTGATCTGCCCCGGGCGTTCTTGTCACTCACCACTCTGTAGGGTTTTGCTCGCACGCGCGTGTATGTGTGTGTGTGTGTGGATCTATCATCCTTGAGACACAGTGGCTGGTATAAAACATTGTTAGAGTCTGGTTGACCTTATTTGTGCTATGTTCGGGGTTTCACAGTGCCTTGGTAATTTTGTTGCATCTTTATTCATGTTATTTACAGTGTTACTCTATAGGAGGGTTGGAAAAGATGTGATTGAGGAAGGGGATAAATGGGGACATTTGGTTCCCCATGATAATGAATAAGATTAGATGTAAATATGGAATTAGTTGTAATGCTTTTGATTTGGGTGGGATGAAGGGTGGAATAAAGAGTCGAGAATCATTTTTGACCATTGGATGAAGGGAATATTATCCCAAAGGTACAGGTTAACCAATACCACCCTTGCATAGTCCCTTACATGGAGTATTGGCCAAAAAGGCCCCCTCTAGTCTAGTCACATATCTAGTCCTACACAATAAACTTGGGACTAACTAATCCTGAGGAACAAGCGGGGCTACATGTTTCCTTATACCATGGATTCATAATTTTCGGAATTGCAATTCTGGTGTCAAACATGTCCTATAGGTATAAATGGTACACATCGACATCTGTTCGTATTCTAGGTTGGAGTCTGCTTGCGTAGTTACTGTTAATGAAAATGCTAAGGGGTGGGGAAGGCTTAAATTGACAGGAAATGCTGCTGTAAGAAGGGCTATGAATTTATCAGATTTGATTAATCATGTAGCTCTTGACCAGAGCATGATGGCGAAGAAGGATTTGTTTAGCCAATTAGTTTGGTTTTGGTTCCATGAATTAGGTTTACTTCTTGTTGATCTGCATAACAACTAACGTATCTTGATACAAACTACATTGGGCATGCCTATATTTAACTCTGTCATCAAAATTGGTTGAGACGGGGTCTTATTTTCTAAATTTTGTGTGCTTTTGATCTTAGAACTTTGTTTTCAAATTTATTTTTGCTCATTGAATACCAGGATAACACGGAAAGAAGCTTGAGATGTGCTACTACTGTATTCTACATACATCCTTATTCCAGGTTAACATGCTATATATCTCTGAGCTTTGCCGCTTGTCCAGAAAAAAACTATCCTCATCCTGTTTAGGGTTTCGTTGTCTTCATTCTATGTTCGTTCATTCTTTGTTATTCTTTTTCAGCTGGTGAGTCAGAAGCAATGTGCATCAGATTCATGGTCTCTCTACTGTTACAATTTTGGGCTGGATATGACTTACATTGTTTTTGGATACTGTCATGGTCTCTCTACTGTTACAATTTTGGGCTGGATATGACTTGCATTGTTTTTGGATACTGTCATAGTTTCAGTCAAACACTTGCATTGTTGTATTCATCCCATTGCTCTTATACTAGAGCAGGGCTTCAATTTCTAGACAGGAATTTCTGTACTATTTTGCTGCTATTGCTATGAGAGAGAGAGAGAGAGAGAGAGAGAGAGAGAGAGAGAGAGAGAGAGAGAGAGAGAGAGAGAGAGAGAGATTCCACTTGTAGGGCTCAATCTGGGGGAGTTTAGGAGCTACAGATGTAGGCGTTTACACACATTAATCCAGTCAACTAAATGCAGGTTTTTTGAACTCCAACTAAATGCAGGTTATGCAGCAAACTTTGTTGCTCTTTTTGTTTTACTAGTAAATTGCACGTGGATTCTACGGGATTGAACATTAAAGGTCAAAGTTAACAAAGTGAAATTTTTCTCTCTTCTTCTTCTCTTTTTTGTTTGTTTGTTTTTTTTTTAAATTAGCAAAATATAAATCAATTAATCCCAGAAGTATTACAAAGGGATTGAAAAGATGGAACAATTGATCGTTTCTAAGAAAAGTGCAACCCAATTATATTAGCACCCATTCTCTGTAGCTTGGCAAGTCCAAAAAGAAAGTCCACTTCGAAACCAGTCATTGACAGATTTAAGGCAAAACTAGCATCATGGAAAAGGAGATACCTATCATTTAGTGGTAGAATTGTCCTAATCAAATCTGTTCTCTGTAGCTTGCCCATTTTTTTCATGCTCTTTTTAAAATTTTTGAGGGGTTGACAAGAAGCATTGAAGCTATTCAGGCAAACTTTCCGTGGGGAGGTTCTGATGTTGTATGAAAACTTCAATGTTTCACTTGGCTAGTGCATCTTGGTAAAATTAAGTTTGCAGAGTATCTTCTTAGGATTGGTATCATTCAAAATGTTGAAGATGCAACCCGCAAATTCTGTTCAAACCATATGGAAACAGTTGATCATCTTTTTCGTTGATCATCTTTTTCTGCATTGCATGCAAACTAGTTGGGCAGGTATGGTCTAAAATTGTGATTTGGTGGGGAGTTCAATGGGTTGTTCCTCCATCGATTGTCAGTCTTCTAAGTTGGTGGAAGGATTGGAAATTGAGTAAAAGAAGAAGAGATTTGGGAGGTTATTCCTTTAGCAGTCATATGGGCCATCTGGAACAACAGAAATGGTTTGATTTTTGAAGCTGCAATGCCAGATTGGGAAAAACTCTTTGATCTTATTAAGATTAGAGTAGCTTTACATGGTGAAGGCCAAAGATGGGGACAACAACTTCCCTATGGATGATTTCCTCTTTAGAATTCAAAGCATTTTGAAGTCTTTGTAATCAAGCTTTCAGTATGTAATGTTTCTGTTCTGAAACTCTTTGGGAGTGTCCTAGAGTTTTCTATTGCATTTTGCTTCTTAGGTTGGTTTCTTGCTAACCGGGTTTGATGTGGATTGTCTCGTCTAGTGGTTGAATGTTTCTCCACTAGTTGTAGTTTTTCTCCCATCTTCTCTTTTAATCTTTGTATCCCATTCAAAGATTAATAAAGTTTTTTGCCTTTCAAGAAAAACAACAAAAAACCTCTAAAACTGGAACCTGGGGACTCTACTGAGCGTTGTGCTTGGCAGGCCCTGCCGAGCACATCTCGGCCGTCCAAATGTATTTTGAACGGCCTAGATTTGAGGGGAGTTAAAATACCCAAAACACCCTTCGCCACCCCTCAAATTTTTAATTGTGGGCAAACGAAAAAAGCTAAAGTTACCGATACAATGTGTAGGGGCCCCACGAGAAATCAGTTCAATCAGACTTGTGTAAGTGCTTGATCCAAAATCCCCCTGTTCCATTCAAAAGAAAAAAAAGAAAAGTAATTTCTCGATCTCTTGCAAACACCCTAGTCCCGATATGGATGGTTTGCTTTTGACCAGAAATTGGATCAATCAAGACGTGGGTAAATCGATAATTCCTTTTGCACCGACCGTGGTGCACCGATCATGTACTGACGGCGTCGGGGACGCCGTTGTGGGTCCCAACCGATCGATCCGAGCCGTTCATCGTTCTCAAAATCGAATTCCGAGTGGGCCCACGCGTGAATCGAGGCAATCGGACGGCTGTATGAGTTCGATCCAAAATCACCCCCATTTCATTCAAAATTTATGAATGGCTCGGATTGATCGGTTGGGACCCACAACGGCGTTCCCGACGCCGTCGGTGCACCACGGTCGGTGCGGGTAGAAGCGTTCTGGGTAAATAGGGCCGGACAATCTGACTGTCCGAAAAAAAAGAAAAGAAAATGATAGTGGAGATGTTGGGGGTGAGACAATGGAGACCCACCAAACCAAAGCATTGAAGTGAAGTCGTCCTTAAAGATCTCAATTGTGACAAAAGAAAAAAAAAAAAAAAGGCAAATTGCTCTGTGTACCTCCCCCAACCCCCTGACACGCGCCCCCGGCCCCACCCATATTTACCCTTTTACCCCCCCTCTCTCTTCCTATATTAATTAATTAATTTATTTCTTTTATTATTAATTTCTCTTATTTAGTTCATTTCTTTTATTTAAATATTTATTTATATCTTTTATTAATATATTTTTTCTATTATTAATATTAATTTATTTATTTATTTCTTTTATTTGGTTAACTAATTTCTTTATATTAATTCATTTAATTATTTAATTCATTTATTTTGTTTTATATAGTTTTTTTATGTAATTCATTTATTTTATTTAAATATTTATTTATATCTTTTATTAATATATTTTTTCTCTTCTATCTTTTTAGAAATCTCTAATATGTTATTTGCCTTTTTTAATTATTTATTATCTTGTTTTTTAATATCTAATAAATCTTCGTTTTTTATATATTTTTATAATATGCTTAATATATCTTTTTTTTATCTTTTATTTATTAAAATATTTACTTATTTTTTAATTTTTATTTATTTTTATTTTTTTGTTTCATTTTTTATTTACTTTATTTTTTTTATTACTTTGATCCGGCCCCCAATCTTTTACCACGTGTTCCTTATTGACCTATCTTTGATCCCCCCCCAATGTGCCTTACCACGTGTTCCTTATCGACCTATCTTTGATCCCCCCCCAATGCCTTGCCATGTGTTCCTTATTAGACTTATCATTGATCCCTGGCCCCCCAATGCCTTATCTATTTATATTACTCATTCTTCTACTACTTCACACGTTCTCTTCTTAATTCTCCCACTACTTCATACATACATTCAGTAACATCTCCCATCTCCCAATATTTTTCTTTCTTTTTTCGTAATTCATCGAAGAACATTATGGATGGCTACTACGATCCAGATGGTTGGTCATTTGAGAATGATGTGCCAAGTCAGGAGAGCATCTCCTACAGCAGTCGCGACTATACACCCGAATTTAGCACTGACCAGGTTAGTTATTTTCGTTGTTGTTATGCATATTCGTTGGTTATTTTGACTGAGATAAAATATGGTACGACTGAATAATGTTTTACTTATACATTTTCGTTGTTTATTTTTTTTTATAGATATTTGAAAGTAGAGAAGATATGTTAGCTTGGGCGAAGAGAGTTGGTCTCGAAAACGGTATTGTGGTAGTTATTAATAAATCTGCTAATTTAAAAGGCGGCAAGCTGCCGAAGTGCATTCTTGGTTGTGAGAGAGGAGGACAGTATAGACCGCACCGAGGGGTAGAAGGGCAAATCTTGCATAGAAATACTGGGACTAAAAAATGTGACTGTCCATTTGCGTTGCGAGGTATACCAATACCTCCAGACGGTGCTAAGTGGGGTTTAAGGGTTTCTTGTGGTCTCCATAACCATGAACCAGCATAAAATATTGAGGGTCACGAGTACCCATCAAGGCTAAAACCAATGGAGAAACAATTTGTGGTCGAGATGGCCAACAGCACCGCACCTCGTGAAATTCTTAGTATTTTGAAGAAAAAAGATTCGTCAAACACTACAGGAATTAAAAACATTTACAACGCTATCTTCAGAAACAAGGAAGCCAAACGGGGCGGTCTAACTGAAACTCAATATGTCTTAGACCAATTAATTGAGAAAGGATACCTCCATGACTTTAGGACAGATCAAGAGACCAACGAAATCACAGATATTGTTTGGGTTCATCCTACAAGTCTAGAGCTATCTGTCAACTTTTTGTCCGTGTTGGTAATTGATGCCACATACAAAACGAATGAGTATCGGAAACCACTATTGGAGGTTGTGGGTATGACATCCACAAATAAAACCTACTCGCTTATGTTCGCATATCTTAATAATGAGAGGGAAGATACATGTACCTGGGCCTTGAATACCTTAAAGAAGTGGATGGTTGGAAAGGGGGCATCGTTGCCATTGGTGTTTGTTACAGATCGTGATTTGGCACTTATGAACGCCATTGGAACATGTTTCCCCATGGCACGTCACATCCTCTGCATTTGGCACATAAATCAGTGCGTAATGAAGAACTGCAGCGCTGTGCTTGGTTCGTTCTTTCCAGACTTTTGCGATTCCTGGCAGACCCTTATTCATTCATCGAGCACTGATTCTTACCAACAGAAGTGGGTTGCCATGTGCGAGAAGTATAGCCAATATCCGCGTGTCATATCTTATCTTGCGGATACATGGTTAAGGCCGTACAAAGAGCGATTTATTACAGCATGGACAGATACATGTATGCACCTCGGAAGCAATTCAAGTCAAAGGTAAAGTGACTTTATAACTTGACGAGTTAAATTTTCTGCATTATATTGTACTACACTAGTTAAACTTTCCTATTTTAAACAAAGTTTATTATTCTATTACAGGGCCGAGTCTGCACATGCAAGGCTCAAGAAATATTTGGGGGGTACCACCATGGCATCGCTCCAAACTTCTTTTGAGGGCATAGAGAAAATGTTGGTAGATCAATTTGGGAAAATTAAGAAGTCCTTCGAGAAATCTATCAACATTCCACGCCACATACATTTACGTGACGCCTTTTTTGATGAAATAAGGTGTCGCATTTCATTGTATGCAATGGAGTTGATCGGGTTGCAGCTAGAATCCGCCGCAGACGCCTACCCCCTCCCAAGCGGCAGTTGCGGTTGTTCGATCAAAACATCACACGGGTTGCCATGCATGCACGATCTGAGGGATTACCGTACCATGGGCATTCCGATTCCGCTATCCAGTATCCACGTTCATTGGAGTAGGCTCTCTATGCACGCGGACGGGTTTAATGCCGAGGGAGAACAACCCGACGAGACATCTCGTGTGGTTGACATATTGCAGGGGATGGATCCACGTATGCGAAAGCATATGATAGACAGATTTGTTGATATGGCAGATCCATCTAACAGCAGTGTTCGAGGGCCATCGTATAATACAAAACACAAAGGTCGACCTGCCGGAAAAGCTGAGCAGAGTGGAAAACGGATACCTTCTTGCACAGAAAAATCTACTTCAACATCCAGAGCTGCATCTACATTGAGAGGGAAAGGGAAAGGGAAAGCGATAAATGCAGGAAGGGAGACATCGGATAGGGAGAGGGAGCACAACCACTACATTCAAAGCATTTACCTTGGCAATTTCAAAGAAAGATATGTCCCACACCGTAGACGTCAAAGCTGATGGACATTGTGGATTCAGGGCGATAGCCGCGCTAATCTATGACAATGAGGAGGGCTGGGCTCAAGTACGACATGATCTTATCGAAGAAATTATTCAGAATAGATATCTCTACAATGACGTTTATCAAGAACAAAATAGGACAGATGAGGTACTAGAGTCACTGAGATGTTCGATGCCTACAGCTCCATTTACAAAATGGATGGACTGTATGAGTTTGGGGGTAGTCATCGCATCACGGTACAACATTGTACTACACACATTTGACGCGAATGTTGGAGGTTGTTTTACTCACTTGCCCTTGAGATCCCGGCCCAGTTTCGACAACAAGCATTGAAATAGCAATTGCCCGTATTAATGATCACTTTGTACAACTTTTTTTGCGCCCCAATCACCCTGTACCACCCATCCCAATGTGGTGGTGGAATAATGCATCGATTGAAGCTAAAGGATGGGCTTTAAGTTATGACACACGTCTTGATTCGTGGTTCCAGTCTCGGTGTCGTCTTAGGGACAACCACAATTTGTAGTCAATATTGATTAGGGTGACCACTTGTCAACGTAATTGTAATATTTATTCACCTTAAAACGTGATTGTATGATTGTAATATTATTATTCACTTTTAGAAGTTTTTTATTTATTATTCATTGTTAAGACAACTTAATTAACTAATTAAAATAATATAAAGTTTCTAAATATAAAGTGAAATTTAAATGGAAATTTAAGAAAATAATTTACTTGCAAATGTACTTTGAATAAACCTAATTAAATGAGTAATTAAATAAATAAAATTGAATAAACCAAAAAAAAAAAAAAAAAGAAAAAGAAAAAAAAAAAAAGAAAAAAAAAAAAACCGAGTGGGGGGGGTTATTTGGGGGGAGAGGGTGGGGTGGGGCCGGGGAAAAAGTCGTGGGGTGGGGGTGCGGAGCTCCTCTCAAAAAAAGGAATCTTCGATGTCAGTAGGTGGGACAACCATTTCTTTTTGAAATTTATGTGATGCTAACAGCAATGAGTACAGACCATGTTCAGACCTACTCATGAACGTCCCGAGCAATGAGTACAGACTAGGGATGGCAATCGCGACCGAACCGATGGGTACCCGAACCGAAACCGCTATTTTTACCCGAACCATAACCGAAATATTCCCCGTGGGTATGGGATATGGCCGAACCGAATGGGTATGGTTCGGGTATGATTTGAGGTCATAACCGAACCGTGACCCGAACCGAACCGTGACCCGAAACGAACCGAAATATGAAATTATATATTTACCCCTAAAATTTATAGTAATTGTGTATGTACCCCTGGCTATATATATACCCTTATTTTATATATGCATATTACATAAACCCCTTAGGTATATTTTAAAATTACACTTTACCTCTCGTATATATATGTAAGATATTCACAGGTTAGGTTTTGGTCTCACATTCTGTACATTTTGAGACTCCCTCGACTGATATTTTATATATTATAGTCTTGAGTCTCTTGACTGATATTTGTAGCCTCCTTTTGTTATTTTTTTCATGTTTTTTCAATTTTTTTGAGATAATAAAATATCCTAAACTCAATTTATTCATGTTTTAGTACGGTTTGGGGCGGGGCGGGATGGGTACAATTCGGTTACCCAAATGGGTAGCTATTTTTTCCTTCACAAAATCGGTTACCCGAAATTACCTGAAATTACCCGAACCCCGAATGGTTAGGTTATGGTTCATCCTCTCCCTTTTCCGAACCGAACCCGAACCGAACCGAACCGAAACCCTTTGGGTTTGTGTGCGGATCGGCCAAAACCCGAACCGATCCGCCCCATTGCCATCCCTAGTACAGACCATGTTCAGACCTACTCATGAACGTTCCGAGCTGTTGATTGATCTGAGAATGATTTTTCTAGGGGTTCTGTGAGAAATTAGCTCAATTAAACGTGTGTAAGTGCTCAATCTTTTATGCCTATCGCTAGCTGACTATATGCAATTGATCCATGCGTAAGAGTGTGAAGCGCTTATGGGAAGAGTCGTTGAAATTACTCAGGATCAGGACACCCTATATTAAATTGTCCTCCTCATGCTTTAACAGCTACTTTATAAAACAGGTATGTAGTGTAGGGGTCCGGACTAACCGAGCATCCAGTCTACGTAAGACGGTACGAGACACCTCTCTGATAGCTACCGAGAAGCTATCTTCGAGGGACTCTTCGGACGCGTAATCCAACATGATCAGAGTATATTCAAAATGAGCGGAGTGGGGCTTCGGGAATCGAGGCAATCGGACGACTGTATGAGCTCGATCCAAAATCACCCCATTTCATTCAAAATTCATGAACGGCTCGGATGGATCGGTTGGGACCCACAACGGCGTCCCTGACGCCGTCGGTGCACCACACTCGGTGAATAACAGATATGCTACGCGTACAAAGCAATGAGTACAAACCATGTTCAGACCTACTCGAGGACTCACTTGTGAGTCCCCACGAACAAACGTTCCGAGCCGTTCATTGATCTGAGAATGATTTTTCTAGGGGCTCCGTGAGAAATTAGCTCAATCGAACGTGTGTAAGTGCTCAATCTTTTACGCCTATTGCTAGCTGACTATATGCAATTGATCCATGCGTAAGAGTGTGAAGCGCTTATGGGAAGAGTTGTTGGAATTACTCAGGATTAGGACACCCTATATTAAATTGTCCCCCTTTAGAGCATCCTCATCAGGCTCAACAAAAATTGGGCCAAATTTAACCTTAAAAACACCTTCATAAATTAACAAGTCATTTTTTCAAAAACTCACAAAATCAGACTCTCTATTCAGGAAGTTAGGAGAGAGAATTGCTTTAACTTGTGAATAATACCTCAAAGAATTTACCGAGTTACTATAGCAAAGTTATAACTTTTGCAGATTTACATAAAATTTTTTGAGTCTGATTTTGGGGGGTTTTTTCACCTTTCACTCAACAACTTAGCCATCAGGGGTGCTCTTATGCTTTAACAACTACTCCCTCCGTCCGGATTTGTTGGTCTGTTTTGGGGATTCCAACTTTTTTTCCATTACCTTTTGAGCTTGTTAATTTCCTATTTTATCCTCAATCCCTCTATTTAATACTCCCTCCATTCTAATTTGACTACAAAATTACATGCAATTTTCAAACTAAAAAATAATGTAGTTACAACAGGAAAAATTTAATCAATATGGGTCTTGTTTGATAGATCTCATTGAGAACTTTGATACGGTGCAAAAAAAATTCAAAAATGTAAACACATTATTTAAAAAAAATTAGTTTTTGAGTTGTTATTTTAAGTTTTAGAAAAGGGGCAAAAGTAAATTTTGCATTCTTTATCCTTTAACTTTTGAAAATGGACAAACATTTTAGGACTTGAAAAAGTATGTTTGTGGACCAACAAATCCGGACGGAGGGAGTACTACTTTATAAAACAGGTGTACCATGGCTCTTTGCCGCGTTCGACTATTTAAAACAAGTATGTACGATGGATTCCCAAAACACGTGGCTTTATCGCAAATTACTATAACTTTATTATTAATATTAATTAATTAATTTATTTATTTTATTTAGTTTTTTTATTTAATTCATTTCTTTTATTTAAATATTTATTTATATCTTTTATTAATATATTTTTTCTATTATTAATATTAATTTATTTCTTTATTTCTTTTATTTGGTTAACTAATTTCTTTATATTAATTCATTTAATTATTTAATTCATTTATTTTGTTTTATATAGTTTTTTTATTTAATTCATTTATTTTATTTAAATATTTATTTATATCTTTTATTAATATATTTTTCTCTTCTATCTTTTTAGAAATCTCTAATATGTTATTTCTCTTTTTTAATTATTTAATATCTTATTTTTCTAATATCTAATAAATCTTCTCGTTCTTTATATATATTTTTATAATATGCTCTAATATCTTTTTTTTTTCTCTTTTATTTATTAAATATTGTTTATTTACTTCATTTTTTAATTACTTTATTTCTCTTTTACTTGATTACTTTGATCCTGGCCCCCCCAATGCCTTACCACGTGTTCCTTATGAGACCTATCTTTGATCCTGACCCCCCAATGTATTACCACGTGTTCCTTATGAGACATATCTTTGATGAGACCTATCTTTGATCCCGGCCCCCCAATGTATTACCACGTGTTCCTTATGAGACTTATCTTTGATCTTTCCCCCCCCCAATGCCTTATCTATTTATATTACTCATTCTTCTACTACTTCACACCTTCTCTTCTTAATTCTCCCACTACTTCATACATACATTCACAGAACATCTCCCATCTCCCAATATTTTTCTTTCTTTTTTCGTAATTCATCGAAGAACATTATGGATGGCTACTACGATCCAGATGGTTGGTCATTTGAGAATGATGTGCCAAGTCAGGAGAGCATCTCCTACAGCAGTCGCGACTATACACCCCAATTTAGCACTGACCAGGTTAGTTATTTTCGTTGTTCTTATGCATATTATTTGGTTATTTTGACTGAGATAAAATATGGTACGACTGAATAATGTTTTACTTATACATTTTCGTTGTTTATTTTTTTTATAGATATTTGAAAGTAGAGAAGATATGTTAGCTTGGGCGAAGAGAGTTGGTCTCGAAAACGGTATTGTGGTAGTTATTAATAAATCTGCTAATTTAAAAGGCGGCAAGCTGCCGAAGTGCATTCTTGGTTGTGAGAGAGGAGGAAAGTATAGACCGCACCGTGGGGTAGAAGGGCAAATCTTGCATAGAAATACTGGGACTAAAAAATGTGACTGTCCATTTGCGTTGCGAGGTATACCAATACCTCCAGACGGTTCCAAGTGGGGTTTAAGGGTTTCTTGTGGTCTCCATAACCATGAACCAGCAGAAAATATTGAGGGTCACGAGTACCCATCAAGGCTAAAACCAATGGAGAAACAATTTGTGGTCGAGATGGCCAACAGCACCGCACCTCGTGAAATTCTTAGTATTTTGAAGAAAAAAGATTCGTCAAACACTACAGGAATTAAAAGCATTTACAACGCTATCTTGAGAAACAAGGAAGCCAAACGGGGCGGTCTAACTGAAACTCAATATGTCTTAGACCAATTAATTGAGAAAGGATACCTCCATGACTTTAGGACAAATCAAGAAACCAATGAAATCACAGATATTGTTTGGGTTCATCCTACAAGTCTAGAGCTATCTGTCAACTTTTCATCCGTGTTGGTAATTGATGCCACATACAAAACGAATGAGTATCGGAAACCACTATTGGAGGTTGTGGGTATGACATCCACAAATAAAACCTACTCGCTTATGTTCGCATATCTTAATAATGAGAGGGAAGATACATGTACCTGGGCCTTGAATACCTTAAAGAAGTGGATGGTTGGAAAGGGGGCATCGTTGCCATTGGTGTTTGTTACAGATCGTGATTTGGCACTTATGAACGCCATTGGAACATGTTTCCCCGTGGCACGTCACATCCTTTGCATTTGGCACATAAATCAGTGCGTAATGAAGAACTGCAGCGCTGTGCTTGGTCCGTTCTTTCCAGACTTTTGCGATTCATGGCAGTCCCTTATTCATTCATCGAGCACTTCGTCTTACCAACAGAAGTGGGTTGCCATCTGCGAGAAGTATAGCCAATATCCGCGTGTCATATCTTATCTTGCGGATACATGGTTAAGGCCGTACAAAGAGCGATTTATTACAGCATGGACAGATACATGTATGCACCTCGGAAGCAATTCAAGTCAAAGGTATAGTGACTTTATAACTTGACGAGTTAAATTTTCTGCATTATATTTTCTGCATTATATTGTACTACACTAGTTAAACTTTCCTGCATTATATTTTCTGCATTATATTGTATAGTGACTTTATAAATGAGTAATTAAATAAATAAAATTGAATAAACCAAAAAAGAAAAAAAAGAAGAAAAAGAAAAGAAAAAGAAAACAAACCGAGAGGGGGGGCAAAGGACTTTATCAGATTTTGAAATTAAGGCAGTCAGAGATAATGGACTTACAATGAGTTTTCCAAACGATTTATCAAGATAAAATTCTTGATTTTATCGAATGAGAAAGTGATTTTCTAAAATCTCTCATTTTTTGATAAATTTTTTTGGAAAACTAGGCCAATTCCTAATGTTTCAGGATTTTAAATACTTTTGCCATCAATTTTTGTTGTCATATAACTCATAAGCGTGTGGGACAGGACCCTTAAATAGCATCTCCAACCGATCTTTTATTTCTCCATTCCTTCCTCTATTTCTCTATTTTAGAGGAAATTCTTAGTCCAACCATGGTCTATTTCCAAAAAAAAAACCATCTTTCATTTCCTCGTGTATTTTGGAGGATAAAATTTTATACTCCAATTATAGTCCAATTATAGAGTATGGAAAAATAAATCCTCCAATTTCACTTTTTGAATATACCAAACCAAACCAAACCAAACCAAACCAAACAAGCTTTATATCCCAATCAATAGGGATCGGTTACATGAATCTTTTTTTTTTTTTTTGAATATGAAATGCAAAAAGTATTAGATATGGAATGAAGTGAGATAATGTTCGGAGGAAAAGTGATACTGTATTTGAAATAGAATGAGATATAGAGATACATAGAGTTGTTATTTGGAGTTTGTATGAATAGTAAAATTCTCTATATTAACTTTACTTTGTTTAGAAATTGTAAGTTTATCCTTTCAAATGGAGAAATAGAGAATGTTGGGTTGGAGATGCTCTAAGAGTATCCACAATGGCCTAACTAAACTATAATGTGGTTGAAGTTAGCAATATTTGCTAAACAAATTGCTCAATAAACAAACTTGTCAAACTCTTAACCTAAAATCAAATTTTGGCATTTGGATAAATCAAAACTAGCAAGCCGGCTTATTTTGATTCCCAAGACAGGTCATTCTTTCACAATACATCAACAAAAAAGCCAAAAAACTAGCCTTAGTGGACCACACACATCATTAATCAAGTACATATATAATTACACAAAAATCCTCTCTCTCTCTCTCTCTCTCTCTCTCTCTCTCTCGTATAGGTTCGATAAATTTGAATAAGTCCCAACAGGACTTGGATATAATAACCATGGGCGGACACAAATAGAGGCAAAGAAGGTCAACTGATTTCAATACTGGATTAAAATTTCATACAGACAATACATATATTTTTTGGCATTTTGCCCCAAGATTCCGTAGTCTATTATCTAGATCTTGCCCCAAGTTACATATTTATTTACGACCTTGCCCAAAATTGCAAGTATTTTCGTAGGAGACTATCATAATGGGATGGATTTGCTGTAGATTCTTTTTTTTTTTTTGAACAGTAAAAAAGATTTTATTAATCTTTGGAAACAAATTACAAAGCTTAAAAGGATCCTAGGCACGAGGCTTCACGAAAGAGAAAGAGCCTGCCACAAAGAAGACCTCTCACTCTGAAGACACCTGCTGCTAAGAACCTTTTTAAGAACCGAAAGGAAAATAACAACGTGAGGCTGGCAAGAAACCAACGTGTAGAGATGTCCCAACATATATTAAGTGATCACACATTCCACTTCTAAGCAATATTAAGTGATCACACATTCCACTTCTAAGTAATGTGGGATAACATTTCTTAACATGTCCCCTCACGTGCAACAACATTTGAGATCTGTCACATGTTGCCACTTTTTGGGTCCTATCATCGTGCAGCCTTTTTGCCTGGTCTGTCATTGTGGGGCATGGATTGTGATTTTTTTTTTTTTAAATGTGGAGTGGAATGGACCTTGCTCTGATACCATGTGGAAACTTTATATCCATCTCAAAACCAATTGGCAATGAGTGGAGAGGTCCCAACATATATTTAGTGATCACACATTCCACTCCTAAGCAATGTTGGACAACAATTCTTAACATCCCCCCCTCACGTGCAGCCGCATTTGAGATATGTCACGTGTGACAACTTTTTGGGTCCTATCTTTGTGCAGCCTTTTTGCTGGTCTGAAGGGAAATAGAGTCAACAGGCTTCCTGAAGGGAAATAGAGTTTCATGAAAAACTACATGTCGAGATATGATTACTCGACCAGTCAAAGGATACAAACACCGGTACCCTTTATGTTTTTCGCTATAACCAAGGAAAACACACGGCAGGGATCTAGGTTCAAGTTTATTGGCTGCATACTCACGGAGACAAGGGAAGCATCGACTATCGAAGACCCGTAGACTATAGTAATCTGGTTCTTTCCCAAACAAAAGTGAGCAAGCGGACTTCATCTTTAATTTTTCAGACAGTGTCCTATTAATGAGAAAAACTGGGGTCATGAAGGTTTCAACCCAATATTTCTTAGGGACATTGGCATCAAAAAGCAAGGCCAGCCCATGTTCCACCACATGCCGATGTTTTCTTTCCACTACACCATTTTGTTTCGGAGTTTTGGGACATGACATTTGGTGGGCTATACCATGTGCCGATTGATGGTTAACAAAATCAGTCTTTAGGAACTCCCCACCTCCATCTGATTGAAAAAAATCTTAATTTTCCTATCAAAATTGCGTTCTATCATTTTTTGAAACATGAGGAAGTATTGAAGAAAGTCTGATTTTCACCGCAATGGATATAGCAATGTGTAGCGAGAAAAGTCATCCACAAATAGTACAAAATATCGAAAGTGCTGGACGGAACGGACTAGGACAGGTCCCCGTAAATCACAATGCACTTCAAACAAAGGCTCCATTGAACAACTTTAAGAAACCAAAAACAACATTTTCTTACTTTTACTCATTTCACAACTGGAACAAATGTGAGGCTTTACATTCCATGATATAACTTGAATCATGTTCTTATTATTGAGATAACTCACAACTTTAGCTTGCGGATGCCCCAACGCTGATGCCACACGTCTTCGGAGGCAGTCTGGAACCTTGTAGAAAATAGGGCCTGCTTCTCTGTTCCATTCAACACATAAAGTCGTCCTTGCTTATTCCCCTTTCCCATCACTTGGTTGGTTCTCTGATCCTTAACAACAAAACCATCTGATGTGAATTGGAAATAGCAAGATAATTATGAAGTTAACTGAGAAATAGAGAGCAAATTCTTTTTCATGTCTGGAACAAGTAAAACATCTCGCAGTTGTATATCATTGTGTTTAGAAGGTAGTTGGGCAGTCCCCGTATGTGTTATTTCTAATTTCTCACCGTTGCCGACCATCACACAGTCTCTAACATTATAAGGAGTAAGATTAAAAAGCTTATCTTTGTTACCTGTCATGTGAGATGTTGCTCCACAAGAACGAAACTTATTAGCCAAAAACAGAACATCTTTGATGATGACTTCCGAACATGCCTTGACGGAGGAGTGACCTTGAATCACTTTGATGACTATTTGCACATCCTCTTCTATCACATAATCCCTATCATTATCCTAAAATAAATATAAAAAATACTTTGCAATTGACGTCTACTCTATAAAACTACAAGGGTATTTAACACCACGATTGTGAAGATAAGAGCGATTACAATAAATAACCTACTACGTACTTCTATCTAAAGTTCTTGGATGCCCCACACTGCACCCCGGGATCGAGTATTATTCCCTTCTCATCCATGTAGTAGATTACGAATGACGAATTGTGGGGGTGCTTTCGCCGAAGTAACCTCTTTGAACCTTCTGGTGTGGAATGGAGGGTGGTGAATGGCTGAACCTCGCCTGAACCCTAGCTGCTTAACGGAGAAGATGACCTGCACGCGCGAACAACCACGTTAGTGCCTAGCCGAGACGGTGGTGGTCCGGGAAGGCACTCCGATGGCAAAGTCAGTGACCGGAGAAGAAAAAATGTGCCGGAATCTTAGAGAGAGAAGTGGAGTTATGAGTATTGAATGAGGAGAGAGGAATACCCATTGTGGTAGTTGGGGTTGGGTATTTATAGGTAGAGAGGGAGTGCGTCACACGCGCTCGGTGCCCCTCACGCGCCTGTCATTCGTGCTTGGAATAACGGCTGATGTGACTTTCATCTATGCTGCAGACGCTGCGCGTCGGCAGATGTCATGGCATGTGGGTCTGAAGGGTCAACTCACCTCGAGACATTCGCCATCACCCACGTGATTCTGCAGGCGGCGGTGGCAAGGTAGGTGACTGCCGCATTTAATGATCCATCATGACCTGCTGTTTACATGTAAAATTAACAAATCCAATAGTTGATTGACACGTAATCAGAAATGCCAAACGTTGGCAATTACTTGTCAATAGAGATACACTGGATTATTGAAGTAGAATTGAGTTAATACGGTGTCGTGTCGTTCCTCAATTCAAAATAGCAGTTATTGGCAGTTACAAGTCAAGGACGAAATAGAAACTGACTTCGAAGCCATGATATTAATTGCTAGACACATAAACTCCACGTGTAAATCAATAAAATGGAATAGTTGACAGTTAGAGTACGTGGAGTATTTCTCGAAAAGCAGTTATTCTTTTAACGTGTAATCATTTGAATTAGTTGAGCAGTTATGCAGATTTCAAATCAAAGCTTCAGGAGGAAGAATCCGAAGAATTCAAATTCAGACGTGGGGAAAGAAAGAAACTGCCAACTCAAAGAGCAGAAGTTAGAGTTCGAAGCAAGCCAAGTTCAAATTCATTGAGCGGGAAGTTCAAACTACAAGCAGCGTCTATAAATAGAAGAAATTGAAGAGTGAAAAAGCCCCGAACAAATCTTCAACAAACAGCTATCAAAAAATGATGCTTGGTTTGTTCATTGGCAAGTAGTTTTAGGATTTCGAACTCAGTTCGAAGTAGATTAGGAAGTAGATTAGGAAGTAGTTAGGATTATTCTCGGTTGTTTTTATAACAATCACCCATTCTCGGTTGTTCTTGTAACAATCACCAGTTCGAAGTTCTGTTACTTTTGTACTTGAAGTTGAAGACAATTTCGAAGTAAGTTTATCTTTGGTTTATTAATCGAAGTACCTTGTTTCTTTATTGTTTCTTTAATTTCCTGAGTTATTGGTTTGCATTTCTTCACTAATAAAGAAAAATCCTCTTAATTGAGGTAATTGAACCAATAAAACACAATCGCCTGATTAGACTTGGTTTTTCCAAAGTTAATCTGAGGGAGAAGATTGAAACTCTCTCTGGCACGCTCGCACACGATTATTTTATCACAAATAAGTAAAAGAACCAGTAAACACCTGCCTAGCGTACCGGGTACGCTTCCGCCGAGGGGCAGAGGTGATCCCCGAGCCCCCATCAAACAGTAGTCAACCGACTAGGCTGTGGATGATTTGGGCGCTCGGCAACCACCGTGCCGAGCGTGGAGCCCATTGTGGGGTCTTCGGGGGTCATCCGGAGAGCTACGCCTAGAGCCGCGTTCAGGTAACTCAGCCGCCCTCGGGGGGACTCATTCAAATCTATATTCGTCCATATATGGGCAACCTCGCCGTAAGCCGAGAGCACCATAAGCTCGGCGAGGGGAAGGTTGATCGACCTGCATTCGATTTCATCGGTTTTGAGGATTTGGTCCTTTTGTCCTCTAAAATTCAGGGCTAGCCTCGTCAGGCCCTTATGGATCCGGCCGCTACACGAATGACGTCCAAAAAAAAAAAAACTACAATAAAAATTGCTTCTTCAGTTCTTCCTCACTACCTCCCCAAACCCTAATTTTGCTAGTTTCACTTAAAACTAAATAAAAGAGGCTAGATTGAGGACAGAGAATCCCAGCCGTCTTGTTTAAAACACCAGAGAAGCCGATGGCGAACAATTCACCAGATTCAAAATGTTGTACTAGTAATTCTTGTCCGCTTCAAAATTGTCGCAGCAACTTCGGGGCGTTGCTACCAGAGTTTTCGTTGGTGATGGAGGTGTATAGTTGGTTGGAATCGTTAAGCAATACATCACCCAGCCCTGCTTCCTTAATATTAGAAAGCAAAAGGGTTTCATTTCCCGTAGCAAAAGAGTCACCATCTGTGGAATACGCCAAGCCCTGAAGCTGCAATATTTCAATCTCATCTAGAAAATTATTTGCTAGTCCCATGGCTTCACCTGTGTTCAGAAACAATCCCATGTTAGTTATTGGAAAGGAATGATGCTTGAGACATAGATTTGGACATGTTAGAACTTGTGGCTTATATGGAGAGGTATGAGAAGTTCTAGGCAAGGCCAGATGCCGAGCGAGCGGAGGTACCCGATTTTGGGGAACCGAATAAATTCTCTATGCTGATCTCTTTACTGTTTTGTATTCTATATTGTGTGTGCGATTGTTTACGCTTACATGACATATGTACCTATCAGGGCCGGCCCAAGGGTTTGGAGTGCCCAAGGCCTAACCTAAAAATTGTGCCCTTAAAAGTACAACAGTCGAATAATTTTTCCAGCAACAATCACAATAAGAGAAAGTCAAAACAATATAAAGTTCTACTAATCCCTCACTGTTACCCCATCTAATCCAATTTTTGAATGCAATAGAGTGAAGGAACCAACGAAGAAAAAAGTTGGAGCATAAAATATCCTAGAAAATGGGGTATAAGTACTCTCATCTGATTATTTACCTGACTAATCAAACATGACTCAGCAGTGTTACAAGTTGAATTAATTGGACCATTTTATAGTCTAAAGTCACAAAACCATCTAATTTGTACTATTTGTTTAGGGAAAAGGCTACAATACACCCTCCTTATTTAGGTGTGTATCATAAATAAGTTACGATTTATTTTATAAAAACTACGAGACACACCAAAATGTTACGAATCATAGAAAATGTTACGAATCATATTACTGAAAAGTTATGAAAAAGTAAAACATGTTACGATTGCTAATGAGTTGGCACAATCTGGACCATATAATAGGTGCATATGATACACACCTTTAATGGGTGTGTATTGTAGTCATTTCCGTTCTTTAGATATCTACTGATATTAGATCAAACTTATTTTTTCCTCAAACACTGTTCACTAGTACACCGTTGTGAGTCCAAAATGGAGTTAGAAAACTTGAAGTGAATACTCAATTTTTGAGACGATTGATGTGCTCCAGAGGATTATTAGCTTTATTTTTAATACTTTTTATTTTTTTTTATTGTATGATCTCATTTTGAACTCTGATGAAGGAAATTTTTCTTTGTCAATAAAAAAAAAATGGAAAGAAAGTTATAGATGAATGAGATTGTGTCAAGCACGTAGAACTTAATGGTTCTTTAACTCATTTACAAAACCCATGACTATAACACTCCAGTAACAGCCTTTCAAAAAAAAAAAAAAACCCCAATAAAATACGTGATAACTTATGATAAATTAAAAATTGTAGTCAAAAAATTATATAATGAAAAAATTATACACTAACCGCAGAGGTTAACTTTTTCTCTTCGTTCCTGCTTTTGGGAGATGACTTCAAAACTATCTTTTTTTTTTGGTTGGATTAGAGGGGTTTGTTTTAGTTTGGGCATTTAGGTCCAATGTTCATTACAATTGTTTAGACCTCTTTATTTTGAGGGATTTACGGGCCGGTCTAGTGGGTGACTCATTATTCCCTCCGGGTCTAGCAAAAATTCAATTTGCACGCATAAGGTAAAAACAAAATCAAATACCAATAATACCCTCGATTTCCATCCTGTCACCTCTGCAGCACTGCCCAACGTCACAAAAGACTTGAGTACCTCGCTGCTGCCAAAAGACAGATGCCAGACATGGGTCTATTATCCAAAAGACAGATGCCAGCCATGGATCTATTATCCAAAAGATTTGAGACTATTATCCAATCCAAAAGTCATCCCTCTGGTATTATCCAAACTTTCCTTCTAGTTCTATGTTCTCCGTTCTCCAGTTGACGGACTCAATGACGCCATTGATTACTTCCTATCCGCTGCCTGCAAATTTTCCCATTTACTCTCCTCTGCCTCACCCACCTTCTCCGCCGCCTCCCGTTTACTCTCCTCCTCCGCCTGCGAATTTGTGTTCTTGTGACCATCTCCTCCGCCTGCGAATTTCTCATCTACTGCGAAGTCGTAAAATTCGCAGGCGACTACAGTACGTCAGAAGTGGTCCTGATTCTCTACACTTTGCTTGAAGTAGATAATGACAGTGTGTTCAGGTACACTATGTATAATTTAGTATGTCTTCCCATTTTCTTGTCAACATCACCAAAGAACTTATCAGATGATGAATCCATGGATTGTGTTTGATCAAATTGACGAAGTAATGCTTCAATTTGCTAGTTTTGGATTTTGAACATATGTAACTACAGATGCAGGCTTCCGCTTTGATACAAATTCGCAGTGAATACAAATTCGCAATAAAAATTCGCAGTGAATTTTGATGGCCGGAAGGTATATAAATTCGTAGTAAAATTTGCAGTGAATTTGCCAACTGGAAAAAGTCGCTGGCTAGAAGGTTTATAAATTCGCAGTGAATTATGCGGCCGGAAAAAGTCGCCGGCCGGAGAAGTTCGTCGTCCGGAAGTAGTTGTCGGCTGGAAGTGGATGGTGGATGAAAGTGGGGAGTGGAGGTTGAGTAAAGAGTAAATTTGTATTTGAAGGGTAGAAGGGTAATCTTACTAGTGAACTTGTACTTAGAGGTAATTAAAAATTGAGTGTATCCTTAGTGGGAATTAAGGATTGGTTTTCTAGACCTATTGGTAATTTTCTGCTTTATTTTTTCTGTTGGGCCTTTTTAGTTTTTCTATTCGGCTAAAAGACCTCTACTCAAGCCTACTACTAAAAATTATGGGAGTGCCCCAATTTTTAGGGGTTTTTTGGATGCCCTAGGCCCAAGGCCCAATAGGCCTGGGCCTAGGCCGGCCCTGGTACCTATTAGATTTATGTGGGTTCCACGTGCTTCGTGGGGGATTCAAAGACATTGGATTATTTTCTTAACACATCTATGTCTAAATTTGTGTTTGGAGAGGGGACATCTGTGTACCATGCATAGAAAGAGTAATCTTATATTATGTCACAGGATCTGAAAATCATTTGATTGGAATATGGACGAAGAAGATTTTCCTTTACTATTTTCTTTTCAAATCACTTCCAAATAAATCACCAATTACTAATCGTCAAGAATTTGTTGATAGACAACAATGCCAAAAAAAGGTTTACGTACGTACCATCTAACATATTTAATTTGCAATAGGTGATGCTTAGCTTGGTTTGCTTTAGGAGGTTGTTTCAGGTTCTTCGTGGTCTTTGCTCCTGCTTTTGCATTCAGGTTTGCTTATTGGTGAAGTGTTTCTTTTTGGATGTTTGGATTTTAGGAATTAGGCTTTAGGTTCTCGTTTTGATTGTTCGGTTGTTTTCTTGTCAGCCTCCCAATCTTTTGGGTCTTTTGAGTCTCGAAAGGCTTTCTCGCTTTTCTCTTGCCCCATTTAATCTTGTATCTTTAATATTTGATTAATAAAATCTTTTTTCTGTGCAAAAAAAAATATTTAATTTGCAATAGGACTAGACAATGTGACATAATTCTGATAAGATTTTACCAGGAAAAAGGGTTTACTTACTTTTGTCTAACCAAACAGTAGAAAGTGGGGAAAACGTTTTACAGAGAGATTTTACGTAAAAACAAATAGAGACCTTCGATAGCGAACAATCCTTTTTGTATAATGAAGTAACCTTTTTTCGAGATGTTCAACGGTGTTGTAAGGGAGTAAAGACTGCTAATGGCGGCAAAGTTACCCGCCGAAAATGCATTATATCTCGGCGCTTCTAGCCATGACGCTTGCCGAGCTGTTAGTACATCCAGACATAGTGGTTGAAGCGGCGGATGCGGCAATGGTGCCGTAGTTGTAGATTCGTAAGCGAGCTGAGCTAAAGCCGAGGAGCTAGGTTGTGTTTGAAAAGGTTTGAGAACTTGTAGCTTGAGCTAAAGCCGAGGAGCTAGGTTGTGTTTGAAAAGGTTTGAGAACTTGTAGTTTGGATTCCCAAACGAGTCGGGCTTCGGCTTCAAGCCGAGCAGCCTCCCACTGAGTCATGTGGCTAAGGTTGGCAGCGTCCTTCAACTGGTCTGGACCGAGGGCGTGGCTCTTCGGCTTATGAGTCACCGGATCGATTCCCATCTTGGTTAACTTCTTTTTGTGGTGCGTGTTCCAGTGATTCTTGATCTTATTGTCTGTTCTTTTCGGCAAGTGAGTTGCTATTACTGACCAATTATGTAAGAAAAATATAGTTTTAAGTGTTAACATAATTTCCACATTATTGTGACAATATCATATTTTTAATTATGAGTATGACTATGAGATTTTTTTTTTTTATCAGAAGATGTATAATGATAAAATTAGATGCTGCGACATTATATGCATTGACTCCGTACGAGATATACAATGACATAGGCGGTGTGCAATTTTTGTTGTATAAATGTGTGTTTACACACACATATATGTGTAGGTTGTAATAGTTGTTGTAGTTTGTAGAGAGGTCCGCGGGTGAGAGGTGGGTATATTAACATACGTGTCTATTGGGCGTAAAAGATATAACTTTTGATTACAAGAGTTAATCTCAAAAGTTAAAGTTGTAACTTTTCATAAAAAGTTGTTACTTTTCATCAAGAGATGTGATGTTCAATAAGCACATCTATTTGAAAAAGTTGCGACTTTAGTTTCATATTTAACACCCATCCATACATTATAAATACTAGTCATCTCCTACATATTTTCACACATTTTTAATCCTCTTTTCTTTGATCAGTTTACATAATTTTGTAGAGGAATCCCGGGATTTCTCCAGAATTGGTATCTGTAGATTTCAGAGGTTTTGATGTATCCTGGAGGCTATTGCTAGAAACCCAATAGCAAACTCTTTTCGAGTGGGGGCAAATATCATCGTAGAGAAAACGATTCAGTTGTACGAGACTAATTCTTTTAAGAAATCAGCTCGATCGGATAAAGATAAGAGCTTTTTAGGATTCGTAATTGGAAGCACTCAGTTTTCCTCTACGAATTTTAAAAAAGCTCTTTCTAATATTCGGTTTTCTTGAATCTTGATGTTAACAGGAATCCATGAAAAATTAGCGTTTTGGACCATCTTTAAGGGACCCGAGGTGAACCCCACAAAAATGATTTGTGCTAGCTGTCATGTGCATCACAGGCCTTCTATGGGACTAAATATGTTATAAAATTAAACATTCCTACTCTTAGCCAAATTAACAATCGTGCCTGACTTTGTAAAATTCAGTGATCTGTCACTGTCACGTGATGTCCTAATACCCTGTTTAACTACACATTTTCAAAAAGGTCATACACTTAGTACTAAGCCTCATAGAAATATGTGGTGAATAGGGGTGTTGAGACAATTTTTTTTTTCCTTTTTTGTGTGGAAATATTGTGTCTGGTGTGGATTCATATAATTGTTTGTTTGCTTTTGGAAAAAAAATAAATGTTTCCCAAATCATCAGTTGTGTTTCTGATAACAATAGATGCTTGTTGTATATGTGCATTCTGAAAGAGGTAAGTACGTTCATTTATACCCTGTGTGGCCGTGCATGTAAATCAATAGTATATGATTAATTCTTCAGGACAGAAAAAAAAAGAACTGAACCTACAAATTGCATCTTCAGGAAAAGACATCTAAATCAATACTAGTACTGTATATGATTAAATGTTCACAATTTTTTTTAATGACAAGACAAGTCATATGAGATCAGTCTGAGACTCTGAAAACATCAGGAAGAACTGATAATAACTTGTAAGAAAAGTTTTTCTCATTATGACTTTGGCTTTTATTTCGTTTTCGGGTTTTTTTTTTTTTTTGTTCTATAAAAGATGTTACTGGCAGAAAAAGTGATCCGGAAAATCTATGATCATACTCACTCTGACCAAGGTTTTAAAAATCGGCAGTAACTTAACCGCCGCCGTAACCCCCCTTATGCTTTGGTTTGGTTTTTAACTTCGATGTACCCTTTGTCGAGTTTTAATAAATTTTTGTTACCTATCAAAAAAAAAAAAAAAAGTAACTGCATGCCGTTACAATTTGACTTTCCGATATCGTTGTACCCTAATATACCGGCTATATGGAAAATCACATGTGTATTGACCGGTTCCCATTACGTATCTGTCTATTTCCGCTTCACAGCCGTTACGGTCGAGTATCAATCGTTATCAGTGATCTCAGCACTTAAATTATTGTTGTTGTTGTTTTTTTTATTTTATTTTAAATTGTGTGTTGTTTTTGTTACCACACTCGGTTACGAAAAAAATCAGAAAATCAATAAAAACAGAGACAAAAATTAATGGAAAACTTACTGGACCAAACTCAGTACACCGGAATTTGGTTAAAGACGACTCGAACTGGGGCAAGTATTAAGATACTCTGTCCTTAAAGCAAATTCGCCCTCTACACTGGTGCTGATGGAATACGCGGACGTCTGCTTCCCAGGACTACCCGGTTTTCACCGAACGGAAGTAGCACTCCAATCTGAACGGTAGGCGAACCAGAAAACTACGCAGGAAGCAGATTGTATGCAAGAGAACGTGAATGAAATGAGAAGATGAGGGTTCTATTTATAGGAAGATAGACACCCGATTGGCGAGGCACGAAAACGGAAAGGCATGACCGTTCGGAACTCAACAGTCACAATGGTATCTTAATACTTGCCCCGTTCGGACGGGCGGGGGGCGGCGGCGTGCGCGTGGGGGTTTTAAAGACCACTTTGTCCATGCCCTCTCCCTCTATAAAACTTCCATGACCCTACCCTAAGGGCCCAACCCTTTAAGTCAAACTAAGGATAAATATACCCAATTAACTTGTTCTCCACACCCAATGCGGGAAAAAAATTTCCCCGTTCTACCAAGTTCATGTAGGCACTTTTTAAGGTCAATTTCTCATTCACCTTGACTTGATTTTGGCCAACCGAGTGTTCGGTCTTAATCTCCTAACCAAGACGAACACAACGGTATGTGGGTCCGTCCACGTGGACGTGTGGGACCCACTAAAATAATTAATTAAAATTGATATAAATCAAGTTTTTTCCAACAGTTTTAGTCACCTGTTCCCAAGAAGAGCGTGGAGTTGGATGATGGTTTGTTCCTCTTGCAAACTGAATTTGCCTCTCTTCATATCAGGTCTTAGATAATTCGTCCACCTCAGTCTACAACAATTAAATTGAGACATAATTATACATACACACAAAAAAAAATTCACAACGACCAACATAACTACATTATAAAATGACCTGCCTTTTCGAAGTTAAAGCCAATTACAATATGGGAACTTCCACAGGGCAAAACATAGTTTTGGCTATCATATAGGTTTGACCTAAATGGAGTTGAACACGAGAAAAAGTTAAACACACCTAAATGCATTTTGCAATGCATTTTGCAGGGAATACATTTTTTTGGATGTCTTTTTTAGAGATATGTAGAATATATTTTGGATATCTTTTTGTCAATCAAAATGAGAAAATTGAAAAATGAGAAGTCAACAAGCTCCTCCCAACCTATATTAAATTTTCCCAATATAAAGTGTTGAGGAGTAGTAGTGTAATTAATGCTTGTAATCTGCATTTGTAATCTGCTTTTACATTTACCAAGAAACCTATTGATCCATGTGACCCATTGTTTGAGGATGTTACCTTGTTTAGGACTCTTGTTGGTTCTTTACAATATCTCACCATCACTAGACCTGATATTGCATTTGTTGTGAATACTGTGTGTCAGCACATGCATCAGCCCAGACAGAGTCACTTTAGGGCAGTCAAAAGGCTTCTTAGATATGTGAAGGGGTCCATTACTCATGGCTTGCATCTTACCAGTGGTTCGCTAACCCTTACTGCATTTACTGATGCAGATTGGGCAAGAGACCCAATGGACAGACGATCCACCACAGGCTTTGTTGTTTTTCTTGGTTCCAATCCTGTCTCTTGGAGTGCCAAAAAACAATCTACAGTAGCTCGTTCCTGTACTGAAGCTAAATACAAGGCTATGGCCCAGACAGCAACAAATCTTGTTTGGATTCGTCAGCGTTTTATAGAACTTCATGTTCCAGTTGTTACTTCTCCAGTTTTATGGTGTGACAATCGTTCAGCAATGGCTCTAGCTTCAAACCCTGTGTTTCATGCTAGAACCAAACATATCGAGATTGACTATCAATACATCAGAGAACAAGTGATGGCTAAGCAACTGGACCTTCATTTTGTGGGGAAGGGGTCTCATAATCAAATAGCAGACATTTTTACCAAAGGTTTACCTGTTTCTCGTTTTTTGTTTCTTCGAGGCAAACTGATGGTTGGTTCCCCACCCATGAGTTTGAAGGAGGGTGTTAAGGAGTAGTAGTGTAACGCTTGTAATCTGCATGCATTTGTAATCTGCTTTTACATTTACATTTCATTTGGTTTAGTTTGCACGTTAGTTGCTCTAAGTGATTAGGCGGGAGATCGAGGTGGTTACGTGACACCTTAGCAATCTGTGTGATAGGGCAGTGGTCCGATAGGATCAGTTCATTGTGCTTGTATAAAAGGCATGTAGTGCTTCTCTTGTATATATGATCAGTTGAGAAAACAGTTAGCCAGGTGAATGAAAAAGTGTTGATAAATTTGTCATAAAACGTATGCAAATAATGCAATTGACATCAATTTCAATAAAAAGTACCGCAGCACATGGTATTTAAAACTATGCAGTTGACACATTCACCCTATAAAACTAGAGTACTAGGTATTTAATACACCCTATAAAACTAGAGTACTAGGTATTTCTCCTACTTGGTACTAAAGCTTTATTATTTCGAAAGTTGACGTGCTGTTTCCACTTGCTTCTTCCTCACTTGAGAATCCAGAGAATCCGATGGCCAACGATTTGGCATTATCCAAGCTTTTAAGCTGTTCCCTCCACGTTTGGTGATCACACTTTTGTTTATCATTTGATGTATGTGTCATCATTGTGTCATAGAATAAATTATACTCATGTTAATTACCGTAGCATTAGAATGGGTCTTCTGAGATAATAGAGGGAACAGCTTAAAAGCTTTCAATCAACTCTTATTTTCCAAACTTGTTTCCCATCAAAGACAGTAATATTTTGCACATTTGAGGATCATAAAGATAGATGTAAATTCTTTACACAAAATTATCTCAAGCTTTTTTGTCATTTTTTTCCGAAGGATTCTTTGTATTTACTTGTCTGATTTGGCGCACCCCACCATGAATCCTACACACACACACACACATTTGTATATACATGTTTTTTTTTTTATACAGACAATAGACGATATGATATTTGTTAGATTACTACGAGAGCTAACCTTCTATTCATATAAGAGTCGATATGATGTTAGTATTTGTACTTCAATCTTCAAAAAAACACTACAAAACCATTGAGCCAAACCCCAATGTCCATTACTTTCGCTGCTTCGCATCTAAAAATGTGTTTTGTAGCACACACGTTCTTCAAATAATAAGTTTGGAATGTAAATTTTCGAAAATAGAAACGGATTAGTGCCATTTTTAGCAGCATTTTCTTCATTTTCCCAAAACTCATGCTTTATTGGCCTTAACCATAAGCAAAAACCTCCAACAACTAATACGCAACCAAACCTCCAACAACTAATACGCAACCATTAGAGTATCCCAGTGACCTAATCAAAACTGAATAGCCACATCACCTTTTGGGTTATCTATTTAAGTGATTGCTAAAAATTAGCAACATAGAGGTCCACAATAGCATAATCAAAATTGAATTACCAAAACTTGCCACATCACATTTTCAAATTACAAAATAACTAGAATTTGAAAATGGGAAAAAGTTTTTGAAAACAATCTTTTGAAAATAGAAAAAAATTCTTAAAAAACATTTTTCAAAACAGTTTTAGAAAATATAAAAAGATTTTTAAAAAGCAGTTTTCTTGAAAATAGAAAAAAAACAGTGTTTTAAAATAGTTTTTTGGAAAACATTGTCATGAGAGAGAGAGAGAGAGAGAGAGAGAGAGAGAGAGAGAGAGAGGTTTTGTAATTATAGATGTACTTGATTTATGATGTGCGTGGTCCATTAAGTTTGGTTATTGTGAAAATGTTACTCCCTCCGTCCCTTTTTAAATGATCACTTTCACTTTTTGACTTTATTTTTAAATTGTCTATAACTTTCAATCTATAATATATTATGTACTTTTGAAAAATTTGTATTTTAGAACTCATTGATTTCTATAAAACAAGATCCATATTGCATATTTTATGTAATATAGATTGAAAATTATAAACAACTTTTGGTTATTCAAATAGTTTTGATTTAGGTCAAAATTTGAATTTTAGTTAAGAGGTTGCTAATTTTGTTTATTCAAATGTGAACAATTTGTTTAGAATATTGCTAACTTTAGCAACTTTTTAGTCTAGTTAGGGCATTGTGGATAATCTTAGAGCATCTCCAACCCAACATTCTCTATTTCTTCATTTGAAAGGATAAAAGTTAATATAGAGAACTTTATTATTCATACAAAGTCCAAATCACAACTCTATATATCTTTATATCTCATTCTATATCAAATACAATGGCACTTTTCCTCTGAACATTATCTCACTTTCATTCCAAATCTAATACTTTTGCATTTCATATTCAAAAAGTGAATTTAGAGTATTTTTTTTTCCATACTCTATAATTGGAGTATAAAATTTGTCCACCAAAAGAGAGGAGGAAATAAAGGATGTCTTTTTTTTTTTTTTTTGTTGAAATAGAGCATGGGTTGGAGTAAGAATTTCCTCCAAAATAGAGAAATAGAGGAAGTAATGGAGAAATGAAAGATGGGTTGAAGATGCTATTTAAGGATTCGTGCAAAATTATTATTTTTTGATAATCACCATTTCATCAAATAGCAGAGAGGGTTTTGTTCACCCATTTTTGAGCAGGGTGAACAAAATCTCACTCGCATTATCTCTTCAATTGGGGCAAGGTTAGGAGATGCACTGTTCAGCACCCAATGAATAGAACATGAATTTATGTCCCGTCCTAGCTCTCTCACTTCTCTCACCCTCTTCCCAAAGAGAAGAAAAATATTTTAATAAAAGAGAAAATATATTTTAATGAATAATAAGTAAAATGAATAGTACTCCCTCCGTCCCTTTCTAAATGATTCATGTGGGAATATGTGTAATTTCAAACCCCTAAAAAACATATTTCTCTATATAACTTTTTAATTTATTTTATACCAAATTAAAGTGTTCATTGAGTACTTTAATTTGGTGCAAAAAAAAATTTAAAACGTTATACGAAAGTACATTTTTAAACGTCCGCAAAAATACACGTTTTCTAAGTGGATCTCTTAAAAAGCGACGGAGAGAATACTGTTAAAGTGTTGAAAAAGATATGCATAAATAAAACGAAAAATATGCACTTTTCACTGTCTTTATTTTTTACTCAAAATTTATTTACGTAGCCCGTTGGCCATGGGTATGGCGCATCCATTATCTCTGACTGTATTTTGGGGATCCGTCGTTACAGATATCAGTAACTGTTGAAATAGTCCTAGCCAAAAAGATCATTTCTTGGGTTTTTAGATTTTTGTTTTCCATGCGGGACCATAAATCATCAGTGTGCTACCAGGCCATTGTGTTGTCCATGTTTGATGGCCTTGCTAATTCAATTGTACTTCATTCTCCTAAGTTTTTATTTTTTTATTTTTTTAATTTTTAGTTTTGTTTGTTTTTTTCTAAACTTTTATTAGATTTCAATATGACCAAAACAAAAACAAGTTCCTTGAAGACGAAAAAGTATCGAACTATTATTTTTGTCTAAAGTGTTGTCTTATATGAATTTTGTTGGGCCTGGAGTGCCCGCATGGATTTGGTTACACAATGTCACTCCCTTCGACCGCTCTAAAAACAGACTTGCATGTGCGATATCGAATGCCATAAAAGACTTAATTGAAGCCCTTCCTACTACCAATTGGTTTTAGGAGAGTTGGTGGAAAAGCGGTCCGACAAGTGGTATCAGAGCCAGGAGGTTATAGGTTCGAGTCGCGGGAGCGTCATCGTGAGGGAGGGATTGTTGGGCCCGGAGTGCCTTCATGAATTTGGTTACACAATGCCACTTCCTCCGACCGCTCTAAAAACAGACCCCTGCGGGTTTTGGTGAGATGGTAAGCGCTTGATCCTAACAAGATATTGTTAAAAATAATTTATTTTGATTATGGATCACGACAAAATTGATTTCTTAAAAGCCTTGTTATAAATTATCTTAAAGAAATAAACCTTGGCTTTCAGAAAACTTGTGTTTAAACAATGGACTTCATTATTTTTAATCCTAGCCTTTCGGTCAATTTACTTGACACTTTGTAAAAAAATTCAAAATCCAACTCCTTGCTCAAATTTCTATTGGCCCATGAATAATCATTTTTTTTTATATATAAATGTTTGGCCCAAACTATCTTGGAGTATTAGTAGGAATCTGTTTGGTAAGTCCACGTGTAAATTCATTTTCAAAATTAGATTTTGGCCAAGACTGAATCTTGCCATGTCATTCACTTTGGTCGAAAACTTGATCAGACAAGTAGTATTTTATTTCCATAGTTGTTAGCTTCTTAACACTTGGTAATTATTACACAATCTTGCAGATCAATTTTTTTCAAAACAGATTTGGCTCAACACAGCTCATTCTATATTGGATATATTCATGTTACGTTTTAATTTGGTTAAAATTCCAACAGCCAAATCCCTTCTTAATATGATATTCAAAAACATATTTTCAATTAAGGCCACGAGACCTATTTTCAGTTTCCATCACACATGGAAATGAATCTCTAAAATTTAACACGTTTTCTTATTAGCCTATGATACTCCTTTTTCATAGGGGCGACTTGTTCAAAAGTCCAAGGCAAAGAATTTGTAACCCCATTAATCCATCAAACAAGTTTATAACCTATCCAGTCCTAGTGCTGACATTTTTTTTTTTTTACCTTTACCAAAAAAAAGTTTGTACCTCTATGAAAGTGCCAAAAAAGTTTTTACCCTATGAAAATGTCTAAAATCCTAGGGTACCCTATGAAAGTGCCTAAAACCCTAGGGTACCCTATGAAAGTGTCTAAACCACTAAAACCCTATAATAGGAAAGTACACCCTAAAACCTAAATCCTAGGGTACCCTATGAAAGTGCCAAAAAAGTTTGTACTCTATGAAAGTGCCTAAAATCCTGGTACCTTATGAAAGTGCCTAAAATCATAGGGTACCCTATGAAAGTGTCTAAACCACTAAAACCCTATAATAGGAAAGTGCACCCTAAACCTAAACCCTAAGGTACCCTTTGAAAGTACCTAAATTTTTTTAAAAAAATTGTAGACCTTAGACCTTGTAAAACTTTAACATGGACTAAATGACCCAATAAGTTTCCACTTCTGGATCTAGAACAATTACCTCTGACCCAAACGTATCCACCAAGATCTCATGGCTTTTTATGGTTAAACCTCTGGTCATCCATTCTAAAGTTTTCCTTCCGTTAATTGACTTCGAATAGGCAACTCAACGGACTAATTTCTTTTAAGGAAAATATGTAGCTGCTCAATTGGAGGACTAAAGAGATTCCTCAAGATTTTCTTGCAACGGGAATTTTCTCAACCTTCCAATTATTTTCCCTATAAAAGCAACGCTTTGGCATATGGAGGAATCAATCAAGCACAATTCAGAAAGCAGAGAGCACAAAGCAACAACCCAGTCAACACCGAGCATCCTTTTTACGTTTCACTTTCTCATTATTATTTCGAGAGCTTTGAGAGCGAAATTTGTACATCTACTCTTTGAGAGAGATTTCTCCACTTTACAAATTCTTGCTAGTATTGTATTGAAAGTTAGAACAATTCTCAGTGTGCTACTACAGAACTGGGTTTTGTTCTGTGGGTGTTTTTAGAGTTTGGGAGATAAACTCTAGCGGTTCGGCTAACTCCTCGGAAAAGTTAGCGTTGTGGTAGCAAGGTTTAATTGGCACCAAAAGCTAGTTGTTTGATTAGTAAAACATCGACTCCTTAGGCCAATGGACTAGGCTGAGCAGTGGACAAAGCTCGGACCGAATCACTAGACATCTCTGAGTACATGATGCATACCACTGAACCATCGCATACAAATACAGTTAGTTTTGAAAGTTTAGTTTTCTACCTAGCAATACCATTAGCAGAAAAAACCAATAGAAATTAAATCTTTCAAACCTTTTGCGAGCTAATTAACTATGCAATTGACCCCGCCCGAAAGTCTGTGAAGTTGTTGTGAGAGGGGTTCGAGACACTGCAATTGACGTGTGCACAAATTGGTCCGAGACACTCTGCATTATCCTAAAAAAAAAAAAGCTTTGCAATTGACGTCTACTCTATGAAACTGCAAGGGGATTTAACACCACGATTGTGAAGATACTAGCAATTACAATAAATAACCTACTTCTTCTACCTAAAGCTCTTGGATGTCTCACACTGCATCTCGGGATCGAATCTCATTCCCCTGACGCAGCGGAATTCACGAGAAACTAGTTGCATACTAGTTCAAACGAAAATAGGTCTCGAATCCACGAGGTTTCTTGAATCCACAAGAAGAAAGAGAAAAATAACTCTGAATTATATTTGATTAAAAGCTGAATAGTAATAGAGGCTACATGCCCTTTCATAGGGAAAACTAGCAAACCCTAGCAAAAACTTACCAAAAAATAAAGTATCCCGAAAATTGGGGAAACTTCCAAAATTGAAAACTAGAAAGAAAAATAAGAAATTCGCAACTGGAAACAATAAAAACGGAATTACACGCTAAGAGTAATTCGAAATCTAATTATTACCTAAAATAGCAAAATTACTAAATTGAAAGCCTAAACGAATAAATTGGCCGAAATCCACCATCAGTCACACTTAGGGTCGTGTGTCTTGATCGCAATGCGATTCTACTTCAGCCCACCAAGTTTGGGCCTATTCCAGGCTCGTCGATAAATTGCTGAAATTGCCAATTTTCAATTTGAAGTTGTTTGGGCCTCTTAGGCTTTGACCGGTCCAATTGATCATAGAATTGGGCCGCTACTTGTTCTGCATCATCCCCCCTCCCTGATTATGAATGACGAATGACAAAAAAAAAAACTACAATAAAAACTGCTTCTTCCTCGCTACCTCCCCAAACCCTAATTTTGTGTATATAACTTAAAACTAAATAAAAGAGGCTTTTTTGGGGACACAGAATCCCGGCCGTTTAGTTTAGAACACTAGATAATCCGATGGTGAACAATTCACCAGATTCAAAATGTTACCAGTAATTCTTGTTCACTTCAAAATTGTCGTAGCAACTTCCGGCGATGCTACCGCAGTTTCCGTTGGTGACGGAGGTGTATAATTGGTTGGAATCGTCGAGCAATACATCACCCAGCCCTGCTTCCATAATATTAGGAAGCAAAATGGTTTCATTTCCCATAGCAAAAGAGTCACCATCTGTGGAATACGCCAAGCCCTGAAGCTGCAATATTTCAATCTCATCTGGAAAATTATTTGCTAGCCCCATGGCTTCACCTGTGTTCAGAAACAAACCCGGGTTAGTTATTGGAAAAGAATGATGCTTGAGACATAGATTCGTACATATGTACCTATTCAATTTATTGTGGGTTCCACGTGCTTCGTGGGGGATTCAAATAGGATGATTCGTGACACATCTATGTTTAAATTTATGTTTGGAGACGGGACATTTGTGTGCCGCATAAGTAGTACTGCTGACCAGTGGCGGACGCAGGATTGTTGCTGCAGGGAGTCCACTCCATAGCAAATATACAGAAAAACTGAAAATGTACTATTACTAGTAAGAAACTTGGGGGGTTTGCAGGCACCAAAACCCCCCTAGCAACCCCCCAGGTCCGCCCCTGCTGCTGACAAAGAAGATTTTCCTTTACTATTTTCTTTTCAAATTAGTTCCAAATAAATCACCAATTATTAATCGACAAGAATTTGTTGATAGACAATAATGCCAAAAAAACAGGTTTATGTACGTACCATCTAACATATTTAACAGAAAATTGAACTTTCGACTGAAAATAACTAACGTGCAGAAGTTTTCCAAAAGACAATCACAGTAGTGGTAGTTTTTGCAATTACGAGCATGAGCCATTAGAGTTTTAATTTGCAATACGACTAGAAAATGTCACATAATTTTGAAAAATATTTTACCAGGAAAAAGGGTTGACTTACTTTTGTCTTACGAAACAGCAGAAAGTGGTGAAAGCGTTTTACAGAAAAATATTTTACGTAAAAACAAACAGAGACCTTCGATAGAGAACAATATTTTTTGTATAATGAAATAACCTTTTTTCGAGATGTTCGACGGTGTTGTAAGGCAGTCAAGACTGCTAACGGTGGCAAAGTTACCCACCGAAAATTCATTATATCCCGGCGCTTCTAGCCTTGACCCTTGCCAAGCTGTTAGTACATCCAGACATAGTGGTTGAAGTGGCAGATCCGGCAATGGTGCTGTAGTTGTAGCTTCGTGAGCTGAAGCCGAGGAGCTAGGTTGTGTTTGAAAAGGTTTGAGGACTTGTAGCTTGGATTTCCGAACGAGTCGGGCTTCGGCTTCAAGCCGAGCACCCTCCCACTGAGCCATGTGGCTAAGGTTGGCAGCGTCCTTCAACTGGTCAGGACCGAGGGCGTGGGTCTTCGGCTTATGAGTCATTGGATCGATTCCCATCTTGGTTAACCTTTTTTTGAGGTTTGTGTTCCAGTGATTCTTGATCTCATTGTCCGTTCTCTTCGGCAAGTGAGCTGCTATTACTGACCATCTGAACAAAATTACCCCAATTAGTTACAATTATGTAAGCAAAATATAGTTTTAACACAATTAATTAAGAGTATGAGACAGTATATATCATACTTTTAATTATGAGTATGAGTATGAGATTTTTTTTATCAGAAGATGTATAATGATAAAATTAGATGCTGCGACATTAAATGCATTATGACTCCGTACGAGATATACAATGACATGGGCGGTGTGCAATTTTTGTTGTATAAATGTGTATTTACACGCATATATGTGTAGGTTGTAATAGTTGTTGTAGTTTGTAGAGAGGTGTGCGGGTATGCAATTTTTGTTGTATAAATGTGTATTTACACACATATATGTGTAGGTTGTGATAATCAATAGACGTATTTATTGGGTAAAAGGCTTGACTTAACAGTCATGTCTATTGAGTTTGAAATCAACAGTCATGTCTTTAATTTAGTACTGTAAAAGATATAACACCCATCCGCACATTATAAATACTAGTCATCTTTCTACATATTTTCACATACATTTTTAATCCTCTTTTCTTTGATCAATTTGCATAATTTCATAGAGGAATTCTGGGATTTTTCCAGAATTGCTATCTGTAGATTTCATAAGTTTTGTTGTATCCTAGAGGCGATTTGCTAGGAACCCAATAGCAAAATCTTTTCGAGTGGGGGCATATATCATCTTTAAAAAGGCAATTCAGTCGTGTCTCAATACCTAAATCAGTTTCTATTCTTCCTTCTATTCTACTTTTTTCCTAACAATTTTTACCCTCATCAGTGATCATTCTCTGTTCTACGGGACTAATTCCGTTAAGAAATCAGCTTGATCGATAAAGATAAGAGCTTTCCAGGATTCGTAGTGTCAAACATTCAGTTTTCCTCTACAAATTTAAATAAAGCTCTTACTCATATTTGATTTTCTTGATGTTTAACAAGAATTAGGGCCGGCTCTGAGTTTTGTGAGGCTTAAAGCGAACTTTTTAAAGGAAAAAAAAAATGGGCCCTCAATCTTTTGCTTTTTCCTTTTTCGAGGGCTACAAATACGGGAACCTCAAGTCATAGGCAATCCACAAACCCAAACAAAAACATCTGTAGACGAGTAAATCAAAGGAAGAGCATCAGTTAAAAGTATTGTGCACGAGAAGAAAAATCGGCTTCCAAAAAAAATGGAAACCTTGTAGAGAAAATAAGAAAATCTCTCCAAATCATTTGGGGGATGATGATGAGATCATAAGTGGGTTTTCTGTTGCAAGCTGAGTTTGCTGTTGGTGGTGCTGGTTTGAGGCGTTTCTGTTGGTTTTTTTGGGGAGTTTTCTTGTTGGGGGGTTTTGGTTGGCTTCTTGCCAGCTTTAGGTTGTGATTTCCCTTTTGGTTCCTTGCAGCTTGTGTCTTTTGGTGTGAGGGAGTTTCCCTTTTTCATCTTTATGGCCTTGTTCTTGGACCCTTTTAATCTTTGTAATTCGTTTTCAAAGGTTAATAAAATTTTTGCTTTTCAAAAAAAAGAAACATGGAAAAAAAAATTACCCATAAAGAAATCACGAATCTTCACTGATTGTTGCGCTTTTTTTTGTCGATTAGGCAACTCATTGGTTGGTGGAATAAAGAAAGGAGGGCTATAGGGTTTTTAATTTCTTCGAGCAGACTAACGAGGACGAAAAAAATTAAAAGAAGAATGGCGTACTGCTCATGATCTTAACTCCCCTTGATGTTTAACTCCTTTATTGACACTTAGGACCCTTAATTTTTCAAAACAATGAAATAGGGGCCAAATCATATTTCATTTGGGCCCTTTCACTTGGGTCTTATTTTAAATTAGGCCCTCAAATTATTAGATAAATTAAACTTGATTTTTTATATATACCTAATAACTATATGGACCTATATTATTGGGGCCCCAAAAAATTAGACAAAATTTGGGGGCCTAAAGCGGTTGTTTTACGGGCTTTAGCCCAGAGCCGGCTCTAACAAGAATCCATGAGAAATTAGTGTTTTGAATCATCTTAAAGGGACCCGAGGTGAGCCCCACAATTGTGCTAGCTATCGTGTGCACAAGCATTTTATGGGACTAAATATGTTATAAAATTAAACATTCCTACTCTTAGCCAAACAATCGGGCCTGATTTTGTAAAATTTAGTGGTCTTTGGTCATTGTCACGTGGGTTTTTTTCTTGATGTTTAACAAGAATCCATGAAAAATTAGCGTTTTGGACCATCATTAAGGGACCCGAGGTAACCCCCACACGAATGATCTGTGCATAATCTGTGCTAGCTGTTGTGTGCACAGGCCTTTTATGGGACTAAATATGTTATAATATTAAACATTCTTACTCTCAGCCAAACAATCGGGCTTGACTTTGTAAAATTCAATTGTCTTTGGTTATTGTCACGTGATGTCCTAATACCCTGTTTAACTATACATTTCCGAAAAAGCCACACGCTTAGTACTAGGCCTCACAGAAATATGTGGTGAATAAGGGTGTTGGGCAATTTTTTTTTTTGGTAAATATTGTGTCTGGTGTGGATTCATATATAATCGTTTGCTTGCTTTTGGAAATAATAAATAGATAAAATGTTTCCCAAATCATCAGTTTTGATTCTGACAAAAATAAATGCATTTTCCTTTTTCCCTTCTTTTTTGCATATTTCATTTCTTCTTCCCTTTCATACTAAAGTTGACATTTGCATTTATAGAGTTGGAATTAATGACAAGATAAGTAGTATGAGAACACTCTGAGTCTGAGACTCGAAAATTAAAACATCAGGAATAAATCCAATGAAGAAATGATCTAATAACTAATTAGAAATGTTTTTCCCACTATGACTTTGGTTTTTATTTTGTTTTTTGTTTTTCGTTTTTTTTTTTTCACGAAAGGATGTTACTGGCAGAAAAAGTGAACCGGAAAATCTATGATCATACTCACTTAGTATGAGTCCCACGTAAAAACTGAAATAGAAGTACTAAACCAAGGTTTTAAAAATCGGCTGTAACGTAACAGCTATTACGGTTTGACTTTCTGATATCGTTGTATCCCAATATACCGGCTAAATGGAAAATCACATGTATATTGATTGGTTCCCATTACACGTGTCTATTTCCACATCACAGCTGTTACGGTCGAGTATTGATCATTACCGGTGATTTTGGGAGTTAAATTATTGCTCTTTTTTTTTTTTTTTAAAATTGTGTTTTGTTTTAGTCACCTGTTCCCGAGAAGAGCGTGGAGTTGGATGATGGTTTGTTCCTCTTGCAAACTGAATCTGCCTCTCTTGATATCAGGTCTCAGATAATTCGTCCACCTCAATCTACAACTCTTCCCACATCTTTGGAGGCCTGTGATGATCAAATTAGCTACCAAAATTAGACATAATTATACGTACACACGAAGAAAAAATTAAAATCAATTGCAATATGGGAACTTCCACAGGCAAAAACCTTGAAAGGATTGATGTCGATTTTTTTGAACTGCAAAGCATTGATGTCGATAGACTCCTTACATTTTGCTTTTTCTACATTTGGATGATACTTCGAACATATTTTGCTTATGGCAGGAGTGTTTGGAAAAATTGTGCAGAATTTATTTTGCAACAGGACTAGTGTTTGAGAGATATGTATAGAACACATTTTGGAAGTCTTTTTGTTAATCAAAATGAGAAAACCGGAAAATGAAAAACCAAAAATCTCCTCCCCAATATACTTTGAACTCCTCCTCTCCTTTGAAGGGTGTTTGGATATGTCTATTTTCACATTCTCATTTTTGGCTTTTCACCTTTTGACTTGTTAGAAGTAATACATGACAAGACTATTTACAAAGATGATTTCTCGTTCACCTTACAAGAATTTATACAGTCCATATATACTACTATTTTCCAACCCATCATAGTATCAACTCGCTCTTTGTTGAAATTGAACTCACGACCTCATTACACCAAAGTGTAGCTATATAGTCGTCCAACCAAGTGCCCCGGTTAAATTTTTCGTGTTACAGTGCTAAAAAAAGAAATCTATATAGAATGACGTGGTAGAATCGTAAACAAATCATTTTCTTTTTTTAAAGGCATAAGAAATTTTATTAATATCTGAAAGAGTACAAAGATTAAAAGGGACCAAAGGAAAGACAATATCCCAAAAAAGTTCACGACAATCATTTACCTGCTTTTGCAGGGAGAGCACGCCAGCTTCCATGACCATATTGTTGAATATATCCCAAAAGTTTGTGGTCTTCTTCAGGTGTCCATGACCCTTTCTTCAACCCCACATTCTGACCACATGGTGACCTACCCATTCGTGAGAGAGAGAGAGAGAGAGAGAGAGAGAGAGAGAGGATTGGACGGTGATATGTTTTCTTGTTTCTTTCTCTGTTTGTAAAGATTGGAGCGTGATGAGCTTAGTAGAAAGGCAATACACAATTTATAAGGGTAGAAAATTTAATAGGCTTGATTGATTTCGTACTAGATTAGTTTTATTTATTTATTTAATTTTAAGGAAGTTGTAGCCCTAATTTCCTAGGAAAAGGAGGGGGGAATTGATATTCGCACTCCCAATTTTGATGCAGGGGCTCCAAACTACAGTAGTTTTCCAAAATTATTCTTTTGCAAGTTCCATAATTTACTTCAGGCACTCAAAAAAAACTTTACTCTTCTCCTTTATTTCATACACTCCAAAAAAGTAAATAGTTTTTTTATTAGAAAAAAACATATAGTTGTTCAACTCGTCATTGAATTGTCTACTTCAATATGTGACGTTTCCTTGGTAGAGTTTTTATGTTATTGTTTCTGTGTTCTGCACCAGGACAACCTGGACAAGTGGTCTTCGGCCTATAATTGTAGAATCATCCTTTTGTCCATACAAAATCTCTTGAGAGTTCTCTAACTTTGGTGATGTATTTTGTTTGTCTCACTATGAGTTTTTAAATGTAAATTTTTAACCGTTACGAAGATTTTGAGGGGAAAATGGTAGATAAGGAGTACGAAAATATGAAGATCTTGCGTCGCAGTCGTTATGAAGATTTCGCACCATCAACATTTTCAATTGTGTGTTGTTTATTTAGGAGAATTCTAGCAATGTTTAGTTTTTTTTTTTTTTTTGGCCAAGTGGCGTGAAGCAATCTGACATAGATGCATGTTTAATGTTTGGAACCTAATGTTTATGTTGTGGATGTTTAATGTTTGGAACGTAATGTTAATTTTTAGAGCCTAATGTTTATGTTTGGTTTTGGTTTATTTTTCCGTTTGTAGTGTCTTAGTAAATGAGGAGATAATTTGGGGGTGGAGTGCCTCCAGTAGTTTTTACATCTTAAAAGGGTAATTTTGTAATTTCATTAAATATTGGAGTGTCTGCATAAAAAAAAGGGAGCCCAAAATCAGCACCCAAAAGCGAGTTTTTTTTTTTTAGGATCGAGGTTCTATACTCTCAAGTTAACCATTAACCCATTTTGGCAATTCACACTTTAATGGAAATATGTATTTTATTCTTTGATTTAAAAGTCCCATGCCTTTTTAAGTAGCTACTCTAATGTCGTCGGAGTCATTTATATCAAAACCCGCGACGCATCCAGGAATCCAACCTAATGGGAGCACCTTATTAATTATAATCGTGGAATTTTTTTCTTAGTTAATGATCTTGCTAAATTAAGACATTTATTATGGGCTATAAAATTTATAATGCATACTTTTTATTTGAAAATATCAAAAAATGTGCACATAATCTTAGACAAAACTTTTAGAGTATGGTTTACCTTGACATTGATAAGTCTTTAGAATGATCAAGATGGTTTTATTGATGATTTTTTAAAAAAATATTTCTCCACGAGGGTTAAAAATAAAGAAAATAGAAAGACAAATCTTCAAATAAACAAAAATGGTTTTATTGATGACGTAATTGTACTATATATATATAGGGTCCTTCTCTTATCCGGACTTTTAATTTCCGCACCTCGTGATCCAAAAATTTTTACTATCCGATCACCTCAATGTGATCCAAAAATGTTTTTGACCGGGAAGGGCTTTGTTTTTGCAAATTTTTGCGAAAACTGCTTGGATCAAGCCCTTCCCGGTATTTGTTTTTGAAGATTTTTCGCGTGGACCCTTGAAAACACCTTCTGAACACATTGGACGGATCGGATTTTCAAAAAAATATTGGAAAGGTGGAGTCCCGGATCCAGGATTCCCGGATTAGATAGTTACTCTATATATAGAGATATATATATATGAGGCCCGATCAAGTCCGGGAGTCCCGAATCCGGGACTCCACCTTCCCGATATTTTTTTGACGATCCGAACCGTCCAATGTGTTCAAAAGGTGTTTTCCAAGGTCCATGCGGGAAATCTTCAAAAAAAAATACCGGGAAGGGCTTGATCCAAGCATTTTTCCGCAAAACTGTAAATGTACATTTTTTGCGAAAAAATGCTTGGATCAAGCCCTTCCGGGTATTTTTTTTTGAAGATTTCCCGCGTGGACCTTGGAAAACACCTTTTGAACACATTGGACGGCTCGGATTTTCCAAAAACATTTTCTAAATGCTTCAAAACGCTTCAATCCGGGATTTCCGGGATCCTTGACAGGATAATTCGTGATATATATATATATACACTAATATATGAGCCGGGCACGTACCCGACAATGACCCCTTAGATCCCTCCCTCATCAAAACCCATTATGCCCCTGAATAATTTAAAGTTAGATGAAGAAAAGAGATGATAGTATTGATTTAGCAATAGATGGCGGACTCTGTTATTTCTTGCGCCGTATTCGGCTTAAGAAAGGGGAAAGTCATTTTTGACTTGAGAAATGGCCTAGTATTAACCAACGGGGCTAGCTCAGTTGGCTAGGGCTCTTGCATCTCATTAGGAGGTCAGGAGTTCGAATCTCCCTGTCTGCGTGCATGGGCTTTTCCTTTATTTGTTTTTTTCTCTGTTTCTACCATGTAACGGGCTTATTTCTTGTATTGATTAAGTTGTTGGGTTTGGTTGTCTCGTGGACTCTCACAATTCATGTAGTGTCCCGGGTTGGTACTTTGTACTTCATATGTGATGTAATTGATCTCTCTTCTGTAGGAATCAAAGAGTTGCCGTGTAATCTTTCCTCAGTTATCAGCTCAGGAAGAGCGCACGAAGCTACGTTGCTTAGATCGCCTGAGCGAGTTATGGGAGTTCTTCTATCGATTGACAAAAAAAAAAAAAAAAGGCCTAGTATTGGTCGGCCATTCAAATTTCAGAATGACTATATATATTCTGGGATTAATTGCATTGAAAGGAATACAAAGAATACCAAAAAAACAGATATTTGCATATAAAATGAAGTCCTACATCTATTGTACAACAATTCTGAGAAAATTGCAATCACTCTTTAGAATTCAAACGCTGCTTTATTGATCGGAAAGAACAACAAGATAATGGGATAGAAGTGAACACCTAAATTCTGTCTTCCGGAAAGTTTGTCTCCCATCAATTTTTGCATTATTTTAATTGGAGAACAACCTCTTCTATGTTGATCGCTCAGTTTATATGCCCGTAATCTTTAGTAGAAATAGGAATTTAAATAACTGGGATAAAATCTATTAATTTTATATCCACATTGTTGTGACGTTTGGATTAATTAAGTAATCTTCTCCACGAATCTCTTTTTTCAGAAATTTGCTGGAGTCAAATGCTTCCCTTTTGTTGGATTGAGCTAGGAATCCAGAATTCCCTTAGGGATTGGAGGGATCAGATTCCAACTTAGTTTTTATTTTTAGTTTATATTTTATTTTTGTCAAAGTTGTAAAAACTTCATTGATAGAAAACAAAAGGACAAAAGTTATCATCTACCAATAACATCCGTCCTTAATCGAAGGACCAGAAAGCCACAAAAGAAGGTAGCCATAGGTACTGACACCAATACCATTTCTACGTCTCATAGCCACAGAATGGGCCACCCGATAAACACTTGTAAGCATAAAACAAAATCTCATATAGATCAAACATATACCTGGGCGTTGCTCAATAATAATCTCCACACACTGATGACAAGCTAGTCCAACCCATATGATTTACCATTGGACCATCATCACTACCATCGTCGGAACCTGAAATGGCACCTCATGTTGAATGAGAAGCCAAGACAAAGGGATAAAAAAGAGAAAAGACAAATAAATTTTCAGATCTAAGATCGAGAGAGAAGACACTCACTAGATAGGAGGGGTTATGAAACGTGAAAAAATGACCATCACTTGAGAGAAAGGAAAACATCTATAAAGGGTAAAGTCCCCTACCGCATTAGGGTGATGAAAACCTTAGGGGGAGGGAGGGGAAGGAAGAGAAAAGGCGGCTAGGATTTTTTTCTCAGAGAGAGAGAAGCTCACTATTAGAGAGAGAGAACTCTTAGTTTAGATCCTCTCTATTTCCTTTTTTTTTTAAGACAGAAAACTTTATTAATCTCTGAACGAATACAAAGATTAAATGGGAAGAAGGGTAACAAAGTTACGACTAGCGGAAACATTCAACCACTAGATGAAACAAACCACATCACACTAGGTTAGCAAGATACCAACCAAAACTGAAACTCTAGGACACGCCCTAAGAGATTCGGAAAACTAAAACCAAAACATGTTGAACTTGATTACAAGAACTCCAATATGCTTTGAAGCCTGAATAAGAAATCATCCATAGAGAAATCATTGCCCCCAACTTTGGCCTTAACCCATATTAACCCATAGAGCCACTCTAATCATAATAAGATCGGAGATCTTATCCCAATCAGGAACAGAACCTTCAATAATAATTCTATTGTTCTGGATAGTCCACATGACTGCTAAAGGAATAACGTTCTAGATCACTCTTCTTCCTTTTTTCAATTTCAAATCCTTCCACCAAATGAGAAGACTAACAATCGATTGAGGGATCACCCATTGGACTCCCCACCATATCAAAATCTTAGGCCAAACCTGCCAAACTGGTTGACAATGCAAAAAAAGATGATCAAATGTCTTAATGTAATTTCAACAGAATTTGCAAGTTGCTTCTTCCACATTTTGGATAATACCAATCCTGAGAAGGTATTCTGCAGACTTGATTTTACCAAGATGCACTAGCCAACACAAGAATTGAACCCTCTATGGTGTCACATTTCTCCAAATTAAATCAAAAGCTGAATTTGAAGTAAGGGTTTAAGGGTTGGCCAGATTGTATAGAGATTTAACAGAGAAGACTTGAGAAAGGCAGCCTACCCAAACAAGCCTGTCTTGAGAACCATCAGAGACCATTTATCCCTGAGCCATCCAGTAAAGAGTATTATAGATCAATTAGCAAATCATTCTCCCAATCATATAGCCTTCTTCCGAAATTGGGCACCCATTGATGTGATTCAGATCTTCTTGCCAATACCCCTCATGACAAAGTACCACTCCGAAAATTGGTGGTAAAGCCTCAACTGAACTTTGGTTTCCCAGCCAATTATGTGCTTTTGATTAGTTTTATATTTGATAAAAATATTTATAACTAGTCTCATAATTATAATCCACCTAATTTTTAATCCTCTCTATTTCCTACTTAGTTTAAGAATGTAATTTCTAGTTGATTATGTAATCAAGAATCATATTCCTATTGCCATTAGTTCCAAACGTAGGAAACATGAAAATAGGGCATCACATTTTCATTTCACTCAAACTAGGGTAATGCTACAATGTGCTCTTCTCCATATGAGATTTTGTGACTCAAAATATGAGATTTTGTGGCTCTAAATATGAGATTTTGTGGCTGGAGATATGAAGTGCATATGGTATGCCACTTCATATGAATAGTCACAAAATCTCATATATTTTCAGAAAATCTCATATTTGGAGCCACACAATCTCATATTTGGACCCATTCGGATTGCTACAGTAACTGCTACAGTAATGCTACAGTGCCACAATCTCATATTTGGAGCCACAAAATCTCATATATTTCCAGAAAATCTCATATTTGGTGCCACAAAACTCATATTTTGAGCCACAAAATCTCATATTTGGTGCCACAAAATCTCATATTTTGGAGCCACAAAATCTCATATTTGGTGCCACAAAATCTCATATTTTGGAGCCACAAAAATCTCATATTTGGTGCCACAAAATCTCATATTTGGTGCCACAAAATCTCATATTCTCTCATATTTGGTGCCACAAAATCTCATATGCGGGGGTTGCACATTGTAGCATTACCCCTCAAACTAATGTCATCTAAACAGAGGCAATATTCAAACACATATATAGAGCATTGAATCTTAAAGATTGCTTCAAAGGGAACCACATGCACCATCCCTTCCCCAATCCTAATTGAGTGAAAGGAAAAAACCTAAGGGGAACTTTAATATTGTATAAAAATTAGGTGGATTATAATTATGAGACTGGTTATAAATATTTTTATCAAATCTAGAACTAATAAAAAAACACATCATTGGTTTCCTTTTCCTCGTTTTGATGTTTTATCTCTGGCTCCTTCGTTTTGATGTTTTATCTCTTGCTCCTTTTAATCTTGTGTCTCTGATATTTGATTAATAAAATTGTTTTGCCGTAAAAAGAAAAAAAAAAGAAAAAGAAAAAGAAAAAGAAAAAGAATCCAACTCAGGACAAGTATTTACAATGTTTGTGTTTAAAAATCACCTAGATGTTTTCTCTGAATTTATGGATTTAAAGATGATGATAAAAGAGACCCACTGCCCATAACCACCAAATGTTTGTGAATTGATGGTAGCAATTATTTTAAAATTTAATAGGTTCATAAATTTGTAAATTCGTACTCCTATATTCAATGCAAAGATGTACTGTACTGCTAGGCCTGTTCATTCACCTTGTTTGGTTGAGTTTGCAAAACCCAGTTTTGAGAACCTTTTTTGAGACTAGGCTTCAAAGTTGGTGGTCTTCTACAAAGAGGCTCAAAAAAATTGTTCGTTTGGGTTTTTGAGAACCCGGTCCTGAGAGCTCAATTTGAGAACCAAAAAATATCTGTTGTGGGTCCCTCCCAACTTTTACCCGCAGCTTTTCTGCAACCATGAACCCTAGCTAGAGAGAGAGGAATAAGGGCTGGGTTTTCAATGTTCATCATTATCTGAGTACCCTTTCTGTGTTCGTACGTAGCAGTGCTCTTTCTGCAACTACAGAAATGGTTTTTTGTCCTCCCTCTCTCAATCACCGTTCATTAAAGTGTACGGATATTTAAAAAAAAAAAAAGTGGATGCAGAGGACGGTTTTCGAAAACCGAACAGGGCTGGGTTTTCAAAACCAGTCTGAAAACCCCAACCTATTTAGAAATCCGGTAGAACAGTTGGCCAAAGCCTCCCCATTATGTCATGCAACGGCGATACATACACTCTCTGGGAGCCACTCACAGTCACACCCTCGCTCACATGAGATGTGGTCCTCACATCTGGGCCTCACACCTCATATGAGAGAGGGTGTAGCTGGGAGTGATTCCCAGGGAATGTATGTATCATTTTTCTATGTCATGCGATAAGCAGACTAATTTTGGGTACACCCCAAATGTGTATCGAAAGTGAACTTTCGGATTGGGTTGTGTGGGACCCTTGTCCAATTGATGTAAATCATTAATTTAATTTGTTTAATTGTTCTTCTAATGTGATTTTCAAAAATAAATTCAATCGAATTTCGGTAAGTGGTTTATCAATTTATTCAATTTTTTGTCCTTCCAAATTAAGGGACCAAAAATTGAATGACTAAAAATCAATACCGATAGTTTCCTAAAAGGTCCCTAAATTTTTTTTTTGAACAAATTAAATTACCCGGATTAGTTGAGTGAGAATCTGAGGTGGGTCGCACACAATCCATTGTACGTTAGCAGGGATTCTAGTTAAAGCCATAAAAATGCCCTATAGTTGCACTTATACTCTCTCTATTGTTTGCATAACATTCACTATTCAGACAATTTCGTTCATGTGGCGAATTGGTGGAAAATTAGTTTTAGAAAATACTTTTGGATCTATTAAAAAAACTATCTAAGAGTGAATGAGAAATTGACGCCACTGATTTCTATTCCTGAATTGGTTGATCAAGGTCAATAAAGATTAATCATTATGAACTTTATTATTTTTAGATGGATTTATTATCTGCACATACATATTTGATAGCAGTTTTGACCATGAGATGTTAAGAGGGAGCAAAATCCTAAGTTCTAGCTAGATAAGATAATCTTTCAATAGGACCCTTCGCTATCAGTTTCAATCATTGTTCTATGTTGCACTCTCAAAACATAATTGAAATGTTTCTTCTCGTTGTGATACCTTTGCCTTAGATCTCTTTAATCTTGGGATCATTTATCAATGTATGTGTGTTTCCATCATTTGCTTTTAGAGAGTGTTTTCCTAGATTGATTTTTCTTATTCAATTGAGTATTGAGTTTTCATATGAGAGAGTGAGCAAAACTCGAGTTGGTTCGCCGGCCAATCGATTGTAGGGTTGGAGTTCAATCACATGTATCCTTGCAAATAGACATCTAAAAATTCCCTAAGCTAACGGAGACAAATCTATCTTATAGACATAGTCATGTTCATCTTTCATACAATTTCCAAGTTTTACGTATTCACGATTTTGTCAATTATTATTCCATCATTCGTAATACTTCCTCCATCCCAATTTGTTTGTTTAATATTCAATTATTTAGGGGGTGTTTCGCTAAGGATGTTTTTCTATAATAAATTGATTTTTTACGGTTTTATATGTGATGTATTATCAGAAAATGATCTGTCTTGGTTTTTGAAAAAAAAAAAAGTTTATTTTTTGTTAGCGGAACACCCCTTATTGTTCCAAAATGTTTGTACATTTCAAAAGTCAAAGTATTAAATTTTTTGTTTTCTACTTTTGCCCTTCTCTTTTGTACTACTCCTATTGTTACTATTTTTGGAAACACAAAAAGGTAGGGGTATGTTGTGAAAAGTGAAGTTTAAAATTTGTACTGATGGTGCCCTTGAATTAGTTTGAAATCCCAAAATGAACAAATAAAGTGGAACAACGATCTGACCAAAAAGGACTTAGACGATTCTGCCTCCCACCTTAATAGATCATCCCTTGATGTTTGTAACTCCACTGAATTTATCAGGCCTATAAAATTGTTCCACTCCCCCTCCTCCCATGAAACACATCTCTTGAAAATTAAATTAAGCTCAGAACTTGATCCAATACCCTGAAACACCTCAGAGCATCTCCAACCCATCTCTCACTCATTCTCCATTTTGGAGACTCAAATAAATATATTTTATTCAAAAAGCAAATATGGAGAATCAACAACTCCAACCCCAATTCTCTATTTTCCATCTCCCAAATTTCTCTCCAAAATTTTACTTTGTATTCCTACTTCAAGTTTCAATCAAAGAACTCCTTTTGTGTTTAAATTAATTATTGGTAGTTGTAAAAATAAATATTAGTAACCTGAAAGACCACTATTTTGGTATTGGCTGAAGTAGCTATATATAATCACCATGACCAAAGCCAAAGGAGTTGGATTCGTGAGCTCTGTTCTTGGATGGAGTTTACGTCCTTCTCCATGAATTCTTTTTCTTGACATTCAAGTAAATAAAAAAAAAAAAAAAAAGACAAACAGATTGGTAGGAGGCTAGTGATATAAATGAAAAAAATATATATTATGAGAGTTGAAATAGTTTGAATTTACATTTAAGGTAATTTCAAAGCGTATTTATACCTATTTAATATTAGGCTCATTTTGAAGATACTATTAATATCTTTTCAATGATATCAATTTTATAAAAATTGAGTGTATAACGTAAAAGTTATATGTCATTGAAGAAGATTTAGCAAAAAGTAAATAGATATGGTTGGTATTATAATTTGTTATCAATTGATACACACTACAAGAAAATACACCAATGGCGACTAGATTGCCGACGCAAAAGTAATTCATGTCGGTAAATACAAACTTTTTGGCGATGGAAATAAATGTGTCGGCAATGTAGTCGGCGAAAGCAAGGTTGGCGGGAAATATTTTCCCGGTAAATTTTTGCCGACGAAAGTTTTTTCTAGCCATGAAATGTGCATCGGCAAAAGTTGAATATTTTGGCGACGACATTTTTGTGTCGGCGATAGTCCTGAAGGGGAACTTTTGGCGACAGAATGTGCATTGGCAAAAGTTAAACTTTAGACGATGACATCTTTGTGCCGGCAATGATTCCTATATAATATTTATGTATATATACAGTACTATATATACATGCATTATACAGAACTTAAAAAGTGATTTTTGTCAAAAAAAAAAATTAAACTTTCAAAAATCTAAATATATGTATAGTATATGTGTTATTTTTGTGTCTGTGTCTATATATATATATATATATATCAGGCGGGATCCCGTTAGAGATCCTTGACTTTGCTAAAATACGGACCTCATAGTTCCTAGCCATATTTTGATGATCCTAACCGTTCAATGTGTTTTAAAACATGTTTTTAATGGTACACATGAGGAAGAGGTAAAAAAAAAAAAGGGACCGGAAAAGGCTTGATCCAAACAATTTTTTCATGAATGTGTATATATACTATATATAATAGCCTTTCAAAAAATAGGGGAGTGATTTTTCCACTTCCCTTTTTGATGTCCATACTCTATTTTTTATTTTCTTAATGTTTGATAATGTGTATGTATTTTTTTGCTAAAAGATTAAAAAAAAAAAAAAAGAGTGGATTAAAAAAAAAAGTGTGAAAATAAATTTCCAAAAACAAGTATATAATACATGATATAAGTACTCATACACACTAGATATAAGTATGTATATAACACTAGATATAAGTATGTATACTGTATCTAGTGTATATAGTGTATATGTAAGTTATATATTAGATATTGGAATAATATTAACAAAGAGTAAGTTGGTGCAGTTGGTAGACACATGATAATGTGGAGTTAGATACTAGAGGTCTTGAGTTCGAAACATGGGGCGCGCACAAGTTCAGCACTAGCAGATTTTGTTTTCTTATTGACTGTTGCCGACTCAAAAATCTTGTCGGCAAAGGTGTTACACTACCAGATTTTAGAACTCCGTTTACCGACGCACTACCATTTGCCGACGCAAAATCGCATCGCTAAAACTATACTTTTGCCGACACGTCAAAAAATTTCATGTCGGGAAAACCCTTTCCCGACATATCAACGGCGACGACATGCCGACACAAATTTTTTTATCGGCGAAAACCTTTGCCGACACAAATGTACTTTTGCTGATGCATTTCGTTGTGTCGCCGAATCTGCATTTTCTTGTAGTGACAAAGGATAAAATAGTGATTTTAAAAAAAAAGGGAGAAATGAAGATGGGTCTCCATTTGGTGGGAGGTTCTCCAAATATGGAGGATGAGAGTTGAGTCTCCATTTTGGAGACCCCGAATAGAGATGGGTTGGAGGGCATAGATTCTCCAAAATGAAGATTTGGTGCTCTAAAATGGAGATTTGGAGATGGGTAGGAGATGCTCTCAGCCACTGTTACCAAACTCTGGGAGCAACTGTTAAAAATTCTAGGAAAAATCATCTGCAAAGTGTCTCCACCAATCCAAGGATCCAACCAGAACCTTGTATTTCTGCCATTACCCACTAAAATTTTAGTATTAGACATGAAAAAACTAAAGAGATCGCCATCCCTATGCCCCACACACAAAATGTCCTTCCAAACTGCAAAAACACTTCTATTAGAATCATTATTCGGATACCATGTTCTCTGATCCAATCTATATTTGCTGCAAATAACTTTCCTCCATAGAGCCTCTTTTTCAACCCCAAATCTCCACCACCATTTCAAAAGCATGCACTCATTCATCACTTTCAAGTCTTTGACATCTAAACCACCATTCTCCTTACTTTTTGTAATTGTGTTCCAGCTAACCAAATGAACCTTTCGTTTCAGATCACCACCACCCCACAAAAATCTACTTTGTATTTTGACTGGCTCCTTTAACACACATTCTGGCATCTTGAATAAGGATAAGTAATAAGAAGGTAAATTACCTAATACAGGCGGAGAAGGTATTTTGACTAGCCCTGACATTGTATAGGCAAAGTCACAATACCCCAAATTTCTTTGAACAATCATGTTCTACGTATTTTTTGTTATTTAAATATTTTTTTTTTCAATATTGTGATCTTTGAAATTTTCACAACTTTACTAATTGATTCTTTGAATATTAAACATGTATTGTAAATTTACTTGATTCAATAGTTTGACCTTTAAAATCTTACATTTGATGCCGTCAGTTGGGTGATTATTCTGTGCTCCTAGAGTAAAGTTACGTAATTTTTTCAGAGTCCTTCCTCGTCACACATTGATGCGAGAGCCTAATAAGATCCACATACCTTGTGGTCGAGTCCATATCAATATGTGGTAAAGCAAACCATAGAGCACCACGTGGTGTTGCCCGAAGAGCAATTAATTATTCGCTTCTTCTACCGCTTCTTTTAGTAGCAGTAATTAGTGTGGAGCCCATACACACTTGAGTGTGAAATATGTGTGGGCTCCACACACCATGTGAGTATGTTAGAGCCCATGTTGGAGTTTTTTGTTGGGTGATTTATGGGCCGGTACAACCCAACCTCATAATTTATATCTAGGTACAAGCCGCACATCACAGTGCACATGCAGGTACTGTAGCTTCCATCTCTCTCTCTCTACCCAATCCACATGGACATAATTTTTCTCTCTCCCCAACTTCCCAAACCGTATGAAAGTACCTAAATATTAGGGCACCCATGAAAGTTCTTAAACCTAAACCCTAGGGTACCCTATTAAAGTTCCTAAACCACTAAAACCCAATAGGAACGTGCAACCTAAAACTTAAACCCTAGGGTACCCTATAAAAGTGTCTAAAGCTTAAGGTACCCTATAAAAGTGTCTAAAGCCTAAGGTACCTATAATAGGGAAAGTGCACCATAAACCTAAACCCTAGGGTACCCTATGACTAGGGTACTCAATGAAAGTGCGTAAAACCCTAAGTCACCTTATGAAAGTGCATAAACTATTAAAAACCTATAATAAGAAAGTGCACCCTAAATCTAAACCCCAAAAAGAGTGGCTTACCTTAATGGTAATTTTGAAAAGTGACTTACCTTATTGGTAATTAGATGCCTCCTTTCTAGATCTAAAAGTAAAAAATCTGTTTTTGTTTTAGATCGAAAGCGCAGAGGTGTAGAAAACGAGTTAAAATTAATATAAGTACTTAAATTTTCACCGGAAAAAGCAGAGGCGTTATTTATTTCTCAATTGTAAGTTTGATCTGTTTTTGGGTTTGATTTATTATTGTTCGGCATGCGAGTGTGTGTATCACTATTCATTTATTTCTTACTACTAGTATCATATTTAGAATTGACCACCACAGGCAGTTGTCCAATTTGCTGCGATGGTTCTCCATAAAGGTACGTCGCTCATAGTACGAGATTGAATCTTGGCTTGTCTCGACGAGAGGAATCTAAAAAGTATAAAATTATTAGTCAAACTTGAAGTTTTGCGAATAAAGACGAAGGTGACATCCAAAAAACCGGTTTTTTGGATTATTTTTCGTCTTTATTTACAAAACTTTAAGTTTGGCTAATAATTTTCTACTTTTTAGATTCCTCTCGTTAAGACAAGCCAAGAAACCAAAAAAAATCGACCGAAAACTAACAAATGCAAATTTTTTTTGAATAAGAACAAAACCAAAAAAACCAAAAAACCAGTTTTTTCAATTCACCCAAACTAGGACGAAATTGAAGTGGAAATGTTTCACTCAAAGAAGCTTGGTGGTCATTTAAAATAAAATAAAAAAAAAGAAGCTTGGTGGTTTTGGCCATCATCGGCTGGAATTGGAGGATGGTGCTGTCCCCCCATGTTGTCCCCAACGGCTGCCTGCGTATATTGGGAATATACATTGGCCGATATAGCATTTTAGCAAGCAAGATAAAAAACTTATTTAGGAGTACCATTGAGTTTCCAAAAGAAAAATAGGAAGATATTCGATGGTATTATCGATAAAGATAAGGTTGCATTGCCCTTTAGGCTAAATCATTCTTCACTATTTTTCTTAAGTGAGCCTATACCCAGGGACAATACTGGGCACTCTACCGAGAGCCCACTACTACAATAATGCATAAAAATCACACTATTAAAATTACTAAAAAAATCACACTTTTAAAAAAACCGTGATAAAGAAATTGAGTGAATATTTTTTATCTCGCGTTTGCTAAAAAAGTGAGATGGTATGTGTATTCTATCACAGTGACTTAAAAACCGTGATCGTAATTTTTATCTTTAATCACACTTTCTATTCCTAACCGTGATTGAAAACCGAAAAGCCCAATGACTCCTGATGGATCCCCGATCCTCTTCTCGCGCTCCCTCCTAGGCACGATAGAAACCCTTGGATTTATTTCTCTTCGTCTCTCTCTCTCTCTCGCCGCTCTAACGTTTCGCTCTCTCCACCGCTGCCTCTCCCTCACCTCTCTCCTCCTCCTCCTCCTCTCCGCCGTCCTCCTCTTCCCCTCCGACCCAACCCTCACCCTCGTCCGCCTCCGCCTCGACAAGATCAAAGGCACGGTCGGGTAGCTCTGCCATTTGGTTGGACAGGTCTGTTCTCTGTGTGTGTGTGTGTGTGTGAGAGAGAGTATATTCCCCATTGGGGGAAATTTCAAAAAAGCACCTGGCCTTTCACTCCAATCACAAATAGACACTTGACCTTTTAATTTTGTCAAATAAACAACTGTACTATCTTAAACGTCATCAATTCCACCCCTACCGTTAACTTCCGTTAATAATCAAACGGAATCCATCCGTCAATCACACTTTTTCGCCTTAGAATTGACCCAATTCTCAATCTTACCCCTTGAAATGTTTTTTTTCCCAATTTCGACCTCTCTCTCTCTCTCTCTAGATAACCTCTCTCTCCTCTACATGGAGATTCTTGAGACATTCTTTGAGAGCTATGTATGGTAGAGATTGTGTAGGGAATTTTATTATTTTTGTATTTGTTTTTTTAATATTTTTTGTACTTATTTTTTTCAATTTTCAATTCATTTTTTATAGTATTTAAAAAAACCGAAAAAATTACTCCCCCCATCCAAAAAATTTTCTGGTCCAATAAACGAGGACTTTAAAATAATAAAAAAATTCAATATTTTTTTTTTTTTTTATATTTTTTTTTTTCAACTTTCAATTCGTTTTTTTACAGTATTTATAAAAACAGAAAAAATTACTCCCTCCTTCCAAAAAATTTTCCGATCCAATAAACGAGGACTTTAAAATAATACAAAATTTTCAAGAAAAATTCCATATTTATTATTATATTTTGTACTTATTTTTTTTCCCAATTTCCAATTCATTTTTTTAAAGTATTTAAGAAAATGAAAAATTACTCCCTCCTTCCCAAAATTTGTCCTGTCTGATATATAAGGACTTGAAAATAATACAAAAATTTCAAGAAAAAATTAATGTTTTTTTTAAATTTCAATTTCCAAATCGTTTTTTTTTTTTGTAAAAGAAAAATACTGTAAACAAACGAATTGGAAATTACAAAAATAATTAAAAAATTATTGAATTTTTCTTGAAATTTTTGTATTATTTTCAAGTTTTTTTTATCGGACCGGAAAAATTTAGGAAATTGAAAAAAATATACCCTAAAAAAAGAATTGGAAATTTAAAAAAAATATACTGTAAAAAAAGCGAATTGGAAATTGAAAAAAATAAGTACAAAAAATAAAAATAAAAAAAGTATTAATTTTTTCTTGAATTTTTGTATTATTTTTTAAAAACAAATTCAAAAAATAATAAAATTCCCTACATAATCTCTACCATACATAGCTCTCAAAGTGTCAAGAATCTCCATGGGGGGGGGTAAAAATGAATTGGAAATTGAAAAAAAAAAGTGCAAACAATACTAAAAAATTGAAATTTTCTTGAAATTGTTGTCATATTTTCAAGTCCTCGTTTATCAGACCAGAAAATTTTTGGGAAGGAGGGAGTAATTTTTCAGTTTTTTTTTTATTTGAAAATAATGTAAAAACGAATTGGAGATTGAAAAAAAAAAGTAAAAAATAAATAAATAAATAAACAAGTTCAAAAAATAATAAATTTGTTTACACAATCTCTACCATATATATAGTTCTAAAAAAATGTCTCAAGAATCCCCATGTAGAGGAGAGAGGAGAGAGAGGAGATCTAGAGAGAGAGAGAGAGAGGTCGAAATTGGAAGAAAAAAAACTTTTCAAGGGGTAAGATTGAGAATTTGGTCAATTCTAAGGGGAAAAAGAGTGATTGACGGATGGATTCTGTTTGATTATTAACGGAAGTTGACGGTAGGGGTGGAATTGATGACGTTTAAGATAGTTCAGGTGTTTATTTGACAAAATTAAAAGTTCAGGTGTTTATTTGTGATTGGAGTAAAAGGTCAGGTGTTTTTTTGAAATTTTCCCTCCAGATTGTTCGAAAGTTTGAATCTGAAAACCCTAGGACCTTCAGATAGCCCTAAGATTAAATTGGTTCTATTAGTCAAAATTGCTTGTAGTATTGGTTTTTGCACTTCTTTTCTCTTTCTCTTAATAAAAATGTATAGTCTATGCTTGCCTGAAAGAGTGGTAGCTTGGCCTCTTTTATCAAAAAAATTTTGTTTGTAATGGTGTCTATTTTGATAGATTTGTTCTTGTATGCTTGTAGGGTTTGGGAGATCACTTGAAGGATTGACGTATCATACTTCAATTAACTGAATTGATGAAATAAGGTACTGCTGCAGTGCAAATATGCCTCTGTTATGTGCTTGTTCAATTAATTGTGTGTAGGTCGTCTTTATGCGTACGGATTGTTTCTTTACGTTTGTCTATGTTTACAGATCTATGTCTAGTGTCCTTGTTTGTGGATTTAACTTTTGGGACGTATAGTGGAGAATCTAAGTACTTTGGGATACCGGTTCTTTTACCTTCTTCCTACCTGATTATCTATATTGAAGATGATTTTCATTTGGTTGCTGCCTCACATTTGGTTGTGGCCTGTAGTTGATGGGGTTAACTTATTATCTTGATACTCTATAATACTAGCTATTAATCATTTGAGCAATAAGAGGAAAACGTAGAGTCATTGTTTATGAGATTGTTTGACTGACTGATATAATAATCTATTCACGATTTGTTGCACCTAAAGAATGTGGCTCTACAGGACATGATTCTATATATGTGAAATTAAACAGGTCCTGAGGGAAATGCCAGGGGAGAAGAGAGAATGAAATATCGGGGTAGATGCCAGTGGACAAGAAATTTTGATGGACTTAATTTCGACTTAATTTCCTTAGAGCTTGAGTAAATTCGAGTTTACTTAAGAGCTTAGAGGCTGCCACATTTATGAATTTCCAGATTTGTTTTATCGTGCCGTTAGAGTAAGGAAAAAGAATTGGGCTTTTGGGAATCCATTCCATATAAGCTCAGTGAAATGCACCCACAGTTCCTTATAAAAATGCCAGGAAGTAAAAACTAGAATATGCTGATAAGAAGTGATGAAGAATGGGTAAAAACCTTCTCTGTAGAAATTTTTAGGGGTTGGCAAGAAGCATTGAAGCTATTCAGGCAAACTTTCCGTGGGGAGGTTCTGATGTTGTATGAAAACTTCAATGTTTCACTTGGCTAGTGCATCTTGGTAAAATTAAGTTTGCAGAGTATCTTCTTAGGATTGGTATCATTCAAAATGTTGAAGATGCAACCCGCAAATTCTGCTCAAACCATATGGAAACAGTTGATCATCTTTTTCTGCATTGCAAACTAGTTAGACAGGTATGGTCTAAAATTGTGATTTGGTGGGGAGTTCAATGGGTTATTCTCCATCGATTGTCAGTCTTCTAATTTGGTGGAAGGATTGGAAATTGAGTAAAAGAAGAGGAGCGATTTGGGAGGTTATTCCTTTAGCAGTCATATGGGCCATCTGGAACAACAGAAATGCTTTGATTTTTGAAGCTGCAATGCCAGATTGGGAAAAAATCTTTGATCTTATTAAGATTAGAGTAGCTTTATGGTGAAGGCCAAAGATGGGGACAACAACTTCCCTATGGATGATTTCCTCTTTAGAATTTAGAATTCAAAGCATTTTGAAGTCTTTGTAATCAAGCTTTCAGTATGTAATGTTTCTGTTCTGAAACTCTTTGGGAGTGTCCTAGAGTTTTCTATTGCATTTTGCTTCTTAGGTTGGTTTCTTGCTAACCTAGGGTATGATGTGGATTGTCTCGTCTAGTGGTTGAATGTTTCTCCACTAGTTATAGTTTTTCTCCCATCTTCTCTTTTAATCTTTGTATCACATTCAAAGATTAATAAAGTTTTTTGCCTTTCAAGAAAAACAAAAAAAAAACCTCTAAAATTGGAACTTGGGGACTCTGCTGAGCGATGTGCTCGGCAGGCCCTGCCTAGCACATCTCGGCCGTCCAAATGTATTTTGAACGGCCTAGATTTGAGGGGAGTTAAAATACCCAAAACACCCTTCGCCACCCCTCAAATATTTAATTGCGGGCAAACGAAAAAACTAAAGGTACGGATACAATGTGTACAGACTATGTACAGACTGACTCGAGGACCCACTTGTGGGTCACACATAAACGATCCGAGCCATTGATTGATCTTAGAATGATTTTTCGAGGGGCCCCACGAGAAATCAGCTCAATCGGACGTGTGTAAGTGTTGAATCCAAAACCCTCCCGTTTCATTAAAAAAAAAAAAAAGTAATTTCTCTTGCAAACACCCTAGTCCCAATATGGATGGTTTGCTTTTAACCATAAATAAGATCAATCGAGACGTGGGCAAATTGAGCCGGACAATCTTACTGTCCGAAAAAAAAGAAAATGATAGTGGAGATCTTGGGGTGTAAAAGACTATGGAGACCCACCAAACCAAAGCATTAAAATGAAGTCGTCCTTAAAGATCTCAATTGTGATAAAGAAAAAAAAAAAGAATCTTCGATATCATTAGGTGGGACAATTCTGTTTTTTAATTGGACAAAAATGCCCCATCTCTCCACTGGGCTACTCCACCCCGCATCTCTCTCTCTCTCTCTACAGTAACTCGGATCTGAAACAAGTAGTACCACCGGCTATCGACGCCGGCGATATTCCAGAGATGAAAGATTGATTGCTGCCAGCAAACTAGCTGGATATTTACCGACGCCAGAATTTTTTTTGAGAAAGCTGACAACGCCCAATAATCGCCAGTGACTGGTGTCAGAGATGGTTGCCGGAGGCGTGAGGACTCTATAAGGTTGTGGAGGCCGATTGGTAACTCGATCTGTTGTAAAGTCAGGAAAAAAAATCATATGCTTGACCTCCCGTTCTCTTTAGGCGGACGAGAAGATCCAAAAACAAGTGTGAGAGGGAGTTGTTGAAGGGAGCAGAAATGGTGCCTTGGCTAGAGAGGAAAATAATTTTAGCCAGAGAAGAAGGTAAGTGAAGCAGGGAAGTTGTTGAAGGGATCTCGAAGAAGGGGATAACTTTTGTTACTCTTGTTTGTGAATAGCTGTAGGCTGTAGCTACTAGCCACCAACTTAAAAAGAGAGACAAGATAGACTAGCCTATTGTCCTTTATTAATGATGACAACTATAAACCTTTAATTTTCAAAGAGGTGTGTAAAAGCCTTTTAAGACTCCAATACCAAAACTTTAATGTTCGTCCAACTGTACTTGCGCTTGGAATACTTCAGTAACATATATTACAACATTTGTGTTGAGTTTTGCAATTTTTAGGGGTGTTCTACTAACAAAAAATAGTTTTTTTTTTCTAAAAATTAAGACGGTTCATTCTCTCACAATACATCACATAAGAAATTGTGAAAAACCAGTTTATTCTAAAAACACCATTAGCGGAACACTTCCTTATCCAAGGAACTGATAAGTTCATCTATCCGTTAATGTATATTATAGCATTTGTGTTGCATTTTGTTATCTGGGCTCACAAAATGTGGTTATCTATACTATATATATTTTTTAAAGCCTACTTGGGATCAAATGTGGTTATCTAGACTCATAAGATGTGATTATCTACATTATATATATTTTTTAAGTCTACTTGGGATCAGATGTGGTTATCTAGACTCACAAGATATGATTATCTGGACTGTATTTTTTTTTTAAAAAAAGCCTACTTGGGATTAGATGTGGTTATCTGGAATCATAAGAGGTGGTTATCTGGACTTAGAAGATGTGGTTATTTGGGATTACCTTGAGGGGCAAGTCCAAAAAGAAAGTCCACTCGGAAACAGGGGCGGAGGCAAGTGGAGACAACAGGGGTCAGTTGACCCCTCTGAACCCCAAATTTCTGTAGGGATATTACTAGTACACACCACAAAATTGCTAATTGACCCTCCTTTGATTTTTTTTTTTTTGCCCTGGTCCATGTTACATATTTGGTACCAAGTAAAAGAAGTGTTGGAAATAAACTCTTCCTTCATTGAGTGAGGAATCTCACCTGTTCATTCTTCCACCGAATGTTCTCTCTCTCGGTTCTAGCGAAACACGACGAAATCCAACAACGGACAACAAACTTTCCTCCATGGCTGGACTGGTAACTACTTAGTCTACTCTCTCTCTCTCTCTCTGTGAAAGAACAGAGCTGCTAGCTGCAATATGACGTTTGATGTTTTTTTTTTTGATCTCAATTCTCAGAATAAAAAATTCCTACTTGTTAAGAGAGTTTTGAAGCAGATTCTAAAAATAGGAACAAAACAAGGGGGTTTTTAGAAATCCTATCTCTCCTTGGTGAAATCCAAACCCTAGGTAAGTTTCCCCCCAATTTTTGTTGTAGTTATTTGAGAGCGGATTACTTTACTGTTTTGTGGTTATAGTATAGATTTCTTCTTTTTTTTCACTGGAAACAACAATGTGATTTGCCCAATCTTTACTGCTTTGTGAGCTGATTACTTTACTACTTTACTGGTCCTTTTTTTTTCCATTGAGAGCTGATTACTTCACTATTTGATGTTGCTTGTGGAGAGTGGTCCAAATCCTATATTCATTATGATATGTTATTTGTTCATTTGTCCCGAGAAGTATGGAGCGATTTCTAATTAAGAGAAAGGAACGTGTCAAATCATCTTCAACTTCTACATGTAACAATGATCCTCCAATACCTTCTCTCTTATCTCTCCTCGTCACATTCCATCAGATAACACTCAATCCTTCTTGAGAACAAACGGAAACTAAGCCCAAAACTTGAAAAGCCACAAAAAAAAAAAATAAGAAAATGAGAAAATGCAGCAAACAGAAACAGAGACACGCAGCCCAAAACCCAAGAGAGAAGAAGACGAGCGCAGGAAAAGAAAGGTAAGATAGAAGATACCTTGAACAGATCCAATGGCTAGACGCTGCTACAATGCTGCCGAGAGAAGACAAGAAGAAGGACCGAAAGAAATGGAGGCGGCGAGGAGGAACGACAGAAATGGACGAAGGCTGCTTTGGGGAGTAAGATCGAATCAAAGAAAGAGATAAGCGGTGAGAGAGATTGGGTTAGGGGTGGGTGAAGCTGGGCTGGCCGGCGACACAGGGGAAAGGGAATGCGGTGAGAGTGAGAGAGATTGGTTTGCTGTAAATTCTTGAACCCATAAATTCTTGAACCCACTTATAGTAAATCATGTGTCCGCCTGTAGGTCTAACAAAGGTGCGCCCAACTTATTTTTCATATGATCCTTCAAAAGGTAAAGTGTGTAAATATGAGGCAAAGTTTACTGGAACAATATTTTGAATCTGGTACAATTGTTCGCTATTGGATTCTCTGGTGTCTGTCTCAATCCTCATTGTGCTTTTCAGCTCATTGTGTTGGCCATGTTTGATGGCGATGCTAAAATTCAATTGTATTTCATACTCTTAAGGTTTTTTTTTTTGGTTGTCTCTATTCTTTTTTTTAAAGAGAAAAACGTTTTCACGGATGAGCCGTGAAAAGGTAGTTTGCACCGAACAAATTTAGGTTGTGGAATCCGAGATCAACGGCTCGCATTAATGCGTGAATTTTGTTTTTTTTTTTGTTTTTGAACCGGACATGCTTTAATGAGAGAGAGAGAGAGAGAGAGAGAGATCGTATTGATCCAAGCCGTTTGATCTCGGAATTCAAGGCCTGGATTTGTTCGGTGCAAACTATCTTTTCACGGCTCATCTGTGAAAAAGGTTTTTCTGTTTTTTAAAATTTTGTTAGATTTGAGTTATATTTTTTGAATTAATCATCCGTCTCGATTAAAAGAAGTCTAAAAATAAAAAAATCATGACTAAAGTTGGAAAAAGTTCATATAAGACGAAAAAGTACCAAACTGTCCTTTTGTCTAAAATGAACTTTAAAAAAAATTACAAATGGTTAATTTAAGAAATTACGATGAAAAACTAAAAAAACCGTACATTATCTCCAATTTCCTTTCTAAATCTACATAACACAAGATAATAGTTATTGCTATAATTTATTATGCCCTTTGTTTCTATCCTTCATCATGAGAGCTACAAATTTAATTTGACTTTTTGTGAAAAAATAGAAGAAATAAAATTTACACTGCTGGAGCAACGTTGCTATAGCATAGTCATTTGATATTTGTTCATAACTATATTATAGTAATAGCAATCCAAATAGCAACTCCGTTATTAAAGATGCTCTAATTACCATAATAATGACGTTTTTTTTTATTATCGGCAAATAATGTTAGATAAAGCGAGGCCGAAGTGTAAAAATATAAACCTATTTGTCCCCTCACTCTTTCAGTCGCTACCTTCTCCCGCTCTAGATGCTGGGACACTACGCGAAGGTGCCTCAAAACAGTGATCTCTCCGTTCGGAGCTACAAGTACCACTTGTTTTGCTTGGTGAAACCGTGAAAGTAACCATTATTAATGAGGTTTGAACTCTAGTCAAATCATGAGTACATGATGCATACTATTGAACCAACACATACAACTACAGTTAGTTCTGAATTAGAGAAAAATAAAATCTTATCAGTTTAGTGTTTTACTTAGCAATACCATTAGAAATTAAGGGGATGTTCCACTAACAAAAAACTTTTTTTCCAAACACCGAGACAAGTCATTCTCTCACAACACATCACATAAAAAACCGTGAAAAACTAATTTTTTTTAAAAACTGGGTTAGTGGAACACTCGCTAAATCTTTTAAACCTTTTGCGAGCTAATTAACTATGCAATTGACCCCACCCGAAAGTGTGTGAAGTGGTTGTGAGAGGGGTTGTAGGGATTAGGTTGAGGTGTAAACAAATTGGTCCGAGACACTCTGCAAAAAAAAAAAAAAAACCTTTGCAATTGACGTCTACTCTATAAAACTGCAAGGGTATTTAACACCACAATTGTGAAGATACGAGCAATTACAATAAATAACCTACTGGCTACTACTTCTACGTAAAGCTCTTGTATGCTCCACACTACATTCCGGGATTGAGTCTCATTTCCCCTTCTCTCATGTAATGGTTTAGAAATGACGAATGACAGGGGGCAAAAAAAAAAACTACAATAAAAACTGCTTCTTCCACTCTACCTCCCCAAACCCTAATTTTGCTTATATCACTTAAAACTAAATAAAAGAGGGTAGATTGAGGACAGAGAATTCCGGCCGTCTAGTTTAAAAAACCGGAGAAGCCGATGGCGAACAATTCACCAGATTCAAAATGTTGTACCAGTAATTCTTGTTCGCTTCAAAATTGTTGCAGCAACTTCCGGCGATGCTACCGGAGTTTCCGTTGGTGATGAAGGTGTATAGTTGGTTGGAATCGTCAAGCAATACATCACCCAGCCCTGCTTCCATAATATTAGAAATAAAAAGGGTTTCATTTCCCGTAGCAAAAGAGTCACCATCTGTGGAAGCAAACTGGATGCACTCTTACTCACACGTACCGAGAAGCAAACCAATGTGCTGATTTCCTGGCCCGTTTAGGCGCGGAACAAGATGAGGAGCTAGTCGTGACAACCATTCCTCCCCAGGAAATAAGGGAGTTCATGACAAGGGATAGACTCAATATCCGGCAAGTTCTTGATTAGGCTTTTTCCTTTAATTGCTGGGGCTGTTTTATTTGCTTGTGCTTTGTTATGTTGCCAAACATTATGATGTACCTTAACTCTGTTCTCTAAGTTTTATTCAATTTCCGTTTAACCAAAAAAAAAAAAAAAGAGTCACCATCTGTGGAATACGCCAAGCCCTGAAGCTGCAATATTTCAATCTCATCTGGAAAATTATTTGCTAGTCCCATGGCTTCACCTGTGTTCAGAAACAATCCCGTGTTAGTTATTGGAAAGGAATGGTGCTTGAGACATAGATTTGGACATGTTAGAACTTGTGGCTTATATGGAGGAGGTATGAGAAGTTCTAGGCAAGGCAGATGTAGAGCCGAGCGGAGGTAACCGATTTTGAGGAACCGAGTAAATTCTCTGTGTTGATCTCTTTACTGTTTCGTATTCTATATTGTGTGTGTGATTGTTTACGCTTACAGGACATATGTACCTATTCGATTTATGTGGGTTCCACGTGCTTCATGGGGGATTCAAAGACATTGGATTATTCTTAACACATCTATGTTTAAATTTGTGTTTGGAGACGGGACATCTGTTACTACTTATTAGAAAGAGTAATCTTATATTATGTCACAGGATCTGAAAATCATTTTATTGGAATATGGACGAAGAAAATTCTCCTTTACTATTTTCTTTTCAAATCACTTCCAAATAAATCACCAACTATTAATCATCAAGAATTTGTTGATAGACAATAATGCCAAAAAACAGGTTTACGTACGTACCATCTAACATATTTAATTTGCAAAAGGACTAGACAATGTGACATAATTCTGAAAAAAATTACTTGGAAAAAGGGTTTACTTACTTTTGTCTAACCAAACAGTAACGTTTTACAGAAAAATATTTTACGTAAAAACAAACAACAAACAGAGACCTTCGATAGAGAACAATCCTTTTTGTATAATGAAATAACCTTTTTTCGAGATGTTCAACGGTGTTGTAAGGGAGTCAAGACTGCTAATGGCGGCAAAGTTACCTGCCGAAAATGCATTATATCTCGGCGCTTCTAGCCATGACCCTTGCCATTCTGTTAGTACATCCAGACATAGTGGTTGAAGTGGCAGATGCGGCAGTGGTGCTGTAGTTGTAGCTTCGTAAACGAGCTGAGCTGAAGCCGAGGAGTTAGATTGTGTTTGAAAAGGGTTGAGAACTTGTAGCTTGGATTCCCGAACGAGTCTGACTTCGGCTTCAAGCCGAGCAGCCTCCCACTGAGTCATGTGGCTAAGGTTGGCAGCGTCCTTCAGCTGATCTGGACCGAGGGCGTGGCTCTTCGGTTTATGAGTCACCGGATCGATTCCCATCTTGGTTAACCTCTTTTTGAGGTGTGTGTTCCAGTGATTCTTGATCTCATTGTCTGTTCTCTTCGGCAAGTGAGTTGCTATAACTGACCATCTGAAGAAAATTACCCCAATTATTTATAATTATGTAAGAAAAATATAGTTTTAAGTGTTAACACAATTTCCATATTATTGTGACAGTATCATACTTTTAATTATGAGTATGACTGAGAATTTTTTTTATCAGAAGATGTATAATGATAAAATTAGATGCTGCGACATTATATACATTGACTCCGTACGAGATATACAATGACATAGGCGGTGTGCAATTTTTTTTTTCAATTTGTTGTATAAATGTGTGTTTATACACACATATATGTGTAGGTTGTAATAGTTGTTGTAGTCCGCGGGTGAGAAGTGGGTATATTGGGAGTGTTAACAGTCATGTCTTTTGGTAAAAAATATAACTTTTGATTACAAGAGTTAATCTCAAAAGTTGTAACTTTTTATTTAAAGTTGTGACTTTTCATCAAGAGATGTGATGTTCAATCAGGGGCGACTCCAGGATTTTAATCCAGCGCTGACAAAAATACATAGCGTGTCTATGATGAAAAACTATATTAAAAAAAAAACTTTGACTAGGCAAAAGAGGCATCCCATCATATCGTTTGACAAAAACAAGACTCCAATATATTACAAGATCCCACGGGTCTTCATATTTTGAAAGCGTTAATATAGCTTCATTATCAACACTTTTAAACATGTTCTTCTCAATGAACATGCCCAATAATCATTCAACTATTCATCTTCCATCTGGTTACACAAAAGGGTTTTTATCATTTTTATCGACGAAAAGTATATGGAAAAGTGTAAAGTGTACTGAAATAAGTGAAAAGCATATGAGAGTGTGTTTTTTTTTTTGTTGTCTTTAAGTGTTATTGGGTTGACAATAGAAAATCCTATTATAATATTATATATTGGGCTTTAATGTGTGTGATATATTAGGCTTTAAGTTTGTTTTGTTTTGTTTTGTTAGGGCTATAACAAGTTGGTTCAAATTCAATTGGAAATATTTATTTTAACCTTGTATGAGTGATCCAGTGCTGACAATACTAAAGAAAATTTAATTTATATCTAAATTTAATTTTTTTCAGTGTATTTTTTAAACCCCACGATGTCAATATACTAGAGTCGCCCCTGTGTTCAATAAACACATCTATTTGAAAAAGTGGTGACTTTAATTTCATATTTACCACCCATCTGTACATTGTAAATACTAGTCATCTCCTACATATTTTCACACATTTTTCATCCTCTTTTCTTTGATTAGTTTACATAATTTCGTAGAGGAATTCTGACGACTTCTCCAGAATTGGTATCTGTAGATTTCGTAGGTTTTGTTGTATCCTGAAAGTGATTTGCTAGGAACCCAATAGCAAACTCTTTTTGAGTGGGGACAAATATCATCTTAAAGAAAGCGATTCAGTTGTGCCTCAAAACCTAAATCAGTTTCGATTCGTCCTTCTATATATTCTACGATTTTTCCTAACAATTTTTACCCTCATCAGTAATCACTTTCTGTTCTACGGGACTAATTCCTTTAAGAAATCAGCTTGATCGGATAAAGATAAGAGCTTTTCAGGATTCATAATGCGAAGCACTCAATTTTCCTCTACGAATTTTAAAAAAGCTCTTACTATTATTTGATTTTCTTGATGTTTAACAGGAATCCATGAAAAATTAGCGTTTTAGCCATCTTTAAGGGACCCGAGGTGAGCCCCACAAAAATGATCTGTGCTAGCTATCGTGTGCATCACATGCCCTCTATGGGACTAAATATGTTACTCCCTCCGTTCCAAATTGCTGATTACCTTTCGTTATTTAGAATCTCTCAAAAATTGTCTATATCTTCTAATTTATAATACTTTTTATACCCAATATGGATCTTGTTTGCTAGATCTCAATTAGTTTTATTAAATAAATTTTTTGAAATTATTAAAAATGTTATAAATTGTCAAATATAGACAATTGTTTTAGAGGCACGACTACCTAAAAGTGACCATTATTTTGGAACGGAGGGAGTATAAAATTAAACATTCCTACTCTTAGCCAAACAATCGGGCCTGACTTTATAAAATCCAGTGGTCTTCCGTCACTGTCACGTGATGTCCTAGTTTAACTACACATTTTCAGAAAGGTCATACGCTAAGCCTCATAGAAATATGTGGTGAATAGCGGTGTTGGGACAATTTTTTTTTTTGGTAAATATTGTGTCAGGTGTGGATTCATATAATCGTTTGTTTGCTTTTGGAAGAAAAAATAATAAATGTTTCCCAAATCATCAGTTAGTGATTCTGATAACAATAGACTATAAGTGCATTCTGAAAGACGTACGCACGTTCATTTATACCCTGTTTGGCCGTGCGTGTGGTGTTAATTGTTTGGGACAAAAAAAAAAGAGGAAAATGCATTTAAATCAATTTTTTTTTTACTGTTTTTGTTTTTTGCATGTTTCATTTGTTTTTGCCTTTCATACTAAAGTTGACATTTACATTTATAGAGTTAGAAGTTAGAATGACAAGATAAGTCATATGAGATCTCTCTGAGACCCTGAAAACATAAGGAATAAATCCAATGAAGAACTGATCTAATAACTAGTTATAAAAGTTTGTCCCATTATGACATCGGCTTTTATTACGTTTTCGGGTTTTTATTTTTTTATTTTTTTTCGCGAAAAGATGTTACCGGCCGAAAAAGTGAACCGAAAAAACTATCATACTCACTTAGTATGAATCCTACGTAAAAATTGAAATAGAAGTACTGAACCAAGGTTTTAAAAATTGGATGTAACGTAACCGCCGTGTCTATGATGAAAAACTGTATTAAAAAAAAAAAACTTTGACTAGGCAAAAGAGGCATCCCATCATATCGTTTGACGAAAAAAAAACTTCAACATATTACAAGATCCCACGGGTCTTCATATTTTGAAAGCATTAATATAGCTTCATTATCAACACTTTTAAACATGTTCTTCTCAATGAACATGCCCAAGAATCATTCAACTATTCATCTTCCTTCTGGTTACGCAATCGGATTTTTATCAATTTTATCGACGAAAAGTATATGGAAAAGTGTAAAGTGTATTGTAATAAGTGAAAAGTATATGAGTGTGTTTTTTTTTTTTTTGTCTTTATGTGTTATTGGGTTGACAATAGAAAATCCTATTATAATATTATATATTGGGCTTTAATGTGTGATATATTAGGCTTTAAGTTTGTTTTGTTTTGTTAGGGCTATATCAAGTTGGTTCAAATTCAGTTGGAAATATTTATTTTAACCTTGTACGAGTGATCCAGTGCTGACAATACTAAAGAAAATTTAATTTATATCTAAATTTAATTTTTTTTCAGTGTATTTTTTAAACCCCACGATGTCAATATACTCGAGTCGCCCCTGTGTTCAATAAACACATCTATTTGAAAACGTTGTGACTTTAATTTCATATTTAACACCCATCTGTACATTGTAAATACTAGTCATCTCCTACATATTTTCCCACATTTTTAATCCACTTTTCCTTGATCAATTTACATAATTTCGTAGAGGAATTCTGGCGACTTCTTCAGAATTGGTATATGTATATTTCGTAGAGGAATTTCGTTTTCGGGTTTTTATTTTTTTTCGCGAAAAGATGTTACCGGCCGAAAAAGTGAACCGAAAAATCTATCATACTCACTTAGTATGAATCCTACATAAAAATTGAAATAGAAGTACTGAACCAAGGTTTTAAAATTGGCTGTAATGTTACCGCCGTTACAGTTTGACTTTCCGATATTGTTGTACCCTAATATACCAACTAAATGGAAAATCACATGCGTATTGACTGATTCCCGTTACACATGTGTCTATTTCCACTTCACAGCTCTTACGGGCGAGTATTGATCGTTACCGGTGATTTTGGGAGTTAAATTATTGCTACTATTTTTTAAAAAAATTGTGTTTTGTTTTAGTCACCTGTTCCCGAGAAGAGCGTGGAGTTGGATGATGGTTTGTTCCTCTTGCAAACTGAATTTGCCTCTCTTGATATCAGGTCTCAGATAATTCGTCCACCTCAATCTACAACTCTTCCCACATCTTTGGAGGCCTGCCATGATCAAATGACATATCAAATTAGATACCAAATTGATACATATAATTATATACTCACAACATGAAAGTTATACAATGATCTGTCCGGTCGAGTTAAAGTCAATTACAATATCACCAACCTAAATGGAGTTATACATGCTTAAAAAGAAAGGTCTTGCTATTGTGAGTCACTGGGCCAATAATAAACACATGAAAAACACACACACACACACTCCGGTGCACAGAAAAAAAAAGTTGTGTGTGTTGTTCTGTATATTTTTCACAAATTTTAACAGACTTTTTTAAACCTTAACATAAGTATAGTGGACCTATTCTAGCATTTTCCTACAAAGAAAGTTTAACGTTGATCTGATTAGTGCAAGGGATTTATGGACATGTTTGTGTTAGACCAGTGGCTTGGTTAAATAATTCAGACATGGAGCAGTAGCTTTTTAGTGTTACGTTGCTAAAAATGAAAAATCAATTAATGACGGGGTAGAATTATAAACAAATCATATTCAACAGATGTTACCTGCTTTTGCAGGGAGAGCACGCCAGCTTCCATGACCATATTGTTGAATATATGCCAAAAGCTTGTGGTCTTCTTCAGGTGTCCATGGCCCTTTCTTCAACCCCACACTCTCACAACATGGTGACTTACCCATTTCTAGAGAGAGAGAGAGAGAGAGAGGATTGGACAGTGATGTGTTTTCTTGTTTCTTTCTTTGTAAAGATTGGAGAGTGATGTGTTTAGGAGAAAGGCAATACACTAACTTTAAAGGAAAAAAATTTGTTCACCCTCACCCGATGAGGGTTAACAAAACCCTCCATCTGATTGATTAAAATGATATGGGGTCCACCAAATGGTATGAATCTCACCACAAAGTGATGTCATTCTTACCAAAAAATGTTTTGATTTCATTAACCCCACATCATTTCAATACACTTTGGTGAGGATGAATAAAAAAAATTTCCCAATTTTATATTGGTAGAAAATTCAATTCAATAGGCTTGTTTGATGTGGTACAGAATTTGTTGACAAAGAATCCTTCTACAGGCACACCTATTCGGTCACATACCGACCACACCCACTCGTGTGAGATCTATTTTCAGGTCTCACACGAATAATTGGAGCCACTCAATTTGTTTAAAATATTTTTTTAAGGGTTTCTGGAAAAAATCAGCTCAATCAGATATCGGGAAAGGCTTGATAAGTTTGTTAAAGTTTTAGTCCGTTCGATTAAGGAACTGAAACTTTAATGAATCAATCGAGCCTTTACTGGTATCCAATTGAGCTCGTTTTTTTTAGAGTTCATTAGAAAAATATTATAAACTAATTGAGCGGCTCCAATCACTCGTGTGAAACCTCGAAGTAGGCTCCCACATTAATGAGTGTGGTTGGTACTTGGTATATGACTGAGTGAGTCTAGACTTTATGGAGAAATTAACCCACCAAAAAGGGGAGTTACTGTTACTAGGTCTGCCAAGGGGAGTTACTAGTTCTGTCAGTTAATTACTACTTGGGGTCCCTCTATGTTCGCTGTCCATGGTCCATGGATATATGCAGCGGAAATTTTGTTCCCGTCGCAAGATTGAAACCGGATCTATCGTAGAAGGCTTCATCGCCGCCATCAGAAATCTCAAAAATTTGTCGCCAAAATCGACAGGATTCAAGAGCTAAAAACCCCAAATTTGGTCCATGGAATGCAACAAGAATTGTAACGGTCGGCAATTTAAAAAAATAAATCATTTGCTAAAAACCCCAAATTTGGTCTACTGATATGCAACAAGAATTGTAACAACGGCAATTAAAAAAAATAAATCATTTTTGACAAAATAAAAAATTAACACCTTGTTTGGTTGGGTTTTGCAAACCCGGTTTTGAGAACCTTTTTTAAGACTAGGCTTCAAAGTTGGTCTTCTACAAAGAGGCTCAAAAAATCTGGTGGATGACCTTGGACCCACTTTATGATTTGGGTGGGGAAACCAAACAAGACCTGGTTCTCAAAACCAAGTTTTCAAAACCCAACCAAAAAGGGCCTAAGGGTGCCTAAATCACCTGTATCGATCGAGTATCGGCCCTGAATCGGAAACAACTGATATGTAACGGGAATGGGTTGATGCACATGCGAACTCTCACTCGTTTATTGAGGTGAAACTGTTGAAAACATGTGTGAAAGATTGAGTCCAACATTGGATAAACAGAAAAAGAATTGGACCTTATAATATACTATTGTATGACTCACCCCTTACAAGGCTAAGCCTTTTAAGTGGATATGGGTCATCCAATGTGTGGACGGTCGATCCACGTGGCTCCGGAAATGGATGGGTATGGAAAGATGAATAGAAATGAATAGAGTTGCCACCCGGGATTTATTTAGAAAATGATTTTGGTACCCGAGAATCCGTTGAAAAGAATGACTCTTGTGCCGTTTTGAAAAAGGTTTGGTCTGCGAAAAGATTCTTTTGGATTCGGAAGCCAAGTTGCGATCGGGAAATGTTTTATTAAAAAAGCACCCCGCTCGCCCGGATAATTTCCGGTCTCTACTAAATATTTGTGGGATTTTTCAGAAAATATTTTAGATCGTTTTTTTGAAAAACTGCTCCGATCAAGCCCTGCCGGGTGTTTTTTTTGGCCAAATCTTCGCGTTGGACCTTGAAAACACCTTTTAAACACATCTAACGGTTCGGATTTTCAAAAAAACATTGGGAAGGTGGAGGTCCGTAACTTAAGGGGTCAACTCGCACACGCTTGGAAAGTTGGAGGGGGTTAAGTGTTGAATTTTAAACTTTAAGGGGGCAAAGTGCTAATGGGTTATAGTTTAGGGGGGTTTAATGTAATTTACTCAATATTTTATCGCAAAACTTTAACAAAAATACAAAATATGAGCAATAGTACTAAACAAGTAATTCACAGAACCATAACGAGAATAAAATGAAATATATGAACTTGATAATAAATAAGAAGAACCTGAGGGGAAACGACGTAATATCAGCAGCTTAAAACAAGAAAACACGAAAACAAAGCACGATTCTATTTGAAACAGGGGAGGGATCCATTCTTCCAAAAGTCAGCCGCCCGGCCATCTCATGTTGGCCGCCCGGCCACGTATGTTGGCCCGGCCAACCTTCCTCTGTTTTTTTTGAAAATCTTGCAGACTGGAATAGCGCCTTGAAAACCTTTCTTTTGGAAGGAAACCGGTTCCTTTGAGTTCAAAATAAACTTAAGAAGTAGATTTTGAGAAAGTTGTACCCCGAGTAAGGTTGTACCGTGCGATAACGGAGGATACCGCCCGATATAGAGCCGTAGGGGTGGGTTTGCTTGGAACAAGGTTATCCAAACCCGGGGATGATTACGGGAATCATCCCGAGTCTGAAATAACTCCCCTCAGAAAGCTGGAAGTTCGATTAAACGAACGGAATTGTACCTTTTCGGAACGGAACGATCGAGCTACGAAAGTTTTCGATTTCTTTCGGAAAACTTCCAGTGAAGTGTTTTTGATGATTTACTAGAGGAATGAGAGAGAGAGGGAATAAGGGGAAGGGTTTTGACAATGATCGAAAATTAGAGAGGTGATGGTTTGGGCAAAGTTTCGCGATGGGTTTTCGTTTTTTTTCTTTCTCTGGTATTTTTTTCGGGGTCTGTCTCTCTCTCTCTCTCTGTGTGTCGGAGGAGCGGAGGCCGGAGGGGGTTTATATAGCCGTGGAGGGGGAGTGCAAATGATGAAGAAAATCTTCCAAAAGATTTTCGCGATGATGATATTCCATGCGCCGGGGAGTATATTCGTCTGCAAAACCAGTTGTCCGATTTGAAAACAAAAGTTGGCCACCCAGCCAGTCATGTTAGCCGCCCGGCCAACCTGAGGAAAACTGGACCGCTCGGCTGTCAAAGTGGACCGCTCGGCTAATCTGGTTATTTTATTATTTTTTTGTTGAGCTCTGATCGATCATTCGAGGTAACCCTGTGTGTTTCTTTCATCATAGGGATGCACTTGGATTAAAATTGGGGTGTGTCTACACAATGTATATTGGATCCATATGATGTGGTGGACTTTGTGAATACTCTCCAGCAGATTGGGCCTACGCCCACCCGGGAAGAACCTCAGGTGGATCAGACTCCTAACAAGTGGTATCAGAGCCGATGGCTGACGATCTATGGATGGACTCTCCTAGAAGCATCTGTGGTTGTGGGCTTGCACGGAGACTCTCGAAGGAGTAGGAAAAACCAATTTTAACTCTTGATGGAGCAAAAAAATTCCTGGTGCGTGCGGTAGGTGGCTGGCAACAAGGTGGACGGAGACTCTCGAAGGAGCAGGAAAAACCAATTTTAACTCTTGATGGAGCAAAAAAATTCATGATGCGTGCGGTAGGTGGCTTGCAACAAGGTGACTTTCGATGGAGGGGGTACTCTCGATGGAGCATGAAAAATTCCTGGTGCGTGCAGCACTTGGCTAGCAAACAAGGTGGCACTCGTGGAGTATGGTTGTTCTTGATGGAGTGGGTGTGGTAAATAAGCTCGGGTTCAGAGGCGATGTTAGAGAGAAAGATCAAGAATTAAGGGGGAGTCAAGTGGATCAGATCGAGGGGGAGCTATCGATGGAGGGGTACTCTCGATGGAGCATGAAAAATTCTTGGTGCATGCAGCACTTGGCTAGCAAGCAAGGTGGCACTCGTGGAGTATGGTTGTTCTTGATGGAGTGGGTGTGGTAAATAATCCCGGGTTCAGAGATGATGTTAGAGAGAAAGATCAAGAATTAAAGGGGAGTCAAGTGGATAAGATCGAGGGGGAGCTAGGCCCAATGCATGGTTCACACATGAAGGGGTGGATATGGGTCATCCAATGTATATTGGATCCATGTGATGTGGAGGACTCTGTGGATATTCCCCAACGGATTGGGCCTACACGCACCTAGGAAGAACCTCAAGAGGATCAGACTCTTAACAGAAGCCCGGGTTCAGACACGATGTTAGAGAGAAAGATCAAGAATTAAGGGGGAGTTAAGGGGATCAGATCGCGGGGGGAGCTAGGCCCAATGCATGGTTCACACATGAGGGGGTGGATATGGGTCATTCAATGTATATTGGATCCATGTGATGTGGAGGACTCTGTGGATACTCCCCAACGGATTGGGCGTTTGCGCACCCGGGAAGAACCTCAAGCGGATCAGACTTTTAACATAAATAATTCCAAAAAGTTTGTGTGCCCTGTCAATTTTTGCATTCTTTTTAGTTGGAGAACTTGTTCCATATTGATCAATAAGTGGTGGGCACAATGTGTGTCCGGGCCCTTGCACACTGAGACGGAACATAAGAGGGGGAGATGGCACATGCCACTCCCGATTCTTGAAAAAAAATTGAAAAAAGAAATTTTGGAAATGTATATGTATTATATGTATGTGTCGAAACTGGTGTCGTAGGCAGCAACGCAACGTGTAGTCTAGTGGTAAGCTACTTTCCGTCTATGCAAGAGGTGGAGTTTTCGATTCTCGTTCCTCATTCTTTTTACGCCACAAAAGCTAATAAATTAAGAGTTGGGACCGCTGAGATTTGAACCCTGACCTCTGATTCCTAAGAAAATCCCTTCCTAATAAATTACTTGGGACTATAAAGATTTGATCCCTGGACCTCTGGTTCCTAATTAAATTACTTCCCTCTTGCCACTAGAACGGCAAACAATAATATTTGCAAAGCAAAACACTAAAACTATTATATATTCTGAACCTATAATGATGGTACTCCCTCCGTTCCTTAAAAAGAATAGTGTATTCCTTTTTGAGCTATTCTTATATAAGTGTGATGTTGACAAGTTAGTGGGTAAAAGGTGGTACATTTCCTATTTTGCCCTTAAATGTAGATTAGTTTTTGAAAAGTTAGTTGGTAAAGTTTAATGATGATGTCTCCATAAGGGCAAATGTAAAAGTTGATGTGAAAAATGTAATGATAATGTTTTCTTAATAAGTTGGAATTACGAAGCTACACACTTAAAAAGAGCGGAGAAAATAATAATCATTCCCTCGAATATTTTCTTTTCAGAATTCTAATTTTATCTATTTTTTTATGAGAATGCTATAAAATAATTAATCCATACAACTATATGCAGAAAACAAACGACAAAAACCTAAACGTGAACAAATTTTATCCACAATTTAGGACAAACTAATGTACACATATTTTTGTACAACAAGCCAGATGTGATTTTCTGGAGGGCCAGATGCGAATTTCTAAAGATCAACAGCTTAGAAAATATTAGTCAGTATATAATCGATATGACTATAACTATATGCACAGAATCAAGGAAAAACGCTAATTTTATCTAGGGTATACAATTATTGGTGTACTATAGAGCAAACGAAATGCGAATTTGTAAATATCAACAGCATTCAATATAGTAGTCAGTAAATGATGCATAGAACTATATGCACAAAACCAACGACAAAACGCTGAACATGATCAAAATTTTATCAAGGGTTTACAACGGGAAACCCGTTTATGTAAAGACATGGAAGTTTAATCAATCAACGATTTTAGAAAATGTTTTATCTATATGAACAATTTAGACATGCCATAGAGAGACGATTGAATGAGAAACGAACAAACCGAATGTGCACTTTTCTTACATCTCCGACGGCGGTGGAGACGATTGAATGCCGGCGATTTTCCGACGGCGGTAGAGACGATTGAATGTCGGTGATTTTTCGACGGTGGTGGAGACGATTGAATGTCGGTGATTTTCCGATGGCGGTGGAGACGGTGGCCAGAAAGACGTATTTGAAGAAAGGTATTTTCGGTATTGGAGTTTGTTTTTACCTGGGCGGTGCAAATGAATTTTTTGTTGGGCCTCGTGGTAATAGTGTCGCGCCTGGGAGACCGGCCCGTAAATTGCTCCCTAAATAAAGCAATGAAAATAGGACACCCAAGAGCCTAAAAAGCCTAGATCAAACAATGAAAGCTCACAAAAAAAAGGACCTAGCCCAAACAAAGTGAGCCAAGTCCACCCCACAAGAAAACCCTAAACCTAGCCAATGCAAAATATCCACCGCCGCTGTCACCCACTTATAGATAGTCGACAGCCACCACTAACGCTAGCACGTCACCACCTGAAAAACCACCAAACCTGCACCGGTTAACCCAAGTATAGACGAAGCTGACAACCAACAAAAACATATCGCCTTGGATGCTCCCACTACTATGAGCAAGAACCACGGACACCCAATAGCGCCCGTGGTGGGAGACCACACCAATAACCACCACCACCACCACCGTAGCACCTCCATGCTGTTAAGCCGAAGCCGGAGTTCCCAATAGAAAACCAGCCAGAAATGAATTTGATGGATGGAAACCGAGAAGTAATTAAACATGCGAAAACAGTTGGGTAGACCCATACTAACGAGAGCCAGGGAATTCAAAAAATAGAAAATTGAGAGAGAGAGAGAGAGAGAGAGAGAGAGTGAATGAGAAACCATACCGATGTTGACCCCATCACTGTCCGAGAACTCCACCAACGACCGCCGAGGTATCGCCAGTTTGGCCCCGAAACCCACACGTCAAGATCCATAACTCTTGTAATGACCACCTGCTCCGCCGCTGCCGTCCATCTCACAATATTGCCGATCAATTTTGGAATAATAAAAAGGAGAAAGATCAGAAATTGAAAGTGAGGGTGTAGAGAGTGATAAAGAAAGAGGAGAGGAGGGGGGAGGAGGAGACATGGCGGGGAGCGCCCCCGGATCTAGCCACTGCTGCATTGTTGAAAAAGATACGGAAGAGAGAAGTTAGAGGGTTTTAGAGAGAGAAATAGTCGCTTCTATAATATTGTAACCGGGAAAAATTCAAAAAACCCTCCATACTTTGACTTCAATGTCTCATCACTCCCAAACTTTAGAAATTATCAATTGCACCCTAAACTACCATTCCGTTGTTGATTTCACTCATGCCGTTTCAATCTATTACTTTGCTAACGGAAGATGTTGAGGTGGACTTGGACGGAAGGACAAAACGTTAAATGGTAAAACTAGTAAAGTATACCCGTAACCTCCTCCTCCTTCTTCTTCTTCTATAATCTGCCCTTCTTTTCCAACCACAGATCCCTTATCATCATCAATCACTCAGAGCTGAACCAAATGAATTCGGCTATAAGAAATCCCTTTTGGGCTGAATGGGCTCGCCAACTTAATCGAATATCTCCAAATTCACAGTTGCGTGAGACAAATGCTCCAAATAGTTGACTTGGCGTTCATAGTTCGACCGAGGCATTTCGTTGAACAACTCATCGGCGTTACCAAGTTGTCAAACAGGAGACAGACATTGAAGTCTTCTCTGGTAAGTTGTGATCTCATTGTGTTGTCTTTACTGCTGGAAGACGTCTTTAATGCAGGAGAACCTCTGTGCAGCAACGTGATGAAAAAACAATGCTGATATGGGTTTATGGAATTAGTCGTCAGAGTCCATTATGGAATTTACTGATATGGGTTTTGATTTCACGCTTTTATGGACGAGTCTAAGGAATCGGATGAGTGGGGTTGAGGGAAGAGTTGGCGTAATGGTGTAGTGATGGGTTTAGGAGCTTCGGGCGATAAGGTGGTGGTTTTGGGCCTCTTGGAGGTGGTAACATGCCATAGAGGCGCCGGTGACACACGGAGGAATTGAAACTATTAATGAATAATGGCAGAACCTGATTTGTTCAATAAAGAGTAAATCGAAGGAAGGGCAAACCCAGATTTGTTCAACAAAAAGGAATTCGAAGTCCCGGACTCCTCTATTTGGCCAACAGAACCTTCTGGTAAGCTCTCCGTGGAGTCGTCGTTGTGGACTACGAAGTATGGCGGAGAACAACCACCTGGGTTTGGCGAGGAAGGTGTCGTCGGTTTTCACAAATGGTGGAGACCACATAGTGTAAAGGGAAAAATTCAGGAAAAAAACCCATAGTTTTACCCTCTCTAACGTTTTATCCCTCCAAATTTTACCCTCTAACGTTTTTATCCCTCCATCCAAGTCAACCTCAGTGTTTTCCGTTAACAAAGTAACAGATTGAGACGGCATATGTGAAATTGATAACGGAATGATAGTTTAGGAGTGCAATTGATAATTTTTAAAGTTTGGGAGGTGATGAGACATTGAAGTCAAAGTATGGGGGGTTTTTTTAATTTTTATTGTAACCATTAAAGGTGTAATGGTATACATTATACGAATACACCCTTGCATCTCTCTCTCTCTCTCTCTCTCTCTCTCTCTCTCTCTCTCGTAGCACACTGCCCCTGTCCTATGAGCAATTGTTCAATGTTATTGGAGAGCCGCTATGGGCCAATTTCTTCCAACACTACACCTTGATATGAGGTTCACACACTTTGTCTTTAGACCTGCGTTAATGTATATATGGTACCAGAAGTGCCCCACTATAATTGTTTCTCCCCTCCTTCCACCCTTTATCCATTTGTCATTATAAGGCCTACAAGGTTGCTGATTCAGAGAATGAACCTCGACCTGACCTTTGGTCTGAAATTAATCTTCGCCTGGGAGCTCTGCCTGGCCTGCAAGTAATAACGTCATTAGCGCCAAACCAGTCATAGTTTGACTGGGAAGGCACTCTAATGGTTAAGTGAGAGAAGGCTATGGAGGAGAAAGTACAAAGTTAGCGCCAAACCAGTCATAGTTTGGGGCTTATCGATGTACCTTATATAGAGCTCCTTGACTTCCCCTCCAAGCTACCACATATTCGGCAGGCATGGTAACCGCATCGGTACGGTTGACGTCAAGTTGTGACATATTTAGCAAGTCGGTTAGGTGCACGTGCTTGAGATGCCTTCCAAATATTATGTGCGTCACAATGGTCGGATCCGGGTAGTATGGTGACCAGGTGAAGTTGTTCGGATATGGTTATTCGGATCTAGTTGTTCGGATCATGACGACATCATGCTCCGTGAATCGACCTGAACTAGGGGACTCAGATAAATTGCTCAGTTTGGCTCATCTGTTTGGATTTGGCCAATGTGACCCATCTAGTTTCGCTGTATGCTATGTGGGTCATACCGGTTTGATCCGGGAGAATCAGCTTGGATCCAGCCGGAAGATGGAAGTGTTAGAAGAATAACCCGAAATGGGTGATTTTCGACAAGGCGTGCGGTTCGGATCATTAATATTCGTTTTCTCTTCTTATACTTCAGAACATCAGCATTGCATTTGCTTATTGTCCCATTATAATTTCAAAAGAGAGAGGTAAAGAGTAAGTCATTAACCTTTTCTCAATATGTTTACATTGTGATAATCTTTTTGAAACAGTAAAACGTGCCTAAAGGCACCAACCAATGGAGCAGGGGGAATATTAATTTTATATTTTACCAATATCAAGTGAATCCTTTAACCATTGTGCTAGCTAGCCGTTTTGCCAGCTAACTTTGGATTCGACAACTACTTTATAAAACTAAAACTTACAATTGGGATGATATGAGGAATTAACAATAAATTACCTAATGCTTCTAAGTAAACCTTTATTATTGACTCATTGTGGAATGTTTACTGGTACATTGCAAATTGCAAGTACATTTACAACTGCTCTTCCTCTGGGTTAAGCTGCCCTCCATACCACAATCATCCATAGCCCTCAACCCCACATTCTTTGGAAGAGTATGGAGGGGAACTTAACCCTTTTCCTCACTACACATCTCTTAACATATTTTGCTTGCTTATATCATTAAAAACTGAATACATGATCATCTGTGCCATTCCCCTATTACTCTTCTCAAATCATTTCTCTTACTAGATGATAAAAAGAGTCTTGATTTAGGACAGAAATTCTGTCTCGTTTAAAATACCGGAGAACCAGATGGCAAACCATTCACCAGATTCAAAATGTTGTTCCAGTAATTCTTGTTCTCTTCTATATCGCCGCAACAACTTCCTGAGACATCACCGGAGTTCGCGCCGGTGATGGAGGGGTATAGTTGGTTAGAATCGTCAAACAATATTTCCCCAAGCCCTGCTTCCATAAAATTTGGAAGCAAAATGCTTTCATTTCCTGTAGCCAAAGAGTCATCGTCTGTGGAATATGCCATGCCCTGAACATATGGAAAATTATTTGGTATTCCAAAGTCAGCTCCTGCTTTCATAATCATGGCTTCATCTGTGTTGGGAAACGACACCATGTTAGTTATTGGAAATGGAAAATACTTTGAACATATATGTCCAAGCACAGATACTAATCAGACGGATATCGAGATAACGATTCGAAGCATGTGGATCCACGTGAATCACATTATATCCAAGTGCATCGGACATCTCTGTACATATATGCGTTCATAGCAATGCTCTTTCGAAAGAGGAATTTTATATGTCACTTGATCGGAAATCATTTTATTACAATATGCAGAAGATTTTCCTTTACTGTTTTCGGGTCAAATTACCACCAAACAATGCACTAATAGTTAATCTTAAAGAATTTGTTGATGCACAATAGTGCAAAAAAACATGTTAACGTAGCATATATCATTTTTCAATCGATGGGGCATTGATTTATCGAGCTGTAAATATTTTACAGAGAGTCAGAGAGTGTCACACAGTTTGGTAGCATACGTCAATCTGAGAACCATTCTGCTTGTATGACAATAATTACCTTTTTTTGAGAAGTTCGACGTTGGTGGAAGGAAGTCGATACTGCGAGCCGACGGAAAGGTGCTTGCCGAGTAGGCATTATATTTTGGTGCTTTTAGCCATGACCCTTGCCAAGCTGTTAGTACATCCAGACATAGTGGTTGAAGTGGTGGATGCGGCAATGGTGCTGTAGTCGTAGGTTCGTAAACGAGCTGAGCTGAAGCCGAGGATCCAGGTTGTGTTTGAAAAGGGTTGAGAACTTGTAGCTTGGACTCTCGAACGAGTCTAGCTTCGGCTTCGAGACGAGCACCCTCCCACTGAGCCATGTGGCTAAGGTTGGCAGCGTCCTTCAACTGGTCAGGACCGAGGGCGTGGGTCTTCGGCTTATGAGTCACCGGATCGATCCCCATCTTGGTTAACCTCTTTTTGAGGTGTGTGTTCCAGTGATTCTTGATCTCATTATCTGTTCTCTTCGGCAAGTGAGATGCTATTACTGACCATCTGAATAAAATTAACCCAATTAGTGTTTTAACTCAGTATTCATAATAATGATGTGTCCGATATGAAAGGAAATGTCGATGTATCACGATACTGTTACGTTTCCCGGTATCGCAATTCAAATCCCTGCCCATGACCCTCTATTCTATGAGAATAAATGCGTTATGAAATTATAGGACATTATTTCGCTATCAATCTAGTTAAACAATCTTGGCCTGACTCTATAAAGTTGTAGAAAAAAACTACAATACACACTCTCTATTTGAGTGTATAATCATATGCACCCCTAAAAATGTTACGAATCAATTACCTTTCAAGAATAAAAAGTTACGATTTTTATAGAAAAAAGTTAAGAAACGCAAAAATGTTACAAATCATATTGCTGAAAAGTTACAAAACACTAAAAAATATTACGACTGGCAATGAGGTAGCACAATATAGACTACAATAGGTGCATATGGTACACTCCTTTAAATAGGTGTTTATTGTAGCCATTCCCAAAATTCGTGTACTAAATATGAACCATACAATAAGTGTATACAGTACATACATTTAATAAGGGTTTATTGTAGCCATTTCCAAACCTTTTTTTTTTTTTTTTTTTTGATCAGCAAAGAAAGTTTATATAGATCAAAAGGATGGGTACAATTAAAGCCTAACGCCAATACATGAAAGGGGTGGAAGATCAACATAAGACCTTCAACACCAGACCTCAAAAGGCGAAGGCAGCAACAAAATACAACAAAGAGTTGATAAGAGATCAACTAAAAATGGTGTCAGGTGTGGAAATGGCTACAACAAAGAGTTTCCAAACTTCGTGTACTAAATATGGTGTCAGGTCACAGGTGTGGATTCATATAATGGTTTGCTTGCTTTTGGGGGGAAAAAAAAAATTTTGTTTCCCAAATCATCAGCAGTGATTTTAATAGATTCTTGATTGTTATAAGTGCATCAAAAATAATAGATGTACAACAACCAGTTCTAACAAAAGTCTGCAACACACTCACTATGGTGGATTCATATAATGTGTGTAGGCTCCACTACACTATGTGAGTGTGTTGAAGACTTTTATTGTACATGTATCATTGTTGTGCATTCTGAAAGAGGTACGTTCATTTATACCCTGATTGGCCTTGCGTGTGGTGTTAATTGTTTGTTGTGCATTCTGAAAGAGGTACGTTCATTTATACCCTGATTGGCCTTGCATGTGGTGTTAATTGTTTGTTGTGCATTCTGAAAGAGGTACGTTCATTTATACCCTGATTGGCCTTGCATGTGGTGCATTCTGAAAAAGGAAAATGCATTCAAATCCCAGTTTTCGTACTGTTTTTGTTTTTGTTTTTTTGCATGTTTCCTTCATAATCTGCCAATGCCATGTTCACTAACTTAAGAACGAGAGTCATATGAGATCACTCTGAGACACTGAAAACATAAGGAATAAAACCAATCAAGAACTGATCTAATAAGTTGAAGAAGGGGAGAATATTCTTTACACCGGTGGCGTTAATCAAAATTTTATCAAATTTATTATATTGCGCCATGTGTCTAAATAGTAGTCCCAAAAGGTACAACATGGGCACATGGCGCAATGCAATCAATTTGGAGAAAACTTTTGTTTATACCGTCGTTGTAAAGAATGTTTTCTCGTTGAAAAAGTTTTCCTTTATGACTTTGGTTCTTATTTTTTTGCAAGTTTTTTTCTTGAAAAATTACTGGAACCAAAAAAATGAACCGTAGAATATATCTTACTCACAAAAGTGTGGATCCTACAACCTGAATTGGAAGCATACAAAGGTCTTAAAAATTGGCCGTTACGGTAACGATTTTTCATTTTTTGAAACTATTATACCCCGATACCGACTAGAGGGAAAATCGCAAACCTATCGACCGATTCCCATTACTTAAAACTATATTTTTCTCAAAAATAATTTTTGAAAATACACTACCGTGAAAATCAATTCCTGATATGTAAAGTTCGATACTCCCCCAATACCATTGCACTTGGCCATTATCATTACGTGTCCCGATCTCGTTATTTAAAACCTTGAATGGGACTCACACGTGTTAGGATTACAGAGTAGTGTTTAATTAATGTGCCGGAAGCACCATTGGTTTTTTAGTAACCTGTTTCCGAGAAGAGCGTGGAGTTGGATGATGGTTTGTTCCTCCTGCAAACTGAATTTCCTCTCTTGATATCAGGTCTCAAATAATTCGTCCACCTCAATCTACAACTCTTCCCACATCTTTTGAGGCCTGCCATAGGATCAAATAATGCCACCTCAAATTAGCTATAAAATTGAGAAATATAACTATTTACACACACAAAATATAATTCACTCAAGTGGGTATCGCAACACACGACTGAAAACATTTTCGTGATAACTTAAAGTTCTTTTTAATTAATTTCCTTAATTAATTTTAGCAAATTAACCATGACTTTAGCAAATGAGTTTACCAGGTTCTAAAATCATGGTTGATTTTAGCTAAAATCAACCATGATTTTAGCAACTGAGTTGTCAGTTGCTAAAATCAAACGGAAAACTTAGTAAAGAATATCAACATATGGGATTTTATAGGGCCCATGTGAATTATTACAGGAAATTTAGAGAGACACAATCCAGTAATTTATTGGATCAAATATGGTATTTTCGCTGGCCTCACTATTTTAGTAGAATTCAGTTTACTAAAAACAAAAAACCAAGTTATTATAGTAGAAGAAAAGGTTGGGCTAACTGCATATATTTCTCATATTTTTATTGCAAAATTAATTAGCGAACATAAATTTGACATTTTTTTTCTTTTTTTTTTTTTTTGTCATAAAATAAAAATTTTTTGAGCGCAAACTCTTTTAAGACAATACACATCACCAAGAGTAATACAATGTATTAATGTAGAACTACTCTATTTATTGTAGATCAATTAGTTTTAAGTTGAATGTCTACGAAAAATCTCAGAATGTGGAGAGTCCGCCAGTCAAAAAGGTTTGTGAACCAAGCAAAAGATTTAACGCTTACCTTGTGGTCTAAGCCTTAATTGGCTTAATAATTAGCGAACACATAAATTTGACATTTTTTTTCTTTTTTTTTGGGTCATACGAAATAAGAATTTTTACTACGCAAACTCTTTTTCAACACATCAGCAAGAGTATCAACTTGCTCTCTATAGAAATTAAACCCATAGCCACATTGCGCCTAAAAGCAGCTACCCAACAGTTAGGCCAAGTCGATAACATAATTGTGACACTAAGGGGTACATTATTGCGTTACACCTTACGAATAATAAATATACACAGGATTGTGGCATGCAGAATTGTAAACCAATAATATTCGCATTTTACCTGCTTTTGCGGGGAGAGCACGCCAGCTTCCATGTCCATATTGTTCAATGTAAGCCAAAAGCTTGTGATCTTCTTCAGGTGTCCATGGCCCTTTCTTCAACCCCACCTTCTCACAACATGGTGGCCTACCCATATTTCCAGAGAGAGAGTGATATGTTTTCTTGTTCCTTTGTTCGTTTACAAAGATTGGAGAGTGATGTACTTAGTGGAGAGGCACCCCCAATTTATAAGGGTACGTACGTAGAAAATTTAATAGGCTTGATTGATTTGGTAAAAATATTTGTGGTTTGTTTTAGGAGGTTGTAGCCTTAATTTCCCAAGAAAAGAGGAGTTACTAGGTCCGTCAGTGAACAACTAGTTGGGGTCCATATTTGTTCCCTTCGTCGAACGGGCAAAGTTTTTGGGTGAAGTGAAGTCTAACTGAGAGGAGTGCACATTCCTTATCACCAGGAATATCGCACGTCTTTTTTTATCACCATCTTTGTGAAGTCTAACTGTGTATTAGTTGTTGATCTGAACCGTTTAACTTGTCAAGCTCGCATGGTAATGGTACATCAAAATTCCAATTTTGTTTTGTAGACTGTCCATTTTGTTGAATTTTGATATACATGTCAATGTCCGATCAAGCTGATTTTTTTTTGCATGGATGTACTACTCTACGGACCCTACAAAATACATAAAAGTGACGTGACCAAGATATACCTCGTTTAACTTACCAAGGATGTACACCTACTCCACAGCCAAGTGAACAAAAGAATACAATAGCACTACTCTACTGTCAGGTCTCACCAATCTTAAAACAAAAGTTCACTCACCAAACCCTAGTTGAAATCTTTCAACCAAAAATCTCTTTCATGAAATCAACAAAAATTAGAGTTTCAACCAAGAGACAACAAGATCTTCATAAGATCACCAAAAAATAATTTTGGCGATAAAATCTAGTGACATCCAAATTTCGTCGCCAAATGTATATTTTTGCTGACAAAATTGAATCTCGTCGTCAAATGGGGCTTATATATTTGGCGCATTTCCTCACCAAATAGATACCCATAAGCCTAATTAATTTTAAATTTTCAAAAAATTAATATTTTTAAAATAAACAAGCTATATTTATATATTTTATACATAGATTACTTTGAAAATTATTGAAAAAATAGTAATATATACATAGATTCCTTTGAAAATTATTTAAATAATATACTTACTCCCTCCAACTTATTAAAAAAACATCATCATTAAATTTCACATCAACTTTTCCTCCACTTAAACACTTTTCACATCAACTTTTTTACACTTTTTTCACATCAACTCTACATCTGACTTTTTTCCAAAATTGTCCTTCACTTTTACCCATTAACTCTTTAATTTTTATTTTTTTCAAAAGGTCAAAATGATAATTGTACAAACTTTTACCCATTAACTTTTCAAACCAGTACATTATTTTTATTTAGGGGCAAGTTTGAAATTCAAAAATGGAAAGTTAAACACTTAAAAAGGGCAAACGGAGTATTAAATTTTACCCATTAACTTTTATCACACTTATTTTGAAATGTCAATGAAATGCGGTGGTAAAAAGGGTAGTTTAGGTGAGGTCTTTATTTTGTGGATTATGATGGTCAATTTGCGGTGGTTAGTGAGTTTAGGAATTTGATTTGGAATATGAGCAGCAACAAAGTTAGTGATCTTTTCCTAATTTGGTTGCTTGTGGCGATGAAAACAAATTTATTCGCCAAAATCTGTCATGCAGGCAGCAAAATTGGGCAACGATATTTTTTGTCGCTATAAGCATTGGCGACGAATTTTATTGTTTGGGAAACGAATTTAATTCATCGTAAAAGACTGAATTTGTTGTAGTGTTAAGGAAATTCCATGAAGTGAACAAGGGCAATCAAAGAACCATGAATATTTACCAAATAACCCTAAGGCTGTGTTTGGATGGTAGTAATCTCAAGGGAGAATGAGAATGTGATGTCTTTTGCCCATGATTCCAACGTTTGGAACAGACAGAAACAGGAATGTGATGTCAGGCCTTTCTGATTCCAACGTTTGGTAGAGACAGGAATAGGAATGTGATTCCTGATGACATATTCAACCAGGAATCAAATTCCTAGGCTCAGTGGGAATCTGATCCCTCCCTTACCCTATGGAAATCTCAGATTCCTGGCTAATTCATTAAGAAAATGAAATGTTGACTTTAATAAATTTCCAAAATAATTGTTTTCCGCGTAAGATTACTGAATTAATCCAAACACCGAAATGCCATTCCTCCAGGTATCAAATTCCTAGGAATTCGATTCCCAATAATCATATGCATATTCCTAGCCAAGAAAATTCCCGGGAATTCGATTCCCGGTAATCATATTCCTATTTCTACTCAAGATTCCGGTCATCCAAATACAGTCATTCTACTATGAATCCAATAGCCAAAGAATCCTTCCAAAAGCCTAATTTTGCCCAAAATTAGTACCTTGCACCCCAGGTCCTAAATCGAAAAGAAAACCTAAAAAACAATTCTTTCTGAAGTCCAAATTGGCTAAAACAAGATTAACCGTCCGGAGGAGAATTACCGATATATACCATGGCATGGTCTGAGACCATGTTCGAACGCATAAAAAATTCGAGCCAAACATTCCTAACAAATACAGAAGGCTAAAAAACCGTCAGTAATTGTCGATATTTAAAACCTTCAACTTCGAGTTGCCTGTGTGAGCAGGTCGTTCAAAATCAATGGCCCATTCACATTCATAAATAAAATGGAAGAAGACTATGAAGGTAAATAAAGATAATCCCATTTTTCCCATGGCTGATATACACAGATAAATAGATAGATAGATAGATAGAAGAAAGAAAAAAAAAGACATATAAAGAGCATCTCTAATGGTTTGGCTTTTTAAAATAAAAAAATTAAAAAAATATTTTTTGACTTGTTACACTTTTATGTTACTGCATCCTTCTCTCTTTAGGTACCCTCTAACAAAAAAAGACATGCAATTAAATAAAAAATTAAGTAATTCAATGCCTAACTAGGGGCATTTAAAAGGGGGATTACGTTACAATGATTATTTGCAATTTGAAAAAGACTTACACAGATATGTGATCCACCTCATATAAGATTGCATTACAAATAACTGTTGTATCTAAATTTTTTTCACAACCCCAAGTGAAGGAAATGAAAGAAATTAAGCGGAACTTTAATATTGGATAATAATTAGGTGGATTATATTTATGAGACTGATCAGAGGAAGTTATGGGCTAACCAAATACGAAACTAATCTAAAGCGCGTGATTATAAATCATAGACAGAGGCAAATTAATGCTATGAAAATTACCCAAAAAAATTAATGCTATGAATCCAACACAGTACAAGTATTTACACTGCTTGTGTTTAAAAGTCACCTAGATGTTTTCTGTGAATTTATGAATTTCAAGATGATGATATAAGAGACCCACTGCCCATAACAACCAAAATGTTTGTGAATTGATGGTAGCAATTATTTTAAAATTTAATAGTTCCATAAATTTTTTGAAATGGCAAGGTACTAAACGATCCTATTAGTAAATTCATTTATTCAATGCCCAGCAAACGATGTAATTGTCTATTTGGAAAATCGAGGGAAGCGGGACCCTGTAGCGAGTAAATCTCCCTACAAGTGTAGTGAGTGAATTTTGGCCGTTCAAAGTGTTTTCGACGGTTCGGATTTTCACTAAATTAGTCGCGCGAATAGTTTAGTGAAAATCCGGACCGTCCAAAATAAGAATGGACGGCCCTGTAGTAAGATTCAATCACTACAAGGCCCCGGTTTCTGTAATCCAGTGGAGCAATTTATTGCCATTTTCATTTTGCCAAAGTATGCCTTTTACTTCATTAATCATGCGGAACTAATCCATGCACCTCGATTAATCATGCGGAACTAATCCATACATCCACTAGGGGGTGCACTTTCAAACTTGAGGCCTGAGCAAGTAGTTGATTGCACATGACCGAGTTTCAAACTTGAGGCGTTAGGAAGGTTACGCCAAACCTCTAAAAGCGAACATGGCTTTCCTTGGACCTGAAAAATAAATTGTGTACTACTATTTATTAACGGGCTGGGGTACCCCATTTTTTTACCGAAAATTACGCTTCACTTTTAATTTGAAACGGTGAGACTTTGGTTCAAGCAAAGGCAAACATGATTTTTTGGGCCCCCTTGGAAAATGTTTTAAGAAAATAAATTGGATACTACTATTTTATTAAATATAGGTCTATAGGATTAAATTCATTCAAATTACAATAAAATTCTTTATTAAAAATGGCTATAGGATTAAATTCATTCAAATTACAATAAAAATTCTTCCAAAAAAAGAAAAAAATGGCTATAGGAGTATAGTTCATGTGCTTCATTAGTGAGATACTCTGGATCATGAATGAAGGAAACATGGTAATGAGATCAGAAATTGATTTGGGTCTCTAGACTTGTCCTCCCTGATGCCTTGTGGCTTTGATTTGGGAGCATGGTTCTACAGCAAAATATCCCTGTAGATCTTCGATTCTTGGAGGTTTAGGGGGGCCACTGTTTTAGTGGTATTCTGAGCACGGTCACTTTGTGCATATTACCAAATGTTAGGTATGTCTTCAATCATCCCCCGTCTATACCCCCAATGATTGATACCGCTAATGATTGAGGACTAGATGGGTTCTGTTATTGTTTGTTTGGTTATAGGAGCATGGTTTCGCCAAAGATATAGTAAGAGGAGTGATGATTGTTTAAACTTCCGTAATGATTCATAATTTTGAATTTTTATGTTTTAATATACTAATAATTTTGCCTTTTGAAATGGACTTATCTTCTTTTCAAAAAAAAGAAATGGACTTATCTTTTTATCATTCTCGTTTCGAAATGCACAAGGGACCACTTTTTCAAATTTGCGTTTGGTTTCCGAAATCTTAGGGCTGGCCCTGGAGAATTGATCATTACCATAGAAAAGTAAAGTCATGGATACTTGGAGAGACATGATTCATGTATTACCCATAGGTATGGATCCATTTGTTACGTATTGTTTAGCGCATTTGACACGACTATTTGTTCTGGTTACCTATTATTCCTGTTGGTTACAATGTAAGTAAGGAAAAGAGACAATCCCACGCAGAAAATATAAACAAGCAATCTAAAACACACGTGGTTCCGACTTAAGCTAATCGTTTAATCGTATTTCACGGGGTGATGAGGGTTTCCACTATAAAGAATGATGATCAAGATTACAATGGGAGTAGCCATAGTGTTCCCTTTTATAGTTGTAAGGGAACACACCATCTAAAAATCCTTAAAAAAAACGCGCATCAGCTCTTTTTCCCCGTGTCTGACTTTCTGAACAAGATTTCCAGTAACTCTCCCGACGACAACCCATCTCTCTGGACTTTACGTCTGGACGGCTCTGAGCCTCGCCCGGAATGGACTTCAAGTTTCCTTCACAGGTCACAGCGATCAGACTTCACAGCATTAACATAAGAATGTATACAATTTGCACATAAATATAAATCATTTTAACTAGTTAGGAAATTATTTTCTGTCAAAATATGAGTAACTAATTACGGCACAGTGAAATATCTTCAATTGGCTAGAATTAATATTCCACACGCACCAGGAATTTTTCATGCTCTATCGAGAGCCACCTTGCTACCGGCCACCTGTTGCACGCACCAGGAATTTTCTTGCTCCATCGAGAGTTACAGTGGATTTTTCTTGCTCCTCTGAGAGTCTCCGTGCAAGTCCACAACCACCGATGTTTTCCAGGAGAATCTGCCCATCGATACCACTTGTAGGGAGCCTGATCCGCCTGAGGTTTTTCCCGTGTGCGCGTATGCCCAATCCATTGGGAGTATCACGGAGTCCACCACATCACATGGACCCAAAATACATTGAATGACCCACATCTAAGTCTTTTAAGTGGTGAGCCACCCAATTATATATTAAGGTTCAACTCTTTTTCTGTTTATCCAATGTGAGATTCAATATTTCACACATATTTCCAAAGCCCCCAACTTCTCTACTATCCACATCTAGACTACAAGAAGTAGTACTCATTCTGGCTACCAATAGTCCAAATTAATCTTTCATCGGCCAGAATAATTTTATATCATCAAAATTACTTTTGGACGACTTAGATTGTGTGGACTGCTATCTGCAATCAAAACTATGATGTTTTGGGTAGTTGTTTTCACGCTCACGCATTATGTAACTAAGGTCAACAACACTCTCCACGTACTTTTTGTTATTTGAATAAAATTATTATTTGGACATTTAAAATCCCCATTATTTTACTTGAGTTTTGAGGAGAGAAAGAAAGAAAATTAATAATTAGAATTAGGGATAATGATTAGAGAGAGATAGAAAGAGAAAAGAGAATAATATTTCAAAATAGAGATAATGATTAGTGGGAAATGATAATAATTTAAAAACCGAGTCTTGATACCCAAACCGAACAAGCCCGTAGTAGTACCAAATAATTACTAGTACGGAGACAAATTGGAAGAGTGGAGGTGTAGAAACCGAGTTAAAATTAATACTATACTCCAGTGATTTAACATTTTACAGGAAAAGGTGGAGGCCTGACATTAAAGGAGTAATGGTAAAGGGTGATTTATATCTTATCATTTATAAGCGACCACCACAGGCAGTTGTGAAAATTTGCAGCTGGGTAAATTAATTGTTTCTTTGTTAAAAAAAAAAAAAAAAAATACTCTCAATATATACGCCACTCTCGTAGTACCAACAACCAAGTACCAACATTGAATAAAATGCACTAGTAAATCTCAATGATTAGGGAAAGAAAAAAAATCCCTTCCCAGTCAAGTCGGCTTTCTTGAGGTTTCCAAAAATTATAGATTACGATGTGGCCGTTAGGAAATTCAAAATTTTTTGTCTGACATCATCAAATTTTAATTACAATGACCAAACTGTTCTTTTGCAACCTGTGAAAATACTATAGAGATGTAATTAAAAATAGCTTGTCACGAGCTACAAAATGACTGTTTGGTCTATGAGAATTAGAATTTGGTTATGTAAGACAGATTTCATCATTTTCTAACAACTTCATCACAACATGGGCGTAATTTGTTATGCAGTAAGGGGTAATTTGTAATTTCTCAAACTTGATGGGGCAATTTATAATTTTTGAAAACTTCATCGGTGGTTTTGCTAATTTACCCTATTTCTAATAACCACATTTTAAAGCGTGTCTATTAGCGTGCTCTGGAAATTGTGCTATGTGTATTTTGATCACGAAAACATAAAATTTAAAGTTTAGAATGTAATTATCAAAAAGGGGAGTGCCAAAATAAGTTCCCAAAAATAATCACTTTAAATTTTTTATCACTACCACAGATGGAAGAGGATATTCTTCAATCTCCACTCATGGACTAGACCGGCCAATTCGCCTATTTGTGATCTCTTCTTGGTCTCACTTTGATGATTCAAACTATTCACATTTTAGAGCTCATCAAGAACATTTGAAACAACCAAATCCGGCTTACCCTAGACCTTTTGGCCTGAACACTTGGCCGTAAAAAGCATATATACCTAAGAATATGACATGTAACCATAGGTGAATGGTAAATATACCAAGTGAGACTTTAGTTCCTAACCAAGGTGGGACTAGCTACTCACTTTTTTCCCAAATCTGGGGTGTTACAATAGTTGTCACGCCAGAAATCAGGTTGATCAGCTACCAATTGATATAACTTCGAAATGCATTTCTCTTGAGGTAAATTGGTAATATAAGTTCCGATTCAGTGTTGTAATCTTGTTATGTTCTAAGATAAATATGTTCCGAAATTATATCAAATGGTATTCGACCAATTTGATTATTGGCTTCGTTGATATTCTCGATGAGCTCTAAAATATGAACAATTTTGATCATCAAAGTGGATCCGAAAGGACCAACGAATGAGCAAACTGGACGGCTCAGTGAATTCATTGATAGGAGAGGAACTCATCCCACCACAGATAATAAAAAGGGGAAATATTTCACTCAAAGTACTTGTTTTCCTTCTTTTTTTTTTGGATGAAGAGATTGAAATTCCATTAAATCAAAACACCACAATACACAAATCAAACACAAAAATAACCTTAAATCTACCAAAATAAACATAAAACTACAAAAAAAAATAAACAAATCGGAAAAATAGAACAAACCGCCGGTGCCATCGTCACCGCTCACTGTCGGTGTGGGAGGCCAAATCGGCCTCCCCTTGGTCCAAACATCAAGATTTCGACCACCCACACTGGAAGGAGAGCAAATCCAGCCATGCATGGGGAGTTACCGGTAAATCCACAAGGGGAAGAAGGAAAGGAGAGGAGAGGGAGGAGGGGCTGGAAGAAGATGGGAGGGAGTGGTGGGGGAGGGGACGTGCGGCGGAGGAAGAGAGCTTCTCCGATCTAAATCGCTAGATCGCCCCTCTCTCTCTCTCTCTCTCTCTGCTCTACCGTTTGCTTTTACTCAAAGTACTTATTGATTTCAGACTTCCATTTTCTCGGCCGTCGAGTTGGATGCTAAGCAGACAAAAAAACAACATAGCGATGGAATGCCATATGATAGTACATGTACTAGATAGCATTTTAGTAGACGAGATAAATAATTAAATTAACAAGTAACCGAGATGTACAAGAAAAATAGAATGATATCCAATAGTATTGTTGATGATTAAAAAAAAAAATTGAATTGGCCAGCCAGTCAGTCATTATTTATAGGTTCAAATCCTAATCAAAAAGAAAAAAAATAGAACCATGCCAACCAAAAAAAAAAAAGTAAAGAAACTAAGAAAATCAAATCAAAAAGTTCTTAAAAGGAGAAAACTCAGTCTCAATTCAGGACAATTTAAGACTCTAGAAACAAAAATAAATATGCCATAAAACGAATTTATTTTGACCAGAAATCGGCAAAATTCACTATGCATCATGTTATGCAGCAGAGTTTCCTTCCTATCTTGTCATTCTCAATCGAATCTAGCTGTCGTCGGAACTAATTCCCTTGGTGCCCAAATTTATCTTAAAATTATGGTTGGACCCCCCTATGCCATAAGCGTAAAAGATCTTTTCTTCTGAGACTTCTACTGATTCAATTTTGTCTCATAAATCCTACGGCAATTGTTGTAGATCATATACCTAGTCCCGTAGAAAAGATTGCGATTAACTTTTTAAAAGGACAAAACAACAATTATACAAATTTTAACTCATTAACTTTTCAAAATACACACTTACAAAGGGACAATCTAAAAGAGAATACTCAACAATTAAAAATGGATGGAGGGAGTACTAAATGCAAAATATATGTATTAGGTAAAAGAAAAAGCCAACGATTGCACCTGATATCTCTAAAAGGTACATCCAAATCTGCAAAAGACAAAACCGGCTCAAAAATTTCGAGAGCCCAAAACGAACTTCTTAAATAGGGTCGCTACATATATATATATATATATATATATATATATACACAATGCTGATCAGCTGTGGACTCCCTCAATGAAGCCATTTGCGGACTTCTAACGTAAGCCGTTGGATCTCATCCAACGGCCAGGAAATGAAAGCCAAACGCGCGGGTCAATAAGGCCCTGAACCGGGTAAAAATCTGAGAACCGGCCCGGGTTACCCTCTAAACCCCTTCCCCTTTACCTTTTCTCATTTGAACGTGAAACCTGGGATTTTTAGAGAGAGGGAGAGAGCACAGACGCGATTTTGGCGAAGAAGACGATCGATCTTCGAAGAACCCTAGGTGACGTCTCTCTCTCTCTCTCTCTCTCTCTCTCTCTCTCTCTCTCTCTCTCTCTCTCTCTCTCTTTCTCGTTCTGTCTCTCTGTGTCTCTGATTTTCACTTTGTCAAACCCTAGATCGAAGAAATCGGGAAGAACCCTAGGTCGAGTCGAACAAGACTTACGAAGCACGAATCAGAGGTCTCTCTCTCTCTCTCTCTCTCTCTCTCTCTCTCTCTCTCTAAAAAATCTGGGTTTCACGTTCAAATGACAAAATCGAAAAATCTGGGTTTGATTAATCTCAAAACCGAAAAATCATGGCTTTCAAAAATCAGGGCTTTCGATTTGTTGGAGTGTTAAAATAATAGAATTGTTGGGATGTATACATAGAACTGCAACTATAAAGATAACACTGGTCTTTGAATGCAACTACGAAATCAAATACTGGGACATTTCGTAATTTTAAACTTTGTTCTATTTTTGATGTCCCTCCCTGTGGTCGAAATTTCGTGTGCTACAACAAAATTTGTTTTATACACTACTCCAAATCTTTCTTTAATTTGAAAACTATATAAAGAAATTGTGGGACCTTATTTTTCTATGTAAGAGCAATGCTAAGATTTACAAGTTCAAATAGTTAGTGACCAATGTACGTTTTTCTATCATTTGGATGTTATTTTTTTGGTCTTGCTTGCTCGCTCATTTGGAAGTAAATTTTTGGTCTTGCTTGCTAAACTCATTTCATTGGACTTGCTTGCTCATTTGGATGTTAGTGACCAAAATTGGTCTTCAAAGTTCAATATCAATGTCCCAATTCATTTTGTATTTTCCAAATGTTTAAAGAAGTCTCTTATCAACAATGTATGCCACTACGCATATTCCTAATGACTAGAGCTTTTGTTAGATATCTCGTGAGTCCGTCCATAATCACCATTTTCTATTGTTCCAACTTAACGAGCATGAATAACTTGGATTGTTTTAGACAGTTAATGTAGGATTTTGTTTAATCTTTACATATCTCTAGGATTTCGTTTCCTTTTTCATGCATTCCAAGTTTTGATTATGTAGTGGTTAATAACAGTTTTTTTTTTAATGCAGGAAATTAGAATGCAGTCTTTGAACAATATGGATCTATTGTCAGCACCATCTCAACTATGTGAATCGGGTAATTCTTCGGAAATGCTTTATGTGGAAATCTGGACTTGGAAGGTGGAAATCTGGAATCTGTTTTGTAGAATGGAGTTCTTTGGGCTGGATTTTGATGTACTTGGTTTCAGCCGACTTAAGTTTATGTAGTAGAATGGTAGGAAGTACTAGTGATATGTACTGGTTATCTATGTGGCTCTATGTACTGGTAATAGAATGGTAGGAAATACCGCTGTTATTTATTTGCTTGCCGCTACAAAATGCAGGAAGTACTGGTCATAATTTTCATTATGTATTCCTTGTCAAATCTGGAAATCTTCATGTACTTGGAAATTTTTATTTATTTGCTTATGAGAGAAATTTTGATGTACTTGAATTCTGGACTTGCTCGCTGGATAGGTCGCTGGAAATCTGGATTGCAATCCGGAATAATTGGTTGAATGTGAAATCTGGAAATTTTTATGTACTTGGGGTTATTTTGATTATGTCATGTATCATCTGGAAATGTGTGTGGCTTGAAATAGAGTTTGTCACCTATAATCTGGAAATCATTGGTTGCTCACCAATAATCTGGAAATCATTGGCATACTCCAAATACAGTTTTTCCCCAAACAAATCTGCCTCATGTATTGTGTTGATCAACTATGAGATAAATAATTGACTTGGCGCACCAATGGTTCCAACACCAATCGGTCCAAAATCTGTCCTCTTAATCAAACATCATGGCCTTGGAGCATCAATTATGCTACTGTAATTCGAACAAAAATCAGGATACGGACACGACACAATCGTCTCAAACAAACAACATCGACAAACAGCATAAAAAAACCTGAGACTTTTATTATCATAAGAAGCAAGTTACATAGACGAGTTTTCTATCTATATCAAGAACCAAGTCAGTACATAGCAAGTTACAAAGAATTTTCTATCTATAACAAATCTAATACATAACAAGAGCTAAGGAGATTGATGGCAACGACTGATGGGTTGGTGTTTCCATAGACGAGTTTGCTTGTCAAAGTGTTGTCCGCCGAGGTTCCGATCCATGCTCTGATCAGAACTAAGGAGATTGAAGAGAGGTTAAAAAATGGTGAAATGTTGGTATTGGTCAAACTTTGCTTCCCTCGATCGATGCAGTCGCCAAGATCGATGCAGTCGCCAATAAGGTAGCCTTTTGTTAGCAAGCAAACAAGAAATATACCATGCTCACTTCCGCGGAAACGGTCCATTGCCTGCAGAAAATTCGACGCACTTGTAGTAGAAGCTTAGAAGGGACACAAAAACTGATCTCTCTTAAAATAATATTAGAGCAATTGCAAAAAACAGATGATATAATTAACCAGGCTAACAATTTTTAAGTTTTCTCCTCTTTTCCAACATGGAACCCCAGCCAAAAAGGAGGACTTGATAAGGATACAGTGGCAATATGTGTCACAAAAACCAAAAGTCACATCCTCTTCACACAAGAAAAAAAAAGCAACCAAACATGTTACCCATGTGTATCAACCATGTAACCCATTTTGAAATGAACAATGAACAGACATTGATTAACTCTTGCGGAGTATCAACTTGGTCAATACATGAACTAACAATGAAATGTGAGATAAGGAGAGAAACCAACAGGTAATGGAATCAAACCAAATATATCCATACATCTAGTCATATACATTAATGTCTTCAAGAAATTCAAATACTTGAAATAAGGTAAAATGAAACTATGGATTTCCAGCAGCTATGTTAATATTAGCACGGATATCTGAGTCGCATCACATTCCTAGCTTCTATTGCACTAAAATGACACTAAAAATAAGCCATCAGATTCATATGTGATTCATGCTCGTTAAGTTGGAACAATAGAAAATGGTGATTATGGACGGACTCACGAGATATCTAACAAAAGCTCTAGTCATTAGGAATATGCGTAGTGGCATACATTGTTGATAAGAGACTTCTTTAAACATTTGGAAAATACAAAATGAATTGGGACATTGATATTGAACTTTGAAGACCAATTTTGGTCACTAACATCCAGCGAGCAAGCAAGTCCAATGAGCGAGCAAGCAAGACCAAAAAATTTACTTCAACGAGCGAGCAAGCAAGACCAAAAAAATAACATCCAGCGACAAAAAACGTACATTGGTCACTAACTATTTGAACTTGTAAATCCGCACATGCTCTTATATAGAAAAACAGGAGTCCCACAATTTTTGCTATATAGTTTTCGCAAATTAAAGAAAGATTTGGAGTAGTGTATAAAACAAATTTTGTTGTAGCACATGTAAATTTCGACCACAGGAGGGACATCAAAAATAGAACTGTGAACTAAAATTACGAAATGTCTAGAGTATTTGATTTCTGCAAAATCTTTGTAGTTGCATTCAAAGACCAGTGTTATCTTTATAGTTGATTCTGTGTATACATCCCAACAATTCTATTATTTTAACACTCCAACAAATCGAAAGCCACGATTTTTGAAAGCCATGATTTTCGGTTTTGAGATTAATCAAACCTGATTTTTCGATTTTGTCATTTGAACGTGAAACCCAGATTTTTAGAGAGAAGAGAAGGGAGAGAACGAGAGAGAGAGAGAGAGAGAGAGAGAGAGAGACCTCGATTCGTGCCGTAAGTCTTGTTCGACTCGACCTAGGGTTCTTCCCGATTTCTTCGATCTAGGGTTTGACAAAGTGAAAATCGAGAGACCGAGAAAGAGAGAGAGAGAGAGAGAGAGAGAGAGAGAGAGAGAGACGTCACCTAGGGTTCTTGAAGATCGATCGTCTTCTTCGCCAAAATCGCGTCTGTGCTCTCTCCCTCTCTCTAAAAATCCCAGGTTTCACGTTCAAATGAGAAAAGGTAAAGGGGAAGGGGTTTAGAGGGTAACCCGGGCCGGTTCTCAGATTTTTACCCGGTTCAGGGCCTTATTGACCCGCGCGTTTGGCTTTCATTTCCTGGCCGTTGGATGAGATCCAACGGCTTGCGTTAGAAGTCCGCAAATGGCTTCATTGAGGGAGTCCACAGCTGATCAGCATTGTATATATATATATATATATATATTGCATACAAGAATTGATCAGAATAGAATCTTCATAATAAAAAAACTATTACAAAAGATTTACCATTACAAAATTTAGTAATATATATAGTTTTCGAAAACAAACCATTATAATTTAAAATCCAACATTTCAACATTAATCTTCTCATTTGCAAAAGTACTAAAAGCTCGAAGTTAGCCTATTTTCGTTTGTGGCAGACTTAAACAAAAAATAATTGAACCTAATTTACCAAGAATTTAAAATTTAAGATAACTCACAAAATTACGAGTGGGGCGCCTCATTCTTGAGCGAGTGTTCACTTGAATACCCTCATTTTGTGTTTGTACGTAGTGGTAATAGATAAATATGTAGAATGCTACGACTACCCATGCCAATTTCTCTTGATCAACACCCATGTAACAAAAAAGGAATACCTGCCTCCTATTTTACACTCGCTCTAATCAACAAAATGGAATCAGTTACTTTGTTTGCAAACTAAAAGAGATATCAGTTAATGTTTTCTCATGTTTTGTCTTAACTTGGCGAAGTTATCTCGGTCTGTAACGAACTCTCTGCACCTCTGATGCAGCTTTTCTTTCTCCTCTAGTTTAATATATATATTTCCGAAATACCAAAAAAAAAAAAGAGATATTTTTTTTGCACGGCAAAAAAGATTCATTAATCATCGAAATATTACAATGACTAAAAGGAACAAGGAGAAAGCAACAAATTGCCTAATCCGAGACCCAAACAACGATTGGCGAGGAACCAATCAAAGAAACCCCTAAGGCCGAAGCCTACACCTATTGGGCAAAGCCCACACCTGATGGGCAACAATGCCCAAAATAGAAAAAATTAACCCTAAGGCACAACCACACCCTGCTGTCCATTCATGCGTCGCCGCCAACCATACTTGTCTGCCGACCAACACCTTGGCCTCCGTCCAAACGCCAAGAAAAAGCACCTCCTTGATCTTGGACACATCCAAACACAACACTGCAACTCGCCGTCGAACTCCATGTGCCACCGCCAAACGCCAAGAAAAAGCACCTCCTTGATCTTAGACACGTCACCTAACTTGCAGTTAATTGAACGCCATCTTCACCTTGATCTTGGACACCATCTTCAAAAACATAATTACCAGCAGAGTGCCAAGGAGCCAGATGAGCAGTAGCAGAATCCACCAATTCCACCAAATCCTCCCAGCACATAGCTTTATCCTTTCAATATAAAATTTCTATTACCAGCAGTTTCCACCAAAGAAAAAAAAAAGAGATATAACATTGAAAAAATGATATTAAGTGATTTTCACACTCCATGCACTTATATGTATCCATGATTTTATTTGTTTGTCTCTATTGATGTGATTTATTAATTACAGTTTATGCATGATTGAATTGTACTAATATTGTAAGTTTATATGAATAAATTAACATAAAAGGAGTACAAATTAATGTCTAATACAGTATAAAGTTTGAAAATCACATAATTTTTGTCAAGGGCAACAATCTTAATAGTGCATACATATGCATTTTTGTCAAAATATTACTAACAATGCATTAGTTTATTTTTCATAATTTTATTAATAGAGCGAGTAAAATTGAAGTGTTTTTGTGACTATCACGGAATTTTCTTGAGCTGCCACTGACATTTACATCAATTACATTTATTTAATATGTGCTTGCCACGGAGTGATGTTTAATGGGATAGGCAAGAGACACATTTCGATATAGATTTTTTTTTTCCCCTTCCAAGTAATATGCCGTAAAAATTTAAAGAGTCTAAATTACGTCAAAACCATCCAAAGGTAAATAATGAAGGTGTATATGGTACACATCCAAATAGGAGTGTGCATTGTAACCTTTCAAAAAGATAGGACTGGACAAAGTCCCTTATACTCCTATATAAGTATATGTGTTTAATTTGCACGTGGAGTTCTTCCAATTAAGAAACTATTGTTCTAAAGGAATAGGAAATAAATTCAAATTGTCAAATTAATTTGTAGTACCTCTTCGTAGACTTTGTCAAGGGTATCAGAAACCAACATAGTAGAATTATTGGTCAGCCAACGCGTTGTATGGCCTCTCTCTTATCCTTCTTTTTCGGTAGGGAAATCGTGCACGTATTAAAGAAACAGTCCTTCTAATGACGACTTACTGGGCTATCACTAACACCATTCTTTGACCAATGAGAGTCTATCGGTAAAAATACATTCTTATCGGTCAAAGAATAGTACGTTTTATTGACAACCCAAGCAGGCTGATTTCAGATTTTTCCTTAAAGAAGTTCCGAGTACATAGTCCCGGGATAGGGAAACACCTCTCTTTTTTTTTTTTTTTTTTTTGAACATGTCAATTCCATTCAAGGAAAATGCCCGAGGGCAGTACAGATTTCATCACAAAAAACAGGAAAGAACCAAAACTATCAAAATCTAGACTAATGGCACCCCTACCCGAGGCAGACCAACAACAAGGCTGGGCTAGGAATCTGTCCACGATCTGCTAGTAGAAATCCCAAGGGAAATAGCTCAAACCCTACCACTTAAGCTCAAGATAAAATCGAAGAACAAGCACCCGGAAATGGGCTAATAAACCACCTATAAAAGGGGTAAACAACTAAAATAAAACAAAGAAATAAAACTCCAGCTGGAACAGAATCGAAAAGCACCATCGATCCTGTCCCAGAGTGTCATCGTAGCCGCCGCCACCGGATCCGGCGACTTATTCGCCGGAGAAGCTCCAAACTACTACCTACAGACTATGAATTTATAAAATCAAACCAACCCATAAAATTCATAGAACCAAACCAAAATAATATGCTTTGATTTCAATTTTGAACTACAGTTGGCTGAAGATATATCATCTCCATAAACTATTTAAACTTAAAATTACGTAGCTAAGCTAAAGCAAAATTTATATTAAAACTAGTTCTACTAAAATCATCAGAACTCGTTAACTAAAAAAAGAGTAGAATACTAAAAATTATTGAAACAATATGGCCATAAATAGAGTATTAGATTAAGAAATTAGTTACTGAGAAAAAAAGACTAGGAAATCAATTGACTAAGTTCAAGCCCTTTATTTTTCGTATATTCAAATTACATGAATAGCTTATCAAATATAGAAAATTAGGGAATTAATTTTTTTTTATCAGCAACAAAATTTATTATAGAATCTCGACAAAGGTTACATCGAGAGGGAGAAAAAGATCTAACCAAAAGTTGGAACACCCTCAGAGCAAAGCCCAAATACCCATGGGCCTAAAATGCCCTGATAAAACAATGAAAATAGACCCAAAGGCGTAAAAGCACAAATCTTACAATAAAGCGCAAAGCCCAAAATAAGAAAACCCTAAACCTAACCCGGCCTAACCCAATTGCAAAACATCCACCACTGCCACCATTCACCATGACTCCTGATAGACACCATCCCCACAACCGTCAGCGACCGTCGCTACACCAAAACCACCATTGGTTAACCCAAAAGGAGGCGGAGCTGACAAGCCCAACCAATTGTAAATGCTTCAGAAGCTCACCAAGCGGTTAAGCAAAATCCGCGACACTCAACAGTAACCGCAGAGGGAGACCACCACAACAACCAAATCCACCGACACCACCCCTTGTCCTAGACTTACTTAACATGATTTCAAATTTTTTAAAACCGGGCCAAGCCACATTACTAAAAAATCGAACAAAACCATTAATTTTGATTTGGGCAAGATTCACAGTTTGACGGTTATTTTGCTCACCTCTATTTCAAATAAAACATTGCTACAACTTAAGACTAAAATCATCTTTCACTCAAAGATCGCGCAATTCTATTTGTCCTCCTCTTCACGTTAAATATCTCCGGTACCTTACATAGGAGGCTGTTTTTGTTGCACATGGATCGACGACCGACTGCGAGACATACCACTTTGATGATTCTGACTTGATTCCATTGTAGGATCCTCTGTACGTATAAAAAGAAAGCCCTTGAATATTTGCCAAAATATTTGGATAATTTTCATAATTTTTTATTTTTCTGAATTCTCTTTTCAAGACGAACCTATAGTTACCAAAATTTGACGCAAAACTAACAAACGCAAAAAAGACAAAAGTCACAAAATTAAAAAATCGTTATGGTAATGACACTGGAACAACCCCTTAATTTGTATGTATATATCTCAAAAGTCAACCACCTCCATTCCTAAAAGATTGTTCGGTCTATAAAACGAGAAGTTCTAAATTATACATTTTTTGGGGGAAAAAATTCAAATTTCTTGCCTCTTGTTGCAAAACATTCATGAGTTCTTTTAATTTATTAAAATAGTTTGATTCTTTCTTCTTGACTTTGATGTATATTTTTTTAAATCTAGTTTCGCGAATTGGACAATCTTTTTTAGACTAAGGGAGTGAACATGTTATTTTACTATAAACCTTCGATCAAATGAATATTTACAATAAATGGTCTGTAGGAAAACCCTTTAAAATGAAATGACTTGGATTTTAAATAGAGACGGAATTAGGATTTCATCTATGAGGGGACCACAACATGGAACAACAAGATTTTGAGATTTCAGAGTCTAAATAATAGCGAATTATGAAACACAATATATATCTAGGGGTTCTTAATAAACCAAAAACAACTAAAGGTGAAAAAGGGCCAAGGTTGTTCCGCATCAACTGGCTTTTCAATTTTTTTGGTTTTATCTTTATTCAAATTTTTTCGCGTTTATTAGTTTTGCGTCAAATTTTTCACTTCTTTTGATTTGTCTCGACGTGAGCAATCAGAAAACTAAAAAATTATTAGAATTACCCAATTTTTTTTGAAAAATATCAAACCAAAATCCATCTTAAGTCAATTAATTTTTTACTTTTCCGATTCCTCACGTACTGACTTAAGCTGGCTTTTGGTTGGATATTTGGGTAATTCTCATAATTTTTTATTTTTCTGATTTCTCACATCGATACGAATCAAAAAACATGAAAAATTTGACGCAAAACTAGCAAAAACAAAAAAAATGAATAAAGACAAACTGAAAATACTTAAGCCAATTGGCAGTGGAATTGGAGAAAAGGAAGAGGGAGGAAAGTGGTGGGGAATGAACTTGTAGTACGAAGATCAAGAAAAAAAAAAAAAAAAGGAACTTGTTGTACGTACAAGACTTAACTACCTGGCATTAACGGCGCTTAACTGAGAAGGTGAAGGAGAAGGTGCCAGTGGCAGGGCCCTTTATAGACGGGCAGCCACTCCTTTAGATTTTGTGCACAGAATTAGATAGAGATGTTTCACCATTGAATACCCAGCTGCAATGTGTGATAATATCGCTAGGGAGTGGAATAGGTGATCACTTAATATATGTTGGGACCTCTCCACTTATTGCCAATTGGTTTTGAGTTGGATATAAAGTTTCCACATGATATCAGAGCGAAACCCATTCCACCCCACATTAAAAAAAATTAAAAAAAATTCGCAATCCAAGCAGGCTGATTTCAGATTTTTCCTTAAAGAAGTTCCAAGTACATAGTCCCGGGATAGGGAAATACCTCTCTTTTTTTTTTTTTTTTTTTTGAACATGTCAATTCCATTCAAGGTAAATGCCCGAGGGCAGTACAGATTTCATCACAAACAACAGGGAAGAACCGAAACTATCAAAATCTAGACTAATGGCACCCCTGCCCGAGGCAGACCAACAACAAGGCTGGGCTAGGAACCTGTCCACGATCTGCTAGTAGAAATCCCGAGGGAAACAGCTCAAACCCTACCACTTAAGCACAAGATAAAATCGAAGAACAAGCACCCGGAAAGGGGCTAATAAACCACCTATAAAAGGGGTAAACAACTAAAATAAAACAAAGAAATAAAACAGAAAATAAAACTCCAGCTGGAACAGAATGGAAAAGCACCATCGATCCTGTCCCAGAGTGTCACCGTAGCCGCCACCACCGGATCCGGCTACTTATTAGCCGGAGAAACTCCAAACTACTACCTACATACTATGAATTTATAAAATCAAATAAACCCATAAAATTCATAGAACCAAACCAAAATAATATGGTTTGATTTCAATTTTGAACTACAGTTGGCTGAAGATATATCATCTCCATAAACTATTTAAACTTAAAATTACGTAGATAAGCTAAAACAAAATTTATATTAAAACTAGTTCTACTAAAATCATCAGAACTCGTTAACTAAAAAAAGAGTAGAATACTAAAAATTATTGAAACAATATGGCCATAAATAGAGTATTAGATTAAGAAATTAGTTACTGAGAAAAAAAGACTAGGAAATCAATTGACTAAGTTCAAGCCCTTTATTTTTCGTATATTCAAATTACATGAATAGCTTATCAAATATAGAAAATTAGGGAATTAATTTTTTTTTATCAGCAACAAATATAGAATCTCGACAAAGGTTACATCGAGAGGGAGAAAAAGATCTAACCAAAAGTTGGAACACCCTCAGAGCAAAGCCCAAATACCCATGGGCCTAAAATGCCCTGATAAAACAATGAAAATAGACCCAAAGGCCTAAAAACACAAACCTTACAATAAAGCGCAAAGCCCAAAATAAGAAAACCCTAAACCTAACCCAATTGCAAAACATCCACCATTGCCACCATTCGCCATGACTCCTGATAGACACCATCCCCACAACCGTCAGCGACCGTCGCTACACCAAAACCACCATTGGTTAACCCAAAAGGAGGCGGAGCTGACAAGCCCAACCAATTGTAAATGCCTCAGAAGCTCACCAAGCCGTTAAGCAAAATCCGTGACACTCAACAGTAACTGCAGAGGCAGACCACCACAACAACCAAATCCACCGACACCACCCCTTGTCGTTAAGCCGGAGATCCCATTAGAAAACCAGTCAGAGAAGGTCTTGGAAAAGGATACCGAGTAACCATGGCAGTGAACAATGGTAGACCCACTGAGGTATCAAACCAGGGGGTCAAAACTATAGACTGGAGAGAGAAAGAAGCAGGAAGGAGAAACCTTTATCGAAAGCCGCCCTCGTTGCCGACCAAGAAACCCGTGCAGAATTGCTTCTCAAATGGTAAAGCAACTCAAGAAATACCGGACGTCTAGAACCATGACACCGATGTTGACCACCGCTCTGCTAATGCCGTCCATCTGCCTATCCTAAAGCCGATTAGTTTTGTGAATAAAATATAAGAGAAAAGATCAAGTTGTAGTAATGTTTTAGGGAATTAATATTGAAAGTGAAAGAATAGCATGGTAGAATAAAACATAAGATTATGAAATTAATTGACTATGAGAAAAAGGTTTTCAATGTATCCGAATATATATAATTCTGATCGATTTGGAACTAAAACTATTAACATAAATTCCTAGACCTACTTAACATGATTTCAAATTTTTTAAAACCGGGCCAAGTCACATTACTAAAAAATCGAACAAAACCATTAATTTTGATTTGGGCAAGATTCACAGTTTGACGGTTATTTTGCTCACCTCTATTTCAAATAAAACATTGCTACAACTTAAGACTAAAAGCATCTTTCACTCAAAGATCGCGCAATTCTATTTGCCCTCCTCTTCACGTTAAATATCTCCGGTCCCTTACATAGGAGGCTGTTTTTGTTGCACATGGGTCGACGACCGACTGCGAGACATACCACTTTGATGATTCTGACTTGATTCCATTGTAGGATCCTCTGTACGTATAAAAAGAAAGCCCTTGAATATTTGCCAAAATATTTGGATAATTTTCATAATTTTTTATTTTTCTGAACTCTCTTTTCAAGACGAACCTATAGTTACCAAAATTTGACGCAAAACTAACAAACGCAAAAAAGACAAAAGTCACAAAATTAAAAAATCATTAAGCTAATGACACTCGAACAACCCCTTAATTTGTCTGTATCTCAAAAGTCAACCACCTCCATTCCTAAAAGATTGTCCGGTCTATAAAACGAGAAGTTCTAAATTATACATTTTTTTGGGGAAAAAATTCAAATTTCTTGCCTCTTGTTGCAAAACATTCATGAGTTCTTTTAATTTATTAAAATAGTTTGATTCTTTCTTCTTGACTTTGATGTATATTTTTTTAAATCTAGTTTCGCGAATTGGACAATCTTTTTTAGACTAAGGGAGTGAACATGTTATTTTACTATAAACCTTCGATCAAATGAATATTTTCAATAAATGGTCTAGGAAAACCCTTTAAAATGAAATGACTTGGATTTTAAATAGAGACGGAATTAGGATTTCATCTATGAGGGGACCACAACATGGAACAACAAGATTTTGAGATTTCAGAGTCTAAATAATAGCGAATTATGAAACACAATATATATCTAGGGGTTCTTAATAAACCAAAAACAACTAAAGGTGAAAAAGGGCCAAGGTTGTTCCGCATCAACTGGCTTTTCAATTTTTTTGGTTTTATCTTTATTCAAATTTTTTCGCGTTTATTAGTTTTGCGTCAAATTTTTCACGTCTTTTGATTTGTCTCGACGTGAGCAATCAGAAAACTAAAAAATTATAAGAATTACCCATTTTTTTTTGAAAAATATCAAACCAAAATCCATCTTAAGTCAATTAATTTTTTACTTTTCCGATTCCTCACGTACTGACTTAAGCTGGCTTTTGGTTGGATATATATTTGGGTAATTCTCATAATTTTTTATTTTTCTGATTTCTCACATCGATACGAATAAAAAAACATGAAAAATTTGACGCAAAACTAGCAAAAACAGAAAAAATGAATAAAGACAAACTGAAAATACTTAAGCCAATTGGCAGTGGAATTGGAGAAAAGGAAGAGGGAGGAAAGTGGTGGGGAATGAACTTGTAGTACGAAGATCAAGAAAAGAAAAAAAAAAGGAACTTGTTGTACGTACAAGACTTAACTACCTGGCATTAACGGCGCTTAACTGAGAAGGTGAAGGAGAAGGTGCCAGTGGCAGGGCCCTTTATAGACGGGCAGCCACTCCTTTAGATTTTGTGCACAGAATTAGATAGAGATGTTTCACCATTGAATACCCAGCTGCAATGTGTGATAATATCGCTAGGGAGTGGAATAGGTGATCACTTAATATATGTTGGGACCTCTCCACTTATTGCCAATTGGTTTTGAGTTGGATATAAAGTTTCCACATGATATCAGAGCGAAGCCCATTCCACCCCACATTAAAAAAAATTAAAAAAAATTCGCAATCCACGCCCCACGATGACAGACCAGCAAAAAGACTGCGCGATGATAGGACCCAAAAAGTGACCAGCAGCTGGGACCTCTCCACTCATTATCAATTGGTTTTGAGATGGATATAGAGAGTTTCCACAGAAATTGCTTTGTACGTGCAAATATCATGGAAATTTGAATCCTGAATTTCAAGTATCTTTTAGACTTGAATTTTGATATGTTCTCAGTACTATCGATGTTCTGAATTGTGTTGGAATATTTTCAAAAATATTTAATGCATATTAAGTGTAATTATTGGTGACCGGCTTTAAAATAAATGGTGTGTCTATTCGGGATAAATGAATAGATGTGACCATTGGATTTAAATGATTTAAACAAAAGGTGTGTCTATTCAGAATAAATGAATAGACATGACTATTGGATTTAAATGGTGTGACCGTTGAGTTTAAATGAATATGTATAACTATTCATGAATGGTCACAATGGTTTGAATGTAAAGATGTGATCATTGATAAATGGTCACAAGTCTATGCCTATATAAAGGCAAGGGGTTCCAGCATATATAGAAAAAATGATTATGATTCTAGTTACTATCTCTAGAATTATCTCCTACATATATTTTTGGCAAGCTCGTAAAATCGAAAGGTGTTCTGATTCTTCTTCGTTTGTACATGACGCAATTAGACAAACAGTCAATAACGACTAGAGAAAACATTCTTTACACTGGCGGTGTAAACCAAAGTTTCTTCCAAATAAATTGCATTGTGTCATGTGTCCATGTTCTACCTTTTGGGACCACTGTTTGGACACATGGTGCAATGTAATAGATTTGGAGGAAACCTTAGTTTACACCGCCGGTGTAAAGAATGTTCTCCCTAAGGACTAGGCTTCATTATATCTTGGAGTCGCATTCGCTAGTAACCAGGTGCACACCAAATTCACTCGAATTGATGGGGGCGAATATCGTCTTAAGAAAAAAGACTTTATAACGCGTCTTGAAGCAATCATTTATCTCTCCATTTTTATCCACTTTCATCTGCGATACGATTTTTGCACCAACAATCTTAAGACGATATTCTGTATATATAGATGAAATTGAATTGATAATTGTTTGGGCGTGGTGATTTCCTTAAGACGAAGATGAGTGAATGTGCTTGGAGATTTAGTCGAAGAAAAGTGTAACCTAATTGAATTATGGTGTTACGTTAAGTTGCTTTTCAACATAGGAGTATTTGTTTCCGTGAAATAAGGCACGTTTCTTTTTCCTATCAATTCGGGAAAAGGTTACAATACACACCCCTTATTTGGGGGTAAATCATTTACATCCCAATAAAAGTTACAATTTGTTTATAAAAGTTACGATTTTTTTTATAGAAGTTACGAGGCACACCAAAATGTTACGAATTATATTACTGAAAAGTTACGAAAAACTAAAAAATGTTACGATTGCCAATGAAATTGTACAATCTGAATCATACAATAGCTGTATATGGTACACATCTTTATTGAGTGTGTGTTGTAGTCATTTTCATTTCGTTACTATAAACTCACTAGTGGGAATAGAAAAGATTATGACTAGTCATATGCAAATTTGACATTTGATCACAATTGCGATTTCTATTCGTTTTCTACGAATCTTCGTTTTGCATGCATTTAAAATTTGGGCATTACTTTTTTTGATCAGTATTTGGGCATTACTTGGCTATTGTGTGTCTATATATATATATATATATATATATATATATAGGAAGGCGATCTACTAAGGACTCCCTCAAACAAAAATTTCGTGCGGACCTCACCATTTTTCGACTTTCCGGATCAAATTTTGACGATCCGAACCGCTCGATGTTTTTAAAATGCATTTTCCAAGGTCCACGGGGAAAATCTTAAAAAAAAATACCCGGAAGGGCTTGATCGGATTAGTTTTTGTTAAAAACGCTATATATAGCGTTTTTAACAAAAACTGATCCGATCAAGCCCTTCCGGGTATTTTTTTTTTAAGATATTCCGCGTGGACCCTTAAAAATGCATTTTAAAAACATTGAGCGGTTCGGATCGTCAAGATTTGATCCGGAATGGTGAGGTCTGCACGGAATTATCCTAAGGACTCCCTCAATAGATCATTATCATGTTGGATAGGCTCCCATTTTTGCTTATCTCTGTTTGCCCATATTTTATTGTATGAACATGCATTTACATGAATGTCAAGATACTAAACAGAGTAACGTCAAGATAATAAATTAATAGACATGATTATTAGATTTTAGTGTAAAGGGTGTGTCTATTCAGGTTAAATAGACATGACTATACTAAAAGGTGCGACTATTTGGGATAAAATTGTTGGAACTTTACCAAGTTTTATTTTCAATATTTTGAAAATGGTGGGGGATTGTTGGAATATTTCAAAAATATTTATATTTAATGCATATTAAATCTAATTATTAGTGAACGGCTTTAAAGTAATTTGTGTCTATTCGAGATTAATTAATAGACGCGACCATTAAATTTAAATGATTTAAACCAAAAAGAGTGTCTATTCGAGATAAATGAATAGACATGAGTATTGGATTTAAATGGTGTGAACGTTGGTTTTAAATGAATACGTATAACTATTCATGAACGTTCATAATGATTTGAATGAAAATATGTGATCATTAGTGAATGGTCGTCAATGCATATATAAAGCCTAAGAATACCATCAATTTCATATATTGAAAAAATGATTATGTATTTAAAAGCTTCCAAAGCAGACGAGTAAAAAATACAGCAACAAATCCTTCATGCCAAGAGATTATAGCATGATCTTAGTGTAATTCTTTATGGTCTTTAGTACTAACACATATCGGTGTGGGCCCATCGTTCACGCACTTTGAAGTGAAACCGTACCAATGAGAATAATTTTCCTTTATTTTTGCCCATGCAACTTCTACGGGAGCGGAGCCTATAGCGAGGAGCTCAGTACAGAGTATAGTGAGTTCGGCTCAGTCGTTTGATCGGCGATCGACTGTCTTGATCATCTTACACTTTAAATAAATATTTTATATTTAATTTAAGCCCTCTTTATCCAGATTGTCGATTGCCGATCGAACGACCGAGCCGAGCTCATTACACCCTGTAGTGAGTTCGGCTCACTACAGAGCCCCCGCTCCACCTCCACTCAGCCCATCTATGCCCATTCGACATCGTTTGTGCCACGCTACCACGAAATCTCTCCCCAAACCCTTGCAAGGGCGCCCCCACCGGCCACCACTCCCCTCCGCAAAAACCACCCAACACCTCTAAAACTAGAAAAATTATTCAGTGCTCGTGAGCCAATTTGCCAGCAGAACCGGCCCTGAGATTCTCATGGCCTAAGACGAAATTGTAAATTTGGGCCCTAGGTTTTCTTTTAAAAAAATAAAAATAAAACTACCCTCAAAATGATAGTTACTTGGTCCCATATTTTGTTTCTTTTCCATGACTCGATTTGTTGTTTCCTATGAAACTAGTTTTTTGTCATGTTATTTTTTCCACCAATCAAAATAATATCTCTTCAGAACTGTGAGTTTATAAGAGGGGAAAAAATATTGTTATGGGGAAGGAAAAGAAGTCCAAAAATTGAACCGTGTACCTATTAGATAGAAAAACTAAGCTTTTTCATTAGGTTAGCTAGCTCATTGAATTTACGGTTAAATATAGCTCTATTTCATTGAATGTACGGTGGTCATCCACCCAAGATCAAGTGAAGCTAATCACTCTGCAGTCTACCCGGCTACTAAGGTTGGGCCTTGCTTTCTAAAACATGGGCTTAAATTTGGGCCCAAATTAATGGGCTTGGGTTTAGACTCTGCTTGGCAGAAAGGCGCATCTTAAAGGAAGAATACATATATGGAGGAGTATTAATCTGACAGCTATTTTTTATTAACAATATAGACTTAGGACTGCGAACGAATGAAGCTACTTGCGAGCGGCTCGAGACTGGGCTCGGATCGGCTTTACTCATTTTAAGTAATTGGGTAGAGCTCGAGCCTGAGTTTTATATTCGTGTAGTAAACAAGCCCAAACTCAACATTCTAAAGCTTGACTCGGCTCGTTTCTATAGACTTGACTTATTTATATGGACTCGTTTCGTAATTGAAGCGGGCTCGTCTAGTTACAAACGTGCCTAGCTCGAGCACTACATTAGCTTGGCTCGTTTGCACTCCTGGGCCCTTGCTATAGTACTGGCAACTCAGTGCAAGATTACTACTTTCCCCCTAGCCCCCCTTTTCTAACACACATTTGAATGGGGTCCTCAGAATTTGTCTAGTGATCCACAGTCCACACCAACATGTGGTGGTAATTCTTCTGTTGCGCTATTTACATTTTCGCTATCGTATGTTGTATATTTGCACCGTTGTGGGATGAGTTTGTGCTTGTAGGATATCATCGTTCTACTTGAAAGCTTTTCGTATATAGTTGGATTGAGTTTTGAAAATTCTAAGTCTGGCTGAGGTTTCTTTCCTTGTGTTATTTTTGATGATTTAATGGTTTTGTCCCGGAATGTTTTATTGATAGGCTGCTGAAAATCACACAGTAATGGCTCGAGCAGCTTTCGAGCCGTTTCAATCCAGTAGCGATGGCCGGTACATACTTGGCTTAAAAACAGTGGCAAAAGCCACTTTATGGGAATCCCAAATGATGTGTTTGAAGGTCTCTTTGAATGCCGAACACTTTGACTAACTTCTAACTCTCATTCGCTCATTACAAAACACATCGGTTGTGTTTGGTTTGAGTTTCGAGTTTTGATTTTTGACACAATAGGGGTAATAATATTTAAAAATAGGGGTAATAATTGAATAATAATTGAGAAAACTAGTTCTTAAAAACCAAAACGAACAAGGCCATCGATTTCAATCTATATCCTAAACAGAGGGGCACACTAAAATGTTCGTTGTGGCATGAAACTGCTAATTAAAAAAGAGCTCGACCTATAGAGCTTACAAAATGATTAATCTCAAAATTTATGATAATAAGATGACAAAACATGATGATTAGTTCACTAAAAAAAATTAATCTAGTCCAAACACCTTGAACGCAGCGTTCAGATACAAAATATCCATTGTTGTTTTTGACACATACTTATCTTTTAATTCATCCAAAGGTCAGTCAAACTTTTTAAATTTTTTTTTTTTTTTTTTGCTGCTAAAAGAAAATCAAGTCAACAATTTTCGAACTTTGGCTCCATTCGAAAATGACAAAAATTACAGGAGTCGACAGACGCAACCAAAATTACACGTGTCGACAGACACAAGGTAAACTTGGTAACCGAAAAATGAACGATTAGATTAGGTCACACTTTTTTTATTCTTTTTTTTCGACGGTCAAGATTAAACGGATCAACTTACGTGCATCTCGATTGATTTCGCCTCTTAGACGTGCAAATAAAGTCCATCACGCCAGGCTAAAGGATTCACAAAAATTACTTTCTTTCTACCTGATCTCAAAATCAAATACCGGTCCATTGTATTAAGAGTAAACCCGCCACTCAACCGGAAAGCTTGATTAATTGGCTCACACTCAAAACGGAACATAGTCGTAGAACTCTCTCTCTCTCTCTCTCTCCTCTTTTTTGCGCGGAGGATGCTGCTGAGGCGTGTGCTCGTCACAGGCCACGCTTCTAGTTCTTCCTTTTTTTTAACGGCAGGCCATGCTTCGAATGCTTCATCAATTCGTTCTTTTATAGATAGGTCTTGGGCACGAGGCAAAATAGAAACACATGTAAGAAAATATTTTTGAAATTAAGTAGTTCGTACTATTAAACTTTATGAGAGTGAGTGTTGAGAACAAGAGCACAGAGCGAGTTGGAGAACACGATCGAAAAATTTAATGTGACCTGGTTAGTATTTATGGCTTCCAATTAACGCATGGGAGATCCTAAAAAGAATTTTATTCACCGTCACTTCGATTATCAGAATCGTTGATTTTGTTAAAATTCATTTTTTAGCAAACCACTAAAAAAATTCAGTTCAATCTAATATCGGTAAATGGTTGATCTATAAGTCTAATTCTTAGGTCAAGAATTTTGAAGCAAAAATTAATATAATTTTAGCTCAATCACATACACCCTTTCTTTATTGTTCATAATAATATTTTTTTATAATTATATGTCTGGGTTAGCTTATACGCACCTCAATAAATCTCGGGGCTTTAGAAGTAACGATCGAACATAACTCTCAGTAGCCCCAAGAGTTTGCGACAAAGGAAATCGAACCTGAAATCTTAGATTTGAGCAAACTCTAAGTTTCAAGGTAAGAACACTTTTGCTATATGAACTCCTCGGTTTGCGAATCTGACAAATATTTCAAGACGGAGGAAGGAAGTATATTCTTTGACCACTTTTCTTGGATATTATAATGAGAAGGACAATAATTAGGCTACTCTTCTTTGTTTGGACCAATCAGTAAGGACATAAAATGTGATGAGGTAAGCTTTTTGTGGGGTTTGAGAGGATAAGAACCACAACCTAAAATTGTCCAAATACATTTTGTACTTATTTGGCAGTGCTTATCCTTTTCCAGGGCCCAATTTTTATTTGCAAAAGGACACGTGGCGAGTTTCAAAGTGGATAAACACTTGTACTTGCTCGAGTAGGAAAAAGCAACTTTAATCGCTTCACGCCATTGACTGCATGCATTTTTATGAATTAAATTATTTAAAAATTATGTTTATTCCAGCTCCTCTCTTTGGATTTTTCCTATTTAAAAAAAAAAACTAATATTTATTTTTGCCTCCGGGGTTGAGCTTATCGGCAGTTTCGGAAGTTTACCAAATCTAGTTAAAGAATTGATTTCGTTCATATTGTAGATCTCGTCGAAACGCTTCACTGTGATTTAAAGTAATGTTACTTGGATATCGATAAAGGTATATGCTGTAAAATGTTGCAATCTGCATATTCTTAAAAGGTTGTTTCCGGTCTTGATTAAAATGTGAAAAATTATTTTTAACAATACCCATAGATATATTCGATGTTAGTTGGTTATTAAGATCGATTTATCGGATATATATACTATATATCCTCATCTCTATGACATTTAGAAAGATATTGGATCGGGAATGGATCTTCTTTAGTCCGTCAAGATAAACGTCTTTTGAAAACAAAGCAAATCATCGCCAATCAATATGATTTTTAGCATGTTTAATATTTTCGACGAGGTCTACGAAGTGAATGATCTAGATCGTTGAGATTGGCCTAGGAAAAACCGAAAATGGACTGGACTAGACTGTCTAGTCTCTTCTGAGGGATTGTAGATGATGCAAATCCATTGGATTCAAGGGTGGAACTGCTTTTCTAACATGTGGTTAATGAAAGGGGAACTTGACAAAAAAATTGTTTGTTAAGTATTTGTTGACTAAGCTAAGATGCTTCTACAAACAATTGTGTGAATATTGAGACTTTGTTCAAACAATTTAGTCGTCACTCAATCTCATATTTTGCATGTTTCACTTACTTTTAGGCTAAGGTACGTAGAAGCTAACCGAAGATTTAAGAAGCAAGTTCGATGTCATTTCAATATGCGTTTCTCTGGTGCAATTACCTTGTAACTCATTCAACTTCAACCTAGCTAGCTTCTATATTTCGGTAATCAAAACGCACAAGTAATTTATTTGTTGAAAATTAGGTACCAAAAAAAAAAAGAAGTTTGTGTTGAATACTTCCAATCTAGGGAAGCTTTGGAGGAAAAGTGGATATTTTCCAAGTTAAAAGTAGGAAGTTTTGGGATAAGATTTCCTAAATATGGATTTAAAAAAAGCCTTAAATATGTAGAAAAGTATATCCCCTTTTGGGTATTTGTCTTAAGAGGAAAGTAAACCATTTTACCCACTCAAGCAAGTATGGATTGCAATACCCATGTTTTCTTTCTTACCAAACTTCTTTATCATATTGAAAAGAATGCCCATTCCTATGCCAAGGAAAAAGTAACCCATCAATGTGATGTAATAACACTAAAGGACAAAAATTATTCACCAATAAAATGGGTAGCCCTCTCCTTCCAAACATTTCAAAATCTCTCTCTCTCTCATTCTCTTCTCTCTCTCTCTCTCTCTCTCTCTCTCTCTCTCTCTCATTGGCAAGTAAGATCATCAATCAATATCTTTAAAAAAAAATGGTACGAAAAAACAGCACAGATTTACCTCCTGGGTTTAGGTTCCACCCAACTGATGAGGAACTAATCATGTATTACCTCAAGAACCAGACCACTTCTAGGCCATGCCCTGTTTCAATCATCCCAGAAATTGATATCTACAAATTTGATCCCTGGGAATTGCCAGGTTAGTGATTTATATTCGTAATTGTATTCGAAATTTTATATCTGCAGTATCGGTTCTTCTTCTCGACAATCAGTGGCGAACCCAGGAAAATCCAACCCAATGGAGACACCTTATTAATTATAATTGTGCAATTTTTTTTAGTCAACGATCTAGCTAAATTAAGACATTTATTATGGATTATAAAGTTTATAATGCATACTTTTTATAAATAAAAAAAAGAACAAAAAATGAGCACATAATTAATTTTACATTTTTATTTTTGAGATATATGCAAGTGTGTAAGCTAAATATAGCGTTATATTACATAATTATGCTAAATATATAATATTAATTTTTATTTTTTTTTAGTTTTGAGCAGGGTCAGTGGGGGCACATGCCCCGCGTGACCCCTCTTGGGTCCGCCCCTGTCGACAATCAATGGTCAGATTTGTTAAAAATATCTCACCGATGGATAAGATACTATTGAAAAATCCAGACCATTAAAAATAATTTCAGTCGACTGCGAGCACTTGGACTGATCACTGCATGATACAAAGACAAATTTAGACCGTTAAAAATATTTTCAAACGGTTTCGATCACTTAGACCAATCACTGCATAAGATACGATTGACAAATCACGACCATTAAAACTATTTTCGGACGGTTGCGATCACTTGGACCGATCCCTGCAGTCCAACTGTGCACTGCAGACAAGCCATATTCTTTGCAAATTGATCGAGACTTATCATTACATGAACTTGCCTTGATTTTGAACCTCATGGAATGCAGAGAAAGCAGAATTTGGAGAACACGAATGGTACTTCTTCAGCCCACGAGACCGGAAGTACCCGAACGGTGTCCGGCCGAATCGGGCAGCGGTTTCGGGTTACTGGAAGGCCACAGGGACAGACAAGTCCATTCACAGTGGATCCAAATATGTGGGTGTGAAGAAAGCTCTTGTGTTTTACAAAGGGAAGCCACCAAAGGGTGTTAAGACAGATTGGATTATGCATGAATATCGACTAATGAGCAGTGATTCTACAAGGCAAATGAGCAGGCACAATGGGTCCATGAGGGTAAACAATATTTGTCTTTTCTAGAACTAATTAGAGATTAATATCTTTTTTACATAATTAGAGATTAATATTTTTTGCAAAGGGAAATGCTAACGACTGCAACATTAAGGATACGGGAAAAAAAAAATACACTTGTGGGTCTCACTTATATGTTAAAGTACGCTTTTAAGTAATGTACTTGTGGGACCCACAAGTGTACTTTTTGTACTCTTAACGGTGCAATGGTGCATCTGTTAGCCAGACCTTTTTTGCAAATTTGGATAATCGAAAACACTTTTGGACGGTCGTAATTATGCGACCTGGCCTCAGTAGTTCAAGAGCGGACTGTGGACCGACAAGATACTAATGTTATGGAAGAAGGAATTTTTTACGAATATGCTTATAAAATATTTTACAATGTTTGCAGACAATTTGTGACCATGGTTTTTGTGTTTGTGGGATTTTCAGTTGGATGACTGGGTCCTGTGTAGGATCTACAAAAAGAAAAGCATGGGAAGAACAGAGGAGCAGAGAGTTGAAGATTCATGTGTCCAAACAGAGCCTAATAATGCTGCTTTAACTGATTCACAAGTCCTAAAATTTCCAAGGACTTGCTCACTTTCTCACCTGTGGGAATTGGATTGTTTGGGCACACTTCCTCAACTATTAAGTGACACTCCATACAACTCAATCTTTGATAACAACCAAAACACAATGGGCATTTCGGAAAACGGCCCGGCCGGCGGAATCCAGAAATTTCAGCTTGGTGAAGTTCCATACCAGTACATGGATTCAGTGAAGTTTGAAGCTAACCACAACCAGCCAATTTTTGTGCATCCAGTGTTCCAATTTGAATGATATATTCATAGGCTTTTAGCATGTTTAATAATGTTGGATTGGGTTTGGTAAGGATTGCTTGGGTACACCCAAGTGTTTAAAAAAATGTAAAAAAAGGTTCACATTTGATGAAAGCAAATTGGAGTACTATTGTACATGTCTCTTGAAGTGGGAATGAACAAAAATTGTACTTACAGTTTGATAAAGGTTATCCAAATTATAAATATTACCAAAAATGGTAATCTATTTGATTTTGTGTATTATGATGCTGTTAAATTATAGATTCAGTTGTAAATTGTACGCGAATGCCAATCATATGCTCTGTAAGCAATTAATGATTATATACTATTAATGATTATTACTATTGTTTTTCAACTACTCCTCTGTTCCAAATTTCAACTTTTTAAGCAAATTTAACTTTTTCAATAAAATCACTTTAAATAACTTCATTAAATAAATGCAATCACTTTAAATAGATTCATTAATTTTCAACAATGTCATTCACGAGTGATCGGAGACGTCTGATCGCGTTATTGTATCTGACAATTTTACTACAAAAATCAAAAAAATCTCGATTGGATATCATTAAGTGCGTGATCGGAACACATATAACTTGAAAAAAATGGAACACAAATGATTGGAAACACGGGATGAAACTATTGAACTCATTTTTTTCAAGTTATATGTGTTCCGATCACGATTAAACGATGAAAATCCGATCATTTTTTTAAGTTAAATTTTTAAACACACTTGTAGTACTCGACGTGCTCAACGTGATGGACGTCTCGATCATCGGGCCAACACCGGCGCGGCGCTAAGTGCCAAGTGCCTCCAGACGCTGCGCACACAAGGCTCGCGCAAAGACACCCCCTCTGTCCGCCATTCACTATATTTGGGGACTCACTATAGGGTGTAATGAAGATTTGAGCGTCGTTCATCGCGATAATTAACGGCTTAGATATGATTTTACATTTTGACCGGTAAGAATTCTTAGCAAATCTGAACTATCGATTGCGAAGATCAATGGTCTCTACTACTCACTGCACACCTGTAGTGAGATTGCTCACTACAGGCTCCCATTCCACAATCCTAAGCAGGTGAGTGTCCACGTCTTTTGGCACTTGGCGAGATATGATGTGGCCAAAAGTTAGGAAGGTAAAACCCGAACGAACCGTTTGGCTGGCGGAGAAAGGAGGCAGATAAGCTAACCCCGACCCACTTTATCCAGTGTTTGGTTCCTTTTGTTGCACCCGTATTCCTTATCCAACGGATAAGCTTAGTCCCCTACAGGCAGGGGTGATTCCACATTGTGGAGAGGGGGGTCAGTCGACCCCACGGCACAAAAAAAAAAATACCACTATTATATTGAAATTTTTGAAAAATTCATGAATGAACCCCTAAATTTGGTGGTGACACCATTGGATAACTCCTAAAAGTACATAAAAGTTACTTATTTGTATGGTTTGTTTGAATCCTAGTAATTCGTTTTGTTCTTTTGACAAGGAGATGTTGATCTGTCTTATTAGGTTGAGCTTTAAATGTAATTTTTGTTGGAATAAGATTTTTAGTTGCCATTATTGTGATGTTTTTCTTTGATTTATAATTAGTAAAAGTATTTGACATTTATGAATGACCCCACGCTTCCGAACTTCTAGAGTCGCCACTGCCTACAGGGGTTTATAAACCCACCCAACCACCTAGTATAGATCCGGGAGGCTGTAACTACTGGCAAGCCACTCAAACCTCTCCAAACTGTTTCTGTATTCTCATTACAAAATGTAACTCTCCTATGGCAAAAAAATTAATCGGATTTTTTGGTTTTTTCATTGCCTTTATTCAAATTTTTTTTGCATTATATTTGTTAGTTTTGCGTCAAGATTTTGTGGTTTCTGAATTCCTCTCGACGAGACGAATCTAACAAGTATAAATTTATGGTCAAACCAAATGTTTTATTGAATGAAGTCGAAAAAAAATTGAATAAAGACAAAATGAATAATCCAATAATCCGGATTATGGATTCTTTGCCAAAGGAGCCCACGTCAACTCTCGCATTATTTCTTTTCCCATCCATTTCAAATACCAAATAGACCCATTCTTAATTAATTTCTCCTTAAATAATTCTCTATAGTAACATATTCACCTCTTATCCAACTTTGTTTCTTAGGTCAAACTAGCCATCTGTTTTACGATGATAAGATGTGTCCAAAAGTCGAGAATATATGCGTCCCCACGATGTGGTATGGTCAGATGGAATAAACTTCTTGCAGTTTTTTGCCAGCAAGATGATGCAATCTTGGGAGGATATTTTCGGCAAAGTTTTCTTACAACATTTTTGTCGGCTTTTACCTAAAATGTAGTAAAAGTTATTTAATGATAAGATAAGATTATTAAAGTCAAAGTATTTCGATGAAATGGTTGAGAGTGACTGACCATCATAGATTTTTTGCGTGGATTTTCTATTCGACAAGCTAGATCGTATGAACTGTTCGTATCTTTGATGAGAGATTTAGGTGTGGATAAACTGCACGTATAGAGAAGCTGAATCTTCTTATTAAATTGAGAAGTAAGAAAAGCAAAGTGCTCCAAAAGAATTGAACATCCGAAGCCGAGTCCTTTCCTAATAGAATAATAATCATGTGCACCCGTAAAGAAAATTCTTGACTCCGCCACCGGTGAAAAGAGATGTCCAAAAGTTGGGGAATTTATATGTGTCCACCATGTGGCATGGTCAGATGGAATAACCAACTTCTTGCAGGTTTTTGCCAGCAAGATGATGCAATTTTTGGAGGTTGTTTTCAGCAAAGTTTTCTCACCACATTTTACTTGACTTTTAGCTAAAATGTAGTAAAAGTCACTTAATGATTAGACCAGATTCCCAGAGCATAAATGTGAAAGAACCAAAAAGCTTTTGGAAAAAATTGTGGGGAGTTTGAAATTCAAATGATTTAGTAGGTGCATGCATTGACCAAAACAATAAAGTAACTAACCAATCACCTTAGTTTGCACGAACAACATCATTGAAGTTGTCAATTTGACACGTAAAGGTTTTAATTTACTATCCAATTAGGTAACCAATCACAGTAGTTTGCACTCAATAAGTTGGGTTCTTTTGGATAAGCTTCAGTTGAACGAGTCATTTGGGTTCTTTTCATACCTAATTGCACCATCAACATATCCAGCACATAACACCGCCCACCTGCAGGGAGCCCAATTAAAATTTGAACAAACTGGTCACAAAAGAATTGATAATACTGAGAGATTTCGAACATAAGATTTTAGGAAGTAACAAACACCCAAGTCCTACGCCTTGACCACAGGACCAATTCCTTAGGGTTTGGACAAATGAGTTACAGTCTATCAATAATAAAATTGTGATACATCATATGGTACCCAAAAATGTGTTCGCCAAAATATTGGTGGACAGAAAACTAAACATGTACAATCGGCATGAAAATGCCCAATTCTCTGTGTGGTGGCGAAGATCAACTCGCCTTCATGCGTGCAAACAACTGCCCATCTGCAAGAAGTCCAATTAAAGTTGAAGCAAAATTCATAATGGATTAGCCCCAAAAGAATTGATAACACTGAGAGGTTTCGAACATAAGATCTTAGGAAGAAACAAACACCCAAGTCCAACGCGGACCTTTGGGCCAATCCCTTAGGGTTTGGACATGAGCAATGTCAAAGTGATCATATTTGGTGTGTCACCATTGCATTGGTAGAATATGGACAAATGGGTTACATTTTTACCAATTAACTTGTGATATATCGTATGGCACTAAAAAAATGTGGTCACCATTCACCAAGGTATTGGTGGACAGAAAAGTAAACACATATACAATCGGCATGAAAATCCCCAATCCTCTGTGTTGGCAAAGATCAACTCGACAATTGCCTTCTGGACCAGCTCTTTCTTCTTGGACGCGCTAATTGCACAACCAACGGCAACATTAGTGCCAACAAGCGAGGAGTTAGGTCGAAGGGCACTTAACTAAGCAAGTATGGTATGTTCAAAAAAAAAAAAAAAAATCTAAGTATGGAAGTTTTGACATACCTCTTTAGGTTTACACCGTGCTCTGCCACCCCTTTGGCCATCCGATCGTGTTTTGGACGGTCCGGATGTGTTTTGATTTTTTACCGGTAAAAAAATATCAAAATTAAATTAAAATTGTCGAACACATCCGAGCCATCCAAAACACAATCGGATGGCAGAGATGCACAGCACAGTGCATTCACATGGAGCCGAACTATCTAGGACAGACCCCTCCCTGGCTTTGGGCTCATAATCCCTGATTTAGCCCAATAGCCGAACTATCCAACCCATTCCCACCATTAAACGAGGTGGACTACGGCCAGAGGCCCAAAGGCTTCTAGGCCGTTCAGGGATTTCCTAATAAGGGCTATAAGGCCTAATAGCACCATGCAGGCTTTGGGCCAGCCTGCTCGACATGATTATATTTGTCCGTCGAAACCAATAAGGGTGTGGTTCGGTTCCGTTATTGGTAAAACCAAAATCAAAACTGAAACATATATACCTAAAGACTAAAGCCGAAACCATAATCAAAACCGGCGGTCCTCCCTGGCTTTGGGCTCATAATCCCCGATTTAGCCCAATAGCCGAACTATCCAACCCACCCATTCAACGAGGTGGACTACTGCCAGAGGCCCAAAGGCTTTGGAGGCCGTTCAGCAATTTCCTAATAAGGGCTATATGGCCTAATAGCCCCATGCAGGCTTTGGATTGAAACCTGGATTTAGCTTTCTTGCCATTCGCTGAAGGCTTGCTTAATCCGATCTTTCGCAGAGCGAACAGAAAGAGGAGGCCTTTGCTCTATTTGCTTCGCTAAGTCAGTCAGTCATTCAGTAAGTACAACACTCACGCTGGTCAATAAAGGCAAAACTTTACTTTGAGAAAGAGAAGCTGCAAGGGTGCCATACCTTCCTCTCGCATGTTTGTTCCAACTTTCACAAAAGGGTAGTTAGAACATTGTGCTCTTTCCCTTGCTCTTGTTCCAAGCCAAATTGTTCCAGATTTTTGTTTTCATAATGATATTCTTTGTTTCTTTCCTTACCAAAGAGGGGGCCCTTAGGGAGCGTGGCTTATTAAAAAAGGTGGAGCGAAGAGAACTACAGGTTTGTTCGCACTAGAAAAGTCATCCACTTGTCAATTCTTGGTGTACAATGCGACATTGAAGAAGGGACAGACTACTCATTTGATTGATCGGACAACACTGAAGCTCAAGAAAAAGGCGAACCCAGGAAATGAAACGTTTAGGAAAAGAACTTCCAGCCCTAGGTTAGGGGTTAGACCGTAGCTTGCTGCTAAAAAACATAATAGGCTAGCGCGGTATTATATGTATGTATACAAAAGGGCATTTAGTAATTATCTTGCAGTTCAGTTTCGGTTCGGTTTTTTGTGTAATTATCATATGGAATTGGGACCGAACTAGCCGATTTTTTGCATCAATCGGTTTGGTACGGTATGGTTAATCAACGGTTCGTTCAAGATTGTCATCCCTAGAAACCTTGTTTCATAGTCATAAATATGTCATTATATCATCCTTTAAGATTTTCCCATGTAAATGTAAACTCTGTATGCTGTTTTTTTTTTTTTTTCAAAAAATAAGAAATGTGCTAGAAATCTGGACCACGAATTTCATACTGCTCACATTAGGTTAAACATGCAAGATGCATGACACATTAATAATCCTATGCACACAAAGTATGTTAACAATGCCCTCACATCTCACCCACTTCTTCACCACAATACGGTATAAGAAACAATGCCCTCTCAAGCCCTTTGTACTACTTCAACATTTCCCTTCTTCCATCCTTTTTCTTCTTCTTCTTTCTTTTTCCCCCAAAATGGAACAAGAAGGAAACCTTATTGCCATTCTATTCTCAGCAGATGGATACAACATGGGAATCTCAATTCTAGCCTGCATGTTAATATCATGGGTCTTAATCCATAGATGGAGTCAGAGAAACAAAATAGGCCCGAAAACGTGGCCGCTCGTAGGGGCATCGATCGAACAATTCATGAACTATGACAGGATGCATGACTGGATTGTGAAGTACCTCTCTGAGTCGAAAACAGTGGTGGTGCCGATGCCATTCACAGTGTATACTTACATTGCTGATCCTGCTAATGTTGAGCATGTCCTCAAAACCAACTTTGCTAATTACCCAAAGGTGAAAGATTCTCAATAACAACCTTATAATATAGTACTATCATTTTAAGAAAGTTACAGATTGGGAGTCTTGTGCTTCTTAAGTTTTCTGGAAAATGTCTCCAGAAAATAGTTTCTGAAAAACAACTCATCTTCCTGTGTTTAGATGAAAATATAAAACTGCACCGAAAAAACATTTTCCATCATTTCATTCGTGTGGAAAATCAATTTCCATGTATCCGACTGTTTATACAAACAAAAACTTGCATTCACATGGGAAAGACCCCAACTACAAGATGAACTTAAAATCTATGGTTTTCCAAAGCCATGCAATTTCTAGTAGTGACTGAGGTGGTGTCAATTACTGGTGTAGTGGTGGTGGTAAGGCGGTGGTAGCCTTTGCCTCCTAAGTCTGATAAACTTTTCCTCCTCCGACCATGAAATCCTGTTTTCCTGGCTTTATACATGTACTGTATCAAAGAAGAACATAATGGAGAAAATATTTCTCCTGAAACAAATGAAACATCGACTCTCTAAACATGATCCTATTCAATAGAAGTATTATCAATTTACTTGAGAATTCATCAGAGAAATGTCTACCTGATAGTACGATAATACCATCTTAATGTTTCTCATGAAACAAACGAAGCATCAATTTTTTTTGCTGGGAAAAAAAAAACGAAGCATCAATTCTCTAAACATGTTCCTATTCAATAGTAGTAGTATCAATTTACTTCAAAATACATCAGAAAAATGTCTAGTATTTTGCGCTAAGTTCTCTGATTTTCTACTTGACTGCGCATAATCTACCTCTTAATTAAATAGTTTTTGTTTCTTGTTGTTTCCTAATTCTGTTACAAGGGTGAAGTATATCATTCCTACATGGAGGTACTGCTTGGAGACGGTATTTTCAATGTAGACGGCGAGCTATGGAGGAAACAAAGGAAGACTGCAAGCTTTGAGTTTGCATCTAAAAACTTGAGGGATTTCAGCACTCTAGTCTTCAGAGAGTACAGCCTTAAGCTCTCATCTATTCTAAACAAAGCATCTCTCCACAACCAACAAGTAGACATTCAGGTAACACACCAATGAAATGGAACCGTCCTATTTTGTTTTTTCAGTACGATTTGGCACAAGATTTTGATTTCAACAAGTTTTTGGTTTCTAGGAATTGTTCATGAGGATGACTTTGGACTCCATATGTAAGGTGGGATTTGGGGTAGAAATAGGCACATTGGCTCCCCATCTACCAGACAACTCCTTTGCTCGGGCATTCGATACTGCAAATATTATCGTAACTCTTCGGTTTATTGACCCATTGTGGAAAATAAAGAAATTTCTTAATGTGGGTTCGGAAGCAGTGCTTGACCAGAGCATCAAAATCATCGATGATTTCACATACTCAGTTATTCGGAAAAGGAAGGCAGAGATAGAAGTAACAGGAGGGACAAGCAATTCTGAGAAGGTAATTCAGTTCAATGCCTTTTTTCTGTAAAACCTCTAAAATACTAGGGTCGGGCATCGTGTTGTTTTAATTCGGGTTCAGGTCAATACTTGTCAATCCAAAAAAGACCTATTTACCTAAACGTGTCGAGAATCTCAACCCAAACCCGACCTGTAATTACCCGTGTTGACCCGAACGCGACATGAATTGACACAATTACATTCAAGTCGGGTTCAAGTTGACACAACATAAATTGACACGTCCAAAGCAGGTTAACCATGTCATTTTTTAGTTAACCATGTTATTTTCGGGTTGTATTTGGGTTAACGTGTTGACACGAAAAGATAAAGAGGTTAACCGTGTCATTTTCGGGTTATGCGGCTTGAACACGAACCCAACCTGTTTAGCAATTGTGTTCTCAGGTCGTGTCATATACGTGTTTCATGTCAGAAATAGTCAACCCTAACCCCCTAACTTTGTGTCGTGTTCGAGTCGTGTTATCGTGTCGTGTCATAAATTCCTACCCCTAAAGAATACTACAACCTTCACTAATGAAATGACATGTCTACAAATGGAAATGATCAGGTGAAGCATGATATATTATCAAGATTTATTGAGCTCGGGAAAGACCCAGAAAACAACATAACTGATAAGAGCCTCAGAGATATAGTCCTGAATTTTGTAATTGCTGGCCGCGACACAACAGCCACGACTCTCTCTTGGGCCATATACATGATAATGAGCAACGCTCATGTAGCGGAAAAGCTATACTCAGAGCTCAAAACATTAGAAGAAGAGAGGGCGAAAGAGGAAAATGTGTCGTTGGTTAAGTATGACATAGAAGATTCCGAAACATTCAATCAAAGAGTAACACAATTTGCTGGACTATTGACATATGACTCCCTGGGAAGACTATCTTATTTGCATGCGGTGATCACAGAGACACTCCGGTTGTACCCCGCGGTCCCTCAGGTATCTCAGTTCACTAGAAAGTATGGAAAATTGGAAGGGAGGAAAATTTATTATTACTGAGAAGAAAAACACCTGTCAAAAACAATGTGCAAGTTTAGAGGAAAAAAACACTCATTTTCCTGCAAAAACTACATTGAAAATTTGAAAAAACATCTTCAGGTTTTCTGTAAAAGCCTAAAAGGTAGGTTCTTTTCAAAAATGTTTCCCAATACCGTAGGACAAACAATCTTTGTTTCCCTGAACCATGGGATCCAAGACAGGTGCCACCTTCATTTCACAGGATACAAGTATAGCATTGATTTTCAAGGAAAGCTTAATTAGTATCATCTTTACAGGGATCACAAAAGACTAACAAGTTTAATTATGACAAAACAAAAGTTTTTCGATTGTAGGATCCGAAGGGTATATTGGAGGATGATGTTTTACCCGATGGAACCAAAGTAAAGGCTGGGGGGATGGTGACTTATGTTCCCTATTCGATGGGAAGAATGGAGTACAACTGGGGTCCTGATGCCCCGTCCTTTAAGCCTGAGAGATGGCTCAAAGAGGGATACTTCCAGAATGCATCTCCATTTAAGTTTACTGCATTTCAGGTATCTTAAAATCATCAAGCAAGCTAAATTTTATCCCACTCGTTTCAGGTGACACTTGGTAACTCAAAATAATGTCTCAATTCCAAACTTCCATTGCAAATTGGGGTAACTGGAAGGCAGAAGTTTTTACAGCAAATTTGAAGCCAACTTTTTTTTAATTCTTTTCATCTTTTGATATGCAGGCAGGGCCAAGGATATGCCTCGGGAAGGACTCAGCGTATCTCCAAATGAAGATGGCTCTGGCTATTTTGTGTAGGTTTTTTAAATTCAGCTTAGTGCCAGGGCATCCAGTAAAGTACCGGATGATGACAATCCTATCAATGGCACATGGATTGAAGGTTACTGTCGACAGGCGTTTCTAGGACCTTTCGAGAAGACATACTGTCCCTCATGTTTTTCATGGTAAAAACTTAATGTTTTTGTATGGTACAATATTTGGAAATTGTTGTCTGATTCTAATAACTTGTGCGGTCAAAAACTATGACCTTACCGTCAAATCCCAACTCAACAACTTGTGTTAATATAAACACCGGTGTGGATTAGTACGGCTGTACCGATGGTTGTCATCTCCTATAACCTAGTAACTACGAGTTTATGACTTCCAACTATCAAGCTCCTTAAAATTCAAGGGTCTATGTGGGTTGGGTTTATCAAATTACTAAAGAAATGTTTACACGAAGTGGCGAAGTGCAAATTTTGGGGATAAGTTTAGTAAATGAACGATGGACAACCTAACAAGGGTGCAGAGTCCTAACATCAAAAGATTCCAGAGTCAAGGGAACACACATCTCTATAGGTATAATTCAAATAACATACCAAATCCTCCCAACTCCGTCTAAGCTATCATCGATGGGTTCAAAAAACCAGAAACTGACTATTAAGAAAAGGGAAGTAAACAAAATGGAGGCCTTAATGCTGTATTTGGATCAGGGATTCTGGTAGGAAAATGGAAACAGAAAAGTTACTGAATCTGATATCTCACAAGTCACAAAGGTTAGATCCTTCAACTTTTCCATTGGCTTTCTTTCCTTACCCAGATTCTTGTTCCAGTTACAGCTGCAGGACAGCTTCTTACAGGACAAATGACCACTTAATAGGCAAAAATATACTTAAGTTGTTTGATGATATGAATAATTAGGTATTAAAGCGAGTGACAACTAGAAAACATACCTTGCTCTCTCCGCATATTTCGTGGCGATGGAAAAAACATACTTTGACCTTTACGTAAGGAAGGAACCACATGACAATTCCGACTTATAATATCATTTCATACAGAAGTTACTTTATGTACAACTCGAGCTATTTGTGACACTGGCAAGTGGCAAGTCTGCTATGACATGGCTTATTTGGAAATTTATGGATTTTACGGAAGTTTAAATTGGTATATCAGGATCTGCACAATATGTTTTCATACATGTTTCCAGAGTAATCCGACACATCCACCAGCACAAACTTAAGAAACAAGTTTCTGCTTCTTATCTTTCCATTCATTAATCTCAGCTTCTACCTCTGCTTGAACTGCAATGTGGAACCCTGGGTATGGCTCGTAACCAAAAACAGTTTGCAGAGCCTGCAAAAACCAACAGTAGAAATATACACATCTTTAGCTACCCAACATCACAAAAATCAAATAAGGAATCAAAAAAATTGTTCAGTAGGGACCTCCAACAGAACAAAGAAGGGAGCCATCAGAAAGGCTTGAGAGAGATTGTCCAGAAGAGCTGGTGCGCGTTTCTGCATGATATTTTTTAGTACAGGAAGTGAGTACAACTGAAGAAAAAGTGATTATGAAGTAAATGGAAGAACTAGTACCTCAAATACCCCATGGCCAATGAATTGTCCGGTCCAACATACCAGCTGAGCTATCAGGACAACCTGAAACATACAATATGAAGGTTTTTGTACCCAAACTCAAGTCATCAAGTAGAAAAAACAAACAATAGAACAGTAGAAGTGGTATTCGTAGTTGAAAATGTATGTGGATGGGAAATTTCAATCAGAGAATACCCTACATCGGATGAGTGTTGCATTGCAGGTGGGAAGTAGGGAAAATGAATAAAGAAAGCCAAAAGCAACCATGAATTATAAAGGGCTCAAATTAGAAACAGAAAGCATAAACAGAATGCGATTCAGCTAGAAGTGACCACTGATATGGTGCCCGTTGATATTTTTTATTCCAAAGAGATTGAAACATTCATTTTAGAAGAAACACTTGCATATGAAATTGGTGGTCAATGTTTCATCAAACAGAATCATACAACTACAACAAAAACAAGAAGAAGACAACCCATCTAGTCCCCAATCATTGGGGGTATGGGCGGGGGATGATTGGAGACAGACCTAACCTTTGGCGATATGCACAAAGTGGCTGCTCTGAGAATACCACTGAAACAGTGGCCCCCTAAACCTTCAAGAGCCGAGGAGCTACAGGAACGTTTCAATGCAAAACCATGCCCCCAAATCAAAGCCAAAACGCATCAAGGAGGGCAGGCCTAGAGACCCAAATCAATTTTTGTGCACATTCCTATGCTTCCTTCATTCATGGTCCATAGCATCTCACAAATGAGGACAGAAACAAAATCATACAACTACTGATTGGAAAATAAAAAAGGAAGTAACAGAACAAACTCTAGACCACGTTGTGGTAATAATTACTATGGAAGATTGATCAAAGGAATTCTTTCCCATCTAAATTCAAGAACGCATGCTGTGACGGTGTTTTAGGGTCCACCCGATCATTTATTTTCTTAGGCTCCTCGAGTAGGTTACTACTGCCAAAATTCATATTAATGGGACATCGGTAGCCTTATGATTGCAGCAGATTCACCTTACTTCAAAATCATTCTAGCTGTTGAACTCCTAAGACTCATCCGGTAACATAGTTATCAATGTCCAATCAAACATTATTTTTCCATTGGTGACCTACTCAATGAGCCTAAGAAAAAGAACTTTTCCGGCTATCAACCACCGCACAGCATACATGATGTGCAACACAGACCCCAGTTCCGCATAGACAACTCCCAAAATTTGCACAAGAATAGGTATAATACATCCAATGCACAAGGCTCCTTACAACAGTCAGCAGGTCTCCGAAAAGTATGCTCAACTAAACACCACAAACTAATTCAAATCGAATACAGTGGTCTGATTCTGAGAATAACAAATGAATCAACTGATAAATTCAATTTAAACCCAAGTAAAAGTTTGCCAGCAACTGCTACAATGGTTCACCCATTTCATCAAACACAACCAATCCATACCTCAGTAACAAACGTTGAATTTAAAACCTAAAAAAAAAAAAAAAAAAAACCAAACCAAATAGTACTACTGAAACAAATTTGAAACCCAAACACAAAACCCAAAAACCGAACAGTATAGTATAAGTAAAAAAAATCACCAAAACTCTCACCTTCCAAGCCAGTGAAAAACCCATTAGGTTTGCCAGGTAACTGCTAACGACCCAACAAACAAAGCAGAGAAAAGCAGCCAAAGACCCAGCTTTAGCATCCAAAGTGACGTAAAACACGGCATAGAACAAGGTACCCAAGAACCCAACATTCAGAAGCAGCACAAGGTTGTTCCCGAATAAGGAAAACTCGATTGGAGGGATGTTAAACAGAGACGGAGTGAAGTACAGGATAAGAATAGCTGTGAAGAAGATGGGCCAGACGAAGATCATGTGTATGGTTATGTTGATTGGATTGCTGTGGTAAGCGCCGTAGAAGGCAAAATGACGCTCAAGATCAAACAACCCAGTTTTTGCCATTGAAATGGGAATCGGGTGATTGAAGATTGAAAAGTTACTAGTATTCTAGGAACAGATTTTGCAAAGAAAATTGTGGACGAAGGTATTGATGGAAGTTGGGTTTGATTGGAATTTTGAAAAGGTGATTTTTGACTGAACTCATCATGGGAAGAAAAATTCGTTGGCGTGCTGCGTGGACAAGTAATCCGTCGACGTCACGGAGGGAAGGTCCCAGTCCAATTTGGTTGTGTCCAGTCTGGTCTAGTTTTTAATTTTGCTGGCATATACGGGTTCTAAATAATGATCAAAATTGTTTATTTGACGAGCTCATTGAGAACTTTATTATGGAAGAAAAACATGTCTATTGGTGGGTTTCTCATTTGATAAATTCTGTTAAAATCAATACGTATTTGCTAAAATCAACAGTTGATTTTAGCAAACGAGAAAGAATCTTTGGTAAAATCAAATATTGTTGTGTGAGCTAAAATCAAAGATTTTGTCAAATGAAAAATTCTCCCTGAATACTTGACATTTTTTGGAATACCTAATCAGACCAAATTTATAAAGAAAAAAAATGTGCTTGCATCATTCAACTGGATCCATTTGTTTCAAAATAAATATATTCGATCGTCATGATTTTCCCCACGATTGTCTTAACGAGCTTGTCTTTTTTTTTTCTTTTTTTTTTTTAACTGGAAGACATTTCATTAATAAAGGCTCGAAAGCCAAGCTATTCGGCACATACACGATTTCAATAAAAAACGGAACGAACCGATACAACTAAGGCTCGGGCACGAGCACACCACAAAGAACCACAACGGGCGTGGGGCTCTGAGACTCGTACTGCAGAGCAGACGCAGATCCATAAAAGGATCGATGCATAGGGTCTTATCCAAGCTCAGTAGTATCCTACGGGTCAAACCAAAACAATGACAGCCCAAGATGAAATCGCACTTCCTGGAAATCAAATACACGGCAAAAACCAAACTACTATAAACAAAACAGAAAAAAGACAACAGGACCAGACATCAGAGAACTGAACCACCCGAGTCAACTCGTAGAGTTACACCGAGTCACCTCAGAAGCACCGAGTTTAGACCGAGTCGCCACTCCGGGATAGGAAGCCAAGTTCCATAGCCGCTGCCTTTGAAGCTTTGGAGCTTTATTTGCCGGAGGGTGCGCAACCCGCGCTATTATCACGAAAACAATCAGATCTGACCAAGTGGGGGGCGGAGAAGGAGATGGTGATCGAGGGTGGTAGTGGCAGAAGCAATGGAGGATCTGATGGAAGAGGGTTATGAGAAGAAGAGGTGGTGGTGGGTTGAAGTGGTGCGGTGGTGAGGAGAGGGCGGGCAGCGGTGGAGAGGGGTGGCGGGAGGTGGGCCTCACCTCCCCCAAGCAAAACCAGAAAAGGGAAAGTGAAAGAGGGCTGAGAGAGGGGTAGGCTTAGCGAAGTAGGGCGGTTGAAGGGTAGAAGAAGGGCGGTTGAAGGGTAGAAGAAGGGCGGTTGTGGAAAAAACTAGGGATAAACCCTAAGAAGCTCTCTTTTAGAGAGAGGGGCTCTCAAAAGAGAGAGGCTGTCTTAATGAGCTTGTCAAAATGAACATTTTCAATTATTGTTGTACATTTTTCACACATTTTACTATATTTTTTAAATCTTAACAACAGTCCAACGAACTGAGTTTAGAATTCTCCACTTTTAAAATCCCCGTACTTGAGCATCCCTCTCTCTTTCCCTCTTTCCTAATTTGATATCTCTCAATTCTATTATGGCCTCGTTTGATTCAGGAATAAGGCAACTGGAATTAGACAATGCGCGCCTAATTCCGCAATTTCCTTTGTTTGGTTCCCAAAATAAACTGGGACTATTAATACTGGTATAGTCCCTATACGTGAGGTATTATACAATTTCGAGGGGGGGAAGGGGGACTACCAATCCCGGATAAAAAAACACGCATTTCGCAGTTTGAAGCCCGATCGACTTCTTCTCTTCTCTTTTCTTTGCACGTTGTTCTCTCTCCTTGATTCAAGCCCGATCCAACCAGACCTCCGTACTTCTTGATTGTTGTTGATCTTTGTTTCGTCAATCCCTCTTTCTCTCTTGATTGCTCTGTGTAAAGCTCTCTTTCTCTCTCGATTGTGTTTTTATTTTTATTTTATTTTTTTTGGACAAGAATTTTTGGGAATGAAGAATCAAGTAACAAACAAAATTGTTTAATTGATATATTGTTTGAAAAACTTATTTGTAATGAACTATTTTCTTAGGTTAATGAACTATTTTCTTAGGTTGCTTTTGTGAGAAAGAGGGGAGAGGGAGAAATAGTTCTGAAATTAATCTCAAAATTTAATGACAGAACCAAACATGGGATTGGCCTAACCAGGGGATATCCTATATTAATCCTGCACGAATCAAACATGAGATTGTGCAGGATTCAGGACGAAATTAGTCCCATGACAAATAGTCCAAGACTACTAATCCTAGGACTATCAATCTTTACCTATTTTAGTCCGCAAATCAAACGAAGCCTAATAACGCTTACAATTCTACATAATACTAACTCCATTATGTATTTTTACCCTTTTTTACCATGATTCAAGTTGTTAATTCAACAATTTTCACCATATTTACAAGTCATTGGACTATTTTTACTAGGGCTGTTCAGCGGATCATCCGATCCGCCAATCCGAACAATCCGAACTGATCCAAACCATCCATTGATCCATCCGTGAATGTTTAGTTCGGTTCCGGATCGAGAATTTCTTATCTGGCGGTTCCGGATCCGGATCGGATCGGATCCGCTCAATAATCCTTCTTTAATCTGTCAAATCCGTCCGATCCGATCCGTAACCGATCCGTGAATGTTCGGTTCGGTTCCGGATCTTAAAAACCATAATCCGCTCTGAGCGGATCGGATCGGATCCGTATCCGATCCGTCCAGATCCGATCCGTGAACACCCTTAATTTTTACCATTAAAAAGAAAAAAGAAACAGGTTAATATGATACAAATTAATGATCCATCACTCAGCAATCATGGTAAAAAAAAATATTATGTACGTAACAGAAAGCATGGTAAATCATGGTACAAAATACTCTAGATCCCGTTGTTTATGGAAGGTGGAGGAAGATCATCCTACAATTTGAGTTCCCTCGAGAATTCAAAAAGCCCACAATTAACGTTACTGGATATTAATGCAATTCACATTGCATAAAGAAATCATATATACTCCATAATTTTCAAATCTCCATAATTTCCATAAATACCTTTTTATTTTGAGTATACATATCATGAGGATAAAATCGAAAAACCACACCTAAAGAGGATGACTACATAGCTATGAATAGTAACCGGGATTAAATCGTACATGGTGTTCAAAAAAATAATGATTATTTAATTACCACTTAATTTTGTTCACCCTCTTATTACTCTCCCTTCTATTAGTTGAGGTAATATGGATCCCACAAAAAATGATGTCATCCTCATCAAAAAGTGTATTGCAATGGTGGAACATACATTATTTCAATCAATAAGAGAGATGGTAATATTTATCCTTTTTTAAGGAAAGTGAATAAAATCGCACTCGAATTTATTTATCCACTATCAAAATTTCTTACCTAAACTTAGTGCTCCCTCCAAGTTGTAGCAAAACAAAACAAAAATAAGAGAGAGAGAGAGAGAGAGAGAGAGAGAGAGAGAGAGAAGATAATGAATGCCATGTCACCAGAAGCAACGGTCCATGTTGGAGTATAAGAACATTTGGCCACCAATAAAACCTCTTCCAATTTGTTTTCCCTTTTACTCGTGCCATACAAATAAAAAAAATCATGAGCAGCTTCACTAACACCACCACTCTCCTCCACCCCCACCCCACCCCCACCACGCCACAACCGCACTGCCGCCAACCCCGCCCTCTCCCGGCCATCCGGGCATCATATCCCGGACACCAAACCCAATCCCACCGCCGAAATTTCCTCACAACATTCCTAACAACTTCCATAGCACTGGGGCTAAATCTCACCCCAATTGCACTAGCCGAGAGCTGGGGCACACGTTCGTTCCTACGGGAGAAATTCTTGGAGCCCGGGTTGTCGCCCGAAGACGCGGTGGCGAGGATCCGGCAGACAGCGGAGGGTTTACACAGCATTAGGGATATGCTTGAGGCCATGTCTTGGAGGTATGTTATGTTCTATATTAGGCTCAAGCAATCGTATTTGTCTCAGGACATGAAAAATGTCCTGCAAATGGTGCCAGAAAGCAGACAGCAGGCTTACATTGATGCTGCCAATGAGTTGGTTGATAACATGGCAGAGGTATTTTACTAATTTACTTTGATTCATTGTATTATAAGTTGGATCCTTCTAGCGTCAGCCCACTAATTTACTTGATTACTTTGCTATCTTATCGATAAAAATACACCTTTACCTTTCAAATAAGGGTCTTAGTGACACAGCCCAGTAGGCTGGTTTTAGATTTTTTCTTATAGGTTTATTGAATTGTATGCTCTATGCTTAAGAATTTATGGTGGTGGTCCAAACTAAATGTTCGGGAAATATAATGGAGAAAGATAAAATGAAGAGCATTGACCTCCGATAGTCGATAAAGATGTGCCCAGTGCACAAAACTCTCGCTTTTGAGAAATTATTTGTGTCTCGGAGCAACACTAATGGAAGTTGTCATTCTAGTTTTGTAGATGCTAAACTATATGATGCTACATGGTCGAAAAATGCCGAAATTTAGCAAGCTTACTCCAATGCAAGAAATATTATTCCTTTCATTATATTTGCAATTGTGGATCCTAAATATGGAAGGGAGAGAAAGATAATGCCGAGTTCTGGGAGAGGCCAAATCAGATGCCAAATCTAGCCATTCATTTAGCCATTGCCAAATTCGAACCGTTGGTTTAGCCATGAGCACTTATAAAGTAAACGGTGGCTAAAATTTGGCTTGGAAAGGTTGTCTAGCAGCTCCATTAGACTTGCTTTCAGTCTGTCAGCATGTTGATAACAGAATCAGGCATCAAAAAATGAGTTGAGCTAGCTGACCCGATGTACCTTGGTCCGGTGAGGTGGAGAGAGGATCAGTCCAATCCACCCCTTTTTGTGCAATTTCACCTGTCATACTATCATCTGCATTCTCTACACGGTGTCGCTCCGAGACTACTAGACAATTTTCATTCATTGACGACAAATGTGACAATGAAAAGTGAAAACTTACGTCAAATGAACTAACAATGTTACCTATTCTGTGACAGTTTGACTACTATATTCGGACGCCCAAGGTGTACGAATCGTATCTGTACTACGAGAAGACGCTGAAATCGATAGACGATCTTGTGGAATTGCTACCAGCATAGTTTACTACCTCTGTCCTTTGCAAGCAACAATGGTTTCGCTCAATGGCGGTTGATATAGAATAGAGAATGCAGTACATTTCACTGAAAACAACTCATTTGAATTTTGTAAAGATTGATTCTGTCAAGTTACAGTGAAAGATGTGCTTCCAGGTTAGTATCATAGAAAAAGGAAATGGATCATCTTTGGTCCCTTTGACAGACTAGACGGTCCAATTTGACCCAGTGAAAGATGTGTTTCATGATGTTGTCAGTTAAATAACGGACCCGATCATTCTAATAAGTCTTGAGAGTCTCTTAATGGGACTGAAGAGGATCCAATTCCAATGAAGAACACCCAACTCTAAGGAGTTGGCCTAGTGGTCAAGACTTGAGACTTAAAAGTTTGCTCCCGTTTAAATCTCAAATTCAAGAGCTCCTAGGTTCTACCAACTCTCGCAACGTCCGTCCATACGTGGCTTTTCTTCTACTTTAAATGGCCCCCACTACCAGACAGTGGAATTACTCTCCAAGGAATTACAAACCCCCTTGACTTATCAAAGTAAATCAATGAAGAAACCCTTACATATATACATGCCCCCTGCCTAGATTTTAAGGTCTTAGATGCCTTGTTCGTTTCCCTGTTTAGTTTTAGTTTTAGTTTTAGTTTTGATGACATCATCATTTCCTTCATCTCTCTCTCTCTCTATCTCTCTCCACTTATTACACCTGCTGACATCATCAAAACTAAACTAAACTATCTAACCAAACACAGCCTTAGTATTCATTGTAACTTATTTAGTTTAGTTTCTGCCCTTTGTAACTTCATTAGGTTAGAGCTGTAAACGAGCTGAGCTGAACAGCCTGAGTATCATGCTCATGGAAATGTTTTTCTACACAATTGTTGACAATTTGACGGTTGAGACACTCTGCTCAGTTTATGATGATTGAGACTACAAAATAAAATTCATTAGGGAATCCAGAGTACAAGAACCGCACCCATTAACATTCCCAGTTCATAATTAGTCAATCCTGTAAACAACCTAATTGATCAAAACAGATATATGAAATGCAAACTTCATAGACACAGACACACACATGCATGCATGCTTTCAACCTTGCAACTTCTCAGGGCCGTCGACACAGTGCTATGGCTGACAGCAGAATTAGAACTATGAACACAAGAATTCCCCCAAACGAACCAATCAGGGATCCGGAGATGCGCTGGCAAAAGTTGTTGAATTGTTGGCATATTGCCAGCCAATTAGCCGAAGCGTTCCCCTTGTGTGCTAAGTATACAATTGCCGCTGCTGCTGAAGCTCCCAAGGTGAGAAGAGCCAGCATTACCTTCAGAAGATTATGTATATTTCTTAAAGATTGTTAGGAAATCAGTAAGCAACATACTATTTGTGTCAAATCCCTTCATTGTATAAAAAAAATTGCTCTTTGTTGGAGCAACTTGAGAATGAACAAAAAAGTGAACCTGCTGTGCTACTAATATAACATTCTGAAATCCTTTTTAAAACAAGTTTTGGATCAGTAAGGACTTTACCAGGATATGGACTTACTGATCCTTCGTGTTATTGAGAATAGCACGAAGGATCGGTAAGGACCGAGAAACGTATCTAGTATCCCCAGTGATTCAGTATTGCAAAACTAGCATCCAAATTTTTTTTCTGAGATAACTTTAGGGGCAGTATTGTTAGGTCCAAACCCGGGGGAAAAAAAAACTCGCGGATATGTGTCCACCGTACGTGTAGTTTGCATAGTTTACTCATTCGTGAAAGGAGGGGGAAAAGTAAAGAAACTCAAAACGAAGGACAAAGTAAAATTATTGAAAGGAACATATAATCATTTACCGAGTCTAAGAAGATGAGGATGACCCTAGTGAACGTTGCTCTACTCCGCACTATGTGGAAGATGGACATAGGAAGAGAAAGAACAAGGTAAAAACATACAATGGAATTCACAATCACAAAGAACCTGTTTTACAAACAAAAAAAAACATGAAAACTGTCAAATTCCCTGGGACAAAAAACAGATGAGTCATCAGAACAAGCACATCACTAACAGAAACACGACTCACGTGAAGGTTGGAAGATCGTTGTACCGAGCCCTGAACTGTATGAACTGATTGAAAAACGGGAGAGTCTCATTGGTAGTGCCCATAGCCACTGCACTCGCCAACGTTGCAACAATCGCAACTGCTCGAAGAACAAGGTCCAGTATAGATACCACCTTGTTTCCCTTGTGAATTCGGGGTGGAACCCTTGAAGGTTCACCAGGTTCGAGTGGTCCAGACTTCATTTTTCCCCGTGGTTCTTTCTCTTCTCTCTCAGAATCTAGTACCAAGTATTTTTTCGGTCTCGCCCAAGATTTTTAGAGGCCACAGGCATCAATGGGGTGAGGGGAATATCTGCATTTATACAAGCTAGCAAAGCAAAAGAAAATTTTGTATTTTCTTTGTATATAAAAGTGTCATTATGTGGTATTAGGTTTGCTTATCTTTCAGTGCTTGTGTAAGCAGTGTCCACATTTTGTGATGTAGAAGGGGCACGAAAGAGAGGATATGCATGAAATTTTGTGACAAGATTGCTGGTTTAGTCTCATTCGATACGATCTAATCTGTGTACTTCGCGTTTTCAACACCAAGAAAGCAAAAAAAAATTCAGTTTTTGTTTAGGCCAAATTACACGCACCGACCAATTCGAATGAGATTACTTTTACATGTGATTACTTCTAAAACCTTGATTTTGTACGGTAAGGAAGTACAAAACCATGACGGTTTAATTAGGTCCCGGCCTGTCAATGCCGGATTAGTCAGTCTATTGAGCCGGATATCGAGTTATGAAAGAAAGAAAAGAAGTACAAACTAAGAGGCGTGAACCACAAAACCAACAATGGATTAGGTAAAAGAGGTACTTAAACAAATGATGTGTGTGATACAACTATACAAGGACAAATACAAGGGATCAAAACTTGAGTCTATTTTTGTAGGATTGATTGGATGAACAGATTGATATATACTTTAATGCAGGCCCAAGTCATCAAAGAGACAAAAATCACAAGTGAACAAATGTTGGTCATTCGATAGGATTCGTTGCTTTTGATTTCTCTAACCAACTGCTCCATTATACAATGAGAACACACACAACACACTCAGAGTGATATTATGCTTGTTCTAGCTCCTGTTTTATCATGCATCAAAAAGTATTTAAAACTGTGATCACACACTCAGAGTGATTCCGAGCCATTTTACACGCAGCTCGACTAATTGTGAGGCCTAATCCTACCGCCTACTTGCAGAGAGCCGAATTTAGTTACATGCTGTTGATCAATGATCACACTTCAAATTAAGCGTTTGAGTGACTAGGAAGACTGGCCAGATTTGTCATCGAAAATCAACTAAAAATACTCTACCAGTCTATAGTGAGAAATTGCCATTTCCTATGGGAAGAAGCCTCTGTTTGCATACAATCTAGAAGGGGGAGCAGTTTTCAAAATATGTCACTTCATCTCATCTGGATTTCACATGAGCATAGGTTCACCATACAATAAAATGGTAAAATCATACGGTACTTTGGGGAACCACCACGTGGTGCCCCAACACATTTATCCCCCACGCATTCATGTGGAGCCCATTACTACGTACGTGTATAACCCCACATGAACGTGTGGTGGAGAAGTTGTTTCATGTTTGGGCACCACATGACGCCTCAAGACCACTAATTCATGTGGGGCCCAGTACTATGCTTACAATCCCCACATGAACATGTGGTAGAGAAGTTGTTTGGGCACCAGCACCACGTGGCGCCCCAAGACCAAAAAATAATTACTCGGAAAGATGACAGCATTTGTCCTTGGTGAAATTGTGGTGCAAAACCCATGAGTAGAAACTCTGCGCCAAAAACCAGCTGGCAGGGAGGGTGCTCAAAAGCTTATACTCGCATCTTCAAGGCTATTTTCCATTACTGGGATCCTGACATACCACAGCCAATGTTCGGCGATCGCCCGCTTTATTGACAATCCAATAGGACTTTGATCAGAATGCATAACGGACTAACAGAAAAATTTGTCATTTCTCTCCTTTTCTGTTCACCCCATTTTGTTAGGAGTAATATCCAATCTAATAAGGGAACAATTTTTCTCACTAGCAAAAAGGGCAGCAAGGAAGTGCATAAACCATTGTAATCTAGGGGTGCACATTTATTGGGCTGGAGTGAATTTGGACTGAACTTACAAGTTACAATACATTATGACAAAACTTGTCCATGCCGAAGTCAGCCCAATTAATAGACGGGATCCACTAAATATTCCCAAGTTCAGTCCTTTGTCAAATTTCATTTCTAAAGGGTTAACCAATCATCAACCATTAACTAAATAAAGGGAAAGTCTACAGACAATAAATAAGGCCCAACGACTCTATCCATGTATTAAATCGTGCATTGATGTAATAGTTTGTAAATTTGTTAGTGCATGTAGCATTTCTCTTAAAGGTTATGATTTCTAACGTAACTATTCTAAAATGTTTTAAAATGATTTATATCATATAATGTGTTGTCATATATACTTATTACACATCATAAATACAGAACTATGTAACACTATTAATCTTTTATATGAGTCGGGTCGAACCAGAGACACAACCCATTCCTATGAACTTCAAACGTTAATCTCAAACCGAAAAATGTGGGTTGTGAGAGCTAGTGGGCTGGTATGTACTCCTAGTTCCATCCGTATGGGTCCCACTTCCATGATTTCTGCATTTTTTTTTATCAGCTCCTCACCATTTTTGCACAACATTGACTGGTAACAAATTGCTTTTATGCCAAAAACAGTAAATTTCTCCCACCACCATTTTTTGTTTTTTACTACATGAGAAGGACGTGTCTGGTTAAACCAAGATAAGGAAGGATGTGTCCGTTGGAAGTATTTCTGTAAACGGAAATACAAGGAGACGTACACCATGAAGTTCAACAACAATAATAAAAGTTGGGATAATAGTAAAATGGGAGTACAAGAGAAAACTTATTCATCTAAGCACGCATAAAGCGCTCTCCTAATTAAGAGAAAATACGTCCCTGCTTGCACAGAATTGTACGACGTTCCACCTCCAAGATACAACCATCATTCAGGAGTTGTGTGCAGCTAGAGCTTTCTCCATGGATGAGGAACCGTCCGTATGCTCAAAAATACTAACGTCTAAACATATTCGCAAAATAAGTGTATGCATGATGAAAAAGTTTTGGGTACCTAGTGGGTACCGCGTGGCCGAGCTTACGTGGTACCCGAACGCTACATCCGGGCCTTCCAACAGTGTATTGGACGGCCTAGATCGAAACCCTCTCTCTCCCCTTTCTCTCTCATGTTTCTCTCTCCAAATCCGGACCGTCCAAAACTGAAATGAACAAGTGGATGTGCGCGCGCGAGTACCATGTGGTACCCGTCAGCACTGAAAACTCGTTCATGCATGATCTACTCTCTATTTGATCAAAGTCTTCTTTCTTTCTTTTTTTAATCCAATCACTCCCACAACAACCCACCTTCATATAGTAAAACCAACCGAATAATGATACATACACATATGATCAACCAACCACAATCCCACTTGTTTGGGGGTTTGGGGCCTTTGGGGCCCAATCACCCACACAACCCACCTTCAGGGTTGTGATGGTAAAACCAAAACCCACAATCTTAATTTTGAAACCAACCACCCATGTCTTAATCATTGCATAAAATATGCACTTAAAGCCCTACTAAAAATTATTATTGGGAGTTACAAATGTTTTAAATCAAAGCAAAATCAAGTGTCTTTTTGCTTTGATTTAATCACATGTCTTCCTCATTTGATAAAATCAAGTGTTAGATTTTATCATTCGGAAGGTAATTAACATAATAAATTATTGTTAAGCTTTTAAACGCTTTTTCTAACAGTGCCTGGAATTTGGGGAAAAATTGGAGGGAAATATCAGTAAAAATTTGTCATTTTCATTTGATTTGCTTTGTAAAGAACATAAAATGAGACATAGTAACAGGATTTTAACCGGACCCAGAGCTGTTGTAAATTGGCACATAAGAGCGAGTGTGAGACGTCGTAGGTTTAATTTGATGGAACGATGTTAATTTGTTGCAGTAATCTAACTCTATCCATCTATTCGTAAACCCCTGGGATGGAATTGAGTCGCGTTTGGACAAATTTGCACAACTCTTTTGATCTCTGTCGAAATAGATCCTGAGGTTTAATCCTCAGAAATTTGACTGCATTTTGTTGAATTTGAGTCATGATTTTTTAAACGAGGAAGTAGAAGAAGAGACCTCATTCAACGCCATTGGAGATTGGAAGAGTTCAATTAGGGTTTTGTAGGCAGCCACTAGAATTTTAACCCACCTGGCTGAGGAAATGTGAGAATTTATGAGATATAGCATTAGCTCAAAACCAAACTAAAAATAAAATAATACTATAATTCTATAAAATATACGATCCCATTGGCCTAATAGTGATGGGATTAATAACGCCAACCTCCATTTTATTTTTTAATTATCCCACACTTTTGGGGACTTTTGTATCGATTCATGATTAATCTGAACCATAAGAAAATTATATCCAAATTCCAGATGTACCCCTGGATACCAAATGTGCCTTGAATGCACACTTCAATCTGCTATTGATATCTGGTAAAACAAATAATAGCCAATGGTATTGCCGTATTGGTATACAGACAGAAACAAGTTTAAAAAGCAAGAAAAAGCAAAAAATTACTCCCTCCGTTCCATTTCATTGGTCCCCTACGAAACTACGTGCAATTTTCAAACTACAAAATAATGTACTTATGAACATAATTTGTTCAACAATATGGATCTTGTTTGATAGATCTCATTGTGAACTTTTAAACGGTGCAAAAAAAATTCAAAAATTATTTTATAGATGCGTTATTTTTTAGTTTGAAAATTGCACGTAGTTTCGTAGGGGACCAATGAAATGGAACGGAGGGAGAAAAATCAAAGCTGAGTGTGCAAGGAAAAGCACAATTACCGAATCGCTTTTCATGTTATGTACCCATGGTTTCTTATATGAGAAAACATTACTTACACCGGCAGTGTAAATTAATGTTTCCGCTAAATCAATTGCATTGCGCCATGTGTCTGTGTTCTACTTTTTGGGATCACTGTTTAAACACATGGCACCATGTAATAGATTTGGAGGAAACTTTGGTTTACACTGTCGGTGTAAAGAATGTTCTCCCTTCTTATAGGACTTGGGGTGGCTGCTGTGCAACCCCTGCACAACAGCGTGTTGTGCACCCCATGGTACGGCTGCACCGGAATTTTTTCGACGATCGGAGATGTTCACCGCGTAGAGCTTGTCGAGTACTACAAGTGTACCAAAAATCAAGTCGATCGGATATGGTTAAGTGCCTCATCGGAACACAAATACCACTAAAAAACATAGGTTCAGCGGTTTTGTTCCAGTGTTTGTGTTCATTTGTGTTCCTTTTTTTTTCAAGGCATTTGTGTTCCGATGAGGCACTTAACCATATCCGATTGAGTTGATTTTTGGTACACTTGTAGTACTCGACAAGCTCTACGCGATGAACATCTCCAATCGTTGAAAAATTCCGACACGGCCGCGCCATGGAGTGCACAGCACGCTATTGTGCAGGGGCTGCCACAGCAGCCACCCCAGGTCCATATATGCATTCACTGTTTTTACTATAATATCCATAGAAAACTACAGGGATTAATTGCATGTATGCACGTAAAATATTCATAGAAACTGCAACAATGTATATATAGTACGTTTCAAGGTTGACATTTTCTGTGTCAAATGTTGTCCGGCCACATAACATTTGACACAAAAATAGTCAGAGGCCCCACGCTAATAATCGGAGCCGTTCAAATTATTTAAATCATGTTTTTAATAGTACTAATAAAAAATCAACTCATTCGGATAATAGTAAGGGCTTGATCGATTCATTCAGTTTTTATCCTTTCAAACTCAGGAACAAATACCAACCAAGCCCTTACAGATATCCGAATGAGTTGATTATTGAGGGGAACTCTTGAAGATATGTTTTAAACAAACTGAATGACTCCGATCATTTGCATGAGACTCCAAATTGGGTGTTTTACCATTTTTTGAGTCAAAAATCGTGTGAGTGAAACCGTCCGCGTGTATTTATATATTCAACTATCCAAAATTACTTGTATTCTTCATGAGGAGGCTAAGGGTTCGAATCTTATTGTCCAAAAACAAATTTCTACTGAATACTGCTCAGGACATGAATGCTAACATAGATATTAATTGATGGACTTATTTATAGATAATAACTTACTGTTGGCAAAATGATCACTTGTACTGCTTCACCATTGTAGCATCCAAGAACCAAAACCACCAGCAGTCGCGGTTTTTTCAATCATCAAAGATATAGCATGAGAAGACGAGACAGAAATGTAGCCAAGGACAACTTGCCGATTCTACCTCTTCAAAATCCAGCAAAGTATTTTGGATAGTACGTACCCAGAATTTTAGTGAAACAATTTCTCTTCAAAAGTATTAATCGACATAGCCGAATAATGTTATTTTCCTATGGTACATAAATTTCCATTAAACCATTTCAAAAAAAAAAAAAACGGAATATTTTGTTTTTCATGTTAAAAAGAAAAAATGAATGTTTGAAGAGAAATTGCCGGCAAGTCATGCATCCTTGCCTCCTTGGCTGCGTCACATATACTTCAAAGTTTTGCTTGAAAATTATCAACAAATATAACCAAAAAAGCTTCTTCTTCTTCTTTTTTTGCCACTTATGGTAAATAAATTCCATTAAACCATTCAAAAATATACATTAAAAAAACCGGGTATTTACGTTAAAAATAAAAAGGAAAAAGAAGTTTGAAGAGAAATTAATTGCCGGCAAGTCATCCTTGGCTGCACCATGTATAGTACTTCATCTCCACATGCAAAATCTTGGATGAATACGATTCGAAATTCCGGACATAGCATACATAATTCACAGAGGTATAATCTATTTGTTAAAAAACATTGTCTCACCTTTTTCAATTGAGAAAACAAGATGAAGCAATGGTATGGGGAGATCGAGGAAGAAGAATATGGATCGAGGAAAAAAGAAGAGAGTTTTGGAGGATAAAATAGAAGAGAGGGCAGGGAGTGGTGGGTTTGAGGGGCTTTCATGAAATTGGATAATTATATATTTTCTGAAAACAGCTTTTTTGTAGTAGTCACTGTGTGGGGTCACCATATCCTGAGCCTGCTTTTTTATGCTGTTTCGAAAATAGCATCTTATCACTTTCCATGTTCAAGAGTGTACTTGGATAAGGTTAATGCTATTGAAAAGCAGTTCTAATCAACTTTTTTCGTTTTCAGATCATGAAAAAAAAACGGTTTTTGTCTTTTGGAAAATAGTTTTACGACGGGGATCCAGATACTCTATGAGGATTTCTCTGTAAGGATCTTGTGAGGATTTTGTTGTGGGCTTGACAACACACCAAAAAAGAGATCTAATGCCTCACAACCCCCTTCCTTATTTCTAAATCAAAACGACGTTTCATTAGAAAAAAAATGCGACGGAAATGGCAAGTCCACAAACGGCAGTTTCCTCCTCTGTTAGTGCAACCTCAAATTTCAAGTGGTTTAATTTTTTTTCCTTTATTCAATTTTTTCCCAGATTTTTCTTCTCTTTTATCTCAAATTTCAATTGGCTTATTTTTTTTTTCCCTTTATTCAATTTTTTCCCAGATTGTTAGATTCTCTCTTACCTCAATTTTTAGGGTAGCCTTGTAAAAAAATATTTGAATTAGATAACGGTAAATAATCAATCTAATTTTCAAAATTTTCATTCAAATTTTAGGATCCTGAATACTAAATGAATTTTGGAAGAAAAAAAATAAGCCAATTGAAATTTGAGGTAAAAGAGGAGAACAAATTTGGGAAAAAAATTGAATAAAGGAAAAAAAATTAAGTCACTTGAAATTTGAGGTAACACTAACAGAGAAGAAGAAACATTAACGGAAGAAGAAACTACCGTTTGTGGGCTTGCCATTCCGTCATATTTTTTCCCTATGAAATGGCATCATTTTGATTTAGAAACAAGGAAGAGGGCTATGAGTCATTGGATCTCTTTTTTGGTGTGTTGTCAAGCCCACAACAAAACCCTCACAAGATCCTCACAGAGAAATCCTCATAGAGGATCCGGATCCGGGAGACGGAGGGTAGAAAAATTAACACCATTGGCATTAATTCAAAAGGGCTAGATGAGGGATGTCATCTCATTTCAAACCTGCAACCCATATAGGTCCAGGTCCATCCATTTTCGGCCGGTTGTGGGCAAGGAGAGTTTCGAACCCACGACACCGTGATTCATAGCCACGTGCTCTAATCCTTCCTCGAACTAGCTCTAAGATTTCTAGTTGTACATCTTCGAAAGGAGACTCAACTCGCTAATGACTCAACTCGCTAATGCTATCGGGACCGTTTTAAATGAAGTTATGTAGGGAATTTTGTTCCACCCTAAATCCGGGGCGTGAATAGGGCCTTGGCGGGGCAAGGGCCACGAAGCCTAACCACCAAACAAAACTATACCATACGAATTCTCAATACGTGTGTGATTAGAATCAAGATATTAACATGAGTAATTACTCCGTAATTTCTGGAGTATAGTCACGTGGGTTTTTGGATCATTCCAGTACCACACATTTATACGGTGTCTATGTATTTTATCATGGACTTAATAAGAATGTCTTGTGTTGAAGTGTCTTAGAGCACCATGTAGCCAAAGATGGCGCTAGGGGGACTAGTGGCGGTGGCTGCCACCATAAGGATTTTAGAAAGTGCAATTACTATATAGGGAAAAAAATTATTCCCAAATTATATAAACTCGCCATCACTAGATTTTTTCATTATTTTTTGCATTGGAAGTCTTTAATCCTCTAGTTCTTTTTTTAAAGAAAGAATGTCTAAAAAGATACTCCCTCCGTCTCTTTTTAAGTGTAGGCATTTCCATTTTGGGTTGTCCCTTAATAAGTGTGTGGTTTGAAAAATTAATATGTAAAAGTTTGTATAATTATTATTTTGCCCTTTTAAAGAGTTAATGGGTAAAAGTAGAGAATAATTTTGTAAAGTAGAGATAAAAGTTGATGTGAAAAGTGTAAAGTGGAGGAAAAAGTTGATGTGAAAGGTGTAATGATGATGTTTCTTTAATAAGTTGGATTTACGAAGTAACACACTTAAAAAGGGACAGAAGGAGTATTCCAAAACCAAATTCAATGGGCCAAGTGAAATATTAAGAAAGAAGAGGTCTTTGTTAAGAAAAAATATCAAACACGATTCAAAATGCCTCAGTTTAGTAGATAGATTAAATTAAAATTACTCCTTTTCAGTACCCTACGTTCATAAAATAAACATCGTTGATTATAGTTTTTATATTATATTAAATATTCCTAGAGTTGATGAATATTTGTGTTGTAGTCCAGCTCTTTTTTTCTTTTTAATATGCACATTCGCCCCCACAAAAATAAAATCCTGACACGTAGCCGTGCTCCCGGATTGAATAATTTGAGTACTATTGACAGACACAAGTTTGTGACCGACCAAAACTTTCAAGAAAGTTTTTTTGCTTTTTCTGAAGAAAGTTTTAGATAGATAGACCTTTCGATGTAATGGGTGGGGGGGGATGGGCAGAGAGATCTCGTGAGTGTATGGTTATATGGTTATGGGAGTGACATGATACAATATTGCCTTCATAACTACTTTGACTTTAGGAGACCCAAATAAAAATCTGAACCCATCACACATCCTTGATTTCAGGAATCTTTACAAATTAAAAAGTATGGATGCCCACCACTAGAATAGAGTTATGGGCTTATTTGAACAGTTATGGGTTCAGACGTGTAATCATCAATAATGCAACTCTCTCTTTCTCAGTGACAGCTTCAAAACTACTAGCACATAATAATATCTGTTAGATCTTTGTACCACGATGAGTAATGATAACCTTCAACATGAGTATACGAGTCTGAGCGGTCTCTCAATTCGATACTAATTGTTTCTAGTGAGATGCTTTAACTAGATATCAGAGTTGGGCTTTCGAAGGTTTTTGAATAAAATTCTTGTAATCGATTGCTTCATTGTTTGTTGCTTAAATGCACATTGTGTCGTTGGATCCCTGTCTTATGGATCCTTTGTTTACCTCTCCAAATGTGGTAATGTTAGAGTTTGTCCCACCTTAGTTGGTAATTGGTAAGCCGCAAATATTGTAAATAGCAGGGCTTATTTTACTCCAAATGTGGTAAGCCCCAATCTTGCTTTATGGAGTATGATTAATTAATGCGCGCGTAGTATTGTTTTAGGTTAAACAAGTTAGTAAAGCCCGTTTTGAGACGCATTGGGAAGCATCACAAAGAATTAGAGGGCAAGAAATGAAGTTTTAGCCAAGGCTCAGGAAGCCTAGAGGTCACAAGATCAAACCGAAAGGTCAAGGGGTGACCAAGTGATGAAGAATCAGCAAAAAAAGAAAAGATACTGGTATCGATACCCACAAGGGAGGTATCGATACCTTTGCAACCATGGAAACAGACAAGTCTGTATCGATACCTATGGAAACAGACAAGTCTGTATCGATACCTATGTGTTTGGTATCGATACAAGGCCATTTTTCTGACGAATTAAAGCAGCTTTTTGGACTTTCCATTTATGGAAAGTTTCCACTTTTAGTATGTTTTTAGGATATTTTGAGGAGAGAGGATGAGTTTTGTAAATATCCCTCTCCCTTTCTCTCTTTCTCCACTTCTTCCTCCTTAGATCTAGTTTTACTTTAAGTCATTTTCCTCTATAGTTGTAAGTTCTCTCTCTCTCTCTCTCTCCAAGAATTCATGTAAGCTTTCATGTTTGTTTAATTTCTCACATTTTAACGTTGTAGCTACTACTAAGATCTTCCATAAAATCAAGTTTATTTTCAAGTTTGTCATGTTCTTTATTTCCTTTAAATTTCTACTATGGTTTGTGAGTAGTTTAAATAGGCTAAGTCATGTGAGTAGTTTAAATAGGCTAACTCGGGTTCAATCCGTTCTTCTCGCTAAAAAACACACATTTATTATTGATCAAAGAGTTAGAGTTCAATTTTATATACCAAAGTTTGGGTTTGTTAAGCTCTTTGATCTCATGTAGCCAAGGGTTTGTTCTACTTGGCACGTGTGATGTTTAAAGTGCTGTCAATTTAAACGTTTGCCAAATGAGTCAAAGAACCCTAATCATTGTTAAACACCTTTTCTAGTAAATTGGTTTTAATCTCTAAATCTTTCGTTCGAAAGCATTTGACGATGTCCCGAGCCGGTTATCAAGAGAGGAACAGATTAGCCTAAGTTATGGTTGTTGAAATCCCCTAGACTTTGTCTTAGTTTAATTAGTCTTTCTAAATCTCTAAGTCATTCTCGAAGTTAAGAGAATTCCGCCCCCAAATCACAAACTTAGTTGGCCGCTTCAAGGCTAAAAATTCCACTCGCAAGTCAACTCTCATGTCGGTGCATTTAGTCTCTATGGATTCGATTCCGGTCTTACCGGGTATTATGCTACGCAAAACCTAGCCCTACACTTGGGGCATTGTAAACTATAATGCAAAGTAAGGTCGCAAGCAGTAATTACCTCCAAAATAATCCGGACCATCTTTTCACTCTTTGCTAATTGATTTTGAGGCTAAACTTCCCTTATTATCTAGATAGAGGCTAAATGGGCTAAATGCAATAAAGCACTTGGTTGCACAGATTTTAAAGTAAGTCATTCTCTTCACATACACTAACAGATTTGAAATTTACCGGAAACAATTAGCATTTTGACCAGTGAGAAGAATGTATTTTTAGTGAAAACTTGGCACGAGTTAGATGCTTTAGCAATGTAAACATTGTAAAGTACCAAGAGAGGCAAATAGAGGATCATGTGATTATGGTCGCTCGCGCTAGGGGTGAAAGTGTGAACCGCATAAACCGGACCGAACCGGAAACCGGACCGAACCGGCCGGTTTAGTACCCCTTTTAACTTTTCCGGTCTGGTTCCGGTCTATTATTTTAGAAAAACCGGAAAAGCGGTCCGGTTTCCGGTTGTAGAGGTAAAAAACCCGGACCGGACCGGCCCGAACCGGAAAGATATATATATATATATATAATTATGTGTTAGTAACCCTAGATCTAAAACAACACCAGCCGCCCCATTTGGTCATTCATCTGACCCTCTCTCCTCTCTCTCTCTCTCTCTCTCTCTCTCTCTCTCTCGACCCTCTCACTCTCTCTCTAGACCTCCACAACCACAGCTCTCCACTGCTCGTACGTCTCCGACCGGACCATTCACCGCCGGTACGTCTCCGGTCTCTCTCTCCTCCGTCCGATTCTCTGTCTCCCTTTCCGTCTACGTCTCCGGTCTCTCTCTCTCTCTCTCCCCCCCTCTCTCCCCTCCGTCCGATTCTCTCTCTCTCTTTCTGTCTCACAATTTTTTTTTTTAGATACGAAGAAATCAAAGCCACCGGCCACGGCCACCACCATACGCGAACGCAACTAATCCAAACAACAAAGTGAGTGATTGTCCAGATCTGTGTGTGATTGTGCGTGAGTTCGTGACTCTACGTGACCAGATCTAGTGTATGAGTATCTGCGGTTCTACAGTTCTACTGTGCGTGAGTTCGTGTATCGAAACCGGACAAACCGGACCGAAACCGGACAAACCGAATGGAAACCGAACCGGGACTATTTGGTCTGGTTTTGGTTTCAAAGTTACCCAAACCGAATTCCCGGTCCGGTCCCAAAAAAAGTCCAAAACCGGACCGAACCGGCCCGTTTTCACCCCTAGCTCGCGCTCTCTCTTGTACACACACACAAATTGTCCCACCCGTAAAGTGGGTTATGATCCCAGTGAGCGCAAAGCATTCACACGTACATGAGCAAAATTCAAGACAGTACTTTTAATGAAAACTTGGCCTGAGATGAATGTTTTAGTTCCAATTTTATCGGATGTCCCCAAAGGGACAATGTTTTAGTGATATAGATTGTTAAGTACCAAGTGGAGCAAATAGAGGCTATCCTCTCTCGCGCGCACACAAAATTGTCCCAGCTCCCAGCCATAAAGTGGGTGATGATCCTCAGTGAGTGACTCAAACCATTCAGATGTACATGAGCAAAATTCAGTCAACCGCACAAGGAAGCAAAATTTCTTTGGAAATAAACTAACATTCCATTTGGATCATCAATCTCAATTTCCTCAGATGCAATGATGCAATCTTCTCGGAAGATTCACGGAAAAAAAAATAAAAAACAAACAGAACAGCTGTTAGTAATGAATCTGAGATCCATTCAACAAAAATCTGAATCCATGTCGAACGGGTAATCTGTCATTTAGAAACCATCAAACAGCATTCGAGAGAGAGAGATGATTCTATGCAAAAGCTACAACAATCCCAATAAAATCCTCTCTAACTCAATCGATAACTACTTCCCACTTCCACTCATTCTGCATAGTAGATAATGAACAACACATACGAAGATATATAAACGAGATACGCCTATCCAAGCACATTCCTGTATGGAAACGTATGAAAATTGTATACGCAAATAATCATGTCTGTGCTCTATGAAAGACGGCAACCAACTTAAAAGGCCTTGACAGTGAGTCGTTTGATTTTACCCTTCACTTTTGATCTTATGTAAAACTTGTTCATTGTACAACTGCAGGTCCCGACTTCAACAGGCCAATACTAAGTACGAACACTTCCCTTCTGAATACTCAAAAAAGGCAGCCTGATAAATGGATTTAGCGAAAGAAAGGGCGACAAAAGCTCGTGGACGCAGGGTTCTAAATGATTGAAGGAAGGGTGTAAGCCTGCAAGGTTCATAGCAAAAGAAGAATGACACTGAGCCTGATTTTGAGATTGCTGGATTTCAGAAAAATTGGTAATTTAGGGGCATTGGCAGCAAACAATCCGCCGGTGGTGGTGTAAAATCAAAGCCCCAAGGGTAGGTGAATGGATTGGGCTGCTGAAAGAAACTAACATTTTACTATGAAGACAATTCCTAACTAAGCTACTACCATTCCATGCTTAATTCATTCTTCAACCGATGCCTTTTGTATCTGGATCACTTTCCTCAGGGTCGGTGACATGATCCGATTTCCAAACACTGCAAGTTATTGTACACTATATTATCAGTAAGAGAGCAACTTACCTGATTGTTGCAGCAAGAGAACCAAAAACTCAACAAACCTGACAAATTAGTTGCACACAGAGTGAAAAACTGCACTGAACAAAGCCCAAAATAAACATGTATCTGTTGTATGAACACAGACCTTCCTCCATATACCTATTAAATCAAGATACTGTTCATATGTAGTCCACCTTTGAGAGTGGTATCAAACACAAAGCATCATGTTTTGCGAATGATTCATAGTCCAACAGCATATGACATCTTTAGCCTCCAACCATGCTCTTCGGTTCCTCCCAAAGCATATAGCCTCAAATCTGTATTAATCATGCACCTAAAACAGAGATACCTCCCTTTAAAGCAGCTTGGAAGTTTTTAAAAGTGTCCTTGTCTCACCAATTCAAAGTCATACAAATACAGTACATAGTGAGAACAAGGAATTCCGTTTCTCGTGCCAAACTATCAAACATAAAGTGTTTTTAGAGAATACATGCATGCAGAAAACATTGCAGAACATCGTGAAACAGATGCTAAGAAATGAGCCAAGCACATGGGGCAAATATGGAACTAAATAGCAACCACTCCAACTAGGACAGCATACAGAATTTATTATCATAGATAATGCTCGTATATTGCAGAGTTGCACTTCAGATGTGCCTGTTACCTTAAGTACCGAACATAATAATCCAGCATGTGAATCGCCATCTTTTCCAACAGTAAAATTTAATCTCATCCAACAACAAAATAGGTAAACAGGAAACAATCGCAGCCACTGTTTCATAGTAGAAGTGAAAAAAATCTCTGACAAATGAGGATGGTGGGCACATTGGCTTGGTAAATTTGGGTACAAGGCCATAAATGATTTAGAGTTGATAGTGATCACCCTAATCAAAATCACAAAAGCGGGCAAGGTGGTACAAAAATTTCTCAAATGCTATTCATCTGGTCTTCTGTTCTAGGCTCGAGACATCATCAAAAGGGACAATGGGCTTGGCTTCAGGCATTATAGATAGAGCTGTTTTGATGGACAAGGAAGAAAACAAACAGAAAAAAGTAGCATTAGATATCCTAAAAGGTGTCAGGTAGGTTAAGACACAAAAATTGAAATGTGCATTTTGTTTCATGGCTAATGCAAGAATCCAAGCAAGCGACAATGGGAGTCCTATCATACCTGTAGGAATGTACAGTCTGAGAGTCTAATAGCCATGACGTTTCCCATTGGTAACAGGGCTACGACCAGATGACCTGATGACAACATTCAAAATTGAGCAGATGGTCTAGATGATACATATCAATAAAACGGAAAAGAATTCTTAAAGCATAGCTACGATAAACATGCAATAAGATCTCATGAAAAAATAAGATGAACTTTGGAAATGAAGTCAAATTCCAATTCTGATCAAGTAAACAATGATACTCTTACCCAGCACCACCAGAATGAGCAGAGTAAATGCCATACGGTCCGTACCCACTTCCACCACCGCTCTGCAGAATGGTTTTGGAATCAAGACCATTAACATAGCAAGTAAATCGGCTTATAAATTGAAGACACGCTTAGCATTATTCGCAGTTCACATATTGGAGTTTGCAGTCAGAAAAAACTGACTAAAACCCAACTGAGTACACCTTTAATTACCTGTGAACCACCATAACCTCCATAACTGCCACTCGGAGGCAAGTCAGTAGAGCCATATCCATCAGAGTAGGTAGAATATCCCCGTCCACGTGATTTGTTATCACGGTTTCCATATCTTGAACCATCTGACATGTCCAATGATGCAGGAGGATATGGAAGACCTGGTGGAAATGCAGCTAAAGCTCCCTCCATTTCAAAAATATTGGCTTTTAAACGCATAGTTACTTGTAAAAGGGCATTGCTAGCAACATTGAGGTCCCCAGTGATCTGCCAGCATCAAAGCATAATGAAATAACCAATTAACAAAGACAAGGGGAAGTGAATATGCCCAAACCTCCATTCGATCACAGATGGGAAAAAACAAAACAGAAACGCATACATACACTAGCAACATTGCAATCCTTCCCTTACCAAACAAAAATAAAAAAGAAAACAAAAACAAAAGAAAGAAAAGGGAAAAAAATTTGCAATCCTTCACCTGCACCATCTCCTCATCTTCCAAAGCAACTTTGGGAAGGCTTTCCTTGTTGGTCAGAACACGGATAGTTGCTCTTGTGGCATTCCTCATCTCGGAAATGATAGCCCCTCCTTTGCCAATAAGGCATCCAATTCTTGAGCTCGGTACTAACAGACGAGTCGTGATAACAGAATCACCGGATTCTTTTTCCACTTTCGTACTACATCTTGGTTGCAAGCGCATTGCTGCATCAATGGTTGCAGATTGATCTTCAAAGGACTGACAAGACAATTTAGTTGGATCATATCAATCCTACAGCATAGGTTCTGCACTTTATCATTACAAAACCAAAAACTAACATGGCGTTGCTCACCTCCTTAGCTGAAATAGATATAATGCAATCGTCTCCTTCAGCAGCTGAACTGTCAACTTTAATAAATGCCCCAGATTCCTGCCTTATTTGTTTGATGATAGCACCTCCTTTGCCAATCACACCTCCAATATTTTCAGTTGGACAAACCAAACGAAGTGAGAATTCCATTACAGAACCTGACCAATCACCCGTTTCACCTCTGTAACCCCCATAAGGGCCCATCACTGAAGTTACACCCATAAGTGGCACATTACCACTTTGACTAAAAAATGTCCCACCAGAATTGTAGATAGATGATGATGACAAGAGCAGGTGCTGGGTTCGTGATGGATTATCATGGAGACGAGATGCCACTTGATATAGGGCCTTCCTAACAACAGAGGCCTCACCACTTATCTGAGGTCAAAAATATAACAAAGGTCTCCAGTATTATAAAAAAACCATCCATGCAACAGTAATATGCAGACAAATAGCTCGTATGGAAAGATTTTAAAACATAAACATGCCATTTACTGGAGTAACAAAGTTTGGATTACTGAGAATCTAAAGGATACAGCTACAAATGAAATCCCAATAGTGCCAGAGTGTACGATAAATGCTATGGAACTACGTCAATATTACAGGACCAACCCAATTAACAACTTTCAACAAAACCAGAAGATCATACTCATAATCTTACCGGCCAAGTTTGAAAGGCATGTGATAAGCACAAAATATTGACTCATAGAAAATCCAATACCATATGCTATTAGTCCTTTATTGTGCTTAATTAGATATTATTATTATTATCTTTTTAGTTATTGATGTTTAATTAGTAATTTTTGCAGAAAAAGATGATAATTTTATCCATCCCAGCTGTTGGACTAGAAAGTGCAGAGTTGACCCAGAAGTCAAGTTGCCGTTGATCAAATTAATTATCAAGGAGGGGCAAAGCTTATCCTAGGCAACCAAGGAGAGATGCACCAGATATAACTTTCATCATGAAGAAATTGATCATGCACGATATATCTCGGTGGGACCCCTCTAATTCTATTACCTTTGCCGAGAATGGGAATTCCAAATGGAGTATTTGACTTTGCATAGAGTTGTTAAAGCCCAAGGATGCCTTAGTGGCTAGAGGGCAAAATATCAACAATTTAGGAAAATTAGGATTCTCTCTAATTGGCAAGTTCTACGGCATGAGCAGTATATATTTTGGCATAGGGTTAGGATACCACGCATCATACAGCAGCCGCTGTGGCAGAAATAAGAGAAGAAGTTAGGCTTGAAGACCATGGCCACGGCAAAGGAAAAATAAGAGAAAGCTTCATCATCATGTCTTTAATGGGTATGTATATATCCATGAGAGGCTAAATATTCTAGACTAGGGTTGAGGATGAAACCTCATACTCCCTCCGTTCCAAAATAAGTGTCCCTTACTCTCTCTCTTACCGTTTTTCAAATAAAAAAATTGAGTACTTCCGTGTATCGTGTTTCAAATTTTTTTATACCGAATTAAAGTACTAAATGAGTACTTTAATTCGGTGTAAAAAAGTTTGAAAAACGATAAACGGAAGTACTCAATTTTTTGATTTAAAAAATGGCACGACTTTTCGTAGGGGACACTTATTTTGGAACGGAGGGAGTAGGTTTAAAATGGGGATAAAAGTGGCATGTTTACCTGGACAAGCTCATCAGAATTCGAAGCACAAGGTGGCAGATGTTCGCCACTTATAACTCGAATCTGAGCACCAGTTTCAGCACGCATGTTTTGAATTACTTGTCCACCTTTCCCAAGAATACATCCAATCTGATCCGACGGCACAAGCATTCTAACCATTACTTGCTGAGACTCCTCAAACTCATCATCACCACCAAGTGATTCATCTGCAACCACCCTCTCATGCACCCTAAAGAGAGCATCTTCTGCGGGTGAAACAAGCTTACCTGTATCTTCTAAGTCATTAGTTTCCTTACTTGAACTGTAAATGGTGACAACACGCTCTTCACAGCCAGGAACAGTCTCACTAATCCTGATCTTTGCTTGCGTCTCTGCCCTTAGTTGCTTTGCAATCTCACCTCCCTTCCCAATAATACTTCCAATTCTCCTTACAGGGCACAAGTAACGGTATACAGTATCTTCCAACCCAATAGTGTTCTGGTCTCTATCATCAGATGGATTTCTCTTACTTTCTCCATCTCCAGTGTAGTCGGTTTGAGCATGAGATCTCTTTCCATAATTATTTCTCTGCGCAGCCATTACAGAATGGGAAAATATCTATAACCCTAGCAGATCCACCACTTGTTGCAGCTGCATCCATAAAAAGAAACCATAATATAGTAAGAATCTAGCTTCAAGTCCCTAACTATCAACATATATTAAAATTTAAATGGTAACTTCTGAAAAAGATCCACTTCAGATTATTCAAAGCGACTTGTATGCATACACTAGTATCAGCAACGGAAGTAACATATTACAACAAACATAAAATCAGTTGCGCTGCCCTTCCAAAATACGTAACTTCGAAACAACAAAACACATTTGAATGTCGACACTCTGTATTACTCGAACACAAGTAGATTTTCTTTGAAAAAATATTCGGTATATCATTCGATATGAAACCATGCAAGATAGATCTGAATCTGATTGGAAGCTAAGACGCAAGGACAAATCTACAGGCCTCAAGAATCCATATCACTCCAAACATGTCCAACACGCTCAAACATGTGTTTGATTTTTGTACTATATTTTCTCTAGTCTGGCACACTTAAAATGCACTGGGGTCAAAGTAAGAAGGTTGGAATGCTATTTTTACAAGTTGTGGCGGGGCCAAAATTACCATGAATGCTTAGTTCTTCAATACTAATTTGGTGAATTTGATATCCTAATACTTCGCAATGCCTATCCATGTCATACTATATTTTACTCATTCAGAATGTCCGCAAGGTGATTGCATCCTAATTGTGGAAATAGTATTGTGTCCACATGTCCGTACCTGTGCTCTTTAGATTTAGTGTATTGCTAAACAATTTCATTCGGTGTATAGTGTATCAATTATCATTGACCACAAAATCAGAATCCAATATCAACACATTCAACATTGCAAAACGCTTAAAAACGGGCATATTTCTATATAGGAATGGGGTGTGCGTGTGCAGTAATGACCAATGTTTTCAAAGAATAAGTTGAGGCTTGCTTCGAGGCAAGGCTACTACAAAAAGCCTCAAGGCTTTCGAATTAAGGATTAACCCTCCAAAGGCTAACGCCTTGTCCAAGAGGCATTCGCACAAGGTGCTCCTTTTGCCCCTTTTTACACATTTCATGTGAGGCATATGCTTTGTTCGACAGGGCTTATAGATCTTCACTCTCTTGCAACTTGTCGATCCTTACTCGAAATGAGAAAGAGTACCTATTTGATACCCTATAGAAATAAAATACACGAGAGAGAAACAAAGAAAGAAAGAGCGAGAGAGGGGTAACCAAAGTCATCCATGCACAATAGCTGGAAAGAGCATTGACATATGGTATAGGTATGCTATTGTTACATAGAAATTGTTGTACTAAATAGAGGTGGCATGTAGCTTTAGCTTGTCAGAGCGAGTGAACTTTAATTACCTACGTGAATTAACATATCTATATTGCTAGGTTTAAGGTAGTTTTTACAATTCTTACTCCTTAGCATTGTTGTTATTATTATTATAGTTTTCTATAATTTTAAGTATTTATTAAACTGAAAATTAAAACTCAAAAAGGTTTACGCCTCAAGGATTGCGCCTCACCTCATGAGAGGTCAAATGCCTCGCCTTGCACTTTCGCCTCTGAAAACTTTGGTAATAAAAATCAATTGGCGCACCTGACAACATAGACTGACTAACCACTCAAACTAACCCCCAAGCATATCTACTTAGAATCTAGAATGAAGTTAACATTCACCTCATATACTCGTAATCCCGAATTATTCACCTCATATACTCGTAATCCCGAATTATTCACCTCATATACTCGTAATCCCGAATCCCTATGAATGCTTCCAGGGACCAATCTCTCATGAATTAAGCAGTAAAAGCAGAACAGCATTATCAATGAGCACTTCAAAACATAGTACTACACTAGTTTCCTTATCAATGTTGTCATCATTAACATATCCAGATATCCAGCTTCATATATGCTAAGTTAATACCCACATAATAACTATCCTCGAGTTGAATACGACTGGTTCAATTGGAAACCACTATGTGACCAATATGGTAATATCAACTCAAGAATATAAATGTACCCACATAGTTGACACAGTGGCGCACGGAGGAAGTGCAGTTGGGGGGCCACAGAATCTCCAAACCCTTAAGTAATCTCATTTCCTCCACGTACTTTTGGTATAGACAGTAACATTTAGTGTTTTGCGACTTCAAAATCTTAATGATTTACTTTAACCCATTCAAAATTTGGATTTTTTTTTTACCACTATCCCTCTAAACTCAAGAGTCAAGATGAAGTTTTCATTTTACCCCATCGTAATCTAAATTCTTGCAACCGCTACTAGATAGAAAATCTAAGTGACATGTCAGTAAGGCTTCGTTTTGATAAACCCAAGGGGTTCAGTAACATTTAGTGTTTTGCGACTTCAAAATCTTAATGATTTACTTTAACCCATTCAAAATTTGGATTTTTTTTTTACCACTATCCCTCTAAACTCAAGAGTCAAGATGAAGTTTTCATTTGACCCCATCGTAATCTAAATTCTTGCAACCGCTACTAGATAGAAAATCTAAGTGACATGTCAGTAAGGCTACGTTTTGATAAACCCAAGGGGTTTGGTCAAGTGGCATGACACAACAAGGCTTGCCCATCAAAAAGTTGCAAGGTTGAGTCCCACGGCCAAACGTTCCAAACCTTGGAGCCACTACAGGATTTCTAGTTAACCCGGTGAGGTGGGCCAGATTTTAGGCCCTCGAATTAATTGGGTCAAATTAGCGGAGCGTGCTAGAAAGGAGCATGACTTGGACAGACTAGGCCCAATTGGGATGGACCATCTCAATGGGCAGAGTAAAAATCCAAATGGCGTAAAGAATATTCTAGAAGGTATGGATCTACTTGAGATAAGAGTCCACCCTAACCGGGGAAGCTACCTTGAGGAGTCCGCCCTAATCGGGAAAGCTACCTTGATAAGTATCATCAAGTGTCCCGATAAGGGCGAAGCTCCGAAGACGGAGATCTAGTTGAGATTGAAGTCCGCCTAATCGGGGAAGCTATCTTGATAAACATGATCAAGTGTCCTGATAAGGGCGAAGCTCCGGAGATTTAGGGATACGAGTGTATCCCAGACAGGCAAGCTATCTTGGATGTCAAGTGAGGAAGGCCTATAAAAAGAGGTTTTACCCTCAACTAAAGGTACACACAATTTTACTCCCGAAACCCTAGTTTCCTCTCTTCTCTCACATTCAGTCTCTGACTTAAGCATCGGAAGGGTATTCCGGCCGGACCCCGGCCGGGTAGCCTAACATTCTTTGAGTCTTGCACATGCTCGCATCGGAATCTTAAACGGCGCGACTTTCGGTGCCTAGCTTTCCTAAGGCGAAAACCTACCCCACCACACTTGGGATAAGTGAAGGTGTGCGCAAGCTGGCCCGGAGACCCGGTTATACAAAAACGCTTCGTTTTTATCAAAATCGATATAAATAAATGGAGTCATATTCAAAACTAGAGTGAAACGTCTCTCTCTCTCCTCTCTCTCTCTCTCTCTCTCTCTGGCAATTACAATCCTCAATTACAATCCCTATGCCAAGACAGCGCTCTCAAACCCAGCGTTGAAACCCATATATGAGCTATCATCGAATCTGAATTGGAGCAATTCTAATCAAACAATAAATTCATCAAATCCCCTTCATTAAAAAGCTCGCGTCTTTGTAATCAGAAACTAATTGTATTCACGAGAAAGAGAATCGAAAATTCCTGACCTTGTCGGATTGCTTTGGCCGGACGGATTGAATATACAGAGGGTACCGGATTGATTTCTGTAGCGTGGATATAACTGTATGTGTATGCCTATATATAACTGCTTCTTCGTGTAGGGCCGACTTGGCGGACAAAATATCGTTTCGATTGATCCCAAATGGGTTTTTAGGGTTTGAACCAGGCCCTCTGTTCCCAATAATGACGTTCTGTATCAAAATACGAGACGGGGCTGCACCTGGCTGATCTAAATGGTCTCGTCCGAGCTTAAAAATATAACGGTGTGTTCCAGTAACAAAAAATAAAAATTTATTTTTCTCAAACATCGATATAGGTCATTCTTTCACAACACATCACATAAAAAATCGTGAAAAATTAATTTTTTCAAAAAACTGGGTTAGTAGAACACCCCTAAGTATGATTCGAAGGTTCACTTGTATGAGATAATTTTTAATACAAAGAGTTGATTTTAGCAAATAGGTCGTAACCATTTCAAAAGTCTGTTTGTAATGCTACCTCTCATATTGAGTGGGATCTATATAGGGGAAATGACAAATAAGTGGGAAAAGGGGCAACCTATTACACTCTCATGACAAGGTTTTTGGCAATCACTTGATAGATGACAAGGAAAAAAATAATTCCACATAAGTGGCACTAGAAGATTGATTGACAAAATTACCCCTCAAGGTGAAAACGGTATAATATGAGTGCAATAATTTGATTTGAGAGTGCAACATAATTGCATTCAAGGTGCAACGGAAATGGACCCAGGGTGCAATGCTGTGAATCTATTTTCAGAAAGTTTGGTTTGACCACAAAATGGCAACCCCATCTGAACCAACAAGAGTGCAATGCTTTTGTTTGGGTGTGCAACACATTTACATATAAGGTGCAACGACAATGAACATAGGGTGCAATGTGAAAAATCTATTTCCAGAAAGTTTGATATGATCTCACACTAGCAACTCCAAATGAAGCAACATGGGTGCAATGATTTTTTTTTTTAGTGCAGGACAATTGTATTTAAGGTGCAACGCAAATGGACCCGAGGTGCAATGATGAGAATTTATTTCCAGAAAGTTTGGTTTGACCATACATTGGCAATTCCAGGGTGCAATGCTTTTGTTTTGGAGTGCAACACACTTACATGCAAGGTGCAATTAAAATGGACCCAGGGTGCAATTCTGAAAATCTATTTCCAGAAAGTTTTATTTTGACCTCACATGGGCAACTCCATTTGGATCTAACATGAGTGCAATGATTTTGTTTAAGAATACAACACAATTACATTTAAAGTGCAATATAAATGAATTCAAGGTGCATTCAAGGCCTAAGTAATATAGTCATATTCGGCACAAACTGAAGTTTGTCCAACTGGGTCTCCATTTCAAGGCCCCATTTCCACCCCTTGACAATTTTCGCGATAGCAGAGGCATTCAAAATTGGCTTCTTCAACCCACTCACCATTACATGGTCATCATGCCCAGTCTCCACTGATCTGATGCCCTTACCAGAGTAAATAACACTACCGGATTCATCTAAATACTATATAGCCCACTCACTGGAATCACACACTGTTCTTCCGTAAACAGTAATCTAGCAAAAGTAGGAATCTTTGTGAAAGGAAAACCCTAACTAGTTGAAAATTCGTAATGCAATAATCCTCAGAGAAAAAATGATGTTAGCAACCTAAAACAATTGTCGTTGGCCAGGGGTGTAGCAGAATTCGAACTAGGGTTTTTCCTGACAAGACACAAATTGTTGAGTATATACCCAGTAGTTCGTCTACGGCACAGTATGTGCAAATCAAGGGACGAGGTATGCAGGTCGGGGTGGTCGGTGGACGGTGATGGTGAGGCTCCGTTCGCAGATCGAGAGACGAGAAATGAAAGAGAGAGAGAGAGAGAGAGAAACTGAGATGAGAGCCCACTTGAGAGAGATGTATCAGGTTGAATCATTGATTTGGTGAGGGAAGAGGGGGTTAATTTGTGAAGAATTTTAAAGCCCAGGGTATTTTTGTCCGGGAATTTTTTCTACAGCATGAATCTAGAATTATTATTTCTCTACCCATCACCTAATGATATCCAAAAAGTGTCATGAAAGTGTAATATTTTGCCCTAATTACATCTAAACAGTCATTCCCCCAAATCAAAATCTATATACACGTGAGGTTCATATCATGTGAGGTGCATTACGAATATTTGTTGCATCCCAAAAAAATCCACTTGTAGAGCTTCGCGCACAGAAAAGTTATTAGAAACATCAAGTCGATCGGATATCATTAACTCTGTAGAAATCAAAATATTTTGCTATGTATTTTTCTCGTACAAAGCTGCAATATCTGATTAACTTGATTTTCTACGAGTCATTAAATACGTCAAGATAAGACAAAGTGAACTGTTCGAATCAGATTTATAAGAGAACTTTGCTACTGGTACAGATCCATTTGTACAGAACATGCACAAGTGGGTCTCAAGGTCCAACATGAACGATTCGAGCAGTTCAATCATCTTAGAATAATTTTCCGAGGGGCCCCACGAGAATCAGCTCCATCAGACGTGTGTAAGTGACTGATCCAAAAACCCCCGTTTCATTCAACTACTACGTCTGATGGAGCTGATTTCTCGCGGGGCCCCTCGGAAAAATATTCTAAGATGATTGAACGGCTCTGATCGTTTGTGTGAGACCCACAAGTGGGTTCTCGAGACCCATTTGTACATGGTCTATACAAAATGGATTTGTACCCCTTGATTTGTCGTTTATAAGAGATGGGCGAGGCACGTAGCTCGCACAACAAGCTCCCCGATTTTGATTTAATTTTAATTTATTTTTACCAATAAAAAATCAAAGCACATCTGGACCATCCAAAACACGATCGGATAACCGAGGGGTGCACTGCAAAAATAAGCAATATGGATATATATATAGAAAACTTCTAGTCCACACCTCCCGAAAATAAGAAAAAATTAATTTTTTTTGTGTTGCAAATTATTTTTGGAAAATCCGAGCCGTCCAATGTGTTCAGAAGGTGTTTTCAAGGGTCCACGCGAGAAATCTTCAAAAAAAAATACCGGGAAGGGCTTGATCCAAGCAGTTTTCGCAAAAACTGTAAATATAAAATTTTTGCGAAAACTGCTTGGATCAAGCCCTTCTCGGTATTGTTTTTTGAAGATTTTCCGCGTGGACCCTTGAAAACACCTTCTGAACACATTGGACGGATCGGATTTTCAAAAAAATATTTGGATCATGGAGGTCCGGAAACGGGATTCCCGTTTTAGAAGTGTTCTCTCTCTCTCTCTCTCTATAAAATATATATATATACGACAATGATCTCCTAAGGACTCCCTTAGGAGATTTCTGTGCGGACGAAGCCTTTCCGGATCAAATTTTGACGATCCGAACCGCTATTTATCGAAAACTGTATGGATCAAGCCCTTTCGGGTATTTTTTTTTGAAGATTTCCCGCATGGACCTTGGAAAACGCATTTTAAAAACATTGAGCGGTTCGGATCGTCAAAATTTGATCCGGAAAGTTGAAAAATGTCTTGGTCCGCACGAAATTTTGTATAAGGGAGCCCTTAGGAGATCGGCTTCCTATATATATATATATATTATAGTTCTCGATTAGCTCTATCATATAAAATTTTCAAAATCATGAAAAACATTATAGAGTGAATGATATACTATGCAATTGGAAAATGACCCGAATTTCAAAAATAGACAAATAAAATGGTATGAAAGGAGTAGAATTTGTGGACTTTTTAGGCTAATTAATAATTCGTTTTTCTAACTTTATCATTAAATATCTCTCCAACTACATTTGGTTCAAATATCAATTAATATGTCCCCAAAAAAGGAAAATTTCAGGTTACCATACAATACCAATTTTTTTTTTTTTTAGTTTAATTTAATATGATGACCAAAAATTGCTTCTCTAGTTTTTTTTGTGGGTTGCTTCTCTAGTTGCCATACAGCAATTTCTGTTATTTATTTTTTTTTCTTTTTTGGTTTAACAAAAAGCAATTTCGTTTAAATTTAGTGCTATTACTTTTTCATCGTTAAAAAACAAGAGGTATTTTGAAATACCTCATTTAAGAGAGAGAGAGAGAGGGTACCAAAGCTCGAACCCAGGACGCGGCGCATGACACCACAAGGATGCCACCACCGCGAAGTTCGCAGCTTCGGTGCCGTGAAGGGCTTTAATAGCTTATTTATAGTATGTAAACTTCTCCGTCTCTCTCTCCCCTTCGCGCGCTCTCTCTCTCTCTCTCTCTCTCTCTCTCTCTCTCCCTCCGCTCTCAGCAATAATCCTTCTGCTGCTGCTCTCTCTCTCTCTCTCTCTCTCTCTCCCCTCCGCTCTCAGCAATAATCCTTCTGCTGCTGCTTCTCTCTCTCTCTCTCTCTCTCTCTCCTACTGCTTGTCAGTCGGTCAGTCCAGTGAACAATGATCCTTCGTCCACCATCAATCTCCACCTTCAACCCCAACACTCGTTTCTCCTCCAATCGAGCTCCGTTTCCTAAACCCACCACGAAAATCTTAAATTGCAACGTTAAACAAGGTCAAGGCTCCCACGATTCGTCTCTTGTACGCGATGAATCAAAGGATAGACTCGTCGAATTTGAATCGATGACATTGGATAACTTGTGCGGGCCCAGATTATGCTGTTGTGGAAGAAGACGGTTGATTGGAGCTACTATTGGAACCACGTTATTGTCTATTCCTCCGTCTAACGCTTCCCCTTCTCTTCCCGATCCCACGGTTAGTTGCAGTACTCCCTCCCTCCTTTCTCATTTTTTTCATATTACTATAGCTGAGGTATTCGGTCCAGCTTACACGCTCTGTCCTCTAGCGGGTAATTAAGTCGGGGCAATGCTCCAAGCCTCCAATGGACTGGTCTCAAACTAGTTGAGAGGTTTCGAAACGGAAATCCCACCTCCCAACCGAAATCTTAGGAGGGAGCAAACTCTAAGCACAGGCCAACCCTTGGGTTGTACACCCTCTCTCTATGATATGACATATACAATCCAATATACCAACAGATTATGCATTTTGGCAAATGACCTGGGTTCACTTGATTATTTTTCTTGTGTAGGAAATAGTCAAATAGGCGAGGCAACAATGATGTCAAGCTAGCCATAATTTCATTGATTCATTTGCACAACTAATTACAAATTACAACAGGTAGGTAGGGCTGATAAATGAAGCAAACAAGCCGAACTGTTGATTGTTCAGGTTGATTTGAAAACTTAGCGAGCTTTAAAAATACATTCGAGTTTGGATTGTTTATGAGATTAATCAATCTCAAACAAGCTTTGAATCGAGCTGTTTACGAACCATTCTCGAGTAGTTTGAATTTTCTAAACATCATTAGTCAGCCGAGCTGAGCAATAGTATGCTCGAGCTTGGTTCGAATGCTTAATGAGCTCCAAAAAGATGGTCAAGGTTTTTTTTTTTTTTTTTCTGTAACAGACCGATTATAAACGAGCCTTCAAAAGCAAGCCCGTGCTCGAACTAAAACAATTTGGTTTGTTTATCAGCCTTAACTACACACTTTATATATATATATATATATATTTTTTGATCGGCAGCCTTAACTACACACTTATAAGAAGAATGTATAATTATCTTAATTGCTTATTTACAGAACACAAAAATAAGCTAGTTCTCTTTGGTGATCACTAGCTTGTTTTCGTACAAGGTCGGTGTTTTTCAATTGTTGTGCAGTGATGGAAAAACTCAATCATGAGTTCATGACAAGCTGGTTGTTTTTGTGCATGTAAGAATTAAGGTGCGCTGCCCAGCCTCCACCAAGAAATATTATCTGTTATGGCCTGCTCAAAGCTGGCAATATAGGTTGTCCTTATGGGCTCAAGGCCTCTAAAGGTTTCTCCAAGTCTGAAATGTTACGGTTCAAGGAGGCTTGACCCTGGCACTAATGACCCAGCCTCCACCTGGAAGTACTATATATCCTCTGAAGCCTAATCCACTATTTGGCTTCATGAGTTTGTCCTTTGGGTCTCAAGCCCAAAAGGCACCTCCAAGTTTGAAAGGATCCTGTTCTGTCCTGTAAGTCTATTCATCAGCACTAGATGAGTGTTCCAATCGCCAAAATAGTGAATGCTCGTAATACACCCAGCAATTTGGGCAGAGTGGTGTCCATACTGTAACACGAGCGTTCAGACTGCATAGGTCATACTCTAACATCACATTATTGCTCGCAAACCATAGACACTATGTTTGATTGTATACAAAGTGGATGCATTTCTTGAGTGGCAAAGCATCAGAATGACGTATTTTTATACAGGCTATGCTGAACAGCATTCACCCTCCTAGACCGGATTGGTACGAGGAATTGTACGCATCAGTTCAGGATAAGGGCATGATGCCATATGAGGCACAGGTTAGTCCCATTTCGATTATGAGATCAGGGTCTACAGGCATTGAGTGTGCCGTCTTCTAGTTAGAGCAATTTCAAGCACGCACCTCTCTAATCTGCACCTGTTGTTTGGTAAGGTTGCAAGTTATAAGTCACAGATCTTTGCAAACATGAGGGGAAAGGCTGAGACTGTGCTGGAGATTGGGATCGGGACCGGTCCTAATCTCAAGTATTATGCTGGTGATAATAGTGGTGTTCGTGTTTTTGGAATGGATCCCAACAGAAAGATGGAGAAGTATGCACAAGCAGCGGCATTGAATGCTGGCCTACCTCCGGCAGATTTCAAGTTCATCCATGCGGTAGTTTGTCCTTCCCACACAATTGAATCTCGCGTTATTTCCAATGATGATATTTATTTTCCTAAAAGTTATGAAGCTATGGATCCTAGTTATCTTACAAGATTGCCTAAGATGCTTTGACGGTTGCACCTGGAAAACTAATAATTTTGACAGTTCAGCTTTGTGAAATTGTATATGGTGTTTTGTAGGTTTCTTGCTGTGACTAGCAATGTAGATTGAAAAATATAGACCATGTCTTTAATCATTTTGACAATCTAATCATTATTTTCCCTGTAGAAACATGGATATTTTTTTTGGGTAGTGACATGGTATCTCGATTGCCGAATAGAATGAGTTACAGCATTTTAGAAGATTCATAAATTTTGGTAGGTACTAATACATGTTAAACAAAGTTTTTTTTACTTTTGTTGTCAATCTACAACTATGTATTGGTGCTTCAGTCCTTTTTCCTCGATGGGAGGCATGATTAGCAGTGTCCTACTCTATTTATTGGACATTTCGCCTTGGTTATGTAGTGATCAGTAAATTTATATGTGAAGCTGAAAGGTTGTTCTCTAAGACTGATTTTGTTGATTTTGCGCAGGTTGCAGAGTCTTTGCCATTACCTAATGCTTCTGTTGATGCAGTTGTTGGAACACTTGTGCTATGTTCGGTAAAAGACGTTGATATGGCACTAAAAGGTATATGAGCTAGCATGAACTTCAGTTTCTTTTTTGTTAATCTATTTAACGGGCAGAAGTTCATCAGGGACCTTATATTCACAGAGGATTATCGTCTGAATGGAAGTTGACAGACCATACTACCTCCACGTACGTGTTCAAGTGCACCGCTTAATAGTATGACTTGCAAGTAGGGCTGTAAATGAGCCGAGCGGCTTGTGGCTCGGCTTGGAATGAGCTCTTTCGAACTCTAACGAGCTCTGAGCCATTACTTTCAGCTCGTTACATAATCGAGCCGAGCTCAAGCCTCAAGAAGCTCGGCTCGAGCAAGCTCACGAGCTGCTGCATATACATACTTGCATGCATATTCATATGTTTACACACATAAATGCCATGTGATGTACGCTTCCCTACATGTGCTGCCATGTGGCAGCGCACAGCGCTTGGTGGGGACTGGGGAGGATGAAGTCGAATGCTCTGGCACCTTTTAATAGAGTGGAATGCAATTCTTTTACTTCTTCTTCCGATGGGGGACTACTCTCAAAGTAGAGTTTTTTGCTTTGCTTGTTTTTGTCTTAGTCCCACATCGCTCAACTTGGGGAACTTACTAGAGGATCCCGTACAAATAATAAGGAACCCATCCTTCAACCCTTTGTCCACTGCTTGAACCCAGCATACTCGAGCCATGCTCGAGCCTTGGCAAAATTAATCGAGTCGAGCTCGGGCCATATAGTCTCAAGCTCATCACGAGCTCAAGCCGAGCTCAAACAGCCCGACGCTCGGCTCGGCTTGGCTCGTTTACAGCCCTACTTGCAAGTAATGAACATGTTATTCTGCATATTAAGCTCTTTGATCGACTGAAAAGAAGGCAGACATCAAAGAATAGCATTTTTTTTTTTGATCGGCATCAAAGAATAGCATATAATGGCTGAACTTTGACGTTTGGCTATGCATTTAAAAAATTAAAAGCATGCACATAATTGGTCGAAGTCCAAGTTATTTAAAATCAAGCAGGGTCTGAAATGTCTATTTATAGGTGGTTATGTGGGTATTTAAAGTGTCATGACTGATAATTCCCAAACTGCTTTGCAAACCAGTCTATAGTATCGTACTATGACCTAGTTTCCCAACATTTGGTTGTTAACTATTGATGGAACGAAGTCTGTAGTATCTAATCAAGTAATTCTGTGTCGAATGCAAGTCACTTTTATTAGGAAGACTAATGTTTGGTAAATGCACAGAGGTGATGAGGGTGCTTAAACCTGGTGGGCTTTACTTGTTTGTGGAGCATGTCGCTGGAAAAGGTATGGAAACTGAACATCTTGATACATGCACTGCACAAGAACTATCTGATAGTTCTTTATTTCAAGTCCGAACTCCCTTGCACCGTCACGCCCCCTTTGTTGAGTTGGTCCATATTGAACATGGAATTGCTTACACTTTCCCGTTATTTTGGTTGGATAGATGGAACGGTGATCAGATTTGTACAGGGTGTTCTCGATCCTCTTCAGCAAACAGTTGCTGATGGGTGTCACCTCACCAGGACAACTGGAAAGTACATATCCGAAGCAGGGTTTTCTGACGTTGACCTGAACATGGTTTTCGTGTCTAATGCCTATTATTTAAGCCCTCATGTTTACGGAATTGCTTGCAAGTAGATGAAAAGCAGAAAGACTTGGCATTCAAAGCAGGGCTGCACTTGTCAAAAGAACATAATTCGTGGTAACTCTACAGTTTGGTGATGCTGAACACGACTTGTAGCTTGTCGATAGTCAGTTTACGATTACATAGTAGTCAAATCACGGAGTTTGATTCAAGGAAGTTTCAGAGCGTCGGCATTGTTGGTTGTTCTCATATTTTGAAAAAATGGATGAAAAATCCTAGATCGCCTAGGTTTTATAATTTGCTAGGTTATTTTATCTCAATAAAAAAATAACATCAATCAATTATGAACCAATCACAAAGAAAAAACAATTAAACAGATGAACACCAGATATACGTGGAAAATCCCAATACGGTTAAAAACCACGGGAAGGAATCAAACACTATAAAATCATTGTGTAGTTACAAGTAATCTTACCCTACGATTTGAATCACTCACAATCGCTCTAAGATGTACTTGTCGAATCCTCGTACACCACACCCAGTATTTGATTGACGCTGCCTCGAATCCTCGAGCCTTCCAAACGTTCTTCCGGAAATCCACCGGAAACCAACTTGATTATTGATTGATGTAGAAACCTCTTGAAACTTTGATTAAAGTTCCATCGATCTTGTGCTTCAAGATTCACTCTCGATACTCTAGGGTTTTGTGGCTTTGAAAACAAGCGGCTCTAATATTCTTTTTCAGCCGATACCCTAGATCTAAAACCGTGATGTTTTTATAGAAGATGTCATTCCGATCAATCGCATCATAGTCGATTGATCGGACTATTGTAGATCCGATTCTTTTGGAGCTGCCGATTAAAAATCCGATTGATCCTTTTATCAATCCACATGCTCTAAAGAACGTACACCATGTGCAACCTGGAGCCTGTGATCAATTGGAGATACCCGACAAATAAATCGATCGATCCCATAATCCATCTTCCTGTTCTAAGTGCACTATATTGATCGGTAACAAACGACTAACACAATAATTCTCAAATTACATAAAAAAAGATATTCCTTACACTCTAATCCTATACAGACTCCTACTTAGAAAATTACAACTCGTTATCAATATGTGTTTTGTCACATGGAATGGAATTGCCAAAACAAGACGACTCCGGAATTTGGTCCTTACAATCCGGAATTTGGTCCTTACAATCCGGAATTTGGTCCTTACAATGGATATTGTTATGATATTACTTATGTATAAATGCACTTATGGCCTGGAGATATTGCGGCATGTTCACCTATAAAGGTAGGTCGTCTTATAGGAGGTTTGTACTTCATTCTTGTAAATCTGTTTGGCTGGTCAAGATAGTATTTAGTTGCTACTCAATCAACTAGTTTTTAGTCATGTAATGATTCAGCATTTGAGTCCTTTTCTTTTTGTTTCTTTGTAAAAGATTGTTATCTCCACTTTTTTTGGTTAAATTCCACGGAGACCACCTAACGTTTGAAAACATCCAAACACACCCTCTCATCCATCCAAAATGGAAAAAACCCCTTACGCCGTTAACGGAATGACAAAAATGACTATAATACCCTTTAAAAATCATCCACACCCACGCCCCTCATCTATGAAAATCACCCATACTCACCCCCCGTCTTTTTTCTTTTTTTTTTCGAAGAGTGTTTACAAAGATTTTCTATTTTCAAAAAACAAAAATTAGGTGAATGTTTTTGTTTTCAAAATTTGAGTGTGCTTGTTTTTTCCCCGAAATTTTAATATTTTTTTTTCTCTAAATATGCATATTTGTTTCATTTAAAAAAATAGGTATATTTTTTTTAAAAAAATGGAAACAAAAAAAATACAACTAATAAAAATGAAACAAATAAATCTAAATTGTTTTTGAAAATGAAACTGTTTATAAACACATTGAGAACAAATATACCCCTTTAAAATAAATACACTTTAATTTTTTAAAACAAAATAAATACACCTAAAGAAAATTTAAAAATAAATGGGTTCTAAATGTGTTTTTGTTTTTGTTTTTGTTCATCAGTATGCAAGAATTAATCAAGGGCATTTTGGTCTAAAAATGTCGAAATTAATGATTTTTTTCCAGGTGCAAACGGCTACACTAACGGAAGGGGTCTGAATGGCTAACGGTGAAAGATGAGGGGGTTTGTCTGGACATTTTTAAAAGTTAAGGGGTCTCTGTGGAAAAATGTGATAGATGAAGGGGTCTCCGTGGAATTTAACTACTTTTTCTGTGTGAGTGTGTGGAGATAACGATGCCGCAGCGACAATCTTTAACAAAGAAACAAATGTCTCCACTGTTGCTTGACCATCCAAATGTCTTCTTTGGTCGTTAGTTTGTTGGGTTCATAAAACAAAATGCCCAAACCAATTGAATCCTTCAATTCGATTTTTGATTTCAATACCCATTTGTTGTCCTTTAGTACCCGTAGGCCATAACCCTTCTGCTTATTTTCCGAATGCATCAAATGGAAAGGTAAACTTCGGGAAATGATTTTCACACCTTTTTTTTTAATTTTATTATAAGTATACTCCTTTTTTGTCTTTTACTAAAGTATGATGTGTAAAATTTTCACTACAAGCCCCCCAATTCCGTGTTTGATTAGGTATTTGACAAATGTTGCCAATACTACCTTCTCATGATTGACCCTCGTAAGCTTCCTACTTGTCTTTGTAACTTGTTCCTATTAGATCTTGGATTCATTATATACTAGCATGAACCCGTGCTATGCACGGAGACACGAAATAAAATGATGTGTTTTTTCTTTTTTGATTAGCTAAAAAATTGTACTTTCAAGTACAAAGTTTATTTAATTATTGGATCACTTAGATAAAAAAAAAAAGTATAACAATTCTATTTTCTATGTACTCCTCTTGACTCTAATCTTCCATGGTGATTGATTCTCCTATAAAATCATAATCTATATCTGTGACTTTTCGACAAAATAATTGGTTAAACACCTTGAAAAAAATTAGGAGAAGTATAGAAATATAAAAGTTAACTTAGATTACCATCTTTAAGTATGCAAATTATGCAGCAACTTTCATAGAATAGTTAATTGCCCAGTGTTAGCAGAAAACCCGTGCAATGCATGGCATGAGAGAACTACTGTAGCGATACTTGAAAATTATTGCTACCTAAAAATTACACATACCTACATTTTAGCCATAATTTTCAAGTCTCAAGCCAAATTATTGTAGCGGAATAGTTGTGCTAATGTGCTATGCGCACATGATGATTAAAAAGAAAATGCATTAGAATTTTAGCCATAATTCTCAAGTCTTAAGAAAAATTATTCTTGCGAAATACCCATGCTAATGTGATATACACATGATGATTAAAGAGAAAATGCATTAGAAGTAGATTGAAGAAAAAAAAATTCCCTTGCCAAAACATAACCTATAATTCTCTTTTATAATGAATACAAATAGGAGGGGAAAACTTTTGCTTCTATATATGTGCGTGAGAAAAACTATGAAAACAGAAATGTATGGAAGACTTAAAATTTGCTGAGCCTGTCATCTTCCATAACTACTAATAGTTAATTAGTCAAAACCAAAAATAAAAACAATTCAAGTGCACACACTAAAAAAAATATTTATCCATGGTTTTGAATTTTTTAACACAAGTTCACACGCTAAAAAAAAAATTATATCTCAAAAATTTCGACTTATTAGTGTAAATTGTAAAAACTTATAATCATTCATCACATTTACTAAAACTCAAGAAAAGTAAAATAAATATATTTGAAACTTAACCCAACAATTAAAATTGTCATTATGAAATTTCCAATGCCTCCCATTGCAAAATCTAAAAATTAAAGCACGATTGTTTGCACATAAAAAGTTAGAGTGCAAACTAATTGCATATGAAAAGCAATGAAGATGTACTTGAGGCTCGATCTACATACCTATAAAGGATAAAAACTAACGTCATACTAAAAGTTAAGAACATTTCTGGTTTGCTGTTTCACTCAAGTATTTGTATAGACTTAATAGTAAGATTTTAGAAATGATAGTATTTAGAGGGGAAAATCTTACATTTCCTTTCTATTTTTATTTTTTTAAACCACAAATCACAACAAATTGGTAATTTTTATAAAGATTTTTAAATTTGGACTTTCAATTTTATTAGACAACTTTCGCTTCCATTATGGGAATAAATTGAAGTGTTTGAATTGAGAAAGATTGAGATTTTTGGATTTGAAATTCGAAAATGATTTCTTAGGACATGTGTAATCAAATCTCACATGTGTTGCTTGAAAACCTCAATCACAATCCATTTACTTCATGCCACTTGTCGCGATTGTAACCCTTCTCATCCCATAAAGGAAGGGATGAATCCCTTGTTTTTTATTTTGTCAATATTTCATGGTGTTCAGGTTGATTTATGCGGGCCTCCACTAGTTTTTAGCAATCAATTAAATCTCAGAGCAAATACTTGTATCAACTAATCTCATAAGAATTAATAGCATCTGAGAGGTTTCAAGCATGAGATCATAAGAAAAAGCAAACCCTCCTAGATCTTAATCGTCAAGTAAACCCCTTGGGGTTTATCAAAATAGCAAGATTTGCAGACTCTTTTTGACTTTCTTTAATGATCGGTACTGTTTAGTTTTTAATAACACTATGATTAGTGGTTACTGATTAATATTCACTAACAAATGTTATTTGAATAAAATGATTATTGAATAAAATGGTATTTTTTTTAATAAAATGATATTTTGTAATAACTCAATTTTGTTGCGAGACTACCTAAAAAATGGAACTACAAGACAGAGAGCCGGTGAATATTTGAATAAAATGATTATTGTAAAACAGATGTTACTTTTTTCAAAAAGTTCTTTTTCAGCTACTTCTTGTCATCACACAAATTTGATGATCAGTATCCAAAGATCATAAATTTTCTTGTCAACCTAAAAAATATATTGTTCTTACTTTTTTAGTTATCATGTACATTAAATTGCTTTTTTGTTATATATGTGCTTACGCATTTATATTGTTCTCTGAAGAGCTTTCTTTCATTACCAAAAATAGAAGTTCATCACCAAAAAAAGAGGTATTTTAAAATACCTCAATTTGGTGATTTTCACTAAACAATACCAAGGCTCGAACTCACGACATGACATGTGACATCACAAGAAAAGTGCCACCACCACCGAATTCAAAGCTCTGGTGATGTAGAAAGCTTTGATAATTTATTTATAGTATAATCAAGGGTGTTTGGCATCTTATTTATAGAATAGAGTTGCTAACAATAATGCTCAAATAAAAAAATATTAAGTGAATGAGAAAAATTAATAGAGAAAGCAAATAAAATAATTAATCTGCGCAACAAAAAAAATGAGATAAGGGAGAGAGATATCACACAGAGATGTATAGTGGTTCGGTCCAAGCTTTGTCAACTGCTCAATAGGGGTGCACACGGTCCGGATTGGACCGGTTCCCTTGAAATCCAGTAACCGGGCCATTCCGACCAGTTCTAGAAAATTAAGAACCAAAACCTAACCAATACACATATAGAACCTGTCCAGATCCAAACCGCAAGACTGGACCGGTTTTGGTTCGGTTCCGGTTCTATTCGATTAAGGAACACTTTATCATAACACGAGAGAGAGAGAGAGAGAGAGAGAGAGAGAGAGAGAGAGAGAGAGAGAGAGAGAGAGAGAGAGAGAGAGAGAGAGAGAGAGAGAGCAACTAAGAATGCCACCGGTTAAATAGTTTTAAGGTTGGAAGAGATTAAGAGATATTGTAAAGAAATAGGAAAGGAAGAAAAAATTAGGAAGCAGATTGAGATTAGAGAATAAGAGAATTGGGTTTTCCGTTGAGTAACAATCGTGAAATTAAGGTGGAACAAAAGAAAATTGAAACTGGTAATTTGTTATTACTAGATTATATAGTAATATATTAAAAACTTTTAACAAAATAAATTTTTATTCTAAATAGACATAAAAGAATATCTTACTAGAAAAAAAAAACCAAATCAAGATAAATAATTTTGTACATGTATAAATATATTAGTAATATATCTAATATTAATGCTATACGGTCCGGTTAGGTTCTAACCGTGGTTCTTAAATTGAGAACCAGTAACCGAACCATAATTACTGGTTCTTAGTTTTTTTTAACCATAACCAGACCAATGAACCGTAGAACCTAACCAAATAGACCGGTTCGGTCCGGATCGGATCGGTTTGGCGGTTATATCGGTTTTTTTGTGTTTTTTGCAGCTACTGCTCAACCTAGTCCACTGGCCTAAGGAGTTGTTGTTTTACTAATCAAACAACCATCTTCTGGTGCTGACTTTACCGTGAACTTTCCCGAGGAGTTAGCCGAACCGCTAGAGTTTATCCCCAAACTCTGAAAACCAAGTTGTTAGAACTCTTAACTAGCTCTGAAAGAAACCCCAAACTACAGAGGATATGAAATCTTTCTTACAAGGATGAAAATATAAAGTACAGAAACTTCTCTCTCTCAAATAGAGAGAACAGATCGAGCCGGCTCTGGGCTAAAGTCCGTAAAGCAACCGCTTTAAGCCTCCAAATTTTGTCTAATTTTTGGGCCCCCCCAATAATATAGGTCCATATAGTTACTAGGTATCAATAAAAAAATTAAGTTTAATTTGTCTAAAAAATTTGAGGGCCTAATTTAAAATAAGGCCCAAATGTAATCTTGAAGATATTTTGAAAAGAGATGAGCTTTCTGATATTAATGAGAAGGATTATGTTCGGAATTGAAAGTCTTGAGAGAAATTTTACCAAAAGAGCTAAGAAAGCCCATTGATGTGCTCAATTACTTGAAGACAATGGATAGTTTATTTTTCTGAATGTGTGAATTGCGTACAGAATACTGTTGACTATTCCGATTTACAGTTGCCTCTGGTGAAGAGTTTTTTTGAAGTTAAAGTTGATCAAAACTTATCTTAGGTCGATGATGTCACAAGAGAGACCGAACGGATTGGCTATGTTGTCTATTGAAAAGGCTATGGTGGAGAAACTTCATTATGCAAGTTTAATTAGTACTTTTGCTGCTAAAAACGCGAGAAGAGTAATCTTTAAATGACAATTTTTAATGTATTGTAATGGCTATTGATTATGGGTACTTATGGTCTCAAATTATTGCATTGCCTTTCTTATGAATGTTTTTTCTTTCTCAAGTATCATTAACTATGCAAAAAAGATTGAAAGCCCATTTTTTTTTTCCATTAAAAAGTTCGCTTTAAGCCTCAAGAACTTAGAGCCGGCCCTGAGAGTGAATATGAAATTTTCTAGCTCACAGAAATCTCTCCAAGAAATATGGCAATGAAAGTGTTTGAGTAAAGAAGATGTGCTCTATTGCTCTCTGTTTTGATAGATGAGTTGGTTGATTCCTTCATATGCCGAAGCACTGCTTTTATAGGGAAAATAACTAAACGTTGAAATAGACCCATTGAGCAATGAATCCCATCTTCGACAAATCATGATCTTCCTTTCCTTAATATAACAGTAGTGACCGTTGAGTGAAATCTTCCATGTAATTAATCTACAACGTTCACAAGACTTAAAAGGAAGAATCAGAAATCAATATTAAGGAGATTTAAAGAACCGGATGACCAATAAGGAAAAATGTTACCTGCCCAATTTTATTTCCTTTCCGCCGCTGGAAATTAGAAGAGCACGTGGTATTAATCTGCAAGTGCACTAGGAATGTGCCAAATGCCAATAGATGAAATGCTTATGTGGGCCAAGGTTTATAAAATAAAAATTTCTTAATGGGTCACGTTCACAATGGCAGTAGGCCAAGGGAAATTTTCTCTTGTACACTAGTTTTTTGTTTTTTTCTTTTTAGAATAGAGAGAAAATATTATTAATCACTGAGCAATGCCGATACAATAGACATTAAATGATGCAACCGATCAGAACGCAAGGAGACCTGCAACGCCATCACATCTTGTAATGCATTAATAATAAATAAGTCTTACAATAATATCCAAAAAGGAAAATACATAATTCCTCGTGCCAAATACAATTATCCTCTACAGGGTTAACTAGGGATTCTCTACTGCATTGCATGACCGTCCATCCCGGCGGTGTCCTGCTCTACTCTGTAGGCGTTCAAGCCATAGTATTCCTCTTGTCCATCTCTATAGTCTGGCATAATACGTCAGAGTCGTAGAGTAACATCGTGATATTATGCCAGGGTTACACAAGTACAACATCGTCAGCGTAACACCCAGTAGACAATTCTACCCAAACCTTAACTAGCAATTCCAGAACAATAAGGTAATGATAAGTAAAGTGAAGTAAAGCAGACTTTCATCAACAGTGCTCATGAGTGCAATATGTCAGTGTCAATGCAGATCAGAGTATAACATGCGCAAATAAACAGTGTCTCGTGTAGCACAAATAGACAATGTCTCGTACTATCTTTTCGATGTCGGCATTCTTCTTCAAATTTCATCCATGTCAATATCTCCCATCACTCGAAAGTTATTGGTCCGTTTCCGTCTCCTTTCAACTGACGACACCAACCTTTCCGCTTGAGGTCCCGGCTATCTTGTATCCAAGCGCACACTAACAAGATACAAGGTCCGTCCACCCGCGACTCACACGAACATAGTCCCGGTTGTCTTGTCATCATGGCGCACGCTAACATGATGATACAAAGTCCGTCTACTATGTTGTTGTGCATGTTTAGCCCTAACCACCAAGTTTACTCCACAAAGTTGGGGCGACACTCTCACTGCACTTCCTGAATGTTTTTTATGACCCTCCAATGTGTTTAAAACGTGGTTTTAATGGTCCATGCAAGAAATCATCAAAAAAAAAACTGGGAAGGGCTTGATCGAAGAAGTTTTTCATAAAACTGTATGTGTACAGTTTTGTGGAAAATCGCTCCGATCAAGTCCTTCCCAGTATTTATATATACGAAAATCTTTTAGTCAGGGATCCCTGGCTATGGTTAAAGTCAGGATCTCACCTTTCCCGATTGAATTTTGATGATCCGAACCGTCCAATGTGTTCAGAATGTGTTTTTAAGGGTTACCGCGAGGAATCGTTGAAAAAAATGACCGGAAAGGGCTTCATCCGAGCAGTTTTTCATAAGATATATATCTACGGTTTGTATGAAAAGTTGCTCGGATGAAGCCCTTCCCGGTCATTTTTTTTTATGATTCCTCGCTGGGACCATTAAAAACATGTTCTAAATACATTGAATGGTTCGGATCATCAAAATTCGATCGGAAAAGGTGAGGTCATGACTTTAAGCAAAGTCAGGGATCCCTGACCAGAAGTGGAACCATATACGGAAATCTTCTAGTCATGATTTTATAGAACTGGAACCATATATATATACTTATTTTATTTGTAAAATTCTCACGGTCCGATTCGGTTTATCCACGATTTTTTTAATGAAAATCCATGGATCGAACAACGAGTCACGGTTTTCTAATTTTTTAATCCTTGTCCGGACCATTAATCTACGGAACCAATCCAAAACCTACGATCCAGTTAGGATTCGAGGTTCAAGGGTTTTTTTTATTTTTACGGCCATTGGAACCACTCTCTTGTCTATTCTTCCTTTCCATATTTCTTTCACTTGAATCACGATCCCTTGGTAGCAAATGCTTGTGCTCATTGGGTATTTGGCAAATGTTGACAAGACAACTTTCTCATGATTGACCGTTGTAATCTTCCTTCTTGTTTTTGTAACTTTTTCCTATCGGATCTTTGGTTCCTTAGATATATTCCTCATCTCAAAAAAGGAGGGGATCAACATCCCTTGTTTTTTATTTTTTCAATCAATTAAATCTCAGAGCAAATACTTGTATCAACTAATCTCATAAGAATTAATAGCATTTAAGGGGTTTCAAGCATGAGATCATAAGAAAAAGCAAACCCTCATGGATCTGATTGTCAAGTAAACCCCTTGGGGGTTATCAACATAACAAGATTTGCAGACTCTTTTTGACTTTCATTAATGATTAGTACTGTTTAGTTTTGAATAACACTATGATTAATAATTAATATTCGAGTAACATAAATATAATTTTATCGTTTACCATTGTCGTTTTATTGGTTTACTATGATTGTCTGAAAATACCTTTTTAGGTATCATATAGCAATTTCTTTACTTATCAATTTATCATTTTATAAATCAAAATGCATGTTTTGTTAAATATGAAAATCAGAAAAACAAATTTGTTGTTACGCGGAGTTTTTTTTTATAAAAAGAAAGGAGGTATTTTGTAATAACTCAATTTTGTTGCAAGGATACATAAAAATGGAACTACAAGACGGAGAGCCGATGAATATTTGAATAAAACGATTATTGTAAAACAAATGTTATTTTTTTCAAAAAGTTCTTTTTCGGTTAGTTCTTGTCATCACACAAATTTGATGATCGGTATCGGACGATCATAAATTTGATGATCGGTATCCGAAGATCATAAATTTTCGTAATGATAAAACAATGTTGTTTTTTAGTTTAGTATGCCAACCCAAAAAATATACTGTACTTACTTTTTTAGTTATCATGTACATTAACTTGTTTTTTTGTTATGTGCTTACGGATTTATATTGTTCTCAGAAGAGTTTTCTTTCATTACCAAAAATAGAAGTTCATCGCCAAAAATACGAGGTATTTTAAAATACCTCAATTGGGTAATTTGTCACTAAACAATACCAAGGCTCGAACTCACGACGTTGCATGTGACATCCCAAGAAAAGGGCCACCACCGCTGAATTCAAAGCTCTAGTGACGTAGAAAACTTTGATAATTTATTTATAGTCTAATCAAGGGTGTTTAGCATCTTATTTTTTTGCATTTTCATTTTCTGTTTTTTAGGTTTTGAATGTTTGGGTGTATTCCACGAAAACTCGCTCTGGGATAATGAGTTGTCCATTTTGATGTTTAGACACGAGAAGCCAAAAGTAGGGCAGAAGGAGCTTTTTGACTTCTTATTTTTCACTTTTCCCATTTTGATTAACTAAAAAACATACAAAATGTATGATGCTTATATTTCCCAAATAGTATTCATTTTACAAAATGCATTTTACAAAATGCATTTTACACATTTCTCCCAAATATTTTATAAGTTTTAATATACATTATGACATAATTTGAAAAGCTAAAAAGCCAAAAAATAAAAATGAGCCACCCAAACACCCCACTCGTGCAGAGTATAAACTACTAAAAATAGGGAGCCATATATCTTTTTCTCTCTCACTCCCACCATTATATTTGTATTTTCACCTCATTTTTTAATGTTGCAACTAGATAATAGCTTAGCTAAAGGAAAAAATCCGGAGTGGATTAAGTAAAAATTGTGGGTTTCCTGCTTGAAGTTGGTGACCTGCCACCAGATTGACCATTCGGCTTTATTTTGTGGTAAGTATTCACATTTTTTTGTGGCAAATACTGCTTTATTATGTGGTAAGTATTCACTTATTTTGTGGTAAGTATTCCCAGTGTTCGTGGTAAGTAAATGGAGGGAAAACCACAAAACTATCTCGTTTTTGTCAATTCCACCCTATTTTGTGTGTGTGGTTTTGATCCAATGACTCAAATTCATCCATTTTTTTTTATCTAAGGACTTAGATTTAGTGGAGTATCAATGCCCCAATACCATATTGGGGCATCATAGAAAAACCAGCAAAAATATCGTACTATGCACGGGCGCTGAATTTAGTATATATAGTTAAATGTTTGTACACATAATTCGAATACCAATTGAAGCATTAAAATTGGTTAAATTACCCATGCTATGTATAGAAAGAAAATTAGATCTCTTTAGCCCGCTTAATCCATGACACAATCAAATTAACTTCAATATTTATCACATTTCAACATAATGATTGTCTCGAAAGCCTGGGCATCTTCTTTTTGTTAATATAATGAATGTGACCTACAAATAAAATAAAAGAAAAAAGAAATTAAATCGTGTAGAATGAAAAAATTAAACATAGTTTTTTTTATTAAACTGCATAAATGTCAATTTAAAATTACTGTAAACAAACTGAATAAATCAAAGAAAGGATGCTTTGAGTGGAGGACTGGGAAGAAATACAATACAATTAAATATTCCCAGTAAGAAGAAAAAGGAACAATAAATAAAATAGTGTGTCGTGGAATACAAATTAGAAAGTATCTTACAAACTCACTCGTCACATTATCGTTAGTGTTTGACTGGGATGAATTTTGCGTCGAAGAGCTTGAAAAGATTAAAAAAAAAAACTGCAGTAAAATAATCTTTACAAAATACAAAACAAAAGATTTACCTTTCAAAGAATGGATGATGGAAAGATTAAAGAAAAAACTGTAGTAAAATAATTTTTACGAAATAGAAAACAAAAGATTTACCTTTCAAAGAACAGATGAAGAATCGAAGATACTACCGTTTCTTTTATCGATCTTCCCCTAAAAATGGTCTCTGGGATGAATTTTGAGTCGAAGAGCTTGAAAAGATTTAAAAAACAAATGTAGTAAAATAATCTTTACAAAATAGAAAACAAAAGATTTACCTTTCAAATAACGGACGAAGAATCAAAGATGCTACCATCTCTTTTACTAATCTTCCCCTGAAAATGGTCTCCGAGCTTGAAAAGATTAAAGAGAAAACTCTAGTAAAATTATCTTTACAAAATAGAAAGCAAAAGATTTACCTTTCAAATAAGATGAAAAATCGAAGATGCTACCGTCTCTTTTACCAATCTTCCCCTAAAAATGGTCTCTACTCCAAATGGTTGCCTATCAATCATCTCTAATTATTAACGGATTTATCCTCCCCAAAGAATTGAAAATAAAAGCACAACTCTAAAATCATTGAGACATCAAAAGGCGTTGTTAACTGAAATTACAAAGGACGCATGTGAGTGGGGAATTGAACGATGCTTTGAGTGGGGGGATTGGGAATTAGACGAATGATATAATAAGCCCTTCAATCTGAATGAATATCTCATGGTTGAAGATTTTCTGAAATCCAATCACATCTAGCCATATATTTCTCCTTTAGGATAGCTTTTCAAATTCAAAATTCAAAACTTATGTTAGCTAAAGTCAGATACCATAAATTTTAATTTTAAGTTTAATTCCTTCATGCAAATCATGCCTCAATATGTAAACTTTAGTAGAGCACGGCTGTGATCAAAGAAGGTATAGAATTGTTGCTTTATGAAGGGAATCATTCCTTTTAAGATAAACTTAAGTTATTTCCAATTCAAAAATATGCTTTTACAGGAATAAGTCGCTTTATACATTTAAACAATTTGGAAAATTCAAAAATTTACAAATCCCATCCAATCAATACATGACACTTGTCACGCTCACGGCGCTCCTCGCGAAAACTCTGTTTCCCAAACCCACCATGACAATCATAAATTGCCACGTTAAACAAGGAGGACAAGGGTCCTCCGATTTGTGTCCCTCGTGCGATGAATTAATTAATACTAGGGCTTTGAGCATACGTGATGCATTTGTTCCAACATGTTGTAATCAGACCTTGTTGGTTTAAATTATTTTGTTTCCGCTGCATAGTTAAATTCAATCGGTTTAATCATTTAACCCTTTTTCAAATAATTTAAATAATGCGTCTGAAAATCGAGGCGTTACATTTTTAGCTATCATGTACACTAAATTTCTTTTTTGTTATGTGCTTATGGTTTTTTTTTTTTTTTTTTTGCCATTCGATATATATCAGTAGAGTTAGCCATTAGATGTTAGTAAATCACAAGGGTTGACCTCCTCTCCGTGGGAGTCTAACCCATAACCTCACCCTATAGAAGGGGCTACACGACCAACTGGCTCATGCACCTCACCCTATAGAAGGGGCTACACGACCAACTGGCTCATGCACCCTATAGAAGGGGCTACACGACCAACTGGGCTAACTGCCTTGGTCGGATTTATATTGTTTTCCGGATAGCTTTCTTTTATCACCAAAAATTGGAGGTATTTTAAAATATCTCATCCATAAGTGATGTCGTTTGAGGGTACCAAGGCTCGAACTCACGACATGATATATGACACCACAAGAATATGCCACCACCAATGAATTCAAAGCTCTGGTGTTGTAGAAAGCTTTGATAATTAACTTATAGTCTAGTATCAATAATCCTTCATTCACCATAAATCTTCACCTTCAATCCCAACACTCGTTTTCTCTTCCAATGGCACTCCGTTTCCTAAACCCACCATTACAATCTTAAATTGCAACCTTAAACAAGGACAATAGTCCTCCAATTTGTCTCCCACGTGCGATGAATCAAAGATTTGTCAGATTATTTTCTTAATTGGCCCACATTACGTAATGGGCACATATGGTAATTATATATTGACGAAATTATGAGCCATATTTTCTCCCCTAATTGATTACTCAAATTGATGGAGTGATTTCCTCAATTCTTTCTTTGATTGAAAGTAGAATAATCGCTTGTACGGAAACCGGTCCTCTATCTGCCTATAAATGAGCGTCTAGGGTTCCATCAATAATAATACGTGATACTAAACTAAACGACTAGCCGTCTTCCACCAAGAGCTTATTAATGCTCTTGTAAATTATGGTCACTTCAATTAATTACTGGATCGCTCAAGTTCCGTATTAATTAACGAATGCGGGTACGCCGTCCTTGATTATTTAATTTCCACTTTATGATTATATCGTGATGATCATGATAGTTCTAAACCCTGGCTTAAACGTAGGGCGTTAATTATTTAACACCATTGAAGAATAATTTACATGTGGTATAGAGCTTTAGGTTTATGAATATCATGATTTTCCGTTAAAGAATAAGAACAAGGATCGATACTAATAATTCCTTTTGTGCCGTTGTCGGTTGTGATTGAGGAGGAACGAATCACATCGACTGTATTAGTTTCTAGTCTATAATCTGTCTTGGCAAATCTAATTGATATTAATTATTTAATGTTTGCCGACCATAGTTCCGTTCTGCAGACTTTATGAACAATAATAAGGATTGTGGATAGTATTTATTTTTATTCACCTTATGGTTAGGGCGAAAATTATGGTTTTGAGTGATAATCTACATAATAATGAATTTGATAGTTACCAAAGTGACCCAATTAATATGGTCGTAGATATCAAAGTAATGTTTATTTGTGAATAATTCGGTATTCACCTTATGTCCATAAAGGAAGTATTGATTTGAATCTATATTATGTGAGATTTGATAATCGCCAAAGTGACAGAATCATAATAGTTTATAAATATCAAATCTTATATATTATGGAACCCTAATTGTGGACAATTTAAGATCCACCTAACATCCGTGAGAAGTTATTATTTTGATTAACTTCATATAATGATACCGTCTGGCAGTCGCTAAAGTGATTCAACCGGTATGTTTGATAGATGTTAATCAAGTTATGAAGTTTTAATACCTATTATGGTTAGGTGTTAAAATAGTGATATTTTTAGGAAGCTGATTTTGGAGCTCCCTTTTTTTATGCAGACACTCCAAAAGTTAATGAAGTTACAAAACTACCCTTTTTAAAATATAAAAATTAATGGAGGCACTCAACCCCAAAATTTACTGAGGCACTCCTAACGGAAAAATGAACCAAAACTTCTCTCCATTAACTGCAAACTTCAAGCTATCTAAGGATCAACAAATTACAAAAACAGTCATGAAAAGCTCCAGTCATTTACTCGACTCTTGAGCACCATCTATTCTATCACAGATTTTTCACATGAACATCCTGAAAAATTTCAACCAACAACAAAGTAGGAACCTCCATATTCCAGCCTCATCAGGAACAACTCATGCAAAGGTTTAAATACCAGCTTCAAACAAAAGAAGTAATAATCCAAACTAATAATTCTCCATATTCCAGCTTCACGTCACTTTGCACCAAAAAAAACAAAAAAAAACAAAACATTGCTAGAATTCTCCAAAATAAACAGCACACGAGGGAAAATATTGATGCTGCAAAATCTTCATAATGGTTGCGACACAAGATCTTCATACTTTCGTACAAAGATGACCTTTAAAAATCAATGAAAAGTACAAATGAGCGAGCAAAAAGAGATGATATGTAAAGAAATTGGTTGGTTTTATGTAAAGCAACAAAGAGATGATTTGTAAAGCACAAGTACGAATGGGTCGGTTATATGTAAAGAAACCCAATTCATCGGCACGAGAGAGATGATTTTCATGCCACATGTAAAGGAAATCACAGATTGTAAGGAATGCATAGTCACACCTCATGCAACAAAGAGATCTAAAATCTATAACCTGATGCAAGCGAAAAGCGGCGATGGGGAGCAGCTACCGGCAGCGAAAGGTAATAGAAAGTGTCGTTTGACGATTAGGGTTTGGGTGGGCGTCCATTTTTTCTTCTTCTGTTAACAGAGAAGGCAGAGGAGAAGAGTAAAAAAAATTTGGAGCGCCTGAAGTAAAATCTGGAACTTGCGGAAGGGTGGTTTTGGAAAACCATTGTAACTTGGAGTGCTTGCATCAATTTTTGGAGTGTGATTATCAATTCCCTATTTTTATCACCTAATGTTCATGCAAAAGTCATTATCTTGATTGAAATCTATATTAAGACACGGTTTGGCCGTAGTCGCCAAAGTGACCCAATTAACTGGAATGTTTTGTAGATTTCAATTAAAATTAGTGAACTTAAAACTTATTTATTTGATAGTTATATTATGCTAAGGTTTGTTAGTCACCAAAGTGGCCTAACTGGAATAACTCATAAGTATCGAATTATACAGAACTTATTCTGATTCTTAAGTGTTAAAAATAATATGACTTTGCAAATCGCAGTTCTCTAGTCGCATAGATATTAGGTGGGCCCAAAGGTGCACCACTTCTAAGTGATTAGTGAATTGGAATAAGATAATTTATAATTATTCGTTATTAAGATTGGAACTGGATACCCAAAGGTAACAGACCTACTTAATTGCGAATCATTATCAATTAGTCCTATTGGTGATAGGGAATCACCATAAGTGCTAATAGTATGACATTAGATGAACCCAAAGACATATCATTGTTATACTATTTATTATTATTTGGGCAAAATTGATTTTGTCAAATTATTGGTAACTCAAAGCACAATTGTCGTGAGCTTTATGTGTGCATTGTCAATTATATTGTCTTTATATTCACATTCTCTTTTCAATTTAAATAAAGGAGAACCCTCCTTTCCGAGCTTTTTTAGTTATCATGTACATTAAATTGTTTTTTTGTTATGTGCTGACGGATTTATATAGTTCTTTGAAAAGCTTTCTTTTCATAACCAAAAATAGAAGTTCATCACCAAAAATAGGAGGTATTTTAAAATACCTCAATCTCAATTTGGTGATGGTCATTGATGGTAACAGGCTCGAACTCACGACGTGGCATGTGACATCACAAGAAAAGTGCCACCAACACTGAATTAAGATCTTTGGTGCTGTAGAAAGCTTTGATAATTTATTTATAGTCTAATCAAGGTGTTTGGCATCTTTTTTTTTTTTTTTTTTTTTTTTGCATTTTCATTTTATGTTTTTTAGCTTTTGGGTGTTTGGGTGTATTCCACGAAAATTCTGTTTTGATGTTTAGAGCGGAGAAGCCAAAAGTTGGGCGGAAGGAGCTTTTGACTTCTCATTTTTCACTTTTTCCATTTTGATTAATAAAAAAACCTTCAGAATGTATTATGCATATATTTCCCAAACACTACTCATGTTAAAAAATGCATTCTACACATTTCTACCAAACACTTTATTAGATTTAATATACCTTTTGGCATAATTCAAAAAGCCAAAAAAAAAAAAATGAAAAGTTGAAAATGAGCCACCCAACACTCCACTCGTGCAGAGTATAAACTACTAAAAATAATGAGCCATCTTTTTCTCTCTCTCTTCCCCCACCACACAAGGGCATCCATGCCCCCGTTTTTTCTAGGCCGTTGTATCTCCTCCTCTAATCTCAACCATTGATTGAGGCACCGCTCGTCCCCTCCTCTCTCTTGCTACCTACACAAATAATTTTTTTTAATTATATTTATGTTTTCACCTCATTTTTTAATGTTGCCACTAGATAATAGCTTAGCTAAAGGACAAAATTCGGACTGGATTTAAGTAAAAGTGGTGTGGTTTTATAAAACTCCAAAATTAAGGTATTTCCCGCTTAAAATTGTTGATCTGTTACCGGATTGACCAGTCGGCCTTATTTTTTGGTAAGTATTCTATATTTTGTGATAAATACCGCCTTATTCCGTGGTAAGTATTCCCAATGTTCATGGTAAATAAAATACAGAGTGCAATTGTTTGGAGGAAAAACCGCAAAACCATCTCATTTTTTGCAATTCCACCCTACTTTTTGTGTGTGCTTTTGATCCAATGACTCAAATTTATCCCCCTTTTTTTTTATTTTTTTATCTAAGGGCTTAGATTTAGTGAGGCATCAAATCAATGCCCCAATGCCATATCAGGACATCATAGAAAAATTGCCTTCAATCCCAACACTCATTTTCTCTTCCAATCGCACTCCTTTTTCTAAACCCACCTTAAACAAGAGGGTCAATTGGAACCACTCTCGTCTATTCCGTTTCACTTGGATGACGATGTCTCTTCCAATCGCACTCCCACATTACCGTTTCACTTGGATGACGATGTCTTGGGTAGCAACTAGCAAATGCTTGTGCTCATTGGGTAATTAGCAAATTTTAACAACACTACCTCCTCATGATTAAACCTTGTAATCTTCCTACCCGATCCCCAAGGACGGATCCAGAAATCCATCCCAGTGGGGGCATTTTATTAATTATAATCGTGCAATTTTTTTCCTAGCCAACGATTTTGCTAGGGACAAGAAATCATGTAAGGTTGATTCTAAACCTAATATCAAACAAGAAATTATTAAAGGCTAGGGACCGTTGCAAAAGATCTCTAAATTAAAAAATATGTAAGTTAAACAATTTTCTCATTATTTTCTCATTATATAACAAAACTACTAGTTTGTTGTACAATGAGTGTTGTTGGTCTAGTGGCAAGAGGGAAGATGTTGGTTTGATAAATCTTTCAATTTTGTGGCTTAAAAGAGAGGTAGGTAGGAGTTGAACACACGACCTTCAACATAGAAGTAGCACACCTTACCACCAGGCAACACCTAGGCTATGTTACCAAATCTTGACACAAATAATATATATACAAAATTATTTTCCTAATTTTTTTTTACATTGACAAGTGGGGGGTCGGCGGCATGCCCGCCCCCGGATCCGTCCCTGCGGCGATCCCTGATCTTTGTTTTGTCAATATTTCATGGTGTTTAGTTCGGTTTATGCAAGCCTCAACTAATATTTAACAATCAATTAAATCTCAAAGGTGAATCAATTAATCTCAAAGTAAATGTCTACTTAAAATTATACTGTACTTACTTTTTAGTTATCATGTACATTAAATTGCTTTTTTGTTATGCTTACGCATTTAGTATATTGTTCTCTGAAGAGCTTTCTTTCATTACCAAAAATAAATAGAAGTTCATTACAAAAAACAGAGGTATTTTAAAATACCTCGATCTGGTAGAGCTCACAGACCGTACCTAGGCTCGAACTCACGACGTGGCATGTGACATCACAAGAAAAGTGACACCGCCACTAAATTCAGAGCTTTGGTGATGTAGAAAGCTTTGATAATTTATTTATAGTTTAATCAAAGGTGTTTGGCATCTTATTTTTTTGCATTTGCATTTTCTGTTTTTTAGCTTTTGAGTGTTTGGGTGTATTCCATGAAAACTCGTTCTGGGATAATGAGTTATCCGTTTTGATTTATAAAGAGAAGAAGCCAAAAGTAAGGCGGAATGAGCTTTTTGACTTCTTATTTTTCATTTTTCCTATTTTGATTAACAGAAATCCTACAAATTGTATGATACACATATTTCCCAAACACTATTGACGGTTACAAAATACATTCTACGTATTTCTCCCAAATATTTTATTAGATTTAATATACATTATGACATAATTTGAAAAACTAAAAAGCCAAAAAAATTGAAAATGAGCCACCCAAACACCCTACTCGTGCAGAGTATAAACTACTAAAAATAAGGAGCCATCTCTCTCTCTCTCTCTCTCTCTCTCTCTCTCTCACACACACACACACACACACACACACACCATCACACAAGGTGGTATTGGGGCATCCCCTTTTTTTTAGGCCGTTGTATCTCCTCCAACCTACACAAATTTAAAAATTTTATTTATATTTATATTTTTCCCTCATTTTTTTAATTTTGCCACTAGATAATAGCTTAGCTAAAGGAAAAAAAACCTGGAGTAGATTAAGTAAAAAGTGTGGTTTAGAAAACCCCAAAAGTGTGGGTTTTCTGCTTGAAGTTGGTAACCTGCTATCGGATTGACCAGTCGGCCTTCTTTTGTGGTAAGTATTCACATATTTTGTGGCAAATACTGTTTTATTATGTGGTAAGTATTCGCATATTTTGTGTTACGTATTCTAGTGTTTGTAATAAGTAAAATACGATTTTTTTTAGGGAAAACCGCAAAACCATCTCGTTTTTGTCAATTCCACCCTATTTTTTGTGTGTGGTTTTGATCCAATGACTCAAATTCATCCATTATTTTTTATCTAAGGTCTTAGATTTAGTGGACCATCAATGCCCCAATACCATAAAGGGGGCATCATAGAAAAATTGCCTTCAATCCCAACACTCATTTTCTCTTCCAATCGCACTCCGTTTCGCAAACCCACCATGACAATCATAAATTGGCACCTTAAAAAAAAAAAAAAAGGTATTTTTTAATACCTCAATTTTGTTTTGTTGTTTGTGTTTTGTTGGTGTTGTGTGGATACCATGTTTTGAACTCCAGACCCGTCGAGGGGTGCACCACTCTAGAGCTGAAGGCTTTGGTGTGTTTAGGAGCTTTGCTACTTATTTTATACTTTAGCTTCGGTGGAAGTATAACAATCCCTCTCTCTCTCTCTCTCTCTCTCTAAACGATGATCCTTCATTCACCCTATCCTCCACCACCACCATCAATCTCCACCTTCAAACCCAACACTCTTTTCTCTTCAAATCGTACCGAGTTCTCTAAACCCACTACGAAAATCTTAAATTGCAACGCTAAACAAGGACAAGAGTCCGCCAATTCGTCTCCTAAGCGCGATGAATCAGACGATAGACAACGTGAATCGATTTTGCTGGATTACTTTCGCGGGCCCAGATTCCGGTGCTGTTGTGGAAGAAGAGGGCTAATTGGAGCAATTGGAACCACCACTCTCTTGTCCATTCCTCCGTCCAATGCTTCCCCTTCACTTCCCGATCCCAAGGTTAGTACTCCCTCTCTCAGGCCTGCGAGCCGAGCTTTCTTCGAACTGATTCGCAACTAGTCTAGCTTGAGCTTGGCTTGTTTAATATTACGGTCCGTTTGTTGGACGTATAATAAAGGTTTTGTGGGATAAAGAATGATGATGGATAAGAGAAGGATATGTTACAAGAGAGATTAGCTAAGAAAGCGGTTTAGCTAAAAAGAAATTTGTTTGGTAGTTAATAGGAGTGGATAAGAATGGGTGGGTAAAGAAATAATGTGAGAAATTACTTGGTTGTACTTGTAATGAAAATAGAAAAACTGAGAAGGATTTGGAGAGTCTTTGGGGGTACACCGGTAATTGCCACACTGGGATAAGCTTACCATTGGGGTGGGAGGTGGGATAAGCTAAGACCCTTGCAATCCTGGTGCTTAGAGCCAACCAAGCCCCGGACGAGGACCCTCCTTTCCTAGCTTATCCCGGCTCCACCAGTATCCCACTCCCTTCTCCTCCCAACAAACAGGCCTTAAGGGTGTTTGAGCTTAGATGGTTTACTAAATGAGCCTCTATAGAAGAAGTCAAGCATCTATGAAAGAGCCGAGTTTCTATGGACAAGACAGATTTTAAATGGACGAGCCAAGTTACAACTGACTCGAGCTCGGTTCTATAACTATAGCAGCTTTAAAACTCAAAGCTCGAGCTTGATTTGCTTACTAACAAAGCTGGCTCCCTAACGAGCCAAAAGTCGAGCTGCTGGCAAACACTCAGTTTGTTTGCAGCCTCTCTATAACTTGCATATACAATATAACATACAAACAAATTATGCAATTTCAAAGGTGACTGAGTGCTCTTGATTATTTTTCTGCTTATGTAGGAAATAGGTAACCATGATGTCAAGCTATCTAAAATTTCATTACTTAATTTCTACAACTAATTGCAATCAGTTTGTCAGCCGAACTACACACTCTATCTTATACGCAAATAAGCAAAGAAGCGGGGTGTGTGTGTGTGTGTGTGTGGGGGGGGGGGGGAACCCTACTGTTTGGTGATCACTAGCTTATTTTCGTATAAGGTTGTTGGTTTCTAATTGTTGCGGGTGACGGAGAAAGATAAAGCAAATAAGCAAGATGGATCGAACCATTTTATTTGTTTATTTTAAGCAAATAAGATGGATTACCAAACGTAGCCTAAGGAGTAGATTAAACTCAATCAAACAAGCTGGCTGTTTTTTGGGCATGTAAGATGCTCGGTCTAGCCTCAACATATAAGTACTATCTGTCCCGCAACTGGCCTTACAGGTTGTCCTTGCTGGCTCAAGGCCTAAAGGTGTCTCCGAAGTGGGAAGTGTTATGTGTCGTCTTATAAGTCAATTCTAGATATTGCTCTCCTCCGATGTGGAAAGCTAACATCCCTGCTTCAAGCAGGCTTTACCCTGGTGCTAATTGACCAAGCCTCTACTTGGAGCCCAGTCCAATCTATGGCACCATGGGTTTGTCCTTCGGGGCTCAAGCGCAAAAGGCGCCTCCAAGTTTGAAACCATCATGCACCGTCTTGTAAGTCTATTCATTAACATCCCTGAGGTGTCCAGTCGTACAAATATTAAATGCTTGCAACCACCAATTTAGGGGGGAAGTCATGCGTCCATACTGTGATACCAGGCTTTGTTTTTGTAATTAAATCGTTTATTAGAAAGCTCAAATAAGAGGATATCCTCAAGAGTTAGAAAAAATACCGGCATAACCCTATACATAGAGGAACACAAAACAGCTAGAAAATACGAGGAGGAATATGCCATGCATAGAGAGGCCTTGGTCCAAACTTCATACTTGATCTTACTCTTACATCAAACCCTTACTCACAGACTATACACAGTATACATACTATGTTTGTTTGATCGTATACTTAGTGAATGCATTTCTTGGCAGTGGCAAGCCATTAGAATAACATATTGTACACACAGGCTATGCTGAACGCCATTCACCCTCCTAGACCAGATTGGTACGAGGAATTGTACGCATCAGCTTTGGATATGGGCATGAAGTCATATGAGGCAGAGGTTAGTCCTATTTTGATTATGAGATCATGGTCTACAAGCATTGAGTGTGCCATATCTTCTATTTTCTGCAATTTCAAGCGTGCACATTTCTTATCTGCTCTATTCTTTGGTAAGGTTGCAGGTTATAAGTCACAGCTCTTTGCAAATGTGAGGGGAAAAGCTGAAACAGTGCTGGAGATTGGAATCGGGGCAGGTCCTAATCTTAAGTATTATGCCGGTGACAAGAGTGGTGTTCGTATTGTTGGCATTGATCCCAACAGAAAGATGGAGAAGTATGCACAAGCAGCGGCATTGAATGTTGGCCTACGTCCGGCAGATTTCAGGTTCATCCATGCGGTACTTTGTCCTTCTCACATAATTGAATCTCGTGTTATTTTCAGTGATGATATTTATCTTCCTTAAAGTTATGTAGCTATGAATCCTAGGTATCTTAAAGTTATGTAGCTACGAATCCTAGGTATCTTAGAAACATTGGCTAAGATGCTTTGACTGTGAGTCTAAGTTTTGCAAAAATAAATTATTTTGACATTTCAGCTTTTGTGAAATTTTATATGGTGTTTTGTAGGTTTCTTGCAGTGATTAGCAATATAGATTGAAAAATAACGACTTAAGGATAACGGATAAACTATGAATCGACTTTCCTTTATACTAATACAAAATATAGCTATTGTCAAGTCGACGATCTATCCATAATCTTTTCTCAATTTCTTTCGTAATAAGAATATTTTTTCTATTTCTTTAACTATCTCTTGTAATAAGTAATAATCTGAAATCGTTTTTGTTTCCTCCATTACCTCCATAAATAAGATCTTTTTGATTTCTGCTTTTCTTAGTAATATCGTTCCATAGGTAAATGAACTTCACAAAAAATGCTTTGAAGAATATAGACCACGTCTTATATCAATTGACAATCAGTTGTCAATCTTTTCCTTCTGTGTAGCCTTCTTTTCACCTAATTCTAGGTTCAAGGTCCGAAGATGCTTAATTCTTTTTTCTCTATTGTGTTGTTAGAGCTTGTAGGTGATGATTCATCATAAAAGGTTAGAGTCACATCATTATTTGCCCTGTAGCAACATGGATATTTTTTTCGGGTAGTGAAATAGAATTTGGATTGCTGAATAAAATGGTTTGCAGGATTTTGAAGATTCATAAATTTTGGTGGGTAGTAATATATATTAAACAAAGTTTATCTCTTCTGTTGTCAATTTTCTATTGGTGCTTCAGTCCTTTTTCCTCTACGGGAGGTGTTACTAGTATTAGTTTTTAACCACCAACTCATCTAAAAGCAGGGGCAACTTTAATATTTATATTCTCAGCACGCCCTCCCATGTGTAGCTAGGCTCTCCTCCATAAGTGGGCTAAATACGTGTAAATCTTAATCATTAGGTAGGCGGTGAGGTTCGAACACATTTGATCTATTGTCTACTCTGATAGCATATTAAATTGTTAACCACCAACTCATCTAAAAGATTAAGCTGTTAGACAGAGGGGAATTTTTATTATTTATATTCTCTACAATTAGCAATATCCTACTCTATCTATTCAACATTTTTTCCTTGGATTATATAGTGATCAGGAAGTTTATATGTGAAGCTGAAAGGTTGTTCTCTAAGACTAATTTTCTTGATTTTGTGCAGGTTGCAGAGTCTTTGCCATTACGTGATGCTTCCATTGATGCAGTTGTTGGAACACTTGTGCTATGTTCAGTAAAAGACGTGAATATGGCGCTAAAAGGTATATGAACTAGCATGAACTAAAGTTTCTTTTCGAGTTAATCTATTTAACGGGCAGAAGTTCATCAGGGAGTTTATATTCACGGAGGATTATTGTCTGAATGGAAGTCAACGGACCATACTACCTCCAATTGCATTTTCAAGTGCACTACTTAAATAGTATGATTTGCAAGGTTGCAAGTAATGAATATGTTATTCTGCTCTTTGAACTATATGAAGCTCTCCATTATAACATTTTCCCTATCAAGGTCAAATTGGCAACTTTGAATTGATATTCAGAAATTCGATTGACTGAAAAGAATGCAGACATCAAAGAATAGCATGTAATGGCTAAACTTTGATGTTGACTATGCCATTAAAAAAAATTAAATGCACGTGTAATTGGTCGAAATCCAAGTTATTATACATCAAACAGGCTCTAAAATGTCTATTCATAGGTGTTAATGTGGCTATTTGACGTGTCATGACTAACAATTCCCAAACTGCTTGCAAAACCAGTCTATAGTATTGTACTATGACCTACTTTGCGGCCTTTGCCCATATTTGGTTATGAATTATGGATGGAACGAAGTTTATAGCGTCTAATCCAATAATTCTGTGTTGAACTCGAGTCACTTTTTATTAGAAAGATTAATGCTTGGTAAATGCACAGAGGTGATGAGGGTGCTTAAACCTGGTGGGCTTTACTTGTTTTTGGAGCATGTGGCTGGAAAAGGTATGGAAACTGATCGTCTTAATTCATACGAAGTACAAGAAATATATGGTAGTTCTGTGTTTCAAGTCTGAACTCCCTTTCACCTTCACGCCCCCTTCGTTGAGTTGGCCCATATTGAATATGGAATTGCTTATACTTTTTTCCCGTATTTTGGTTGGATAGATGGAACGGTTACCAGATTTGTACAGGGTGTTCTCGATCCTCTTCAGCAGACAGTCTCTGATGGGTGTCACCTCACCAGGACAACGGGAAATTACATATCCGAAGCAGGGTTTTCTAACGTTGACTTGAAGAATGTTTTCGTGTCTAATGCCTATTTTTTAAGCCCTCATGTTTACGGAATTGCTTGCAAGTAGATGACAAGTGGAAAGACTTGGCATTCAAACAATTGTAATTCGTTGTAACGCAGCAGTTTGGTGTTGCTGAACATGAATTGTAGCTTGTCGATAGTCAGCTTACGATCACACAGTCGTCCAAATTTTACTTCGTATATAATCATATGACCATTGCCAAGTTTTTCCATGGAGCGCAATTGACGTAATTCTTATGAGGGTTTCGCGATGTATCCAGCGGGCGTATGGTGCGACCACACCCTCGAAAATTCATAACCCGCTAACATTTTGCCAGGAAGTTATAATTATGAGCTTCTACAAGTTTGCACCGCTCATTATAGGGGTTTTCGCCATCCCCATTGTCCATTCCAGATATATGTTCTGGAAATGTAAACTGATTATGTGAAAATCATTTCCCTTCGCAATATAGGTCTACATTTACTGTTTATTTTTGTTTTAACTTTCTGTATTCACCTGTCATAAAAGAAAAAAAAAGAGAAAAGAAAAGAAAAAAACCAGCTTGACACTTAGATTATGGTACTACCCAATAATGTCAGCGTAATCAACTGGTATTTTTTTTCTTCAGAAAATTGGTCTAAAGGACAAATTTGGACTTTAAATGATGTTTAGTCCATCTTAACTTATTTTAATGTTTCCAATACATTGATAGGAAATTTTTGAGGGCTCAAGGACAATACTAGACAAAAATACCCTTAATGAAAACCACACTCACACGCACCATGTGGAGGAATTTCCCACGGACAAAAGCAATGAAAGCGACGTAACCCATGCGGAGGAAAATTTTAGAGTTGTTCAATGAAAACGACGTATGAACAATGAAAGCCGGTACACTTGTGACCATGGGTCAGTGACCCCCTTTCCCGCGGACAAAAGCATTTTATGCCTGAAAGCGACATTTGTGAACATGGGTCAGTGATCCACTTTCCCGTCTCTCTCTCTCTCTCTCATGTATGTGTGGGACAAAATTGATGGAACAGGACAAAATTAATTTCTCTTTCTTTAATTTTGGGGTTTAATTTTAGGGGGTTTAGGTTCTTTGGGGTAGGGTATAGTGGGTTTAGGCATTTTGGGTTTAGGCACTTAGGGTGTACTTTCCATTATAGGGTTTTAGCTGTTTAGGCACTTTCATAGGGTACCCTAGGGTTTAGGTTTAGGGTGCAATTTTCACTTGTAGGGTTTTAGTGGTTTAGGCACTTTCATAGGGTACTCTAGGGTTTTAGACACTTTCATAGGGTTCCCTAGGGTTTTAGGCACTTTCATAGGGTACCCTGAAATTTAGGTTTAGGCAGTTTCATTAGGTTTTGGGGTTTAGACACTTTCATTGGCTAGTGAGGGCATTTTTGGAATATGTAGGTGATTTGTCCTTTTGGCATTAAAGAAAAAGTTGATGTCTTTATTGAAGTAAAGACACATTTACCATATCCTTCCAAAAAATGGACCCCTTTTTTGTTTTTGTTTTTGTCAAAATCACACGATTTGTTGAAGAGAAAGTGTTTGAAACATGAAAAAAAAAATGTACAGGGCGGATCTCATCTGTCAGATGTCTTTTCATGTTTTTTTTTTCATGAATTGTACCAGGGCTCATTGTTGAAGGCTTTTATTCGAAGTATAGCCTGACTTATGTATCCGTGTTGAGGAACCAGATCCTCTGTTCCAAAAACCCACTGTTCCTCTGTTACAGGGGAGTTTGGGCTGTTGGATCACACACAAATATTTAAAATACAAAAACAAAATTCACCATCCAACGGCCCAAACCCCCCTGCAACAGAGGAACAGTGGGGGTTTTGGAACACGGGATCTCAAACCCAGTGTTTATGCATCTCGATTTAGCTAGATCATCACTCCCCTTCGAAATAACTTCGAGGTTTCTCTATCTTGCATGAGAGGTAGGTAGAAAACAACCATACAATGGCTGATGGTTAAACGAGATCATGTTTGAAACATAAAAATTATCAAATTTATTTCATAGATGTGATTTTACGGGTGATTGCATAATCCATACACAAGACCTTGATAGATTGTGGGACTATTGAAATTCTTTGTTACTATTTATGTAGATTTGTTAAACGAAACAAGTTATTCGAGTTTGAGCTTGTGTTTGTTTGGCAAAAGCTCATTCATGATTTGTTACATAAAAAAACAAACCTTGAACACTTTTTTAAAGTTTGTTAAGCTTTTAACCGAACAAGCTACTTCTTTGCTCAGTTTTACTTAAGATTTATAAAAATTCAAGCTAATGGTCAAGATCCGTTTATCTTCAGCTCAATTGCTATTGGCTCGTCTAGTATAGAAGTTCAGGTCGAACATATTTTGAAGCTCGTTAATTTTCAAACCAAGTTTTACCAGACACCTACTGAGCTCGTTCGACTCGTTTATCATCCCTGCTCCCATCAATCTAAAAGGAAAAAGCTACTTGAAAGCAAAAGAAAAAAAAGATCGTTGAAATTAGGGAAAAAAATTTGGGTGCCGGGTGGGCACTACGTGCCCGAGCACTCAATCCGACCATCAAAAAGTGTTTTGGATAACCAAGATTTATTTCTTTTTCTCTCCTCTCTTTTTCTCTCTCTTTCTCCCTTTCAAATCCGAACTGTTCAAAAGTGTTTTAAATGACAGAGATACGTGTTCATGCACGGCCACGTGGTGCACGTCCGACAGCCAAAAAATTGCTCGAAAGGATAAACAAAACTACAACAAAATGAGGGGTTCTAGGCGCCTAAATGCCGAAGCTAATCGCACTGTCCCCGACTTTTTAGGGTTTTTTCACGCCCGCCTCCCCACTTCACATTTCTCCCAATAGAGTTTCGGTTGCAACCTACTCCGGCTAAGTTCTTCTCAACTTGCGTAACCGTAAGCTCTCTCTCTCTCTCTCTCTCTCTCTCTCTCTCTCTCTCAATGTATATGTGTATATGTCTACGTATACACACGCGTATATCTGTGTTTATATGGGTGTTTAGCCCTAGGTTTGGGGGCTTCCACAGTTTTTGTTTTGCTCAATCCCGGTTTTAAGTTATTTCTTAATTTTCTGATTTCATTGTTTGTAGAAATCTTTGTGACGCCTTAGTTGGTCTACTTTGCGTAGAATGTAATGCCTACTCCATTCTTCATTCGATACATAGGGGAAACTGGCGTGAACTGTGATATACTCAACTACACAGTTGGGGAACCACTGTCTTGCGTTCTTTGTTTATTTTCTTGAGTTGGTTTGGCCGATTTCTCAGCACTTTGCTGGTGGGGTTTACAAATTTGTTTTGTTAATTTCCTGCCTCAGTTGTCCTTTTGGGCAATCTCTCCCTTCGTTTGAGTAAGAAAGAGTGGATTTTTAATTACATTTTGTTGCACAATCATTAAATTTTTATTAGTTGTTTTTGGACAGATTTTTCAAGATGATGAGAACGGAGTAGTAAAGATTATGTATGGAATAGGGATGGCAATTGGCCGCGTTTTACTTTTTGGGTCGGGACACAGTAGGTCCCATCCCGCCCCATTGCGATCCCTTGATATGGTATAGTAAAACAGGACCATTATAATGTGGCAGAGGAATGTATTTCTTACCACCTGAAGTTTGATGGATTGCGTATGAAAGGCACTAATGTCGTAGTTTTGCCCAAGTGAGATGATAAAACAAGTGGTAAAAATAACTTTGTCGCTGGTAACATATGACTGCTCTGTGTGTGTGTGTGTGCAAGTGTGTGTGTATGTGTGAATTCAGTGGTGAATTCTGCATAAAATGTAGCCTTTGCAAGTTTGCAACTCTTTGGATATCTCTCATAATATCCTTGTTAGTCCTAGGAGTAGCGGGTAGTCTCTTTGGTGTTTGGTGCTCTGGTTTGTTCTTCATAACTTTGTCCTGGGGTGTTGTGTCCCCTTGCAGAGGTTTTTTTTGGTGTTTTGATTGTTATGAGAATCTAATCTAGGGGTACGCCCTTGTAGTTCCAATTGTAATTGTTTTGTTTTGTTGTGTAAAATTTTAATTACCAAAATATGAAAATATATTTGTGTGTGCGCGCATGTGTGTGTGTTGTTGTTAAGACTTTTAAGAGTATCGGGTTTTAATGGAAGAATAAGTTGACGGAAACTATGTATGGTTTGCCATCAGTGAAGCTATGACATATTCTATGGCATTTGGTTGGTTATCTTTATCTGACCTATTAGTGCATGTTACCCATGTTGATGGTGGTGATTGGTGAAACTACTTCTGTTTTTGTTGTGGAGATTGATGATCTTCTAAACTTTAAAGCTGTTAATAAGTTGATGCTATTTGCTGAAGTAATTTCAAAATTCCTTGGAGATATTTTTGTAGTTTTGTACACATCAATGCTCTGTTTGATTGACGGTAGCCTGTTTTCGAAACTTGTTTTCTCACGGAAAGATGAATGATGTAAGAAAACAATGAATGCTTATGTTCTCAAAAATATAATTTGGAATGTATTGTACGAAATAGATTCTGGAAACTGCAACCTAGCCGACAGTTTTCTTCAATCTATTTCTATTCTCTGCTTCGATTCATAGGTACATTTTTATCTAATGCCTATTTAATCTAATGGAATATGGACGGAAAAATTGTCTTTACTGTATCTGTGGCAACTGACAAGTATTTGTGTTTCAGAGTCTTCTCACACACGATTGAGTTGGATCCATGTTGGCTCCTACCGGATTGATGATAGTTAGCTTGTTGTCTAACTGTTTTTGTCTTTCGCAGTCATTGTTTCCACTGGAGAATTTTGGACAAGGTATTGACACCTAGAAGCTATACTGCATGTGCGTCTGGCTCAAATATTGTGCTTTTGAAATTCATCAGTAGTTTACTTCACTTGTAGGAGGACATGCTCGCTGGATTGTGGCAGTTTCATAATATACGGGCCCTTATGTAGAATTCAATTAAACTGAAAATTGGTTTCGCTGATTGCAAATCCTTGCTTAGAGGGTACATGTTGGGAATCTTATCAGCTGTCTGAGCAAATGTAATGTGTTTCCCGTATGCTGAATTTTGGTGAAATGACGTGATTTTTTGGTTGGCTATCAAGCAACAAAACTTTTATCGAAGCAAAGGGGTGGCTATCAAGCGACAAAACTTTTATCGAAGCAAAGGGGGAAACAGCTTTTGTGAGGTTTATAAAACATAGCTAAGACGGGGGCCTTCTGTTGTGTGGCTGCAAGGCCACATGGGTCCAATGCAACCAGCAGGGAGTGGTCTGTGGGTCCAAATGAGCCCTACTGGCGAACTAATACAAGCTTCTCACCTCCACCATCGAGGTGGGATTTCAGGTTCCAGCCCGAAGGCGTATCATTTGGATCCCATGATGGTATCCAATTCTACGGTTCTTCTGCGTCATCAACCAGTAGAGGAAGTCGGAGTTGGGTGAGAGGAAACCATCTTTCTAATCATCAATATTCAACATCTGATGGTGTTGGGCCATACTTTAGCAGTCCATCTGAGATCTCTCCAGCTCGGCAGTGGACTCCACCAGCAATACAAGAAATCAGAGTGGATGATTATGGAACTTCTTCGAGGAGAGGTAATATGAATTTACTGGGAATCTCTCTTATCATCTTTGATAATGGATATAGAGATAGTCAAGGTTGTGTTCTTGTTGACAGTTATTTGACAAATTGTCTTCTTTTCTTGAGCTTCAAATGCAGAAATTTTTGAAACCGTTGCATGAACTATTGAATTACACCTACCGAACCCATGTGACTGGGTATGCCATGGGTGCGTATACAATATGTGGCCGAACCTGGTACCCAACTTGAACACTTGGACGGTGGGTATGCGATGTGTCTGACCCTTGTTCCCAACTTGAGCACTTGGACCTTAATATTTAACAACATTATTTGAGATATTGGAACTTTTCATAATGTTTAATTTCGTCTTTTGTTCTTTCTTTGCTTCTCTAGCTTCAGACTTGCTTTTTTTACACAGATCCATTGTATGATGTAGTGTTTATATATATTTATTAACACAGCCTTTCCTGTAATAGAAATTGAATACATTGCATTGTAATTCTTCATTTTTTTATGTCTCCTCTGTGGCTTAAGCATTAGTTCCACATCGTGTGGGTTTATGTTGCCTCTTGGAATAGGTCTCTCCCTGTTCAGATTTTGTTTATTATATATAATTAGAAAAGAAGTAAATCTGCTACCCCCAACCCAGTAGGAGCTAACAGCTGCCATTTTAAAGCCAGGAGCTATGTAGCACAGACACTTTGTGAAGGCAACGTGCTAGTGTTGGACAATCCCTGGACATGGATGTGTTCCGGAGTCCGGAAATCTGTCCGACATGCAATTTCAAAGTTTCCTTTTTTTTTTTTTTTTTTTTTTGCATTATTTTCTGCTGAACACTCTTCCAACAGCCTCGGACACTCCAAGGACACGCTCTGAGCACATGTCTGACACTCACTTCAAAGTGTCCGTATTTTATTTTTTTTTGCTTTATTTGTAGTTTCTATTTTGATTACTTTGCTTTCAATTTGAGTGGCTCTATGGAAATAGGTGGTGCTCTGTGCGATACCAATAACGAAACCATTATGGCCTAGAATTAATTCTTTGATGGTGTCATAGTACGGGCTTGTTCCACGGGTCTTGGTTGTTGATTTCTTCTCAACCTCCCACTACCACAAGTCTGCCTCCAAATGCCATGACATTGTACTCCTATTTATTGTCATGCTTTAGTGGTGAACTTGTGGTTCCTTGTAACAGCTGTCTTGACATAAGGGATATTTGGTGCCTTTGCTTTCACTTAGGAGGGTTTGATAGATGTAGGTGGGGTCTTTGAACTTCTAGCTCTAGAACTCCTGCAGGTTCTCTGTGGGATACCAAACCAGTATGGCCTAAAATTATTTCGTTGATAGCATCATAGTAAGGGCTTGTGCCATGGTCTTGGACTCTTGGTTGTTGGTGTCTCTTCCACCCACCACTAGCCCACAAGCCTGACTCCAAATGTCATAACATTTTTACCTCTGCCTTCATTCATTAATTAACGAGAAATTATAGGTGTACACCCACCAACCACTTAGACCACAACCCTCTCATATCCTGTGTGAGCCCCATATTCCTATGCGTAGGGCCTAAGAGTACCTCATCCATTGATGATCCTGTGTTCGCTTGCAGCCCATCTACGCATCCCAGAGGGCCTCCAGAGACCCTCTTTTAGATGGTGATTTATTTTCCTGTGGAAGACCACCAGTCTTGCAGGGTTTAGAACTAAAGAGCATGAGGAAACTCATAGAAAATTGTGAATCTTATGTTTGGAAAATGGAAAGCTAAGCTCACAATTAAGACTGGGCATTCTCGTCTGAAGTCCTCCAAGAAGTTCCATCTTCTTGAGGTTGTCTTCTTTTTTCTTCAAGCCTCCTACCAGTTTGCTCTTTCTTTTTTCTACGTTTGGATGGTTGGTTCCCCTTGGGGGTGTGTATTAAGCCTCATTACATATCTTTAGTTTCTTGGTTGATACATATTTAATGACCCAAGAAAGGGAAATATTAACTGTGTTATATGATAATGTTAGTTTGAGTTATTATTTTGACTTGTCAAAAACATGGGAGTTAGTAGTGTTGTGGTATGCATAGTTGTCAAATCGTGAATCGAATCGAGAATCGAAATGGTCCGGTCGTGAATCGAATCGAATCGTGAATCGCTCTGATTCGGTCATTTTTTAAAAAATACATAAAAAAAGGTAGATTTCAAGTTGGAATCAATAAAATAAATGTTTAAGAAGATAAATAGATGATCAAGTGGTCTAAATAGGCTAGACACTTGCTTTTATAGCAAGGGATGTGGTCGTGGTCTTCCCCGCAGGTGCAAAACCATAACTTTTTCCAATACAATCTTTTAAAAAGTGCTATGGAAGCTTCTGGAAAGAGAGTCGACCCTTTATATGCCAGAAAAATTAAAGAAAATCCCGCAATTTATCGATTATTTCATTTTGGCCCACATGCAAAACATGGGTTTAAAATTGAACTGAATCGTACGATTCGATTCACGATTCACCGATTCGGTGTATGATTCTGCTACACCTGCGATTCATAGTATCGGTTCGTATAGAAAACACCTTGAATCGAACCGAATCGTACGATTCAAATCGCGAATCACAATTTCGATAACTATGGTGGTATGTGTGCTGCCTCTGTTTTTTACCCCATTTTCGGACATGTAGCTGCTTTTTAGCCTGTAACAGAAGTTAGTTTCATCATGTGATTTATTAGCTTCAGTTTGGACTGATTGTTGGGATTATCTTCTTTAAATGATTTTGGACAAATCAAGCTGGTAGTTGATGTCCTATATTCTTGGAGTAAGTATTGGGGACTTATTTTTACTCTTTTCAACAAGCTCAAACTGCTTCAGAAGTTCATAACCACATTTGCTGATATTTTTTCCACTCTTTCTTTGGATACAGTTTTGGGGCCATTATCCTTTTCGCCAACTATGGAGGTAACTTATATTGGTATTTCCTTTGTATCTACTTGATGAGTACCTTACTGGCATTCGTTTTACAGGGAACATCAGCGGTTCAAGATAGTGGGGGCTCTACTTCATCCCCATCAGACAGCAGTGATTATGAGCGGATGGCGAAGTCACACTCCTCTCTTCGTAACTTATCAAGTCACCGTTGCTTTACTATGTCCAAACCCATTCATCCGCTCTCCTTTCCGTCCGAAACACCTCCAAGAGAAGTTAATAACAACACAGCTGCCACCTTTCCAGAGTTCGATGCTTCCACTCTACGTAGAGATACACATCGCTTAAGCAGTGCTAGTGGCAGTATTGATTTCACAGATTTTTCTGAGCTGTTGGAATCCGATTCTCTCAGTCGATTGAGTAATCCATCAAACAGTTTTAAGTGTGGATTGTGTGACAGGTTTCTTTCACAGAGATCCCCTTGGAGTTCTCGTCGGATTGTGAAAAGCGGAGACATGCCGGTCGCCGGAGTTCTTTCGTGTCGTCACGTTTTCCATGCAGAATGCTTGGACCAAACAATCCCAAAGGCATGCAAAAACGACCCACCTTGTCCTCTCTGTACAAGATTAGAGGAGGAAAATTTGTCAGACCAGCGGGTGTTTTGCAAGCTAAGGACTAGTTTCCCGAGACACAGACATTTCAATGAAGAGGGGCCGTCGAGGCCATGGGGTTGCACACAAGCAGGCGATTGTATCGAAGGGGCTTTGCACGCTCCTCCTCGCAACACTATGTTCTCACTCACCCGAAACCGTGTCAGAAAGAATCTATCTTCGAAGGGTAATTCAGGAAAGGAATATCCAGGGAAGTTGAGGAAAATTGGATCCTGTTCTTCGCCTCAGTTGATTGGAAGGTCTTTGGAGATTGGACCAGTTGGGTCTTCAAAGATCATATCAGACACTAGTATGAAATGATCAAAAGTATGGATACTGGAATTTTTTTGCTAAATTGCATTCGTTGTCTGATTTATTCCGGGTCTTGATTTAGCTGGTAACGTATTTGATGATTCAGATGGGTTGGGCAGATAATGTTGTAATGTTTAATTTACTGTCGCGCGATAACTGTGCATCTTGCGTTTTTCATCTTACTAATTGGCTCTCCAATGACAAACAAAACTATGTATATTCGTAATCTTATTGCTGGAAGTTGACATCCCTTTGCATAGATGATTTTGGACTGGCTAGTTTACTCGGTACCAGTAGTGGTTTTGCTGGTGGTTGGCATCAGCTTGATGAATTTTGTGCGTGTCACAAGTCTTTGTGTGCGATACGCACAAATTTACAGCGGGTTTGTACATTGTTTGGATGGGTTGGCAGGGCGTCCTTGTGGATAGCAGAGCCCTCGGGTCCCTTTTTTTGGGTAAAAGAGTGAGATATACCGGTTAAGGTGAATTTTTCAGAAATTTGAGGGCCAGTTAAAGTTTTCATACTTATTTACCCCTAAGAATGTTATCAAAAAAATAAAAAACCCCTAAGAATAAACCCAACTTTTATTTACCTGCAAGGATAGTTTTTAACATGATTACCGTTCTACTCATAATACATTAATAAAGCTTCTATTTTTTACTGTAAGTAATAAGCTGCTGCTCCACTCAGATCAAATTCTTTGTCCTCTCTTTTCAAATTTCTGGTCACTTTCTTCATCTCTTTTTTTGAACGGCTTTCTTCATCTCTTAATACCCCAAATCTAACACCCCAGCCCATGGCTATAAAACTCAAATTTCCTTTTCGGGTCCTGTCGGTTTTGATCGGCGGAGTTCGGAGGTGCCCGGTTGGCATGTTCCTGCTCCGTTGTGTCTTTCTTGCCTTGGATCCCTTCAATCTTTGTATTCGTTTCCAAAAATTAGTAAAATCTTTTTGCTCTTCAAAAAAAAAGCATGTAGCTTAGTGAATTTTATTGGCCTCGAACTCGTGAATCTCACTAGATTTCACACCTAGTGAATTTCCTTCCTTCCTTTGTTAGAAAAACAGTACCAAAAAAAAGGGACAGTAACTCTACGGTTAATGTATGTTAGACGATGTTAAAGTTCGTGGAGCTCACTTCGGTTCTACTTTATTACAATCATTCACTTTTTAGGTTTGGTGTGTAAATCATTCACCTGGATCATGTTTTTTTGGCCCAATCTTTTTTGGAGCATTTTGATTAATATATTTTTTAGTTTTATAATTCGTCTTACGAATGATAATCACAAAAATTTCACGCAACCGAAAAAATGATTTTTTTTTTTCAAAAAACAAATTAATAAAATAATTCAGTAAAAGTTAGGCCGAACAAAAAGAAAAAAGAGTTGGAACCAGAGAGGTCTTGTGTCCAGACACCAAGGGGCTCCAAAGTGTTACTAACCCTACTATTAAATAGGGAATGGATCAAAGTTTACCATACAAATATACAAGGGCCCATTCCCCTCACAATTTTAAAAATACAAAAAAACACCTCACTCTTCCGGGCTCCATTGTGATGTTCTGAACCGTTGATCTTGTTTAAATGAGTAAAATAAAAGGTCCTGTAAAATTTCAGCTCAATCGGATATCGGTAAGTGCTTGATCCAAACAGTTTTAAAAACACTAGTTCCTGTCGCAGTTTTTGCAAAACTGTTTGGATCAAACACTTACCGATGTCCGATTGAGCTGATTTTTTGCATATGGGGCCGGTTCCCCTCGCACATAAAAAAAACACATGATTTTGTTCTGGGCTCCACTGCGATGTTCTGAACCGTTGATCTTGTTTAAACGAGTAAAATATGAGGTCCTGCAAAATTTCAGCTCAATCGGACATCGGTAAATGCTTGATCCAAACTGTTTTGCAAAAACTATAACAGGAATTAGTATTTTCAAAACTATTTTGATCAAGTACTTATTACAAACGCGTTGCTTGAAAATTCAAAGTCAGTCAACTACAGAAAAGTGCAGTACTCCTAACTTTGCCTGGACATATATTAGCCATACCTTTTAAGAAACAGACACGACAAGAAAAGAAAGCAACAGGGGCATTTCAGGTACAAAAGGGAAGACTGTCGTTTTTGTGGGCATTTCAAATAGGAGTAACACTATGGGTACATTATTTGGTGTACATTAAATGCACACTGTGTGTGTGGAGTTCATCTCGGGATTCCACACGTTTGGAACAGTCAGGAACATGAACGTGATGTCAGACTTTTCTAATTTCAACGTTTGGCAGAGACGAGAAATAGAAATGTGATTCTTGATGACATATTCAACCAGGAATCACATTTTTAGACTGAGTGAGAATCTAATCCCTCCCTTACCCCATGGAAATCTCAGATTCTTGGCTCATTCATTGAGAAAAGGAAATATAGACTTTAATAAATTTCCAAAATAATTGTTTCCCGTGTAAGATTACTGAATTAATCCAAACACCGAAATGTCATTCTTCCAGGTATCAAATTCCTATGAATTCGATTCCCAGTAATCATATTCCTATTCCTACCCAAGAAAATTTCCGGGAATTTGATTCCCGACAATCATATTCTTATTCCTATTCAAGATTCTGGTCATCTAAACACAGCCTTAAATAGGGAATGGATAAAAGTTTACCATACAATGGTATCGTTGTGCATATGGCTCTGTACATTGAATACTTTTTACACTTATTTTACAAACGCGTTGCTTGAAAATTCAAAGTCAGTCAACTACAGAAAAGTGAAGTACTCCTAACTTGCCTGGACATATGAATAGCCATACCTTTTCGTTAAGAAACAGACACGACAAGAAAACAAAGCAACAAGGGCATTTCAGTTAAAAAAGGGAAGACTGTCCTTTTTGTTGTGGGCATTTCAAATAAACACTATGAGTACATTATTTCGTGTACATCAAATGCACACTGCGTGTGTGGAGCTCATTTCGGGGTTCCACACAAATGATCAAAACCCTTTAATTTGTTCAAAATGTTTTTTTAAGAGTTCCTGTAAAAAATCAGCTCGATTAGATATCGGTAGAGGCTTGATCAGCTCTTTGGTTAGTTTTCTAATAGGAATATTGAGCTAAGAATCGATCAAACTCTTACCGATATCCGACCGAGTTGATTTTTTAAGGAATCCATAAAAACATATTTTGGATAAGTTGAGCGGTTCCGATCATTTGTGTGCAATCCCGAAATGGTTCTTACATAACGCAGTGTACATTTGGTATGCACCAAATGGTGCACTCCTAAACCGGGTCTAATTTTGTCCAGTCAGTGAACAAAATTAGACCCGGTTTGTTGGAGTTGCTGCAACAGGCTTAGCTTCTTGATTTTTCAGACCATTTTTTTCACTGATAATTTTTTTGCCTTTTGTTTTTATCCCTGGTACATGCAACAATTATTCACAGGATTCAAGTTCTAAACTTATATTGGTAATTTTTGTTTTTTCCCCTGTTTTTGACAGACCTTTTGCAAGACAAGATATACATGACAAATGAAATGGGTCAAAGAAATACTCCAATTAAGATGTTCCAGCTAAATTATCGATCCTTGTCCTCTGATCGTGGTGGGTTGGTGGGAAACCAAGTTACTGAAATAATGGCTGAACTGTTTCACTGTACTATGTGCGCAGACGGTTAAATGGTTACTCTATGTGTCCAGAGGAAATAGTGGATAGTTCCACTGGGCCACGAGAAGGAGTTAAAGGCCCGTTTGGGACCATTGGTGGTCTGGGCCGAGCGATGTCGGCCCAAGACTGAACGGTCCCATCTGAGTGAGCTAAAGAACTCATACCTATGACCCGGATGTTTAAAGGCAGAGTCACGGATATAACTGCCCGGATCTGAACGAGCCCGTGAGATTCGCCGAAGATGGTTTGCGCATGTGCTCAGCTAGCTTGCTACACGTTACAAGCAAAGTCACCAGAGCGGTTATAGCACGCGTCTAAGGATGATTAGCTGCATGTGCTGATAACGGCCTCGCTCGCCATTGTCATGAGTGACATCAACCGAGCGATTACCTTATGTGCCATGCCCAAGGTACTTGGATGGCAAATCAATCTCTCCCTATAAAAGATAACAAATTCAGCCCCTAAGGGCCCGATTAGATGCGGGATAAGTTTTTGGTAGATTAAATATGGTGGGGGATAAGATAGCAACGGCCCGATTGGATGCCAGATTAGTTTTAGGGGTATTAAATATGGAGGGGGTATAAGATAGTAGGGGGTAATATATATAGAGGGTGGCCCCGCAGTGATGTGACATTTATGGAGGGGGGATTAAGTAGTACTTAGTTTGAATGATTTTGTAAGAATGGGGATTAAATTTGGGTGGATGATGTAAAAAGTTGTCAAAAGACTTTTTTGCCCTTGTGTGAATATTCGTATTAGTTATGTGTTTTTTTAATTAGATAAATCTAATAATTAATTTATTTATTATTGAAACTCAATAACTAATTAAGCTATAAGATTTAATTGTAATTAATTTTTATATTAATTGTTTTTTTATAAAAATTAATTTAGATGTTTACTTTTTATTATAAAAATTATTGAATCGGATCATCTTTTAGGAATTTCTAGAAAGTATGTAAAAAAACAAACGAGATTTTTGGGTAAAGAATGTATACTAACGAGATTTTTGGGTAAATAATTTTTTTATTATAAAAACTAATTAATTTTTTAATTATTTTTGGGTAAATAATACTCCTAATTTTTTAGTACATTTTCAAATAATAAAAAAGAAAACACAGCACGTGCCAATGTCTTGGGAGGGGGTATTAAAATGGGTACAATGGTCATTTTCCAGGGGTATTAGTGGGTCATAAATATTGACAATCCCTGGGGTGTCCATAAATAACACCCCTGCAGAGGTGATATTTAGTCCGGGTGATAAATAACACCCCTGCACTTATTTTTGGCAAACCATTTCATAGCCGTAGGCCCGAGCATAAATAAGACCCCCCATATTTATGCCCCCCACTAAGACCCCATCCAATCGGGCCGCAAGGGGTATAATTTATGGAGAGTGGGCCCACATTGATGTGGCTTTTATGGAGGATGGATAAAAAAATAGTTGGTTTGGATAAGGTATTAAAAAGGAGGGGATAAAATAGTAGAACTTGGTTTGGATGATGGATAAAGTAATAACGTTGTTTTGTAGTTGAAATGGGGGAGGAGTGGGGGATAGAACACCCCTTATCTGGTTGGATAACTTTTAAACAACTCACAGGGTGTCCAAAGATTATTCACCTCAAGCCCCCTACACCCGGATAACCATGGAGGGGGGGATTAGTTTAAAGGGATGCAAAAGTGGTGTGCCAAATCAAAGCAAAGGAGAGGGGCCCACCTCTTATCCGGGAGGAAAACTAATTCGGGAGGCTTTGCCTCCATCCAATTAACCCTCCAAGGGGGTACGCTCAACACAACACTCTACCTCTAGATCTGAGTACTTTCCTTCTTCATTTTACTGACTTGATCGTCAGAGTACAATCCCATATTTTCAGTGGTCTGGTGTAGTGCTAACGAATTCGTTCAGTGCGTAGGAATGGAACTCAAGCAAGGATTCAATCCAAATGAGGCATAAGCAAACCAACTAAGTTGAGAAGAGCGAATCGGGACTCAACGCCACCACAAGTTAGTAAGTTAGTGGACCGCAAGTCTCGAACACAAGACTTTAGAGTAAACTTGGAACAAGCACCCAACTAACTGGCCGGGCATTGCAAGTTCAGCATTTATTGCAACATGAAATGAAAAGTTCTGCTAACAAACCCAGCAAGGAAATATCACTTTCACAAAACCTGAGACCTATATGTTTGGTACTCAGTACACAAATGAAATTCCAACATCATGTTGGGCCATAAGTTCTACCTCACAATTATAGGTAGACCTCCGTACAATAGAAACCTAATTATCAAGCAATAATCACTTTCTGGGCCAGTTGTGTGTTCCTTATGAAGTGCGGCACAGTACAACCCAATAACAACTTTCAGCTATTAAAAGCCCATGGGCCATTTCCCTTGCCATTGAAAATTCAAAAATAGAGCCTCGAAGGTTAGTATGTTTGGTTGGTAGATTTGCTGACAAGGATTCGATTCTTCTGGTCAGGTCACAAGAAAGTGAATTCTTGTGAATTCCCTTGTCTCAGCGTAGATGGTCTGGCTTTGACTGGACCGGGGAAGGGATTAGTCGAGGTAATCTGGTCCAGTCACCCCTGAAAACGTGGAAGAAAAAAAATTCCAAAAAAGATCAACTACCATACTCTATATTTTTTGTAGGGCTCTATTTCTATGGGGACCACATCCTTATTTTCCTCACATTCATGTGCAGTGTTGGCATTAACCAAGACAATTGCACATTGTGCCTAGTGTTTGCTAGTCCCTGTCATGCCACAAAAAAATTTCCCCTCCTCAAATTGGGTCCATTTGGATTTTGACAAGGTTTTTTACCCTTAACTGCCCATGTTCAAGCTCTTGTCATGTTCCAACAATTTGAAATACCAATGGAGATAGCCAACCCCACAAGATAAATCAGTGAAAGAGAGACCTTGGTGAGCTGCATTCACTACCGAGCTTTGAATATTTTTGTGTGTGTGTATATAGATTGGCAGCAATTTGGTCACAGTATCCCCTGCAATTAATCTCTAAACTATTCACATTTAGAACAAAAAGCATACTCTTTTTCTAACAAATAGTATATGAGAACATCAGAGTAAAATGAGGATGTGCAATGGCAGAGCCAGAAATCTAATTTGCCTTGAGCTAATTCATATAATTTTTTTTTGATGGGCTAACCCATATTAACTTTTTATTGGACAAAAAATTTACATGTAATTTTTAGTCTTTTTTAACTTTACCCCGGGCTAAAACCCACCCTACACAAAGGGTAGCTCCGCCCTTGAGGATGTGGATATTTGGTATGGCACTGTTTTTGTCAAGGATCCGGTAAATGAGAGTACAAAGTTCCAATCGATGAGCAACTCTATTATTCGGGAGGAAGGGAAGCAAAGAAAAGAGAGAACATATTCTCGGCACGTGTGATGAGCATATTCAATCACATGCCCTAATTGTCCAAAAATGGTTACACAAAATGGGATCCAATGGTTGATTTGCTTCAATACTTGATATTTCCAAAATAGTGGCACATATTTTTGTTTAGAAGTGGGCACCTTGTAGCAGCAAAAATGCACCATGGTGAAATTTTGTTGCTATTTTTCTCAAGTAGATAGCCACGTTCTCCCCATGTGATGGTGGGTCCTTACCTTATTGCTTTATCTTCATGGAAATGAAAGCATGTTGTCCCTCACATGTGTGCCTTGTTCACAAGCAACATGTCTACCTTTTGATTAATAGATATTCAGGACTGTTTATTAATATCGAGGTTAATTTCACTGTCCACTGGCAGGAGCTCAATTAAAACCGAAAAAAATTCAGGAAAAATCTCATGTATAAGAACTGATCTAATACTAAATTGATAGTACACATGTGAGAGTCCATCCGATAACCAAATTCCGTACTAAATACTTCTTGAAGCCTTTGCTTGCCAAGTTACTGCAAGAACTTCGGCTTTGGTGTTTGATTTTGTGGTTCTTTTAGTCTGATGGATGCTTGCCTATTGGTTTGTGTATGGTGTTTTGCTTCGGTTTGTTTTGGTTGTATACTTGCATCTGCAGCATTAGGTGGGGGTTCCGAGGTTCGGAGGTGTTTCGGGTGTTTGGTCGGGGCGTTATTTTCTTTCTTTTGGTCTTGTTCCTTTGCTTGGCGATTAGCGCCTTTCTCGTCTATTTGGGTCTTGGGTAGCATTTGTCATTGTGCTCTTGATCCATTTCTTGTACAGTAACTTTTTCAAAAATTAATAAATTTAAAAAAAAAAAAAAAAAAAACACTTTATGTTTGTAGCAACCAACTTTTTTTCCCCATCCTACCCTTTGGTGTGAGATGTTTGAGCATCCATAGAATTGGGACCGTTAGGTCTCAAAACGCAAAAGTGATACAGTTGAGGTAGGATTGCATTTTTTGTTTGGTGCGTATACCTCATGGGATTGTCTGAGGAGGCATATCTAGATCTTAGGGTTGACTATAATTTCTTGTTTTAGGATTTACTTTCGATCACTGTTTTTTTTACGGTTATAATTTACATGAAGAAGTTTATAAAATGAACAGTTCCTATTACTACTGTGATGGGCCCACATGCCACAACATCCCAAACTGGACCGGACTGATAGTAAAATTGGACCGAACCTTCCCTCTATATAACTCTATTATCTTTGTTTAAGAATTATTTGTTTGCCAAAATTAGACATGAGATTAAATTATAGGGTTTCAGAGTTTTGTACTTTTGCATTGTACATTTTGTGCCTGCTTGATTTGTTAAATGAACAAATTACACTTTTGATGTTAAAATTGAAATGTCTGCTAAATATGCTCATATGCTCTTAAGTATGATTTTGTCTTGGAAAATGTTTGGATACATGAAAACTGTACATCAATGTGAATCTCAACAGTTGATTTATTAGTTTTCCTCAACTGTTTCATGTATAGTTTTTGTGGACCCTATCAAACCTCTTTTTCTTTCTTGTTTCTCTTAGCACAAGTGGGTGACCTACCATTGTGGTGTAAAGCTGGCTACGTTTGCTTCAATTGCTTGGCAAGGGAATGTTTTATGTAATTTTCTTGTACCTTATCCCTTATCCTCTCTCTCTCTCTCTCTCTCTCTCTCTCTCTCTCTGGTTTGACGGTCACTTCGATTAATCCTCTCCGCGGTGCCGGTCCGGTTAAAGGCAGGTCATCCACGCCGGGACTAGAAGATTCACAAGAAATTACTTTGTTGTAATCTTCAATAATCAAACCCTGATCAATTTTATGGAAAGCAAAACCCATCAATCAACCAGACTAACCCTTTGGGCGCTCTCTCTCATACCTATGTCATGCTTATGCATCTAGGTCTAATTTCTCACAAACAAATTAAGATTCTGCTTTTGAGGTTGACATGCACTATATTGGCAATAGCTAAAACTCTGCCTTTTTCTGCTTTTTCATCACACTAAGAGCATCATCATCAGGCTCAACAAAAATTGGATCAAATTTAACCTCAAAAACACCTTTATAAATGAACAAGTCACTTTTTAAAAAACTCACAAAATCAGACTCTCTATTCAGGAAGTCAGGAGAGAATTGCTTTAACCCGTAAATAGTGCGTCAAAGAATTTAGCGAGTTACTGTAGCAAAGTTATAACTTTAGGAGATTTACAAAAAATTTGTTGAGTCTGATTTTGGGGGTTTTTCCCTCTTTTCACTCAACAATTTAGCCATCAGGGGGATTTGCCTCCCCTGACGAGGATGCTCTAATAAATTGCTAGACAAGTGAAAATGCTGAGTCAAATTTATAAATGTAGCTAGTTGAAAATGCATAATATAGTTAATTAAACTGTCCATTTAAAACATTATCGTTGGGCCGTATGACCTTGATAGCCATGTTGCTAGCCACAGGTCAGGAAGCTAGAAGACCAAAGATAGAAATTAATACAGGAAATTGATATTAGCACTCCCCAAATTGTTATTGCCTTAACAATTTGGGGAGTGCTAATATCAAGTTCATATAGGGAGTGATAAATTTGGATCCAAACGAAGCTTTATGCTATATTTTTAATTAAGGTAAAATAAAGCATGCATGGGGCAGTCTGATTTATGGGTGGTCCGAAGCTTTTTTTTTTTTTTTTTTTTTGGGTAATTAGGTCCGAAGCTTTTTTCTGGTCAGCCAACCACAAGACAAAAAATGAGCAGAAAATTGGGATTTATATTATTCCTGTAAATAGAGAATTTTGTACATTTTATAGTACTTTTACACATATTCCTTCATTGAGTTATTATTATTTTATTTTTTATGGCAGACAGAAAATTATAGACTTCTCTTTTGAAGATTTATCTGAAGAAATTCTGTTCTCTACATGGGGACCACCATGTGGTAATGGGTTCAAGTGGACCTGGTGAAGCCACATTGTGATTAAACATTTTCAGGAAAAAAAAGGAAAATATTTGACGGATTTTATGGAAACCAAAGAAAAAAAAATTAGAATTATGAGTTTGTTTTGTGCTTAGTTTATTTTCTGACCCTTAAAAAATTTAATAGATGTCAATTCCATCACTTAGTTTTCTTTTAGCTAAGTAGTACATAAGTTCAAGATCTTAACATAGCGTAAAATTGAGTTTAGAACCAACTTTAGGCACTAATAATAGAGAAATACTTATTTACGGAGCCTCCGTAATCAAGGAGTTTGTGTCGAGCAAATCTGGGTCGTGCATTCCACGATTTAACGTCCTGGGTCAGTGCACTCTCTCTATCCTCCTTAAAAGCATGTCATATTTAAAAACAAAAACAAAATCCGCACATTAATCCGAGACGTTAGATCCAGGAATGCAATGCCCGAATTTACTCAGCACAAACTCCTTGACTACGGAGGCTCCGTAAATAAGTATTTCTCCTAATAATATTGTTCAATAAAGATGCACAAATAACTCTAATGATGTTTCCATAAGTATTTTCCTAAGAAAATTCATTTCTTTTCCTTTTGGTAGGACAACAAATCAACTACCAACAAAAACTAAAGGCAAAGAGAATACAGGGCATTATGCTTAAATGGAGGTGGAGGGTGCAACATAGCAATCACAGTAGTGGTGCTTTTGAATGCTAAAAAGAACACCCCTAAAAGCTTAGATGCTAGGTTTTTCTTTTTTTTTTTTTGTTTTTTTGTTTTTTTGTTTTTTTGTTTTTTTGTTTTTTTGTTTTTTTGTTTTTTTGTTTTTTTGTTTTTTTGTTTTTTTGTTTTAGTCAAATTCAACATTAAATGTCATTAATGCAATTCATGGCCAAACATGGACCATTGAGACTTGGGTGAATTTCACATACACCCCCTAAGGTCACCGTCATGTCACATACTCCATTAAAGTTTGAGAAATGACCATAAACCACCCCACGTGGTTTCAATTTTCACTTCACCGCACCCAACCAACAACTGTTTCGCCAAACGGATAATGGTGTTAGCTAAAAGCCTAAAAGTGGTTTACATTAACAAATTCACCTTTACATAATAAAATAAATAATACAAAACTCTCAATTCTCAATTCTTTGGGACCAAAAAGTAATAAATTTGTTATTTTTGACAAAAACGGTTCTTTTAATAAGTAAAAAGCTATTCTTAAATTTTACTATCCATTTTTATCATAAAAGCTTTTCCAATGGGTAAAAAAAATGTCATTTTGATTCAAAATTAAGTAGAGTTGAATGTTTTTTATTACTTTTTATCATCAGAAAGGGCAATTTTTTAGGTAGAAGTTTTTTTGGTTCATTTCATCAATATTTCGAAAGACAATTAATTTGGGGTGTTGGCGAAACGTACATAGAAATCACATATTCACACAAGGTCCATTATCATTTCTCATATGTGAAAGGAGTATCCATCATTAATGATAACCTCAGAGCAACTACATATAGACATATAGACTATAGTACGGGTGAATTCCTTTGAGTAAATTTCACTGACCTCCCTTGAGATTTCTAACAAATGCAAAAACATCCCTGAGGTTTAAGAAATTTCACTTACCTTCCTTACTTTACAAAATATTGTCAAGTTTTTCTAAAAGACCGAAATACCCTTGAACATTAGTTAAAATTCATTAACTAATTGGATACTATTGAATATTAGTTTTTCTCCTAATTAGAATCTTTAATGTTAAAATCAAAACATGTTTTTTAAGGGTCCCCGCGAGGAATCATTAAAAAAATGACCGGGAAGGGTTTCATCCGAGCATTTTTTCATACAAACCGTAGATATATATTTTATGAAAAAATGCTCCTATGAAACCCTTTCCGGACATTTTTTTTATGATTCCTCATGGGTACCTTTAAAAACACATTCTAAACACATTGGACGGTTCAGATCATTAAAATTCAATCGGAAAATGTGAGGTTCTGACTTTAACAAAGTCAGGGATCCCTGACTAGATGTTTATATATATATAGGAAGGCGGTCTAATGTGGGATCCCGCATACAAAATTTGGTGCGGGATTGGCCTTTTTTCAACTTTCCGGATCAAATTTTGACGATCCGAACCGCTCAATGTTTTTAAAATGCATTTTCCAAGGCCTACGCGGGAAATCTTCAAAAATAGGATTCCCGTTTCCGGACCTCCATGATCCCGCATATATATATATATATATATATGGGAATGCTTCTAAAGCAGGATTCCCGTTTCCGGACCTCCATGATCCAAACATTTTTTTGACGATCCGATCTGTCCAATGTGTTCAGAAGGTGTTTTCAAGGGTCCACGCGGGAAATCTTCAAAAAAAAAAATACCGGGAAGGGCTTGATCCAAGTAGTTTTCGCAAAAAATGTACATTGGACGGCTGGGATTTTCCAAAAATAATTTGCAACACAAAAAAATCAATTTTTTCTTATTTTCGGGAGGTGTGGACTAGAAGTTTTTCGTATATATATATATAAAATAAACATAAGTTAGATACTTTGCTCGAATTAATAGAATTACTTATGCATTTAATATTTTGATAATTAGGGTCTATTATTTTTCTCCCCCACTTGTCTTTTGTGAAATAAAAGACACATGTAAATGCCCAACCTACCATATAAAAGTTTCATTTCAACTTTTTAATTGGTAGACTAGAAATCTACATGTGCCTCCTATTTAATTGGCAAAATACACCTTCAAGAAAAGGTATAAAAAAAATTTCATTAATTTTCTAATTTGTTGCCAATATTTGAGATCTCATGGAAAAAATAAATTAAATATCAAAAAATTATTAAATGATATAAATACAACAACATATAGTAATTCTAAAATAGAAAAAAAGAAGAAAAAGACTAAAAGGGGGTATTTCAGTCACTTAGTACCAAAATTTAAGGGTGTTAGTGCTTAGTTAACGGAATGGAGAAATCTACACAATATTTTGTAAAGTAATGGAGGTTAGAAATTAAAAAAACCTCAAGGGATGTTTCTGCATTTGTTAGAAACCTCAAGGGAGGTAAGTGAAATTTACCCAATACTTTTCCTCGCTAGCTCACACTCAAGCGTTACAACAGTGTAGTGCGGCAAAACGACTTAATTTTGAATGCATTTAAAGCTATTTGAGGCCAAATTAAATTTTCATTAATTTGAATAGCCTCTATAATACTTTAATTGCGGACAAAATTACGCCGTTTTTGCTACACCATACCATTTTAGTGTATCCATGCAACAAAAGCACCCCCGGATCATGATTTGAAAGGGATTGAAGAAATTCTAAAACTTTGAAAAAATCTAGTAACTTTACAACTACTTTTGTTAATAACGATTAATTCAATTTAAAGATGAAACCAATAATTACCAGATGGGTAATCTCTGAAATTAACTGATAGTTTTCACTTTTCAACGCACTAACTTCAAATTTAAGAGAAGTACGTCGCTAAAATTGTGGAAGCTAACTTCAAATTTAATGTCATTTTGGCAAAATCATAAATTCAAATTATTAATTTAAACTCAACTGATCTTCCGGTGCAGATTTATTTTGCTTGGGTGATATGAAAAATTTAGCCGCCAAAATTGTTGTAAAATTTAGCACCAAGGTGACTCATTTTATACAACTACTTTGGCTTATCTTATCGATAGTGCACCCACTTAGCTGTATATGTAAATTTTGGCTTCGACAACCTAAATAGCTCATGGGTGGAGTAGCAAATTGTAACTGACCCGAAAGGAGTTGATAGCACGCCACCGTAGGAGCATCTCTCAGAGGCTCTCTTACTCGGGGCGCCCTTCTTGGCTATTATACCTAGCCAAATCCAAATTTCATTGTTTCGAAAGGCTCTCTATTTGGCTAAGTATTTTGCCTTTGTCTAGGTTTCAAACCCGACATCTTATGAGAGAGCGAATCTCCAAATCTCACTTTGACCATCAAGCCAGCCGCATATCGTCAAACACCTTATTCTTCATGATCACCCACCCCTGTTTGAATCATTTGTGACCTTTGTGTTTTAGAAGCCCCCAAGCTTTTAGTATCAGTTTTGTTTGATTACATTTTCAATTATGCTAACAAATTAGACTCATAATGAAGATTATAGAGTACTCAAGTACTTACAAGTTAATAATTTCTGCTCAAAGTGTGAAAAAAGCAGATATGTAGATCTGAACCTATAAAAAAATTGGCAATACTACTTCAACAACATGAACTTGCTCTAATTTGAGATGTGCCAAAATGTTGACAATGCACAGTTATTTTTTAGATCCCCAAGACTTGAAATCTTTTTGGCAAAGCTACCAACAACAAAATCTAATAGGTAGTTGGAAGTGCTTTTTGCACATGGATTTGCTTTTATAATTGAAATCTTTGTAAAAGCATCCAAAATCTAATAGGTAGTTGATTTTGCACATGGTTAGCTTTTTCATAAAAGACAAAGCAAATCTGATCATAGTTAGATCATCTCAAAGACAAAGCCTCTATGTCCCTTTAGATCATCTCTGCCTCTATGTCCCTTTTCTTTTCTAGCAAATCTTCCACTAATCGAGTAGACCGGGGGACCTCTAGTACACTGCACACTTTTTTTTTAAAGGCAAAACGGCATCAATAAAAACTAGGGGAAACACAACTCACTAGAAGATCATCGCCACTTTAAACCTGGAGAAAAAAAAAAAGTTGGCAAGATACCAACAGGATACAAGCAACAATCAAACAGAAGAGAATCCAGACAAACTGATAGCAGGGGTGGTACACTGCACACTACAGGGGTGTAACGAGCGATTTGAGTTATATATTCTTACAATCAATGGTTCAGATTTCAAAAAATATCTTATGGGTAAAATACTTTTCTAACAAATATTTTACGTGTAGGAGAGTTTTAATAGGGGTGAAATTCGGTCGGTTCGCTTTTGAGGTGTTTGGGACTGAACTACCTGTTCGGGACTTCGGGGTAATTTATTTGAGAACCGATCCTTACCGGAAAAAATAAAGGACCGAAATAGGTTCAAGATGGTTCGGTTTTTTCAGTTGTCTAGGTCCAACATTAAGATTGAAATGGACGGTTGAGATTTAGATGGATGGCTGAGATATGTTGTGTTTTTTGGATTGAAGATGGATGACTTTGATTGATCGGTCCAAATTGTTATGGTTTTGGGGTATTCGGTTCGGTTTGGTCCGAAGAAATTTCCAGGAAACCGAGACCCGAACCGAAAATTGATCACTTCGGTTTGGTCCAAACCAAAGCCAACCAAACCCACCCTTATACCCCGACAAAAACCAAACCAATCGGTGTTTTTTTTTCCCGATTTTTTCAATCTGTTGGTTTTTATATCACCCTTAAGTTTAAGCATCTCCAGACTTAAAACCACTTTTGGAAGGCTCGTATTTTGCACTATGGCACTATAGAGCACTGTAGGATCCCCGATTTCGCATCCAGTACTATTTCCCATCACTCGCATAATTTAGAAGTGTTTTAGTGTTCAAATTCTTCCCCACCAATTGAAATAAATTACACTATGAGTAATTCAGAAGGAAGACCTATTTTCTAGATCAACAAAAGCAATGGTCACAAAGATGGCTGGGATCGACCTAATATGGTCAGCCACACAAAAGGTTTTTTTTGGGGTGTGATTATTGAGTAAATGGTACAATGGACTCATTAATTTACGAGACCAATTCTGGCATCCACTAGCGGGATTTCTATTGAAGTAAAGACAAAATTCTGAACAAGCTGACGAAATAATAAAAGAATTAACGACTCATGGATGAAAGTCGAAAACTAAGTCAAAAGTTCATCAGGGGACAACCGGTGGCACCACATGTTCATAGTGCATATCCTTTCCATGCAAGTGCATGAAATTTGTTCTATGCAGAACAAAATGACTAAATCGTCTAAACAGTGTTTTGGATTTTTTTTTCCCTGTATTTTTGCCAGTTGTTTATAGCGTGAAAACAAGTCATTCTCCTCACAAATATTACAAAAATACCATTTAGTCATTTACTACACTCAATTTTGACTTCATTTGGGAAGACATATTTTTAGTGGAAACACACCCTATAAAACTAGAAACATAAAATCTACAATTAGAATTCTAAAATCAGTAAGATGACTATTTTTTTCGTTTATGTTTTGGCGCATGAGGTAGGATTCTAGGGCTACGAGCGCAACGAGCAATTTGAGAGCAACTTGAGTCTCGGATCGTTTGCCAAGCTTGAGCTAGTTGCAACTAGGTTCGCGTAGATGAGCTCGGTTCTTATATATGGGTTTGACTCATTTATAAAGGCTCGCTTAGTACTCAAACTGAGATCAAGCTCGAGATCTAATATTTGAGTTTAACTCGAGCATGGGCTTAATTCGAACTTGAGCTGAGCTCGAGTTCAATGAATTTGAAGCAAGCTAAACTTTAATTATAATCTAAAGCTCCCTCAACTCGGCTGTCAAATCTTTTCAAGTTTTGAGTATCACACAAATTGAACCTGCTGCAGAGTAACACCCAGTTATCCTATCTTTTGAAAATTTTGGATTCTATGAGTATATTAAGCTGCAAGCGGACGACATTAAAGATGACATCTCATTGAATCTTATTCCTCTGTAGACCCTAGAGAGTGATATGAGGCCGGATAGAATATTATTCTATACGGGGTGATAGCATATTAGCCCTCTATATAACGTCAGCAAACGAGCCTAACTAGAAAAGGAAGAGGAAGAAAATTGGGAGAAGACCTCTTCTGTTTTGCTTTCCCCATGTTGCAAAGATTGGTCAATTAGTACTTTTGACAATAGATCTTTGCAATCCAATTACTCCTATTAGAAACATCTCCTCTTTGGTTTAACTTTATGAGAAGACATGATTATCCATTTGATGAATTGTTTTTGGAACCAAAATACAAATAACACTCTTTAGAAATGAATCAATTAAATTAATAAGAAGGGGGTTCTTCTATTGATAGACCCGGGGTCTGTCAATAACATAAGAAAAAAAAAACAGGGAAAAAAACTCAAACTGACCATTGAGCTGTTAATAACATAAACAAAAACAGGAAAAAAAAAAAACACAAACTACAACACTTTTCAATAGAGATTACTAAATTCTTTCCACCACAACCACCACTGCCTGTTATATATGGGCCCCACCATAGATTTTTGTTATAATCTGAACCATTTATTTTGTAGGGTTGGCGTAATAGTATATCTAAAAAAAGTCAGCTTGATCGGACATCAATAAGTATATAAAAAAAAAAGAATTTTGGTTTACAAAATGGACGGTCCTCCATACAAGATGAACGGTTTAGATTTCACACGATGGGATCCACAGGTGGTGGTGGAAACCGTTGAGGATAGAATTCAGGCCAAGTGTTAGCCCAAAGGTTTCTACAGAACCTTAGTGATTTTGATGATAACAAAATATATTTTATTAAATGAGAAATATAATTAATTTTGTGATATGTGGTGCTCATTTGAATTAATTGTTTATTTTGTACGTAGGATTTGGTTGATGCACATATAGAGAGATTTTACACCAAATCACTACTCCAATGGTCAAGATTTTAATTCAAAAGAAAAAACTTAAGGACATATCTTTTCTTCATTTTTTATTGGTTGAAGCACTCTAAATGCGAAATAAAATGTTGAAGGAGATGCAAAGATTATGCATGGAAATATGGAGTAGCTCTTATTTTGGGAAGCTCAAACGGTCAGAAAACTTTGCAAGGTATAAGTCGGCAATTGGGAAATCAAGTTCAAATGACAATTGGAAATCATGGTATGCCTACCTAATATATCATAGTTCCAACGGCTAGTGGAGTATTAAAGGAATAAATTCAATTATTGGATTTTAATTGTTTCTGTCAAATGGAAAGGCAATCACTGCCTCAATTTTAGCCATTGGGTCAAACGGCTAATTCAAGGGAAAAAAGAATAAAGAATTACTCTAAGGTCCATTATAGCTTTTTGTAACATATCTAGTCCACCTCTTAGTTCCATAACTCCTCTAAACCACCTTTTTGCAATTTCTAAGGTGTAAGGTCCACTCTCCATTTTAAATAGACAAATGTACCCTCACATTAAATTTAATACATAATATACTTTCATAGGGTACCCTAGGATTTAGGTTTAGGCACTTTCATAGGGTACCTAGGGTTTAGGTTTAGGGGACACTTTCCTATTATAGGGTTTTTAGTGGTTTAGGCACTTTCATAGGGTACCATATGGTTTAGGTTTAGACACTTTCATAGGGTACCCTAGGATTTTAGGCACTTCTTCTTAGGGTACCCTAGGATTTAGGGTAGAGTACCCTAGGGTTTAGGGTACCCTAGGATATAGGGTAGGGTACCCTTGGTTTTTAGGGTAGGGTATCCTAGGATTTTAGGGTACCCTAGAATCTTAGGGTATCCTAAGAAGCGAGGGATATTCTTGTAATTGGTACATGTGAGTGGACTAGATGTGTTAGGATAATATTAGGTGGACTAGACGTGTTAGGAAATAGCTATAGTGGACCTTATAGCAATTCTCCCAAAAAAGAAGTGGCAGCTAACGTTCGGTTTTTTGGAAGAATAAATAGGAGTTGCTATTTGCAAAGAACGGGCAGAGAATTGAAAAAGAAGCATCGTCAATTGAGATTCAAAGTTGGTTATTTTTTAGAGCTTTATATTGTTTTTATCTACACTTTTGAGAGTGTTTAATTTGTGAGATTTCATTGTAAAAGGGGGTGTGACCCCTTGTGAGAGGTTATCTTTTTGTGAGTTATTTTGGAGAGAAAATCACTTGGTTAGGTGTTACTAGCACCGGAGTCAAAACTAGTTGGATAGGTGTGACTAGCACCGGAGTCGAAACTAGTTGGAGCAATTGGGGATAAATTGTTCGATGTAAAGGTTTCTCTAGCACCCGCGAAGCTAGAAAGTGTTACTATTGGAGATAGTGCAGCAAATCCCAAGTTGGACACTTGGGGAGTGGACTAGGTCGTGGAGTTGCGGACCAAACCACTACAAATCCTTGCGTTCGATTTCTCTCTCCCCTTACTCCTTATTTGCTGTCATATAATTACTGTGTGTGCTTGAATCTATTTAATTTTATTGGGTGTTGCATTTATTTATTTAATTCCGCATTATTTTTTGAGAAATCCAATTCCCCCCCCCCCCCCTCCCGGGTTGCTACCTGGGCCAACACTAAGTTTTCCAAAAAAATTTAGCAACCTAGTTGCTAAAATGAACCATTATTTTAGAAAACGGTAATTCCTTCCGCACCGGCGGCATCATGGACGCCGTTGTGGGTCCTAACCGGTCGATCCGAGCCGTTCATCTTTCTCAAAATCGAATTACGAGTGGGCCTTCGTGGGAATCGAGGCAATCGGACGGCTTTATGAGCTCGATCCAAAATCACCCAATTTCATACAAAAAAATTTGGATCGAAATGGGGTGATTTTGGATCGAGCTCATACAGCCGTCCGATTGCCTCGATTCTCGCGTAGGCCCACTCGTAATTCGATTTTGAGAAGGATGAACGGCTCGGATCGACCATTTGGTACGCCGTCGGTGCATTTCCATCGGTGCAGGTAGAAGGGTTCTTTAGCAAATGAGTTCAGCAGGTGCTAAAATCAACCATGATTTTACCTAAAATCAACCATGATTTTAGCACCTGGTGAACTCATTTGCTAAAATAATGGTTAATCTTTTGAAAAACTCAGCTTTCTGTTTGCAATATTCTTTTATACTCTTTCCGTCCGGATTTGTTGGTCCACAAACATACTTTTTCAAGTCCGAAAATGTTTGTCAATTTTCAAAAGTCAAAGGATAAAGTAGAGGAAAATTACTTTTGATGATGTGAAAATAACAAACACAAAAAATAATGAAAAAGAAATTGGAATCTCCAAAACAGAGTAACAAATCCGGACGGAGGGAGTATATTTTTATACATTTTTTTAATCTTGCCGACAGGCCAATACACTAATTTTAGCATTTTCCAAGACTATTTTTACTCCATTTAGCAGTGGCACGTCGTAGCAACTTGTACCCGAAACGGTGAATGTCACTTCTAATTTGGATGCAGTTTGACTGTTTGAGTTCCACATGACTCACTTTTTTTTGCTAAGAATGGGGTGTTTCATTACTCACTTAGCAAGTAGAATGGGGTGTTTCATTAACAAAAAATAGTTTTTTTAGAAATCAAGACCGATCATTTTCTCATAATATATCACATAAAAAATCGCGAAAACCAGTTTATTCTAAAAATACCTTCAGCGGAACACCCCCTTAGAGTCTATTCTTCAAAACTGACTGAAGCCCGTTCTGCTAAGGAGTTTTTTTGGGACTTTTTTAGTTGATATGTAATATATTGTGAGTGAATGATCTGTCTCGAAAAGTGCAATAAGCGAAAAAAGCCAAAAAGCCCTTTTGCAAAGCAGGACCTTGAATTTTTTAAAATTGGTTTATTGCGCTAAATTGGTTTATTGCGTTTTATAAGATAGATCATTCTCTCACACTACTACACCAACCCAATTTTCACATAATAAGCCAGTTTCACTTATTGCTAATAAGCCAGTTTGTGAAACAACCCTCAAGTATTACATACTTGATTTTTGATACTCCCTCCGTCCGGATTTGTTTGTCACTCGTTCTATTGTAACCGGATAAAAAATTAGTGATATCTTTAAATTGGTAAGTAAATTATATATCCAATATAGATCTTGTTTGATAGATCTCGATTAGTTCCATAAGACAATGTTTTTAAAATTGCATAAAACATTGTAAATTACAAGATATAATCATTTAAAAAATGGCACGAACTCCCAAAATGAACTAACAAATCCGGACGGAAGGAGCAGTTACGATTTTCATATGAAGTTCAATCTCTGGCGTGTTGGTTGACAAACCTACACACATGCAAATTTAGATCCCTAAAAGTTTAAATGCCCAAGGTTGGAAATATTTGTCCTCCATATAATTTGAACATGCATGCGAATCAATTGAAAATTAGCGCTTGATGAACCCATTTCTTAACTTATTAATCTTTAAACGATGTGAGCGAAAATTGACCCGGATAGAAAGAACAAAACTTTGAAAAAACAGGATAAAAAGAACAAAACTTTGAAAAAACAGAAAATTCCACAGGTAGTATTTGACTTTCTAAAGATTTGGAGAATCAAAATCCAGATTTGTTTGGACAGAACAGCGAATCCTGGGAACCAGTAAAAGTTCTGAGGAGATAGCTAGCAGACAAGGAAATAAATCTCGTACGGCCTCAACATCTGAAGTGGTGAGATAACCGATCAACCGTCCAGATAATAAGTGTTTAAAATTGCACACAACTCCAGAAGAAAATCAGTCACCTCGGAAGTTGTTATTTGCAGTTGAACCCCCCACACACAACGATAAAAATTCGTTATTTGACCGTCAAATAGAAAAAATTTGTACGCGAAATGACCAATTTTTCCTTTTTCCGGTAAGCTCACTACACCGTTGTAGAGACCAATCATGGCTGTCCTTTCACAATTATGGTTTGGATTATCTTACATAAAAGATAAGTTTCTTACATGTAAGATAATTGCATTTAGGCCTCCTTTGGGTGAATTGAAAAAACTGGTTTTTTGGTGGTTTTTTGGTTTTTTTGGTTTTGTCCTTATTCAATTTTTTTTTGCATTTGTTAGTTTTCGGTCGATTTGTTGTGGTTTCTTGGCTCCTCTCTACGAGAGAAATCTAAAAAGTATAAAATTATTAGTCAAACTTATAGTTTTGTGAATAAAGACGAAAAATAAACCACAATGGTTTTTTTACCCAAAGGAGGCCTTAATCAGGACCATCGATTGTCAAACGGACGGCCGTGATTACTCACTATAAAAGTGTAGTGTGTTTATTCACTATAGGCCTCCCGAATCCTCTAATTTTACGGCTGCATTTTTCGAAATACTAGTTCTTTTACTTTGCATGAAATTTTAATTTAGGCTGAGTTCTCCAACGGATTTTATCTCATAATCGCTTTACTGTATTAATTAGTTTACATTGCTTCTCAATTCTACTCTTAAATTTTGTCTGTTCCAATCACGGCGTTAGCAAGAGGGATGAAAATTGAGAAGGAATATAAACTGTAAGGTTAAAATTAACATAATTCGTAGTAGAGGGATTAAATTGAGATTTCCTGCAAACTAAATGAATTATTTCTAAATTTTTCCTAATTTAGAGATAAAAAAATGCTTAAGATGTTCTTAAGACGAAGAATAATGTGAAAATGGTGCATGACTATTTACAAGCAAATTTATTGAAACATTATACAAAAAAGAGAAAAGAAAATATAGTAAAAGAAATAAATTGGTAATTCACATGTATGATAAGTATAACGAGAAAATACTCTCTCATCGTGTACATATATTTTTCGTTGTATGGTTAATTTACAAGTCTTGATTTTTCAATTTATTTACTTGGAGCATATATTTCATTATTCTTTTTATGTTAAACCATGGCGAGAATGTCACGAAACAAACTCATCAATAGCTTCTAGATTATCCTTTTGAATTTATATTATTCTAAAAATTTGTCGATGTCATTTAAAAATACTCTTTGAAAATTTATCTGTACTATTTTCTCACCGTTTTTTTTTATATAGATATTTTAGCAAAACTTATGCATTTTAAACCATTAGGTTAGTTTTTTTTTTTTTATAGATATTCAATAAAAGCTCACACATTATTTTTTGTTTCTATTTCTCGCCAAAAATTGAAGGATCATATAATAAAAATGGACCCACTTGAAAATGTCCCTTGAAAATTACGTATGATAAAAAAGGATAAAGAGAAAGTACCCGTACAGAGCATTTGGTACAGAAAACGTACCGATCGCGTTCGGGGACCCACTTTTGGGTCCCACACGAATGATCCGAACCGTTCATTGTTCTTAAAACATTTTTCCGAGGGACCCACCAAATTTAAGCTCAATCAGACGGTTGGAAGTGCTCCAACCAAAGTCCCACCGTTCCAACCAATTCCAACCGTCCAATTGAGCTGAAATTTGGTGAGGCCACTCGGAAAAATGTTTTAAGAACAATGAACGGTTTGGATCACTCGTGTGGGACCCAAAAGTGGTCCCCAAACGCGATCGGTACATTTTCTGTACCAAATGCTCTGTACCCGTATCTTTATCCAAACCAAACACAACCTTAAGTTTCCCTGGCATTTTAGTATTCAAACTCTGTTTTACGACTGCGATTTGTTTGGGAGAATCTTTCAAAATGAGATACTCCTAAAAAGGTAAGAGAGAAAAGCCAAGTGGGTTTTGAATTTGCAGTTAAGAGACAGACAAGGGCATGTGCGCCTGCGCCGTCCACCGTTGCAGCACATCAGGTCATTTTCATTCGAAGAAACCAGCGGCAGAATTAAACATGACAAACGCGGTCTTATTAAAGATGCATTACTTTATTTTTTGATCACTATGCATGAGTACACTTCCAATCAGGGAGCCCGGATTTTTAAAAAATCCGGACCTCCACTTTCCCGATCGAATTTCGACGATCCGAACCGTCCAATGTGTTGAAAAGGTGTTTTCAAGGGTCCCCTAGAGAAATCATAAAAACAAATACCGGGAAGGGCTTGATCCGAGTAGTTTTTCACAAAACTGTACATATACAGTTTTTATGAAAAACGGCTCGGATCAAGCTCTTCCCGGTATTTTGTTTTTTGATGATTTCGCACGGGGACCCTTGAAAACACCTTTTAAACACATTGAACGGTTCGGATCATCGAAATTCGATCGGGATCAATGAGGTGTAGATTTTTTTAAAATCCGGGAGAGTGGATTGGAAGTGTGGTGCACTATGCATTACTTTATTGCTTGGGTCTTTTTTACCGGCCAAGCTCCCTTCCCTTCCAGTCAACATATCTTTCAATTTGGTTCAGTTTTGGACAGTCGTCGTCCAATCCCAGGCTCAAAACAGTAATCCTTCCATGTTATAGGTTTGCAAAGTCATTTGTGTGGAACCCAAAAGCTAGTCCCGTTCACGTAGAGTTACAAATAAAGAATTTGAACAATGAGTTTTAGGAGGTGTTCCGCTAAGGGTGTTTTTAGAATAAACTAATTTTCACGATTTTTTATGTGAAGTGAGAGAATGACCTGTCTTGATTTTTTGAAAAAATTATTTTTTGTTAATGGAACATCCCATAATGTTTGAAGGGTCTGAAGCATTTAAAATATTGCAAAACTCTAATTAAAATTTCATGTTTGAAGGGCCTGCTGGAGATGCTCTTAAAAATACCGCAAATGCTTCTCTTTCGAGGGATGGGAAATAATCTGTGTATGCAAATTTTTAGGATGGGTGGGAATAGTGGGGTAGTGGTTATGATAGGAAGATTTTAATCGATTGTTATTTTGCTCATAACAGTTACTTAATGACACGCTAAAAGTAATCGTAAATACATAATTTTTAGAGGGGCAGTTATGAAAATCACTTTTGTGACGAGATTTAAAAAATTGGTCACACCAAGAAGCATTTATCCCTTTATATATTAGAAATAGATGCAAGCAATTAAAATTGTTAACGACGATGTTCGATCAGCCTAATTTTTATATGCATGTACTTTTGTACAAGATAGAGAGAGAGAGCGATTTGCAACTGTTGTGCCCAAACACGCACCATACGCACAGAAACAGTATAATCAAGAGAAAAACAAGACACACAATATACGTAGTTCGGCCAAATCGGATCTACTTCCACAGGGAGGGAGTTTTCACTATAATCCGGAGAAAATCCGAGCTTTGTGGTTACACACTCACTCACAATCTCACAATAATGAAACATCACAGATCTCTCGTGTATCTCTCTCCCACACTCTCTGCCTCTCTCTTCCTTACATTGTGCTACCACACATAATAAACTAGGCACATCCGAGTATTTATAGAGATACAACAAAAAACCCTAATTCACTCCCTCTGGGCCTAACCTCATCCGGCTCACACGGGGTGGAATCCCAACAGTAACATTAATGTAGAGTGTAGACCCACCCAAATCCCACATAGGTTCCAAATCTTACAAATTAGAGGATAGACTGACTAATAGAAGGGAACTTGGTCCCTGTTTTACAGAGCAAGTCACAAGCTAGCAATGGAACATCACAAACTTGTTAGGTTGGTTACTCCATATCACATGCACATTTGTCTGAGCATGACAATCTTTTTTTTTCCTTCTTTTTTGGGGTAATTAATTGAGCATGACAATCTTTATAAGCAATGGAAAGTTTATTAACACGATACTTTGCACAACAATATACACAACATATTTACGTGGCACTATAAAATGACATCTCATTCATTGTCCAATGATACAATATCATCTATGTGCAAAGCGTTGTGTTAGTAGCACCCCTTTTATTAAGAAAATCAATCCCACCGTGGCAACTTGTGAAATGGCACATAACCTTAGGTCGAAATTCAATATTAATTCTCATCAATTTTCCAATTAACATAGAACCCAGATTTTATGTTCCATGAGATCTTATGAGAAACTTAATATACCATGGTCCACTTACTTTTTAATTTAAAAGCCACAATATATATATATATATCCAAGGCACGATTCCAATCCAAATCGGGACTCCAGGATTTTTTATAACGTCCAATGACAAAAGGTGTTTTCCACCTTCCCAATATTTTTTGAAAATCCGAACCGTTAGATGTGTTTAAAACGTGATTTTAAAAAACGATCAGATTTGGCAAAAAAAAAAAAAAACGGAAGGGCTTGATCGGGCATTTTTTGCTTCAAAACGCTTTTTTTAGGATTTTTGTGTATAAAAGTCCGGTTCTAGTTTTGATCAGGACTCCACTTCCCGATATTTTTTTGCCAATCCGTCAATGTGTTAAAGGTGTTTTCCAAACCTGGAAAATCTTCAAAAAAAAAAAATAAATTAAACAAAACATCTAACGGTTTCCGATTTTCAAAAAAATTTTTTGAAGGTGGAGGTGAAGACGTTAATTTCCAAAAACAATTTTTGGATCAAATGAAAAGGGGTTCTATATATATCTATATAGATCGGGGATAGTTCATCGGGATTGTCGGACGAAGGCCTTTCGATCACATTTTGATGATCCGAACCGTCCAATGTGTTTAAACGCGTTTTTATAAACGTATGAGAAATCATTGAAGGAAGGGCTTCATCCGAGTAGTTTTCGATAAAAGTGTATTTAATCGAAAACTACTCGGATGAAGCCCTTCCCGGTCTTTTTTTTGATGATTTCTTGCAGGGACCCTTAAAAACACGTTTTAAACACATTGGACGGTTCGGATTATCAAAATTTGATCAGGAAATGAAAACTGTGGATGGTGTGGACTTTAAGAGTAGTGGACTAGAACATGGCGTGTATATATAGGAAGATGTTCTATTGAGAACTCCCTCAAAGATCTCCTCCGTGAGGACCACCCCTTTTTTGTTTTTCCGGATCAAATTTCGATGATCCGAACCGCTCAATGTGTTTAAAACATGTTTTCTATGGCCAACGCGAGAAATCACAAAAAAAAAAAATACCCGAAAGGGCTTCATCCGAGCGGTTTTTCATAATAACCGTACATATATAATTTATCGAAAAATGCTCGAATGAAGCCCTTCCGAGTATTTTTTTTGGACGAATCTAGCGGTGACCCTTAAAATCACGTTTTAAACACATTGAGCGGTTCGGATCGTCAAGATTCGACCCCGATCCATGTGGTCCGCAAATTACGAGTTTGAGGGAGTCCTTAGTAGAACGGGATCCGTATATATATATATATATATATATATATATAGACACACACAATTCAAATAAAGTTGAAGAACCCATGTTGAGGCCCATGCATGATTTAAAGCCTTCACGTGTGACTGTATAACACATATGTAGTACTTATTTTTCATATTCTTCCTGCCAATTTACTAAATGGCATTTATATGCTCGTGTGGTTCAGGACAAATGACTCTTTTCATTCAATTCATTTTTACATTTGCGTGCACTCATCAAATTTCGGGTGAGCATACCACACATGATGTTACTGGAACGAGGCCTTATTACCACAAATCTTACGTTGTTTTGGGTTCAAATGTTCAATAATTGGAAGAAATCAGAATGATTGTTTGCATAATGATTTTGCAAAATGAATCTTCTGCTCATTTTCAGTTATGGGGCCACCCGAGCCAACATGCAAAGGATCTTGGGAGTCGGACAAAGGAATTTTTAAGGTTGCAAGGACTAAATTTTTATTTTTTTTTTTTTTTAAAATAAGGGCCCTTGAGAGAGAACCATTTTTGTGACTGTGATATCTGAATTGAAAATGAGAAAACCAGTGCCTTTTTTTCTGGATAGATAACATTCAATAGTAGATCAATATTCCTACATGATATGGAAGTGCTCTTGAATCATGGCTCGTGAGTCTGCTCAAATTATTTTAGAGTTTCGACAAAATGAATTTTGTTTTGTGTCAATGAGGATTATAAATTACTTTCCTTTGCACCAAAAAAAAAAAAAAGAGCGTTATAAATGTCAATGTTTAGTGATTTTTTTTGTCGAAATTCATTCTCCTCCATCAATAGACAATAGTAATAATGCGAAAAAAATTGGGAAAATTTCACACACAAACACATACTTCCCCTGAAATTTTTGAAATGACACTGCCCTCCCTTCATTTACCTGACAGTACCAAAGGACCCCTTCCCACCAAAAGCTAGGGAGAACAATGTAAAGGATGGGAGAGCAGTGTCATTTCAAAAACCTTAGGCGAGCTATCTGATTGTGTTAGAAACCTTAAGGGAGGTTAGTGAAATTTATCCAAAATTTGTGTCTAAAGATACCTTAATATATAGGGCATGTACTGAAATGCCCTATTTTCTCTGTTTCAATCCTATGGGGAGGGAGGTAGGGTTTGTTGGCTCTTGGGCTCCTTTGAGCACAGAAAAGCTGCATACTGCATATATAGGATTTAATAAGGGTATTTCTGTGTTTTTTTTTTTCCAACACTTTTCGTGAGAGCACTAAAAACAATTATTAACACTAGAATGACCATATTTTCTTTTATCATTCTCTGCTTTAACCCTCTTGGAGACACCAATGATTATTAAAGATTATTGAGATTGGACACCCAGCGTCATGCCCGACATCACCTACCTGAAATGGTTACGGTTGACGTCAAGGGACTTGTTGTAAGTTCCTTATTTGTGATTGGCTAATTCCGTGACGTTTCCATGTAATTGAAATCCTAGGTATATGGTAGTTAGTTGATTGATTGGTGTGAAGTCAAAGATCGGAAAGCATTATGGGGAGATTTTGTCTCTAAGGAAGATTGAGAAGATTGTGAAGAAGTTACATGAGCATTATGGGAAGATTAAGAAGATTTTATCTTTGTCAAAAAATTAAGAAGCTTAAGAATAAGGAAACCGCATAATTGGAGATGAGCAATTTGTTTAAGGAAAGAAAATGATTGGAGATGTGCATTTCGCTCAAGGAAACAAAATAATTGGAAACAAAATGATTGGAGATGTGTACTTGGTGCCTTTTTCTTAGTGTCTAACTTAAGCATCGGAGTACCCTCCAACCAAATCTTGTCAGACAGTGCTAACGGTTGCTTGTTTTATTGACTCATTTCGGATTCGACCCTAGTATAGACGAACAAAACACCACCCCACACATTTATGTTGAAAAATTTCTATAATCTAAAGAAAAAAATGAACGAAGAGTCCAAAGAAGTTATACATTACCCAAATCCTAACTCAATCAATCAAGAAGAGTATAATATTCTCTTTATAATAGTTGAACCACCCATAATCTCATTGCATTTAAGTAAAGCTACACAATTGTTGAGCTACCTAATAGCCCAATTCTCCACTCTTATAGATGTGGATCGGGAATCCTGTAATGTGGCACTTAAGTCGTTGATCTCGGCAATGAACGGCTCAGATTTCATCTCGGCAATAAACGGCTCGGATCATGCAAGTGCCAAGATGAAATCTGAGTCGTTGATTGCGCAATTAATGACTCGGATGCCATACTACAACCCTGTAGTGCGGCACCGCAGCACTATAGGATGCCCTCTCCCAATAGATGTACTACAATAATTAGATTCTACTTAGGTCCGCATTTTAGGCATCGATCGGTTGGCTGGAGCATGTGTTTTGCTCGAGTTTGTTTTTGAGTTGTTTTCTTTTTAAATGTATTTTTGGTTTGGTCTCGATTACTTAAATTAAATTCCAAACAAAATCAACTGAACCAAAGCGAACCGGAATATTCTACAATAAAAATTTACTTGGACCAAGAGGGGTTGATTTTTTAGTGTTCTTGGATCAAACTCAGCCATACAAACCCGAAAACCTTGAGTAGACTGAACCGCGCAAAAACTGATCAGTCGGGATCAATCTGCAACATAATTATACCGGGACAAACGGTTCGGTCCTACATACCCAAAGTCTCCATCGACCCCAACCGAATCGAGTTCAGCGCATGAGAAAAAGATTCGAAGAAGAGTAATTATACGGTGGTTTTGGGCCACCGTCATATAGCACACAGTTCCATTAATAATAACGTGGTAGATTATGGTGTTAGAGGCAAACGACGGTGACCCAAGACTACGGAATAATTTTTGAAGAAAAGAGAGAAGGATATTTGCGGCAAATGGTCGTTGCTGCATGTGCAAGTGGGATTGGGGGGCTTGCTGTGCAGGTGCCGCATGGCACCGTGCCATGTGGCCATCCGAGCCGTCCATTGCTAAAAAATCGGATTTTCGGATTTAATCATTTCAACGCAAATCTAAGTTATCCATTCTTGATTAAATCCGGCCGTGCATTTTCGCGATGGACGGTCGGATGGCCGTGACAAGATCTTGATGCGCAGACCCACAGCACAAGGGCCCCCGGGTCCGTGCATGCGTGGGGTTGGAACAACTTTTAACCCTAAGACAAAAAAACAGTAGACCCCACTTGGATTTGGGGAGATTTCCCACTGGGGGAAAGCTACATGACCTTACATGGTTTCAACTTTCAAACCACCAAACAACTGTTCAAACTTCAACCCAAAAAATTCTCCCTCCATTTCCTACCATTGGTCCCTATGGACACACTGATATTTATTCGAAAAAATATATAACTTTACAGTTAATTTTACTGTAATATTTTTTACACTAAATAAAATAGTTGAATTAAAATTTTTAATTTGTATAGAATGTTATTTTTGAATAAATCTCCAAAAACCTATTTTTTAACTTAAAAAATTGCATTTTTAAAAAGGAGACCTGAACAAATAGTAATGAAAGTCGGGTTAAGCTCCCTTCTATAACCCTGTTTCTCCATACCTCACCAAAGTCAATTATTCAATCGAGTCAGAAAAAGAATATCATCAAGACACATTCATTTGTTAGGTCTTTCATTAGAAACATGTGAATAAAAATTCACCAGTTTCATCGAATGACAGATATTATGTGAATAAACCCGATAAAAGTGGAAGACTTCAGCCTTAAATCATATTCACTATCGTGTCTTAACGATCTTTTCATATAATTAGCTACCCGCGTTGAAGTAAGTTAATTTTCTTGTAGACACGTTTATGGGCATGGGATCGAAGCCAAAAAAGTAGTGTTTGGTGGAGTACGGAGGATAAGGGTACGAAGAGTTATAATGGAAATTAATGTTCAATTTTCACCACCCCAAAAAAATGAAAAACTTCTTAAATGCCCCCTAGCGGTTTTTAGTCCCAACAGCTGCAGCCAGACTTTACAGTTAGCACATTTGTTGGTTACTCCTCTTTTTGCTTTATTATTTAATGGTCCCCACACCCCCCCTCCCCAAACTTCTATTTATTGCTTCCACCGCCCCTCCCCATTTCCTTCACTCACCTTCCTCCCATCACCTCTCGCTCCTCTTCCAAACCTCTCTCTCTCTCTCTAGCACTCTCATTTCAAGACTAAAAGATCCAATGTAACCTCTCTCTCTCTCTCTCTCTAATGTTTTGGTTAAGCCAAAATGACGCCTTCTAAATGTGCATATTTGTAGTTCAATCTTGTATATTTTGCTAAATTCTTGTGCTCAATACACTGTGCAGGAAAATGGGTGTTACTGTGTTTTTGTTGGTGGGTTTTCTTTCAATGGTGTCTTTGGTGAATGGGTATGCAAGAGGAGGAGGGTGGATCAATGCTCGAGCCACATTCTATGGAGGTGGTGATGCCTCTGGCACAATGGGTAATATGTTGCTCTGTTTTTACTAGTACTCCTTCCGTCCGGATTTGTTGGTCCACAAACATTCTTTTTCAAATCTAAAAATGTTTGTCCATTTTCAAAAGTCAAAGGATAAAGTAGGGAAAATTACTTTTGTTTGATGATGTGAAAATAACAAACACAAAAAGTAATGGAAAAAAAAGTTGGAATCTCCAAAACAGACCAACAAATCCGGACGGAGGGAGTAACATTTTTATTTTCATGAAATTGCACTTTGGTCCCTGTAACTTTCGCATGGATTTTACTACCTTGATAGCTGACTAGCTGACTAGCTGTATGTGGCTCTGTTTTGTTTTGGAAAAGTGCTAGGGATGGGTTGGATATGTGGGGGGCCCGCATGTATCCTGTGCGACTTATGTGTGTATTAATTCAACGGCTCTAAACACTTTTTTTTTATTTTATTTTTAATTGCAGTCATTTCTTGTCCATTTGAATATGAAAATATAATTTTACATGTAAGAAAATAAACAGAATGTAATAATAAAATATCGGGAACATTAAACCCTATTACACCCTTTGTCTCAAAATACTTGTCCGGCTCTCAAAAGGATAGTTTAGATGTAATAAAAAAAAGTTAATTATTTATTCATAAATTTAAAGTAATTATTGATATCTAGTAAATAATTGAAAAATGAACTTTTCTTGAAAAAAATGTACTATTATTCTATTTAACTTGTTGTTTGGCGGACCGGACAAGCATTTGAGACGATGGTGGTTTCATAATATAATCCCTCTAGAATCTGGATCCATTTGAACAAGATGATTTCGTAACTTCATGGGAGAAAATTAAATCTGTATAAACCTTTGGGGACTGGTTGTGTAATTTACTCAAGAGGCACCATTAAGTTGTGTTTGGTAACAAAAAATCCAAGATCCATGAAGCTGATTTTGACACTCTTTTTGGAGTTCTGAGAAAGGAAGGTAAAAATTTGTAAAAAGCCTTTTCTATTGTTTGGTTTATTTATGGAGAAAAATGGGAGAAAATAAAAAGAAACATGTACGATGCACATTAAAATGTATACTATATTTTTGGTAAAAATTCTCTATACTTTTTCCTTACAGTTTCCTTCTTAATTATTGTACCTTATTTTCCAACTTTTTAATTTCTCTCCAAGTTCCAAACAGAGCCTTACATTTAATTTTTCTGCAGGTGGGGCATGTGGGTATGGAAATTTATACAGCCAAGGCTATGGAACAAACACAGCAGCTTTAAGCACAGCTTTGTTCAACAATGGGTTGAGCTGTGGGTCTTGCTATGAGATTATGTGTGTGAATGACCCTAAATGGTGCTTGCCTGGCACTATTGTGGTCACAGCCACCAATTTCTGCCCACCAAACAACGCCTTACCAAACAACGCAGGGGGTTGGTGTAACCCTCCACAGCACCACTTTGATCTCTCCCAACCTGTTTTCCAACATATTGCTCAGTATAGAGCTGGTGTTGTCCCTGTGTCCTACAAAAGGTATATCCCTACATTCTTTCCTTCCTCCCGGTTTTGTTTGTCCATTTGACTAGTTTTTTCGGTGGGGTCGAGAACAGCTCGAGGCTCGGCTTGCTTATCAAACGAGCCTAGCTGTACCAACTAGTTTTTGTTCGGGTCACGAGCAGCCCAAGACTCGGCTTGCTCATCGAATGAGCTTGAGCTCGAATAGACGTTTTGGTTAATTTATATATTTATGTATGTGTGTATGTATATTTACATGTATATATCCCTACATTCTTTCCTTCCTCCTGGCTTTGTTTGTCCATTTGACTAGTTTTTTGCTGGGGTTGAGAACAGCTCGAGGCTCGACTTGCTTATCAAACGAGCCTAGCTATACCAACTAGTTTTGTTGGGGTCACGAGCAGCTCGAGACTCGGCTTGCTAATACCTGATAATCTGCTTGTTGAATTCTGACGAGTAGTTCATAATTAAATTAAATAGATTCACAAACAAGGAAGCAAAAATCCTTGTTTAATGTTTCTCTGTCTCTCTATTTTTAATTAATTGCGGTCCCCATTCACATCCTCTGTATTTATTATTTGGTTATGGTTTGTAAACACACACAAAATCAGGACCAATGCAATAAATGAATTGTATAAATTATTGTGCTGTGTCCAATGAACCACTGTACGACACAACAATAATTCCTCATTTAGGTTTTGTTATTGTCATTTTCTCATTTTTATTTCATCAAAATAACTTGGAAAAAGTACACTTACAATTATTTTTTGTGGTTGTTTTTGGTTTTTTGTAGGGTACCCTGCAGCAGAAAGGGAGGCATAAGGTTCACAATCAATGGACATTCCTACTTCAACTTAATCCTCATAACCAACGTTGGTGGTGCCGGTGACGTCCATGGTGTGGCCATCAAAGGGTCCAAGACTGGCTGGCAACCCATGTCAAGGAACTGGGGGCAAAACTGGCAATCCAACACCAACCTCAACGGCCAAGCCCTCTCGTTTAAGGTCACCACCAGTGATGGTCGCAGTGTCGTGTCCTACAATGCGGCCCCATCCAGCTGGTCCTTTGGGCAGACCTTCAGTGGGGCCCAGTTCCGCTAGGGTGCCCCACTTTCCCTTCAATATTATGAAGTCTTCTTATAGTATTCATATAATCAACATATAATTAGCATGGACAATCTCTAAATAGTCACTAGTATTATTGTTGTGACTGTTAAGAAGTTAGGAAGTAGTATTTGTGCCGTAACTCTACGGGTACAGGGGTACCGACCAAGGGTGCACTGAACGTATTTGTGTGTCTAATTTTGTGTTTCGGTATTTTCGTTTAGGGTTGAAGAAATGAGAAGGGGCTTATTTTCAATGGCCTCTGACCATTTATAATGATTTGTAGGGCACTTTTTTATTTTTATTTTCCTCCTATGGCAAGGGAAGGAGATGGCAGAGGTGGATTTTATCCACCCGCAGTAGTGAGTAGTAAATTTTTCTAGTATATTTTGAGCCCTTTATGTGGCTTTTTGTAAGGTTCTTTATTGGTCGTGGAGTTTGATGTAAGAGACTAAGAATTGTATATTCAGTTTCACTAGTAATGGAAGAACTATTACTACTTATTACTGATGGGTGTTCTGAGCTTAGATATGTGAATAATGTGAAAATTTCTGCAATTGTTTTTTTTTTTTTTTTTATCAAAGGAAATTTCCATTTCAGTAAAAATGTCATTTGGCACTTACAATATTTCATTACAAAGTACATGAATGAACCAGAACCACCAAAACACGAGAGCACAACCACAAACAGGCACACAAGCTCTATGGCACGTACCGCAAGAAGCAGACCAATAAGAGGTGTCAGCATATGGTTCGTCTAAGATTTTAGTAGTAGAACAACCAAAAGGAGAACCTAGCTCAAAGCATAAACATATAACCAAATGAAATCGTCATCCAAAAACCAGTCTTCGAAAACCAACACCGGCACTCGTGGCGCAAGAACCAGCGCGCTGACACGAGCAATATCGAACCCTCGTAGCCACGAAATGATGCTACTGCTGTCAGCTTTGCAATCTCCATGACGAGCTTTGAACACGGTAAAGCAGGACACACGATCGTAGCGGCAAGACCAATTCAAGGATCAACATGAAAGCTAACACCTCTACCTACCTGATCTAGGGAAACCAGATCGGGAATCAAACACTGGACTGGAGAGGCTAGCCGGAAGAGAAAACAAACGCTTGAAACTATATGCTGGATCTGAGAAGATAAGGCGGAGGCAGACCAAGTTGGCCACTAGATCGTCGACCGGAAGTCAGAACGCCTGAAACTCATTGGCCTTCATCAAACCAAATCAGAGATATCAAACTAATATTTTAATAGATGATAGATAAAATAAATAGTATTGTTGGAGTGTTGAAAACAATGTGGGTAAATAAATAGAAAAATATGTATTGTTCACTAGAATTTTTTCCTCAAAATTTATCTACTTTCTTTCACCTGCTCTAATCGGTGATGTAAACCCTAGATTAAGTACTTACTCTACGCAATAGCCGATGAAACTTGTACACTTTCTTCATTAATAAATATAGAGTGGAACTAGTATGAGTTGTGGATATACCCACAAATTGTGGAGAACCACATAAAAATTGTTGTGTCTTGCATTCTTCTTTTCTATTCTCGTTTAATTTTGCACTGTATGTATTTGTTGGTTTGGCCATATTCTCAACCATCACAAAGCATTCTTAGATGATGCATTGTGATCCCTAGACTGGAGGAACTTCAATAAAATTTGTCGTTTTTCAATAGTACGAGTACTATTTTGGGAGGGAGAAGTTTTCTGTAGCCAATATAAATTGGATCGTCCAATCCTTTTAGTAATCCCTTTTTCGAACCTTCTTGATGATATTTAGGGGTTCCTAGAGTGTGCTATTCTTGTAAAATTCAAATTTATTGAATAATGGTAACCACACTTTCGAACTAGGTTTTTTTTTTTTAATTTATTTATTTATGAGAACATGTACGATTATACTCTCTCCTTCCCAAATTTGTTGCCAACTTTCACCATTTTTCGATGTTCCAAAATTTTGTTTGTTAGGAACGTCAATGTATAATTTATGTTATAAAATTCCAATTTTACCCTTTATAAAACATTACTTCATTTATTGCTAAAATTGACACGATAACTCATATTTTGTCATTATAATTTCAAATCATTGGCATGAAAATGGAAGCACAACCCATTTGGGAGTCAAAAAACTTTTTTGAATCAATCCCATTAAATATTAGTTTGAGTGACGATTTTAGAAAGTTAAATTCAATTGAGTGCAATAATTTTAACCTCTAAAAATGTTGGATTCCCAAAAAATGGACAAAATATTTGGGGCAGAAGGAGTACATAAAAAATTAAAACCATATTTGGTGTACATTTTGGTTTCGGTGGCAAGGTTATGGATTCGAGTTTACAGAAAAGCATTACAAGTCAATTTTTATCTAATTCATTATAACATACTAACATAATGGAGTAATATTTTGGGATAAAAAGAGAGAGGGAAAAAAAAAAAAAAAGAGAGAGGGAAAAAAAAAAAAAAAAAAGAACACCTAAAGTGCTATGGCAACCACATTGGAGTGGTCTATCTAGCTACCTCCCCATCCCGTGCCCTCCTCTTGTCACCATAATGACAAAATCGACGGACAATAGGCATAAAAACAGAGAATTCTAATCCGAAGAGGTAACTCAAGTGACAATATGGATGAACTGTAAATCAGATATTCTGAGTTCAAATCTTGAAAATCTCTTGTAAATTGTCTAGTCCTGGTGTAGATGGTCTGCTTTGAACCGGACCAGAAAGAAAAATAATTGAGATGCGCGTAAGTTGGCCCGATAACCCCAGAGGGAAAAAATAACAAATAACAGAGAATTCTCACAACCACCTACCCCACCCCCCGTGTAAAAACTGATCAGTGAACTTCAACGAACCTTCACTTACACCCAAAAAAAACAAAAAAAAAAACCTTCAACGAACCTTCAATAACATACAAGAGCAACTTCCATTACACCAACTATTTTCGCAATGGGAATTACTAGAACAATCCAACTGTGGGGACCGATGAGAGTACGCAGATGGTTCACAGATCGGTGTATGGGGCTTACTTAAAGGTCTCACAAATAATCCTAGTCGTTTAGTAATTGTAAGATAATTTTTTGAGTAGCTTGCAAAAGACCTCAATCAAATAACTTTAAGTGTTTCATCTAGTACTTCAATTTTTCGTTCGGAATTCAGGATTCTACATTTTAAATAAAAAATTGGTACGTTAGATCAAACACTTATGGTCGTTGATTGAGCTAATATTTTTGGAAAGGCCATTCAAAAAATAACTTTAAAGTTAATTAATAGTTTTAATAATTTGTGCGGAACCTAAAAGTGGGCGCCGATATGTGTACCATAGATAATTGGTAGTGGCAGAGTCAGGATTGAGAATCTCTGGGGGCCGAGTTCAGGGGCGGCTCTAGGATTTTTATCTAGCATTGACAAAAATATATAGTGTATTTATGATGAAAAGCTGTAAGCAAAGAAGTCGTCTAATTCTCTACAATTTTTTAGTGTTTCCACATTGAACCTAATATCATGCAACCATTATCCTTACATGTTTATTATATATGGGGTCTCATAATTAGACTAGGCTTATTTTGTTTTGTTAGGGCTATAACAATTTGGTTCAAATTTTGTTGGAAACATTTATTTTAATTTCAAATAAGTAACCCAGCACTGACAATAGCAAATAATCCTAAAATTTAATTTATATATAAATTTTAATTTTTTTCAGTTCACTTTTTAAACTGCGGGGGGTCAGGGCCCACCCAGCCCTACGGTCCCTCCGCCCCTGATAATTGGTAACCATGGTCCATAGAATATTAGAATTATAGGAGTTGGTAATATGATTGTAGCTCTCCATTCCCATGTGCCCATGTGAATGCTAAGCTCATTTTTTAGAGTCCTTTCTGCAGACCGTGAATTCAACAAGTTCTCAAACAGGAAAGGAAATTCTCTCATTATCCCTTTGGTTACTTACCCATGAAGCAGAAACCACCATTTTTGTCTATTGTGCTGGAATTACTTTTTACAGGGATCACATGCTGGTTCACATGCAAAAATTTGGTACCAGGGTCCACAATTGTACTTTGTTTGGCACTTCCTACTGTTTTGGTACCCTACATTCAGAAGCAAAAGATGACATTTCATGTCAATGTTTTAATTTCTCTCATCTCCATGGGGAACTGAAGCACCGGCCCAACTATATGAGGTGTTTGGATTCCTCTTTGAGTCCTTTGGGTATGTTTGGCAGCAGGACTATTTTGCTCCGGGCTGGACTAAACCTATTCAGTCCAGGTTGGTTCAATTATTAAATCTCACCCGACTATTAATTCAGTGGAAGCTCAAGGATTGGGCATAATTTCGGAGGGACAAAAGGGCTGTCTGGAATGGAATAAAGCTTTATTTTATGTTTCTGCACTTTTTCGTTTAAGAAGTCAACTACTCATCCACCACCATAAAGACACACGAAGGGATTTTATGGTCTATTGATAGTAGGGGTGTAAAAAAAAAAAAAAAATGAACCGAACCGGTCATTTTTTCGATTTTTTTGTTTGGCCGGTTTGGTTCGGTTCCTGATAATTTAAAAATTTGAAACCCAGTTCGGTTCTCGGTTCAAAGGGTTTTTTTTATGAACCTAATATATATATATATACGGCAATTATCCAATCAAGGATCCCGGATGGGAGGTTTTTTGGTGTTTTGATGCTTTTAAAAATTGTTTTTGGGAAATCCGAGCCGTCCAATGTGTTCAAAAGGTGTTTTCAAGTGTCCACGTGGGAAATCTTCAAAAAAAAATACCGGGAAGGACTTGATCCAAGCAGTTTTTCGCAAAAATTGTAATATCGGCTCGGATTTTCAAAAAAATATCGGGAAGGTGGAGTCCCGGATCCGGGATTCCCGGATTAGATCGGGACTATATATATATACATATACGGAAATGTTCACATCCACATCCTCCCGGAAATAAAAAAAACATGATATTTTTTGTGTTGCAAATTTTTTTTGGAAAGTATATACATTTTTTGCGAAAACTGCTTGGATATATATAAAAAAAACTGCTTGCGAAAACTGCTTGGGGCGGCGGGTGAGATCTGAAAAGTGGGAAATGATTTAGGGTTTGGGGTGAAATGTGACAGTCCTCTCTCTCTCTCTCTCTCTCTCATTAAAACCTTCCATCTCCTCTCTCTCTACATATCTATCGCGCTCTCGTCTCTCACCTCTCACTCTCCGTTGACGAGATCTAACGCCCCCTCTCTCTCTCTGAGATCGAGATCGAGATCGGATGAAGATGCTGATGATGGAGTATTAGCTTTCTGGTGGAGTTGGACGAAGATGACGACGACGATGAAGATGGACGATCGATTCGTGTATGTATATGGGTGTATATCTCGATCAATTCGTGTATTTATACATGTATATGTGTTTATATATATAGATAGATAGATCTATTAGATGATTTGTTTATGTATTTGTTTTCTGAAATTGATGAATGCGTGTAAGAGATCGATTAGATGATGTGTTTTCTGAAAATGGATATACAGATCGTATATGTTAATATGTGTGTATATCTCGATCAATAAACATCGGACTTTTTGAGCCAACAACCTTATATTTTATGCCTCATCCTTCAAATTCCCCAAACAAACATGCCCATCGTGCTTTAACAATGGTATGTATACGAGCCTAAATAACCTATTTTTCTCACAACTTTCTCTCTCTTACTTTCCTCCTCCTCCCTCTCTCGGGACTCTTCTTCCACAGTGTGGCCAGATCTCTGTCCCTCCCCTTCTAACCCCTCCGCCGGGTGTCCTCCATCACATCGGCACCGTTCTTCGCAGTTTGGTCATGAATAGCTTTGGTGCTTTGATCCCCTTTGACGGTTTCCGGCAAAGGAGTTGATCCGGCTTCGGGGCTTCAGACCGGCAAGGTGAAAAAGGAGCGTGGTGGTCCAGTGTTAGGCGGCTGTCAGTATGGTGAATAACGGGTGAGGAGGTTTTGTTACTTTTTTGTTTTTTGTTCCCGGCTGGGTTTCCCCTGGTCCGGTGTGCTCTAGTCTTGATCTGGTTTTGTCCAGATCCGGTGGGTTGTGGTGGTGAGAATAATTATTTAGTTATGTTTTCTGTTTGGTTGACCGCCAAGAGTGGTGGCTTGTATTTGTTGCGGCTGTTGTTTCCGGCGATATGGCCTGGTTTCGTCTAGTCGGGAATGTAATGACTCAGTTTCTGCTGACAACATGCCCGTATCGGATCAGGATATTGTCCGATTTGTAGGCTGCTTGCTTTGCTTTTGTCTTGTACTCATGTATCTGTACTTGATCCTTAGGGCATCCTCATCAATCCCCCTATTTTATTTTAACGTTTGAGTTAAAATAGGGAGCCAAACCCCCAAAAACACCCAATATCAGCCTCTCTATTCCTACTCTTCAAATCATTTTTGCTACAGTAACGCATCAAATTTGGTGCGGTACTGTTCACGCACCAGTTAATTTTTTTTTTTTTTTTTCGATTGCTGCGTACAGGAGAGATTTAGTGGGGGGTCCACTTTTCTTTGCTTCTCTGGACCGAGTACATCTCCCCAGGTGGGGAGATTTAGTTTTAGGGAGAATTTTTTATTTTATTTTATAGATTTGAGGAGAATAGTTTAATATAGTAAATTTAAAATAGAGAGTCTGATTTTGTGAGTTTTTGATAAAGTGGTTTGCTAATTTATAAAAGGTGTTTTTGAGGTTAAATTTGGTGAAAATTTTGGGTAGGCTGATAAGGATGCTCTTATGGATCTTGCTTTTAATGACAATGGCAACATTTTCCTCTTCAAAAAAAAAAAAAAGAAACTGTTTTTCTCACACTGACAATTGATATTGAGTTGAACCGCTTTAATACGGAATTAATGCTAGGTTTTCACATAATTTGGTCATAGCTCTCTCTAGATTGGTTCTTCCTTGTTTGTACCTCCAATACACTTTGTTTAATTACGAACCCTTTGTTGTGGATCATTATTTACCTCTTCATTAGGGATGGCAATTTCACCCAAAATCAATGGATACCTAATCCAAACCAACTCTATCAGAGCGTTTTTTTTAATTTTTTCCTACTCATGGGGTGAGTTTGGTTTTCAAAACATGATACCTAGCGGATTTGGATTTGGGTTTGGTCTAATCAAGTATTCGGCCAAACTCAAACCCAAACCGATCCATATAATATAACTTATAGGATATATTTAAACATATTATATTTTTATATACATGTAATTTTTATTTTTCAATTCATAATTTTCAGTGACTTTTCATTTCATCTCCCTCCTTATTCCTCTTAAATCCCTTAAAAATATCAAGAGTCTCTATAGGAGGAGGTTAAGAAAAGTTTATTATTTAGTAATTTCCTTTGATTATGTTGGAATTTAGATATTTAATGGTAAAATCATAGGTATGTTACTTTTTAAATTTAATATATAATCTTTTTCCTTCGTATGCTTATTAATGGAATGAATATTAATGCAGGTTTGGTGCGGTTTGGATAAAATCCAAATCCATATGGTTTGGTTATGGTGCACTAAAATACATATTGGTCGGATATCGCTTTGGATTTGGGTATAGATAAATGCTTTGGGTTTGGGTATGGTAATCGCAAAATCTGGACCAAACCGATCCATTGCCATCCCTACTCTTCATGTGTGATTCTTACCAAGCTCAGGGAGAAAAATTGTAAAAAGGGAAGATAAATAACATTAGTATCCACTATAATAAAAAATAACGTGTATCCTTTTAAAAAAAGGCGCACATTGGATAAAGGTTTGACTAGTCTAAGGCCTGAGCTGAGTTGAGCTCAATTCAGTTTCAGGTTAAGTTTTCACTAAAAATAGTTTGAGTATTTTTGGTAATTTCGATATTCTCGCACTTAAATTCTAACTGTTGAAAATATAAAAAATACTGCAGTTAAGTTTCAGTTGATCCTCATTCCGAGTTAGATCGTCAAAAAATTATAAGTGGGATATGGGAAACAACAGATTCGGCCCACAAGAGATTGGGCCAGTAGGTGATTAGTACTTGGGTCTTATCAAGAAGAAATTGAAATGTGGGATATGGACTCCTATAGGTGGGCCTTAAGGTTTTAAAATGATGGGCAACCACCAATTTCGCCCCCAAAAAGATTGGGCCCGTATTTTTTATGCTCAGGCCTAAATTAGTCAATGCCAAATTGTTTCAGTTTTAAAAACAATCCTAATTCAAAACATACTATGCGCGCATCTAAACATTAGAAAGTAGGGGCACTTGGCGAGAGATCCAGGATTACAATTTCCCACCCTCTCGTGTCCACCCAAAGTTTGTACACTGTTTCTAGTCCTTGCGCATTCAGATCGACAAAAGTAACCCTCACTTGTCGTTTCCTTCCTTGCGTCATTGAGACCAGTCGGTTGATCTGATCAAGTTGATCATGCCAAAAACCAAAAAAGTTTGTACCTTATGAAAGTGCCTAAAATCCAAGGGTACCATATGAAAGTGCCTAAAACCCTAGGGTACCCTATCAAAGTGCCTAAACCACTAAAACCCTATAATAAGAAAGTGCACCCTAAAACCTAAACCCTAGGGTACCCTATTAAAGTGCCAAAAAAATTTGTACCCATGAAAGTGCCTAAAATCCTAGGGTACCCTATAAAAGTGCTTAAAACCCTAGGGTACCCTATCAAAGTGCCTAAACCACTAAAACCCTATAATAGGAAAGTGCACCCTAAAACCTAAACCCTAGGGTAGCATTTGAAAATGCCTAAATTCTAAAAAAAATAAAAATTTGTGGACCTTAAACCTTGTAAAACTTTAACATGGACTAAATGACCCAATAAGTCTCCACTTCTGGACCCTAGAACAATTACCCGGAAAGGCCCTTCAGATTGAATTTGTCAAACTTCTAAATTGAAAATTAGGTAATTTTCCCAAACAACTTACTGATATCTAATTGAACTGAAATTCTGAACTACTAAAAATCTTGCTTTTTATTTGTTTCTAAGCCTAATCTGCATGGAAGTTCTTTATTATTATTATTATTATTATTTTTTTCTTGCGTTGGGGATGTTGACATCCAGATTTTGAGGGATATTTTTCTTGGGAGTCTTACCTGTAAAATATCTTGGTGTTCTTCTTATCTCTACCAGATTAAATGCTTGTTATTGTATGATCCTTCAGGAGAGAATTCTGGGTAGAATCCAAGGTTGGTTTGCAAAAACGATCTTTTTGAAATGTGGGTTATTCCCACTTATTCCCCTTGCACGTTGTTGTATTCTAGGTTAGGCTTTTGAATGAAAAATACTATGAACGAAAAAAAAATTAAAAATCCAGCCCAATAAATTCTATCATTTAGAGAGACTGAGTTGGCAGTGCTTTCGGGATAAGTTTTGGATTCCAAATAGTTTTGGACGCTGCGTTTCATTTTTTTTAATGAAAAATGTCTCGATGGACTGGACTAATCTCTCAAGCCTCTTCCACAATTCTTTACACGTGTTTGCTCACGTGAGGTGGCCCAAGGACAACATATACGTACTATCATTTTCCAGGACACTTGATCATAGTTTCGCAACTATCGCAAACAATTTTATCCTCTTATGCTAGAATCAAGTGCATAGTAGGAGTATATCTCAAACCCTAAAGCTATATTCTAAATTATGTTTCCACTACGCCAATGTAAAGTTTGCTTTCCACAACAATGTGATACTTTGGCATATCCTTTTCTAGTTATCTGCATAACCAATATATATCCACCTGTACTTTTATTAAGCTCTCTCTCTCTCTCTCTCTCTCTCTCTCTCTCTCTCTCTCTATATATATATATATATATATATATATATATATATATACATATACGGAAAATTTCTAGTCCACTCCTCCCGGAAACAAGAAAAAATTGATTTTTTTTGTGTTGCAAATTATTTTTGAAAAATCCGAGCCGTCCAATGTGTTCAGAAGGTATTTTCTAGGGCCCACGCGAGAAATCTTCAAAAACAAATACCAGGAAGGGCTTGATCCAAACAGTTTTCGCAAAAATATAAAGTTTTGCGAAAACCGCTTGGATCAAGCCCTTATATATTTTTTTTGAAGATTTCGGCGTAGACCCATGAAACATCTTCGAACACACACGGACTTTGATCAATCGTCAAAAAAAAATGTTTGGATCATGGGGTCCGGAAACGGAAATCCGTTTTAGAAGTGGAACCGTTTTATATAATATATATATATATATATATATATATATATATATATATATATATATATATGCTAGTAGCATTGCAGTAATTAAATCAACTACCTAAATCTTCTCCCACTTAAAAAAGTTCAAATTTTCCATGCATCTTCCTTTTGCCTTTCAATTCCTTTATGGGTGGGAAAATAAAGGTGCATTACTTTCACTTTCCCATTGGAAAAAAGGTAAAATTAGTTGAATCACTTTTCAAAGCACTCCACTAACACATCATATATACAAAGGAGAAAATATGCTGCAGCTCATATGTCATCCATTGTGGAGTTTAATCTTACATGCCTTTGATTTCAAAAGATTAATCTAATGAGATCATACACCGGGATATGCTTTAATACACCCTTTTTGTTTGGAGTGTACTTTAAGCGCGCGCCTTACAAACTTTTTGTCACTCATTTTTTAATTTTTGTGGCCTGAGATATGCATTTGCAGATGTCCATTTCATGCATGACTCAAAATACATAATTGCATACCGTACACCTTTTTAGAGGTGTGTCCAATAACCATGTCCTTATCTAATTGATCAGTCATGGATATGGACCCCATCTGCCCTAATGATCGAACTTAGATAAAAAACAGTGTTGTATGCAAGAGGCCTTTGATCGAGGATGTACCTGGGCCTTACAAAGAGCCAAACAGGCAGAACAACGGATTGTTCAAGCTTGATTTACAAACTTAATGGTAGGTCGTTTTTCACACCAAAAATATATTTATAAAAGTAAGGAATTAACCCAAATAGGAAAACGGTTGTTGTGTCGATTGACAGAGTAAGTTGTTAATTCCAATTAGCTTCTAAATTAATTCGGTAAAAAGATGTTTGAGTGTTTGATTTTAGGAAACTAAATTAATCTAAGAGACAAGTAATAAAATTGATGGAGCGGTGAGAGAAAAAGTCTAGGGTTTGGAATCCACCCCTACCGCGTAACCATGCATTCGCATAAACCGATTTTATTCGATCGATAAATTTATCGCTTGGTCATAATCCCTATCGATAGTCAACAAGAAGATATTTGTGATTGTTAAAAGGCATAGACTATCATAAAGACGATTTTTCACGTGGTGTCCACGCCACCCAACTTTGGACCGTCTTACGAGCATAATCTATCTAACTCCAAGACAACATTGAAAACAATTATATGAACGGGTATTTGAAACTAGTATACAAATACGCAACTGATTGAAAGAATAAAAACGATTTTATTAATTGAAAACTGTTCTGAACATATAATCTGATTCGAAACAAAATCCTAATTTATGCAAAATACAATGTTACTTGGAGCGGGGCTTCATCTTCCCCCTAAACGAGGGTTTAGCCGGACATCACAACTGCCGAACGGCAGCCTCCTGTTTTTCCTCTGTTATGCGTGGCCAGATCCCCCTTTATTTACCATATGTTGATATATATAGCCAAGACCAAAATTGTTTCCATAAACTAATAGTTTCCTTTTTCCTTAGAAATTGCCTAAGCTTGATACAACTCCCTAATTGCCTTTGGATTCCACGTGTACAGCAACTTTGGTAAGGCTCTGCCTATTGCAATTCTAATCCAACCCAAATTCTTGACACCCAATCAACTTCTTTGTGCAACCAATCATGTCCCGGACAACTTATTCACTGCACTGCATAATTCGGCAAATATTGATTCTGATCAACCGTGGACGAATTATATTTTCTTTTTCGGTGTTTAATTTGGATTGGGCTACGCTCGAATTTCCGTCTTAAAGCCTCAAATAAAACCCATTCACATGTTAAGCCCTTGATTACCTACAAACACAAGAACCAAGTATCAAACTCCAAGTACAATATCAACGAACATAACAAGGCTAAATTAGGAGGCGCCAATGTGAACATTTACGTGCCTATCACACCCCCCAACTTAAACTTTGCTAGTCCCTAGCAAAGAAAAGAAATAAAACTAAAGAAAATAAATTAAAATAGATAAATCTTTTAAACCCCCAAGTGGCCCCGGTAGGACGAGTGAAGTCTCGTGAGGGTTTTCAGCAGTGATCACCCACAAAACACAAAGGAATTGGACACTCAAATGCAACTCAAACCCAACCGACAACATCTCAAAATGCCGCCGTGAATGCCACATAAACCAAAGACAAGATGCTTTGCTCATGCAAAGGCTTAAACAAGTGAATTCTCGTATTCAATCTACCACAACGATTAGCCTTCACATTTATGATCGGATAGGGATTTATCATATAGCATGTGTGTAAGTGAGAACCGCACAAAGAGATTCACCAACCCTGAAAACAGTTCACACTATCAATATCCCGGTGTGCCTTTACATTCTCCCCCTCCCTTTATTCAACCGTTCTTTCTTTTTTTTCTTTTTTTTTTCTCTTTTTTTTTTTTTGTGTGTGATTGTGCAATGTTCGGATCTCTCGGGCTTTCTAGTTGACCCCTTTAGCGAGCTTTAGGTCGGTCATTCCCAAGCCAGATGGCCTTAGGGTACCAAGTTTAAAGAGACCCCTCGGACTTAATCGCTCGAGTCAAAAAGGCTTTAGAGAGAGACTCAAACTAACCACATTCAACAAATGCCGTCACAGGGTCAATCCATCTGTTGACGCGAACAACACGGTGGGAGCAAACCCCGATTGCCCGGTTACTCATTGGACGCCCGGATAAGCAACATCAATTCAGTACATAATGTAGGGAGGGGGTTCCAATTAGCCCATGGGCACAATCAACTAACACCGAAATATCAATGTCATGTAAACCAAATTCGAGGCTAGTGAACGCTCAAAGTGGGACAGTGCGCGTAAGAAAACATGAACTCAAATGATCAAACACTATCCAACCATAGATGATACGGCCTATCCAAGTGCTTGCTATCAACATGTTATTCACAAGTTTAAACCGATCCATGAACTCGCATCGAGACATCAATTCACATGACAAACACTCGCAGCACTAATCAACATCCATCAATCAAGATTAAGTGCACTCAAGCATCCAACGCCCTTGACGCAACTTTCTTTTTTTTTTTAATTTTTAATTTTTAATTTTTTTGGATTTTCAAGACTCTAAATATGCACAACCACAAGGTGTTCCCTCCCCCAAACTTAAATCATGCAATGTCCTCATTGAATGTCATGCACTAAAAAGATAGGACAAATAAGGTAAAAGTAAGGAAAGAGATCACCTCGTGAAGTAGAACTAAGCAGGCAAAAGGTGTGGGGGGAGAGACCCCCCAACTTGAACGAAATCAACCTGCAATATTAGATTGAATACACAAAAAGCAAAACAAAAAGAACATAGAAAAAAAAAACTAAATATAAAAAATATATATATTAATAAAAAAAACTAAAGACACTATGCTTTCTTGGATTTCGAACTCCAGTCACACTGTGAAAAATTACTACCATGAACATATCACCCCCCTTCAAGCTCTCTTTCAAAAACTGAACTCGACCATGCCACATAAATAAATACTTAGAGTATCTCAATTTCTTTAGCCACATTTGAAATTTGAGTTCAACCAAATATGCAATTCGAACCAAAATGATTTTCAGACTGTTGACAATATTCATTAAACATGGGTGGTATATCAAATCAAAATTATCGACACCCAGAAAATCAATCTGTTCTAACTTGTTAAAATTTAACAGTTGTGGAAAACCAATAGGGTCAGACAAGTCCAAAACACCCTCACATGAAAGATGCTTAGGGTCTAATAAAACCTTGTTCTCCTTGAGAATATCAAGCCCTCCAATAATGACATCAACCCTAGCATCCGTAGAGTTAAAAATTGACACATCCACCTTACTCATATCTTCCCCAGACTCAATTTCCACTGCATATTTGTTCATTGGGACCATTATTTCATTTTCTTGCTCACAAGAAACCTCATTCACTTGCAAGTTCTCAACTCCACATGAACCTATCAGATTAGAAATGGTCAGACTAGGCAATATTTTCTCGTCTCTCTCCCCCGTGGAGTAATTGTCATGCAAATGTGGGACTGTGGAAATTTCCATTGGTCCAGTATCTACGGGCATAGATGCATGTGGTGAAAGTGTCAGCACAGGTTCTATGCCTTGGTCACTTGGCATGGTCTCAAAAGTAAAGCCCAATGAAGGAGGAAGGAGATCGACACTCCCTTTTGGTAACACCACCTCTTCAACCCTAGAGTTTTCAAAGTTGGTGATTAATTGTCCCACATCCCTTGTATTCTCCCCATAATCTATATCCTCTACCTGCTCAATATCCACTACCTTCCACGCATCCTCATCATGCCCTATGCCTACTTCCTGCTCATTATTCAATAATATTTCCTCATCCCATTGATTAATCGCAGTTTCTATCTGGTTTGCGTAAGCTTCAATATTTGCGAGAGATTGAGCTTGGGAGTGAAGCGCTTGGGTGAAACATTGATTATTAGCCTCAAACTCCTCAAGAGCTTGCAGCATCTTCTTCTGAAAATCTAAAGAATATTTTTGAGGTGGTGGCGGAGCTGGTTGCTCATATGACTGTTGTGGAGAAGTAGGGTAGTAGGCCCATGGATCGGAAATATTAGAAAAGTTAGGCCTTGGGGGTGGGGCATAATATGGGTCCGAAGGGTGTTGTGTCCATGAAAAATTAGAATGATTTTCCCATTCCGAATTATAACTGTTGGAGTAACAATCATAATTCGGTTCAGGAAACCATTGGGCACCACTAAACTGCTCTTGGACATATTCAGATGGGAGCATAGAAAAGTCCATATTTTTCATAACAAATCTAACCTATCGCAAACTATTAATTTGCTACTCACAGTGATGGTGCCCTCCTTGGAACATTGCTATTGATCTGATATCCTCTGCATAATCCTTGCAACCTGCACTTTGAAAATCACACTAACAAACAAAATTAAAAAGTCCTAAACTAAGAACCAAAATAAATAAATAAATAAATAAATCCTAAACTAAGAATTAAAATAAAAACTAATCGAAACTAAGCAACCGTGCAAATTGTCCCCGGGCAACGGCGCCAAAATTTGGTAGGTCGTTTTTCACACCAAAAATATATTTATAAAAGTAAGGAATTAACCCTTAGGCAGAAGAACAGTGGTCAAGTCCGAGTGTCGATCCGCAGGGACAGATTGGCTAAGTTGCGTTAATTCCAATTAGCTTCTAAATTAATTCGGTAAAAAGATGTTTGAGTGTTTGATTTTAGGAAACTAAATTAATCTAAGAGACAAGTAATAAAATTGATGGAGCGGTGAGAGAAAAAGTCTAGGGTTTGGAATCCACCCCTACCGCGTAACCATGCATTCGCATAAACCAGATTTCTATTCGAATCGATAAATAACTATCGCTAGGGCTTGCAATCCCTATCGATAGTCAACAAGAAGATATTTGTGATTGTTAAAAGGCATAGACTATCCCATAGCACGGACCGTCTCACTGGCATGGTGTCACGCCACCCAACGGCACGACCCGTCTTACGAGCATAATCTATCTCAGAACTCCAAGCACAACATTGAAAACAATTATATGAACGGGTATTTGAAACTAGTATACAAATACGCAACTGATTGAAAGAATAAAAACGATTTTATTAATTGAAAACTGTTCTGAACATATAATCTGATTCGAAACAAAATCCTAATTTATGCAAAATACAATGTTACTTGGAGCGGGGCTTCATCTTCCCCCTAAACGAGGGTTTAGCCGGACATCACAACTGCCGAACGGCAGCCTCCTGTTTTTCCTCTGTTATGCGTGGCCAGATCCCCCTTTATTTACCATATGTTGATATATATAGCCAAGACCAAAATTGTTTCCATAAACTAATAGTTTCCTTTTTCCTTAGAAATTGCCTAAGCTTGATACAACTCCCTAATTGCCTTTGGATTCCACGTGTACAGCAACTTTGGTAAGGCTCTGCCTATTGCAATTCTAATCCAACCCAAATTCTTGACACCCAATCAACTTCTTTGTGCAACCAATCATGTCCCGGACAACTTATTCACTGCACTGCATAATTCGGCAAATATTGATTCTGATCAACCGTGGACGAATTATATTTTCTTTTTCGGTGTTTAATTTGGATTGGGCTACGCTCGAATTTCCGTCTTAAAGCCTCAAATAAAACCCATTCACATGTTAAGCCCTTGATTACCTACAAACACAAGAACCAAGTATCAAACTCCAAGTACAATATCAACGAACATAACAAGGCTAAATTAGGAGGCGCCAATGTGAACATTTACGTGCCTATCACACCCCCCAACTTAAACTTTGCTAGTCCCTAGCAAAGAAAAGAAATAAAACTAAAGAAAATAAATTAAAATAGATAAATCTTTTAAACCCCCAGGTGGCCCCGGTAGGACGAGTGAAGTCTCGTGAGGGTTTTCAGCAGTGATCACCCACAAAACACAAAGGAATTGGACACTCAAATGCAACTCAAACCCAACCGACAACATCTCAAAATGCCGCCGTGAATGCCACATAAACCAAAGACAAGATGCTTTGCTCATGCAAAGGCTTAAACAAGTGAATTCTCGTATTCAATCTACCACAACGATTAGCCTTCACATTTATGATCGGATAGGGATTTATCATATAGCATGTGTGTAAGTGAGAACCGCACAAAGAGATTCACCAACCCTGAAAACAGTTCACACTATCAATATCCCGGTGTGCCTTTACATTCTCCCCCTCCCTTTATTCAACCGTTCTTTCTTTTTTTTCTTTTTTTTTTCTCTTTTTTTTTTTTTGTGTGTGATTGTGCAATGTTCGGATCTCTCGGGCTTTCTAGTTGACCCCTTTAGCGAGCTTTAGGTCGGTCATTCCCAAGCCAGATGGCCTTAGGGTACCAAGTTTAAAGAGACCCCTCGGACTTAATCGCTCGAGTCAAAAAGGCTTTAGAGAGAGACTCAAACTAACCACATTCAACAAATGCCGTCACGGTGGTCAATCCATCTTGACGCGAACAACACAGTGGGAGCAAACCCCCCGATTGCCCTTACTCATTGGACGCCCGGATAAGCAACATCAATTCAAGTACATAATGTAGGGAGGGGGTTCCAATTAGCCCATGGGCACAATCAACTAACACCGAAATATCAATGTCATGTAAACCAAATTCGAGGCTAGTGAACGCTCAAAGTGGGACAGTGCGCGTAAGAAAGCATGAACTCAAATGATCAAACACTATCCAACCATAGATGATACGGCCTATCCAAGTGCTTGCTATCAACATGTTATTCACAAGTTTAAACCGATCCATGAACTCGCATCGAGACATCAATTCACATGACAAACACTCGCAGCACTAATCAACATCCATCAATCAAGATTAAGTGCACTCAAGCATCCAACGCCCTTGACGCAACTTTCTTTTTTTAATTTTTAATTTTTAATTTTTAATTTTTTTGGATTTTCAAGACTCTAAATATGCACAACCACAAGGTGTTCCCTCCCCCAAACTTAAATCATGCAATGTCCTCATTGAATGTCATGCACTAAAAAGATAGGACAAATAAGGTAAAAGTAAGGAAAGAGATCACCTCGTGAAGTAGAACTAAGCAGCAAAGGTGTGGGGAGAGACCCCCAACTTGAACGAAATCAACTGCAATATTAGATTGAATACACAAAAAGCAAAACAAAAGAACATAGAAAAAAAAAACTAAATATAAAAAATATATATATTAATAAAAAAAACTAAAGACACTATGCTTTCTTGGATTTCGAACTCCAGTCACACTGTGAAAAATTACTACCATGAACATATCACCCCCCTTCAAGCTCTCTTTCAAAATGAACTCGACCATGCCACATAAATAAATACTTAGAGTATCTCAATTTCTTTAGCCACATTTGAAATTTGAGTTCAACCAAATATGCAATTCGAACCAAAATGGAAGATCGTTGACAATATTCATTAAACATGGGTGGTATATCAAATCAAAATTATCGACACCCAGAAAATCAATCTTTCTAACTTGTTAAAATTTAATGGTTGTGGAAAACCAATAGGGTCAGACAAGTCCAAAACACCCTCACATGAAAGATGCTTAGGGTCTAATAAAACCTTGTTCTCCTTGAGAATATCAAGCCCTCCAATAATGACATCAACCCTAGCATCCGTAGAGTTAAAAATTGACACATCCACCTTACTCATATCTTCCCCAAACTCAATTTCCACTGCATATTTGTTCATTGGGACCATTATTTCATTTTCTTGCTCACAAGAAACCTCATTCACTTGCAAGTTCTCAACTCCACATGAACCTATCGAGTTAGAAATGGTCGACTAGGCAATATTTTCTCGTCTCTCTCCCCCGTGGAGTAATTGTCATGCAAATGTGGGACTGTGGAAATTTCCATTGGTCCAGTATCTACGGGCATAGATGCATGTGGTGAAAGTGTCAGCACAGGTTCTATGCCTTGGTCACTTGGCATGGTCTCAAAAGTAAAGCCCAATGAAGGAGGAAGGAGATCGACACTCCCTTTTGGTAACACCACCTCTTCAACCCTAGAGTTTTCAAAGTTGGTGATTAATTGTCCCACATCCCTTGTATTCTCCCCATAATCTATATCCTCTACCTGCTCAATATCCACTACCTTCCACGCATCCTCATCATGCCCTATGCCTACTTCCTGCTCATTATTCAATAATATTTCCTCATCCCATTGATTAATCGCAATTTTCGGTTTGCGTAAGCTTCAATATTTGCGAGAGATTGAGCTTGGGAGTGAAGCGCTTGGGTGAAACATTGATTATTAGCCTCAAACTCCTCAAGAGCTTGCAAAGCATCTTCTTGAAAATCTAAAGAATATTTTTGAGGTGGTGGCGGAGCTGGTTGCTCATATGGTTGTGGAGAAGTAGGGTAGTAGGCCCATGGATCGGAAATATTAGAAAAGTTAGGCCTTGGGGGTGGGGCATAATATGGGTCCGAAGGGTGTTGTGTCCATGAAAAAATTAGAATGATTTTTTCCCATTCCGAATTATTTTGTTGGAGTAACAATCATAATTCGGTTTTGGATTGGAAACCATTGGGCACCACTAAACTGCTCTTGGACATATTCAGGATACTGGGGAGCATAGGTGCAGTCCATATTTTTCATAACAAATCTAACCTATCGCAAACTATTAATTTGCTACTCACAGTGATGGTGCCCTCCTTGGAACATTGCTATTGATCTGATATCCTCTGCATAATCCTTGCAACCTGCACTTTGAAAATCACACTAACAAACAAAATTAAAAAGTCCTAAACTAAGAACCAAAATAAATAAATAAATAAATAAATCCTAAACTAAGAATTAAAATAAAAACTAATCGAAACTAAGCAACCGTGCAAATTGTCCCCGGCAACGGCGCCAAAATTTGGTAGGTCGTTTTTCACACCAAAAATATATTTATAAAAGTAAGGAATTAACCCTTAGGCAGAAGAACAGTGGTCAAGTCCGAGTGTCGATCCGCAGGGACAGATTGGCTAAGTTGCGTTAATTCCAATTAGCTTCTAAATTAATTCGGTAAAAAGATGTTTGAGTGTTTGATTTTAGGAAACTAAATTAATCTAAGAGACAAGTAATAAAATTGATGGAGCGGTGAGAGAAAAAGTCTAGGGTTTGGAATCCACCCCTACCGCGTAACCATGCATTCGCATAAACCAGATTTCTATTCGAATCGATAAATAACTATCGCTAGGGCTTGCAATCCCTATCGATAGTCAACAAGAAGATATTTGTGATTGTTAAAAGGCATAGACTATCCCATAGCACGGACCGTCTCACTGGCATGGTGTCACGCCACCCAACGGCACGACCCGTCTTACGAGCATAATCTATCTCAGAACTCCAAGCACAACATTGAAAACAATTATATGAACGGGTATTTGAAACTAGTATACAAATACGCAACTGATTGAAAGAATAAAAACGATTTTATTAATTGAAAACTGTTCTGAACATATAATCTGATTCGAAACAAAATCCTAATTTATGCAAAATACAATGTTACTTGGAGCGGGGCTTCATCTTCCCCCTAAACGAGGGTTTAGCCGGACATCACAACTGCCGAACGGCAGCCTCCTGTTTTTCCTCTGTTATGCGTGGCCAGATCCCCCTTTATTTACCATATGTTGATATATATAGCCAAGACCAAAATTGTTTCCATAAACTAATAGTTTCCTTTTTCCTTAGAAATTGCCTAAGCTTGATACAACTCCCTAATTGCCTTTGGATTCCACGTGTACAGCAACTTTGGTAAGGCTCTGCCTATTGCAATTCTAATCCAACCCAAATTCTTGACACCCAATCAACTTCTTTGTGCAACCAATCATGTCCCGGACAACTTATTCACTGCACTGCATAATTCGGCAAATATTGATTCTGATCAACCGTGGACGAATTATATTTTCTTTTTCGGTGTTTAATTTGGATTGGGCTACGCTCGAATTTCCGTCTTAAAGCCTCAAATAAAACCCATTCACATGTTAAGCCCTTGATTACCTACAAACACAAGAACCAAGTATCAAACTCCAAGTACAATATCAACGAACATAACAAGGCTAAATTAGGAGGCGCCAATGTGAACATTTACGTGCCTATCACTTAACGAGTTTTAAAATTATGTATAAATTTAGTGTAGGTGAGTCAACCTCAAACAAGCATCGATCGGGCCAATTACGAGTCGATTTCAAATAGTTTGAATTTTTTTGTACACATCATAAGTGGAAAGAGCCGGGTAGTAGCTCGTAGAAGCTTGGTCTAGTAATAAACCGATCTCGGAATATCTTTTAAGTAGCAAACATGATCTTAAACTCGAACAATTTAGTTCCTTTATCAGCCTGTAATGTACCTCAGTGTCACACGGAACTTAGGTCGTGTTTGGATCAAGTATGTATGGAGACTGGAGTTTACCAATGGAGAGAAACATGATTGGGAAATAAAACACAAACTTAGTCTTCGCTTCTGTTGGAATTTGGCTTGAATTTGACGTTTGGAAGAAAGGCACAGCGTTCGTCGCGTGCAGGGTTTTGTTTCGGATCGTTGGTTGCTCTCTGTAATTCCTAGCGGGACGGGTTCAAGTCTGTCCGGATGGTCGGACACGAACTTTACGCGGTTTTGTGGCTGTTATGCATTTTGAAGCCTCTTTTGACTTAATTTGCAACACTTTATTATAAATAGTAGCTCTGGGGGATGTTAGGGCTTGGACTTGTTGAGTCAATCCCTTTGAGAGGGCCCCTATGAGGTTCTTGGTAGAAAAGTAGGCTTTCGTCCATTGTTGGTCTTTTCAAGGGATTATATATTAGGGAGTTTGGTATTTGCCTATATCATATTTATGAGACGTTTGATGCTCTATTGGGTTCCACCTAGGGTTTAATTATCCCTATTGGGTTCCGCTAGAGATTTGTCCCTAAATATCTTATGGATGCTTCGAATTGAGCTCCGGGAATAGCCGGCTGGTTGTTCTCTCCCCATTTATAGTGAATCCTCTTGCTCTTTTCCTATGGGCGTACCTTCTTGCTTTGTGCTTGAAGAGAGCTACGTAATCTTGTGTTTCGTAGATATTCTTATACTTCGAGTGTCGGCACAACAACCTCATTATTTTCTAATTATCAATTTTCGTAACAATGTAATATGTTACATCGAGGCTTGACATATTGGAAAGATCCAAGACAGACACCAATATTAGATGGGGTTGGTGGGACTAGTATCACGAAGGGATTTACTTTCAACATTGCAGATTTTATGAGCCACAAATTTTTTTTAGATTATACGAGGACTGTGTTAAAAGTTTTTGTAGAAAACGTGGCCTTTTAACTTATTAAAGCAAGTCCACTTGCTGATATCAAAATGACTTTGCCAAAGTTTTTTTTTTTTAGCAATGCTCCGGACAATAAATAATTTACGAACTATTATATTAAAGGTACACGTGCCATTACCACATCAATGCATAATAGAGTACGTAGATGCATTCATCATATTAACTTTTCAAAACACACACTTATTAAGGAATATTCTAAAATGAAAACACAGAAAAGAAGAATAATGTTTTACTCTTGTTATCAAAATGAAAATGTCCACTAATAGAAAAGAAAAGCCCTAGATGTCAAAGAGGGGGATAATGTTTCACAATCCTCTGGCATGTTAATCATCAGCCCAACATGTTCTTTTCACGTTAATCTTCACTCATCACCCCTCTATAACCACAACATCGAAAATAAAATCTAGTCACGATACCTTAATGAAAGCTATTCAAATCTCAATCACCTCATGTCTCATGATTCCCCCACAACTGATCCCAATAATTTGGTTTTTTTGGCCGATCCGAAAAAAGAAAAAGAAAAAAACAATTAGGTTTTGTTCACATGACAATTTCAACTGCTTCTAGTTTTAGAAAATTATCCTTAGATGAAGAGAAAAGGATAATTTCTTCACGAAATCTTATTTATCATGTAATGTTTTGTTCACATGACAATTTCCCTCCAAAATTCTAATATTTTGCTGACGAAAGGAGCTGACTTTCATCAGATGAACACTTTAAGATGAACGGGGTTAAGTGATTAGTTTTAAACATTAGGGATGTTAGGTGAAATTCATTCACAATTGGGGGGGTTTAATGCAAATTATTGTTACAACAATAAAGGGGGAAAAAGTGAATGAAATGAAAGAAGTAAACAACAAATTAACGAGGATAATGGAAGGCTTCCATAACACCACAAACATTGGGTCCCATAACAACTCATTTTGTGGAGAAAATTTGGCCTTCAGTTCTGTTAACACCAATGCAATATCTTAGGCTTATTTTGGCCTAAAAGTTAAACATGTTTTTTTTTTTTTTTTTTTTTTTGAGTTTCGAAAAGTCATTTGTTTTGAGCTAAATAAGTAACTTCTACAAGCATTTTTAGGCCAAAATAAGTCAAAAAAAGCTTTTTGTGTTTTCCCTAATAAGTTAAAAAAAAAACATGCTTAATTTTTTAGGCCAAAATAAGCGTTGTTGTCTCACTGTGGCACATGATCTATCTCAGTTTGTGAGAAACGGAAGAAATATTTAAAATCCCTGCTATGGGTGCAGATCCCACATTTGTACCATGCGTAAAGGATTTTGAGGGGCCTCTAGTGAGTTTGCTCCCTACACCCCTGAACAAGCTCACTACTGATCCCCCATATTCGTACGTAAAGATCCATTTATGGAATAATTAGTTCTTAAATAATCGGAGCCAAATAAGCTTTTTGTTTAAAATATTTTTTTTATGATCTTTATAATAAAAAAAAAACAGCTCAATTCGATATCATGCGATAGAGTTCTTGAATGTCCCACACTATATCCTGCAATCGAGTCTCATCTCCCCTCTCCGTGTAATAGATTAGGAATGACCAATGACCAAAAATAAAAATCGATATCAGTCGGAGATTACGAAAATCGGACTTTGCTACAGAATTGAGGCATAAATTCTGGACAAAGTTAGATATTTCATAAACGTCTCTATCGATATCCGATTATGCAAACTTTTTACAAGGACTATAAATAAAATGAACAGTTCTGATAATATGTGATTAGAAATGAATTGATGGGCGGATACAGACCTCATGTTTGTACTCATCGTTTTTTACTAATTTAATGCTTGATGAAAGAAAAAAGAAATATGTAACGAACAAAAAATGTCAAAGTACAATGCAAAAAGAAAGTGGAAAGAAAGAGGAACACGTTTATCCTCAATTTGTTTCTACCTTTGGGCATGAGTTGGTGGATCCTTTTCGCTTGAAAGTGATAGATAGCACTTGGCCTTTTGTGAAACATGACATTAAAGTCTTACCTGCAGAAAGGAGGAGGGGGGGCCACATGACCAATACCTCCCGCAAACTTCTTTGTGTGTGTTTTTTTTTTAAGCAAACACAAACATATATTCATAATAAAAATTAGTACAAAGGACATTACCGGTCCGAAATACAAAACAAAAAGAAAGCAAAAAATAAAAAAAACAACAAAACAAAACAAAATAGAAATAGAAATAGAAAAGAAAAGCCGCTCAACAACGATGTTAGACCCAACCTCCTTTCGTGGAGGTGGGTGGCTGAAGGACCGCCTCCTCTGCGCCTTCACCGCCCGCTGAAGCATTGCCACCGAATCTGCACTTCTGCTCCTTCACCGCTGCCGTTGGAGAGCTCAGGGGATCACCATCCGAACTGAACAGGACCACCATGCAAGAGCCAGTACCCAGATCTAGAAACTCCAGATCTGGGTCTCCCAAATCCAAAAATGATGGGGAGTGGGAGATCTTTTCTCCCGAAAGAGAAAGTCTCAACCACCCGCAACCATGGAGGCCGGAGGGGAAAAGAGAAGAAAGGGGTAGTCCGGATTAGTAGGGGACTGAAAGGGGAGGAGGAAGGAAGAGATTAAAGAAAATGATACATACACTCCCTGGGAGCCACTCCCTCTCTCACATGGGGTGTGGGGTCAGATGTGGGGACTACATCCCATGTGAGAGAGGGTGTGGCTGAGAGGGGCTCCCAGGGAGTGTATGTATCGCCGTTCGAGATTAAGGGGGGAAAAAGGAGAGGGGAAAGCAGGGGAAAAGGAGATGGGATGGGGGTGGGGAACCCACTGCCCCAGACTCTCTCTCTCTCTCTAGACTCTTCCGCATCACTAACTTCTTGTATTGAAACAGGGGCAGACCTCATTGCCACCCAAGAGTCTAAAAAAAAAAAAATACTACTATTTTTTATTGCAAGAACAATTTTATTCTTTAATATGCGTGCATTATTTTTTGTATTAAACATAATGATGAGTGATTAATTAATCGATGAAAAGGTGTCATCTTTTGGTACTAATAAGTATGTTGGTGGGTGATTAACGTATGAGAATGTGTATTCTTTCGGGTAGTATAAATAATTAACCTTAAAACACATTTTTTTTAGTCCCACTACCAAAAAATATCCAATTTTTCAAATAAAAAATTAAAGCACCTCCGTGCATTATTCTTACATTTCTAAACACTAAATTAAAGAACTAACTGAGATTTTTTTCTAAAAAAAAAAAAGGTTGAATAATAGACTATCTTTGTGGAATGGAGCGATAGAGGATAATGATTGCTGCCTCATTTCCGGCATTTCCGAAAGTATTTCCTGCAAGGACTTGGCTAAATAATTTGTTAAAAGGCTGTGATTTTCAATTTACGCAATTCGAATTCGGAAAGCAAAGAAATCAACAAAATCAACGTACAAGAACATAAGTAACTGCAAATGGACTTTAGTGACTGCCATTTTAATTCGTTTATTTGCTTGCGGGATGATGCTCTACGAGCCCGGTGGCAGAATGCTCCAAACAAGGGGTGGATGCTATCATTTTCTGGGGTTTTAATGTGGCAAATCTTTTACCAAGGAAGGTTAGTAAACGGGCAGCTGAATATTGCACGGAAACTGCAGCACAAGGAGGGCTGGTACATGCTGCTAATAGTGGGAATGGATCTGGGATTGTTTGGCAACGGCCGCGAGAGGGTTTCTTCAAAATCAATGAGGATGGTGTTTGGCATAAAGATGTTAGGAAATCGGAACAACAGATAGTCGTGCGTAATGAAAAACGGGAAAGAAAAAATGAGACACAAGATATACGTGGAAAACCTCAATGCGAGGAAAAACCACGGGAGCCACACCAGTCCACTATGAAATCGAAATCGAAAATACGAGTACAAGTCTTCTCGCAATCTCTCTGAGATTTGCGTTTTCTCTCGCTTCTCTCTGTTTTTTTTTCTTCTGAAAACTGATAACCCTAAAATTTAACAAAATGCTAAATTTTAATCGAAAAAAACAAAATGCTAAATAAATAGGTCGGGCCATATGGCCGAAATTACACCCCGAGGTCCAAACCCCCCCCCCCGGAGGGGGCGCTACCCCCTACACCCCGGGATAGACCACTGTTGAAGATTGTCTGCACCCCAACAAAAGAGTTTTGGAGGAGGCCTTGGTGTTGTGATTCAGAACTACAGAAGTGAATTCAAGGCAGTTGAAATGGGGTGCATTCCGAGTTGTGCTAGTGCAACGGCGGCAGAAGCTCTAGCACTATGGAGGGGTGTGATTTGGGGATCCAACTAGGGTTGTGCAGTACGATTTTTAAGAGCGACTCTCAATTTCAGGCTTTTCAGCCATATCATGCTCAATCGTGATGCTGAGATTAGCCAAGATGTGGGGTCATCCTTTATGATATCAAATTATTGAGTAGGAGTCTTGAGTGAGTGATCTTTTTTCTTTTATTCATTTATCCATTAAGACATACGGTTGCTCATGTTATCGCTGGGAAAGGCTTAGTTGGTTTGGGGTCTAGTCTTTAGACAAAATTTCCACCGTTTTGGTTATGGGTCCTTTGTTAAAGGACGAGTTGTCATCTTGATGCATTCTTTTGTTAGAGTTATAATATCACCGGTTATCGTCTTGGCAAATAAATAAAAAATGTACAAAAAAATACAAGATTAACATGGTTCATCCAATGTATGCTATGAATGTCCTTGCTGCAGTTATTTTACATAACGAAGGGACAAAAAACAACATTGCACCGAATTTCTCTTATCACTAAATTGATATAGGTCAAGTTACGAATGTATACAAATTTCCAAAGATAACCAGAAGTTGAATCTACCACAACTGTCGGTCTACACTACGTAAATACTGGGTGGATTTGTGGATGAAAAGGAAAAAAGAGACTTTCCTGAAGCTAATTTATATTTATGTCTAGATGTGCTTTCTTCTTGACGCAAAACAACTAAACAAGTAGCAATGCAGTTCTATGATCAGTTGGAACGGTCGAAGCCTAGGAGGCTCAAATAACTTTTAATTGAAAATTGTCAATTTTGGCAATTTATCGACGAGTTCGGAATAAGCCCAAACTTGGTAGGCTGAAGCAGAATTGCGTTGCGGTCAATACACACAACCCTAATTCGTGACGCCTGGTGGAATTCGGCCAAATTCCTTTGTTTAGGCTTTCAATTTAGTTATTTTGCTATTTTAGATAATATTTAGATTACTAATTACTATTAGCGTGTAATTCCGTTTACGTTGTTTCCAATTGGAAATTTCTTATTTTTCTTTCAAGTTTTCAATTTTGGGAGTTTCCCCAGTTTCCAGGATATTTTATTTTTTAGTAGTATTTGCTAGGGTTTCCCTATAAAAAGGGCATGTAATCTTTATTATTCAGCAACTTTTATTCAATAACAATTTCAGAGTTAATCTCTTTCTTCTTGTGGATTCAAGAACTCTCGAAGATTCGAGACCTATCTTCGTTTGAACTAGTACGCTAACTAGTTTCTCGTGAATTCCGCTTCAATTCCTCCACAAATACAAGATCCGAACATATCCTATGGGATGTAGTGATGGGCAAGTCCAATGATGGCCGAATCTAGTGTCATTTCCATATTTTGGAACGAGAAGTCTAGATTCCCAGCACCAATGGAGTTCCAAATCTGGTGATAATATGGCACAATGTCAAAATTTGTATCATGTTTGGAATCGATTAGTCATCCTTGCCATATCATCCATCCCAACTGAAAGGGAGGGAAGTACCTGATTTTGCTTGGATTGAGAAAACCTCGCCGGAAGCCAAAAGAGAAATCTGAAGCATAAACTTAATTCTCACTTGTCACTCCTTTCTTAGCAACCAAACTTGTTGGAGGTGCTTCACCAGAGTTATCTCTTTGGTCCCTGATTTGGTACGGATGGGAGGTGGAAAGATTTGGGCTTGACCTGAACCCCAAGTGTTGGCCTGAGAAGAAGTCCTGCACACTAAGCAACGTTGTTAGTGCATAGCCCCGACGGTGGTGGTCCGGAAAGACACTCTGACGTTCTAGTAAGTAACTGGAGAAGAAGAATGAAAGCAGGAATGTTAGTATTATTGGCATTTTCTAGATTCCGACAAACCATTGGAATCTGTATTTTGTTATTTTTCCATTTGGGTTTGGGAGGCCTCTTTTAGTGATTGAGTCTAGATGCTCCGCCCGAGGGATCAAGAATTATTGAAAAGTCATTGCCTTGAAGAATGCTTGGATTTCGATAACTAGAGGTATATGCATTTCATGTTCAATTTTTTCCATACATCACATTGGTTAATTTGATTAGAGGTATCATGGGAAAATCTTGTTTCACCTTGTTTCATTTTCTAAGGCATTGGATTTCTTGTTTTTGCCTTTAGGTTTGATAGAGAAAAAATTTCTAAGGCATGAACCATTTTGAAAAGAGGTTTTGAGGTTTGCGCTTGATGAGCGCTACCCGTGGCGCTTGTTGTCTATCAAGCACTTCATTCAAAATTGAGATCAGTGCTTGATGAGCGCTTGCCGCAACGCTTGTTCTGCTATCGAGCGCCACACGTTTTGGCCTTGCATATTCCGCTGCGCTCGTTAGCTATTTTGCAAGCGTAGTACTAGCGCAATGAGTTTTTCTTATGTATGTTTTCTCATTGATCCTCTTTACGGCTCCAAACTTGGCACTATATAAACAAATTTTTCACTCTTCTAGGTCAGATTTTGAGATCATTAGCCCACCTTAAAGATAGAAACACTTCTCTTTCATTTCTTCATGGGGTTCTATGCTTTAGAGGTGATTTCTATTTTGATTTGATATTTTTTTATTCATTCTAGTGCTATATTCTAATATCTATGTATATGCTCTAGTTTGATTCCTCTCAAAATCTTCATTGCATCATCAAGAAACATTATTTTCTTATATTCATGTGTTTAGATGCTTTAAGTATGATTTAAACTTAGTATTTGATCATCTTTTTTGTCAATCTAGTTCAATACTTTTGTTCACGTATTTGCTCTAGGTTGATTTTCTTCATTCAAACACCTTCATTAAAATCAAGTCTTTTATCTTTTATGGGTTCTTGAAACGTTATATGATTTAAAACTTATGTTTGATCATTCATTTTGTCAATCTAAATTAATCTTCTAATACTCTATGGATTACATCTAGATTGATTGTTTTTTACAAATATCTTCACTCCTTGTCATTTCATTCATATGATGGATATTGCCTTGGTTCCTCCATGAGCCGGTTGGACCGGTGCCGAGTTGACTCGGAGATCAAGACGTGTGTGCTTGTCGAGTCCATGGAATCAAAGAAGGGTACGAGGTACTACATCAAGAATTGGAGCTAGGTGTCACAATGGGCTTGTTGGGTAATTCCTATTCTTGTTAATTATTGTAAAGCTTTTGATTTATGGAAATACATAAGTAGGATTACACCATGGTTTTTATGCTTAGGGTGTTTAGACCCTAAGTAGTTTCCACGTAAATCTCCTTGTCTTGTCTTTTTACTTTAACTGCTTTACATTTCGCATATTAGATTGTGGCAATTTGAATGGAGCATGGGTGATTGTATATCTCTGGATTATTCTTAATTTTAAAATTGTCGTCCTATTCACCCTCTCTCTAGGACTTGTTAGTGCATTATATTTGTTTCAAAAAGTTTGTGAGAGAGTTTCTGCGTGCAAGGAGAGAGAGAGAGAGAGAGAGAGAGAGAGAGAGAGAGTGTCTAGAGATCTATCCAGAGAGAGGCTGGTGAGTCTCCTTTTTATAGGCGAGGGATGACTTGCTCACCAAGTCCCTCGTGAGCGTCACGCACTTTGTCCGTACCTGACATTCTACGTGGTCTGATTAGAACGCCTTGGGCAAACCCGCTGCTTCAGCTTATGTCATGACTAGTACACCTGAAAACTCAAATGGCTTGGGAGGACTCCCCAGTTCATCACGTGATCCTACAACAGAGCCAGCAGAAACTGTTGACCACAACCTGACACCGCACTTGGTACGTTGGGCATGCCGAATCCCAAGCCCCCAGGTGGAAAAGCAGCCGGTCTAGCCAAGGCCCACGATACCCATCGGTTCGGTGGGCTCAACTAGTCAACGGGGTGTCAGAACCGATACGAGTGGGATGCCCCGGAACCGATCGGTTCGGATGACACCGCTTGGGATACCCCAATGACGGTCAAGGGAAAGTAGCAGTGCACCACTGAGTTGATAACGAGGTGTGACAACCGATACGAGTGGGATGCCCCGGAACCGATCGGTTCGGATGACACCGCTTGGGATACCCCAATGACGGTCAAGGGAAAGTAGCAGTGCACCACTGAGTTGATCGTGCCGACGTGATGAGCACTGACTCCATTGGTTCGGTAACAAAGAAACCATCTCTTCGAAGGTTCTTTATCCTAGGAGTCAAGCTGAACCGTGCCGAGACTGCCTACGGTTCGGAGGGGATGATATATAGATGGGTCCATGATGCATTGCCACTCGAAATCAAGATGTCTCAGATTGCCTTCCATACGGCTAACGGGTTGGGCTGAGCCTGATGGACCTTTGCTAACTCAGCACACTACAAAACTCATAAAAACGAGACCATTGAAATCAAAACACCAAATTTCTGAAAAAATCAACTCGCATGGAAGAACTCGAGGTGGTCCAGAAAGAGAAATTTGGTAAATTGGAACCAATCCCGCACTCATAAAAATGAGACCATTGAAATCAAGACACCAAATTTCTGAAAAAATCAACTCGCATGGAAGAACTCGAGGTGGTCCAGAAAGAGAAATTTGGTAAATTGGAACCAAACCCGCACTCATAAAAACGAGACCATTGAAATCAAGACACCAAATTTCTGAAAAAATCAACTCGCATGGAAGAACTCGAGGTGGTCCAGAAAGAGAAATTTGGTGAATTGGAACCAATCCCGCTGCCGCCCATCAGACGGAATTTGGCCAAAAACAAAACACTTTCTGGGAACTATTTAGTTCTATTATAAAACCAACCACTGGAGGCAGTGCCAAAATTTGACACCAAAAGAATCTTTTGGTGCCAAATTTTGGCAATGGTTATAAACTACCATTGGACTTGCTCTGCATTGTTGGATTTGTCAAAAGATCTTCACAGGGCAGTCCCCTGCAGTAAGTGCCATAAGCCCTTTAGAAATGGGGACTTCAATAAATAGCTGCTACTACAAATTGATCATAACAAGTCTTCCTAACACTGAAACAAATTCTGAACATAATCACAGAAAAACTGGAGAAATTCCTGATTTACATTAACATACTTATTCCACAGCACATTTGTGTTGGTACATTTCAAGAATCAAGAATCTCTCTGCCTTTTTTCTCTATTCTACTTTACCGTTATATATGTACATGAAAACACTTGGTTCCAACGCATCTAAACTCACCCTGTTACAGTTACAGTTACAGAAACCATACAAAATGGAGCCCTGATTATGTTAATTACACAAAGGCTCCTCTATACAGTTGCGAAAGGTAAATTCAGATGCAATTTTTCAGCACTCATTTACACTCTCACGGAAGTTGAAGGATCGCGACATCGCTGCTGGGTTGGCTTGCAAAGCCAGATACGTATCATACGCACATGTTTTCTCCTCTCCTTTCAAGTGAAAGGCCTTAAATAGACCTCCCCCTGCATTCGTCGGATCATTCTTTTCATTCTTGATCCCTAGAGTCGACAACATAGAGCTTTCAACCCTCTGTGTCTTTGGAATCAAAACCCCTCTCGCGAAATCGTTCTCGATCAATTGCTCTTCTTTCTCTGACACATCCCTTGAACGTTTGCCCAAGGTTGAAGAAGCCGAAGGGGAAATCCATGGCACGTTCCATGATCCGGGCAAAGTTGTATAACCCCAGTAAGGTGGTGGTGGATAAAATGGTATAGGAAATACATGAGGGCCTAAAGCCGGCGGAGGGATCCCGGACTTCCACTGAGGTGAAATCCAAGGAAAAAAACAAGGAGGCCTCCCAAAGTATGGTAAATTTTTCGCTACCGATTGATGGAAAACAGGATTTTCTGCTGAATCATCATCCCCATTTTCTCTCCTACCTCCACCGGAAATAGAAATTTTGACAAGATGTTGCGAGTTCTCGAATGGGTTTAATGCTATGGATTCACAGAGGGGTTGAGAATCCGCGCCAAAACTAAGGACAGTGCCTTTTGCTCTAGCAGCTTGAAGACATTCTGAAACCATAATGTGACGGTAAGGAGAATCACAAGAGCTTTTGTTCTTACGACGCCCTGAACCAACCGGAACGCTCCTCATGGTTCCCCCAGCTGTCCAGTACCGCTGGCATTTCTTGCAGAAATGGCGCGGCTGGTTGACGTTGTAGTTGTTGTAGTAGCAGAACTTGGTTTCCATGCTATTGCAACGCGGGCAAGGGAGGATCTTGTCGGGCTTCTTTAGAGTCTTGTCTTGTGAAATGCTTGTTTCTTTCTCAACTGATGGTGTTTTAGGGTTGTTGTCACATGATGTTTCGGGATCTTTCGAATCATCCTCCTCTCTAATCCCGGTGAGTTCGCTTTCCGAAGGTTTCTGAAAATTTCAAAGCTAGTATCAACAAAACAGGACTAGCAAAGATTCTAAGACTAGACTTCTACACATAGCCATTATACATATATGCCTAAACCCAGTGAGCTTGGCTCCTTCAACGGGTGGTACTCGCTTACTGGCTGAACATGCTATGGCGATTGGGAGCCCTCTTCCTTGGGGGGTTGCAACTCTGGTCTCCCCTCCTAACCTTTTACCGAGCAAAAAAACAAAGATACATATAGGCCTAAAAGTGCATAAGTTGCTTGAGAGTTTGATCATATACTGTATAACATTTTTTATAACTCAATGAGTCCAAGTCAGCATACTTGCAATCACTTAATAACAAGAGACCAAAAGATTATAGGCGTAACCAAAACTTCTTTTCTTTAACTATTTATGAGAAAATACAACCATGGAAATCTATGGAATTTTTACAGATGAAACCATTTTCCATATAAATTGCAGCAAAGCTAAAAGGAATCGAGCAAAAACAGATGTTCTAACTTAATTTGAGGACATAAATTGCTGCAGATAGTTGATTGAGAGGCAGGGCAATTCAAAGGAGGATAACTTAGGAGAAACAAAATGAACTGATTGAGATTCTTTAAATTGCCAAGAGCAATGCTAGGTAGCCCGAAAACAAAAGTGAAAAGTTCACTTTCAGGTAATTTTCAGGGTTTCTCCAATTGAAAACCGAGTACTTCATCAAAATCTAAAGAAAAATAGAGTATCTCCGATTTTGAAAAGAAAAAAAAAAACGTCTCACAAGATCACAGAAGGGTGAAGAACCACAATTTGGAGGAGCTGTGATTCAGCTAACATTAGTTTCATATTTCTTTCAACAGAAGTTTGTTTCTAAAATTAAAGATCATCAAAAAAAAAAAGAGCAACCCATTTTTCAAAATTCCAAAACTGATGAAGGGTCGATTTCCAAATTTCTTGATTATCGTTTTCCATGGCATATAGCACAGATTCTATAGAATGTTTTTCTTATGTACAGTCCTAACCAGCAATATTTACAAAAACTAAAATCAATTCCTTTTCATCTTTTACCTAATCCACAATTCTGTTCCAATTTTCTGGAATAATTTTTTTTTTCTTTTCTAGAATTGAAGATCACAACTTTTCTGCGAAAACTCCAGTTTGATTTGGTAAAAAAAAAACAGACCCTTTTCAGTCATGCACCTTTGAAAAAATGGGTAATTCTTATTTGATCAAAATATGTAAAAATAAAAAAACCCAAATCAATACCTCTCCATCTTCCTCCTCATCTACAATTCTGTCGCAATTTCCCTTTCTGGGTGAAGCAGAAACTGAAACGTTCTGAATGGGTAACAATGGAATTGTTTTCCCAAAGAGCTTAATCGCCAAGTCTTTCACTTCAGTCATCCCTCCTCCCTCCTCTGTTCTCTCTCTCTCTCTATAATTTTGTTGATTTGGTTGTGTTTGGGATTTGTATATAAGACCTTTTTTGGATATGGGGTTCGTTTTTTTTTTTGGTGTGGGGTGCCACGTCAGGAGTGTGGAGTGAATTCTCAGCCACGAGTTTCTTTTGGGTGGCCTAATTGGATCTTTTCCTGGTGTTTGCTTTTGTTTCGAAAAGGAAAAGGTTTCGATTTGTGTCCGTTCGTTTTTGTCCATGTCAGCATTTGCCTTTTCACTAATTCCTCGGCCTTTTTTCACTTTAGTCGAGTTCATTTCGTGGGATTAGAAAAGCGGTAAGAAATTATATATATTTATATATTTAAATAAAACAACAGTGGACCAAGAAAGTTCCGCTCATACTATACGCGATTTTTCTAACTAGTTATAAAGTTGTACCAATTTGCGAGGAAAAATAAATTACTTTAGCTTATTTTGTCAACAATAGAGAAAATATTAAGAATAAAATAAAATAGGGAAAATAAAAAAATCGTCAAAATATTTATAGTGTGCAATTTTTTTTAATTTTTTTTGTGAAGAGATTGAAATATATTAAACAAAACCACCAGCCCAAAAATCGGCAAATAATACAACCAAAACAAAAACCACCGGCCCTCAAAATTGCCGGCCAAAACCACTTACAAAACTAACAACAAAAAAAATACAAAAACATAAATAAAAAACAGAAAAATAAAAACGCTGGAGCAAATCGCCTGAACTGTCACCCACAGTCGCCGCCATCGTCGTTGTCAGGAGTCCGGATTTGAAAACCCCAGATCCGACTCCCCTGTCCAAAAATCGGGCGCATGGTCGCCCATACCGACAGGCCTGAATCGAGCGTGTGCAAAGATTTGAACCTTGAAATAAGCAACATCTACAACTACAAAAGCATAGCAATGTTTTGTTTTATCTATACTAGTTCCAATTAAAAAATGAGACAAAATAATATTTCCAAGGAATTTAACTTGGGACAATCAACTCCAACATACCCACACAAACCACTCAAGCCAGCTCCCAACTTGAACTAAATATAATAATTTATATAAAGGCTGCTGATAGTGCCAAAACTTCTTTTGTTTTTGCCAAAACCACTTTGGTTCTTGCCAAAACACTAATTTTTCTTTCTTCAACAATGACTTACATGCCATTTCACCACATCAGTAACTTTTCATCCTTTTAAAAAAATTAGCCCCTCAATCTCTTTAGGCAGTGTCTAATGTCAGCCCAAAGGTTGACGGTAGTGTAACTCGCCAAAGTTTAACGTTTGCTTCAGCAAAAGGTTAAAAGTGTTGGATGCACAATAATTGTTCCTGAAGTGAGTGACTGATGATGACTGAAGCAAATTACATAAGTAGCCCATCTCTCTCCACCTTTTCTCTCTGCAATTTTTTTCGGATCAAAACATAAAGTACTTCTCCACATAATTTTTTATTTATTTTTGTACCAAATTAAACTACTAATAGATATCTTTAATTCGATACAAAAAAACTGAGAAATTGTATACGAAAGTATTTTACATTGTTGGTTTGTTAAGTTGTTTTGCAATATCTTTCGGATAAAAAAATAAAGTACTTTCGTGCATGATTTTTTATGTTTTTTGCCACCAAATTGAATTACTAATAGAGATCTTTAATTCGATACAATTTTTTTTTTTTTAAATTGTATACGAAAGTATTTTATATTGTTGGCTTGTTAAGTTGCTTTGCAATATATCTTTTGGATAAAAAAATAAAGTACTTCCGTGCATAATTTTTTACTCTTTTGCACAAAAATAAACTACTAATAGAGATATTTAATTCAATGCGAAAGAATTTGAAATATTGTGGTCCGAAAAATGCAATTTTTTTTTAAAAATCTTTACCTTTTGCATCACTAAAGATAAAAAAAAAAAAAACAAAACCCCGTAAAGATCTAAAGATGTGTTGACATTGAACCTCTATAGCGTCCAATTACCATGACTAAACTCTCTGAAAAGCCAAGATGAGATCTTGTTGTGCATGAACTTTGCTGGTATTTTATTATTCTAGTGAAACAGTTCAGAGTATATAAGTGATGAATGCAGGGATATGCTTTTTTGACGTAATTATAACTAAGACAAGATCTTATGCAACGAATGTTGAAAATCCACAGTGAAGAGAGAAAAATAAAGAAAGTTTGAATTGGGGCTGGATGTTATCTGTGGTACTAATCCAGTTTCCCTTTCCGAAAAATGAGAGAATGGATGTTTCTCAAAGATTTTTTGACGTTTAGATTAAAATTGAAAGGTTAAGTTTGTTATAAATGTGATATGATGGTAAAAGGGCATGTAGGTAATTGTGAAAGCAACAAAGATCAGAGTTTTGTCAGCAACACTTTTGGTTTTGGCAGCAACATTTTCGGTTTTGGCATTAGCAGCAGCCTATATAAAATATATGTACAACTTCTATGGAAAATGAACCCTATTTTTTCCCTTAAACTTATGGTTCTCAAACGGCCGCACCTTCCGCTTTAGCCCAGGGTCGGCCCTTATCCGACAACATCCAAACCTTCTTAGAGCATCTCCAACCCATACTCTAAAAACTCTTCTCTTGTTGAGAAGATGAGTTTTGGTCCTCTATATTTAGAAGATGGAGGAGATGATCCTCTATTTGACTGAACGAAGATTTTAATCTTCAAATGCATGAAACTCTTAATCAATACATTCAAATTTTACTAAAATAATATTATTGAAAGGGTAAATTTCACTAACCTCCCCTGAGATTTTTAACAAATACAAAAACCTCCTCCAAGGTTCTAAAATTTATACTAACCTCCCTTACCTTACAAACAATTATCTAGATTCCTACTATCCGTTAAGTTGACACTAACACTGTTAGATTTTATTGTGACGGAAATGCCCTTAAATATTAGATGAACTACATGATCAAGTCTTATATTGTTCTATTTTTCTTCTAATTGGAATTTTAATGTTCGAATAAAATTAACTAAAATTGTAATTCATCAAATTTGGATAGTTACATCATATAATTTGATAATAATTAATTTTTTAAAGTTAATATTTTTTACTTCATGTATCTTGATCCTTTTTTTTTTTTCCCTATATGCATTTTTTATTTACTTGTAATTCATCAAATTTGGACAGCAGAGCCCTGCCTTTCAATGGAGATGGAATTAAAGGTGTGTGGTTGGAGTAGAGGTAAATAGTAACATCCTTTAAATTTAATTTTTAAATTCAAATATTACTAGTGAGTAGTAGTGAATTGTTTCTTGCCACGTGTACGCCTAAGAAAAATTGCAAGGAACTTATATATCTCTGGGTTATTAACCCTATGAGTACTATACCATGTGTCCATCTTTACTTGGTATTTTTAACAAAATCAGTCTGAACCCGTGCCATGCACGGCAAACGAAAAGAAAAAAAAATAAAATAAGAAGAATTTCAAGAATCTATTTTCTTATCGTAGATGAAGATATTTTATATATACCAGTGCAGCGTGTAATATCCTAGTATTATATACTCCATATGTAACGATATCAATATACGTATAGAGATAGGTAGAGAAAGATGGGGAGTAAAAATATTAGATATGGAATTGAGCAAGAATTTTGAATTTGAGTTCAAGAAAGATCTAATATTATGAGAGCTCTCCTCACTAAAACACCCACTATAATATTGTATAGGGAAGTACAATAGTATAGATAATAGATTACGTAGTAACAAATCTTATCTGTGGCATATGAACACAAATTCTTTGTTGGATTACAAAGAGATAAGAGATTATTTATAATAGAGTATCTTAATGCAAACTGAAAATATCATATATGCAATGTCACATAATAGGTCGATCGAGAGTATCCAATCGTAAGCACCGTAGAGGAAGAAGAAGAATTTTGTTCAGTGGTGCCAAGGCCATGCATGGTTGGAGGATATGTATACACTAGAGATCCGTATCATTTTCTTTTATCCTGTTAAGTCTTGTTTCTTTTGTTTATTACTACTAGTCAACCCGGCCACTGGAGTTTTAAATAAAATTTAAAAATGTTAAAAATAGTAGTTTATCTCACATAAATTGGAAAAGTATAACAAAAAATCTTATAATGAATACATCAGGCGTGGGACCCATACTCATTGTCAATATGAATTTTATATTGTGATGCACATATTCAACATCCAACATTTAGGGATTTATATAGATATATAAAATCTTACATATTTTTAAACAAATGGTGTGTCTCATTATTCAACTAGTAATTGCCTGTGCCTAAAGATACAACGCAATACGTTTCAAAGATAACAAAATCAAACTTTCCTTCTCAAACTGCTGACCACTCCCGCGAACATTATGGAAGTCATTTGTCTAATTAATTTAATTTAAAATTTTAATTTAGTCCTAGTGTGGATATTTTTGAAGGTCCTATGCGTGTATGATCTACCTTATTTTGTAGTTATGGGGATTTTTTTGCTATAGGATTTCAAGATTTTAGATAATCGTTTCGAAATCTTTATTTTTGGTTTTGGCAGATGGAGAGGGCAAAGATGTAACTAGGAAGGGCTTATGGGGGCCAAGGACTCCCCCTATTTGGCCATCTCTGTATTAATCATCTAGGTTACATGGTCGGCCTCCCACTAATCCATGTAATCATTATGTGTTTCCACTGTTTACCTCTGTTTTGTTGATTTTTTTTTTTATAATCTTTTTAGTGATTTTTTTTGTTGTTGTTGTTTGCTGGTCTGGTGCCTGTTGTTGCTATCTTGGTGTTTACTTTTGAAGTTTAGGCTTGTATCTTCTGATCTTTTTGCAGCATATCATATATATTCTCTTTGCCAGTCCAAATGAACAAAAAAGGGCACCCAACTAGATATTGTTTTTTGTTTCGGGTATGATTGACATTTAAACGTTTAGATTTTTAAACCTTAACAATTAAAATTCCGTTGTTCATATTTAATTTCGGCCCTCTTATAGTCTTATATATCAAATCTTAGTTCCGTCTCTGAGGGAGGAGATGCTATTACGATTTTTTTTTTATTGAAAGTTACGATTTTTTTTTTTATAAAAATTATGAGACACACAAAAATGTTACGAATCATAGAAAATGTTACGAATCATATTGCTGAAAAGTTACGAAAAACTAAAAAATGTTACGATTGCCAATGAGGTAGCACAACCTGAACCATACAATAGGTGTATATGGAACACACATTTAATGGGTGTGTATTATATTGTAGCCATTTCCGCAAGTTTTACAGTGGCCCTGTTCGTTTCCCAGTTTAATTTTTGTTTTAGTTTTGATGATATTATCATATCACTCATTTCTCTCTCTATCTTTCTCCACTCATTACACCTGATGACATCATCAAAACTAAACTAAACTAAACTATCTAACCAAACACAACCACTACCTTTGCCAACCAGTGCTCACGCGATAGCGTGTGTTTGTGGAATTAGATTAAAGTATGTAATTTGTGAAAGTTGAGGATGAAAGACACACAATGACGTAAATAGGAGATGATTTGGACATATCCACCAATCAAATGATACGAACAATTAGTTTATGGTATTTTCATTTTTAGAAACCGATCAAGTATATAGCTCTTTTCCTCCCTTGTTGGACACCTTAGATTTTTCGTGTTTGAAAGAGAGCGCCAATAGGATAAGTTTGAAATGTTCAAAAAATCACAATTTTGAAAAATCGGGATTGCTTTAATATTATACACTTGCATAAATGACGTGCTATGCAAGATCCGAACAAATGAAATCTACGTTTTTATTCATTTGTAACGATTTCCACTTAAGGACGTACATATAACATACTCAATATACATTCGAACAACTCGTTTCAAATGTCACAAAATAAGTAGATACTAATATATTGCACTGTTTCTGTTGACATTCATATGTACTTTAAAATAGATGTACATATATAGGAGTACGTACTTCATATCTACATTTTGAACCTCTATTTACTACCGATCTACCGTTACCTTTTAGTATGTAGAAACTTTTAGTATGTAGAAACACTAGTGCATGCCCGTGCCTAAAGACACGGCTTAAACAGTCGACACACGTGCCCGTACCCCTGCCCATGCTTATTCTTTATGATCATTCAAATTTCAAAGAGGAGTAAAGAGATGAGGTAGAGAGAGAGAAATTGGTTTGAATTTCGAAAAAGGGAGAAAGAGAGAATGTGGTTTGAAATTTTGTGTGTGGTGGCCGGTGGGGCGGTGAAAGAAAATGGTAGAGAGAGTGTGAGTGAGTTAGCAGAGAAATGGATGAAATGTAATATGATAACTGGGATAAAAAAATATGGTAGACAAAAACCGTTCTGTATTGTAACATAGAAGATTCTTATAGGAAAATGTCAAATTTCTACACACTTCACTACTGAAACCTAAGGCTCCGTTCATTTGCAAAGAATGTTACGTGAGAAAGTTAATCTTGAGAAAAGTAAAATGAGTTGAAGTAAAAGAAAGAGAAATTTACTTTCTTGTGAGTGTTCACTTGATAAAGGATTTTTTCAGAAAAGTGTAATTGGCGAGAGCAAATTTTTCCACGACACATAATTCATTTTTCTTTGCAGGATGCATTTTGAGGGAAAGTGAGTCCAGGAAAAATATTGTTTTGGGTCCTATTATTTTCTTGGTACTTGAACACCTCAAAAGTTATGGAAAAGTTGATTTTCTCATCCTTTCTCATACTTTCATGACAACTGAAGAATATAAGAATATTCTTTGTATGCTACACTAATTCGAAATTATATTCATTTCATTATACAAAAGCGTCAATGGTGCATTATGGGTTTGTACCTATTTTAATGTCATTTTTCTTTGATTCTTTTAGAATAACATCCCAACATAAATTCTGCCTCTAGTCTTGCAACGTGTAGGTGGTTTAAAAATTAAGGGTGTTTGTCAACCTTACACTTCATCGAACCTATAAAAAATTAACTATTAAATTAGGGGAATTGATATGGATCTTGTAATTAATGAAGATAAAAAAAATCTCGCATTCTTAATAGGAAATATAAAATTTGGCCAAAACGGGAATATTACAATATAAAAGAAATGAGATTCGATATTTGGTCGATGCAATATAGAAATTGGAGAAATTTTTCTTCGATGCAATATAGAAATTGGAGAAAAAAATTCTATCCATTTGCATACGAACATAGTTTTGATTGTATGAGATCTATTATAGTTATTTTTGCTAAATCTTCGATGCAAATGGAGAAAAAAATTCTATCCATTTAGATGAGTACTATAATAGATATATAGTATTTTACGTTGGATAGGAAATTAAAATATGTAGAGTGGGTGAAACAAATAGTAGAAAACATTAGGATGGAAAGATATTGGGAGAAAAAATAGATCGAATTCCCATAAACTTAGGATGGAAAGATATTGGGAGAAAAAAATTTTAGATGAATTCCCAGAAGTGGGGTTGGGGACGTGGGGCCCATTAGGACCCACAGTCCTGTGAGTGGGGTTGTGGTTTGGGCACAGACAAAGTTTCACACAATCATTTTTGTAAACGTAGAGGGGATTTGGAGTCCTAGAAGTGATTTAAGTCACTACACCCCGTAGTGACATCAATTGTGAGTCCTGTATAATTTGTATTTGAGATCAGAACTGTTTAATTTGTCAAGAATACTGCGTAAATCATGCATGTAAAAAATCAAATTAATTGGATATCGGTAGCCATATAGTCGGATACCATTTATTTTACGAAAATGGATGGCCAATATCATTTAGGGAATAAACTGTTAGACAAATTTGTCTTAATATAATTTTTTGTACTCACAATGTGCTCAATATTCCTGAAAAAATAAACAGTTTCGATCACAAATGAAGATTTCAGAGGGCCTACAATTGAGGTCATTACGGGGACCCCAAGTCCAAGCATAAGGATTTGCAGGTTCCCATAGTGACCCAAGTCACTACACCCTGTAGTGACCTCAATTGTGGGTCTCTATAATCTATATTAGGAACCGTTCAATTTGTCGGGAATGTTGAGTAGATATATATTTTTTTTTTTTGGTCATTCGTTAATTTTAATCTACTCTATCCTACAGGAATTGGGGAGGGGGATGTGTGCTTACGGGAATCAAACCCTGCCCATGTGCATGAGAGTATAAGGGAGACACCAACTGCACTCCACTCCACTTGCATGTTAAGTAGATCATTCATATAAAAAATCAAATTAATTGGATATTGATAGCCATATGGTCGGATACTATTTATTTTAGGAAAATAGCTAACCAATTATCATTTAGAGAACAAACTGTTAGACAAATTTGTCTCAATTGTGTGTCTATCAATCTCCGATGATCATAATTTTTTGTACTCACTACGTGCTTAACATTACTAAAAAAATGAAAAGTATGAAGATTTTAGAGGGTCCACAATTGAGAGAAAAATTAGAGTGCAAATAGGGCACCGCTGACATGGTGCCCGAGCGCACATCTCGGCCGTCCAAAAGTGTTTTGGACGGCCCAAATTCCTCCCTCTCTCTCTCTCTCTCTCTCTCTCTCTCTCTCTCTCTCTCTCTCTCCATTTTTTCTCTCTAAAATCTGGACCATCCAAAACACTTTTAAACGCTCGAAATGAGTTCTGGATACTGCCACTTGGTACCTATCTAAAATACGCAAACCACTAGCAAAACGAGACAAAAAAATTATTTTGCTTGGTTGCCCCCATTGGCGGACGCATGATTTACATTTAGAAGAGGCCCAATATTTCTATATTGATGACAAAAACAACATTCTATATACGTATTGCAACTTGCTAAACCTGAGGAATAGACAAAATTATTTATATCAAGATAGCCGCCACTTACCAAAATTTTCTGATCAAAAAAAAAAAAAGATAGCCGCCACTTACCCAAGTAACCAAATAAGATTTATAACTTGGAATTTTATGAGTTTTTTTGAAAAATGATCAATTTTTAAGGATTTTTTTAACCGAAGTAAATAGTAGAGGCCAATTCTATAGAACTTTTTAAGATTAACCTGAAAAATCAGTACGGTTAGTGAAAACATTTAGAGTTGCGCAAGGGCCTAGGCACGCTCTAACACCTCCTTAGAGCATCTCCTACCAATCTCCGGTTCTCCATTTTAGAGGTAAATCTTCATTTTGGAGATCTATCCCCTTCAACCATCAACAAAGGTTTAAAAATGGATTTACTAAAAGATACAAGGATCTTCCAAAATACCATTAGGTCCAACCAATTACAACCAAATGGAAAAAACCCATCTCAAACTTTCTCCCTCCTTCAAAAATCAATATTTTAGCCCAATTTGAGACAAATTGATAAAAATTATAATACAACCATTCCTGAGATTTACAAGATTTTTGCTAAATCTTCTTCAATGACATATAACTTTTACATTATACACTCAAGTTTTTAAAATTGATATTTGAAAGTTCTAATTGTATTTTTGTCGTTTTACATCAATTTTATATCTTCAAAATGAGCCTAATATTAAATAGGTAAAATGACGCTTTGAAAAAACCTTAAATGTAAATTCAAACTATTTCAACTCTCATAGTAATATTTTTTTACAACTACCAATAATTAATTTAAACACAAAAGGAGTTCTTTGATTGAAACTTGAAGTAGGAATACAAAGTAAAATTTTGGAGATGGAAAATAGAGAATTGGGGTTGGAGTTGTTGATTCTCCATATTTGCTTTTTGAATAAAATATATTTATTTGAGTCTCCAAAATGGAGAATGAGTGAGAGATGGGTTGGAGATGCTCTTATGTCTGCCTCCGGTTCCCCCAAATTAAGGTACATTCATGGGACCGTAGTCCGATTCTACCATCAACAAAGGTTTAAAAATGGATTTACTAAAAGATACAAGGATCTCACAAAATACCATTAGGTCCAACCAATTACAACACAAATAGAGGAAAAAACCCACCAAACTGGATGATCCAACTCCTTCAACAGAGATGAATGAAGGAGCCCAATCAGGGACAAATTAGGCCCAAAATTTATATACAAGTTGCTGAGATTAGAGAGCAAGATTGCTGCACATGAGCTTCCTCCATGACCAACGAAAAGCACACATACTGATAGACAAAACATTTCCTTCCCTTTTCAAGTTCTAATTGTATTTTTGTCGTTTTACATCAATTTTATTTAACTTGGCCCTTTTTTTTTATACTATGCCGATTCCTCCCGTCAAGCAAAATGATGTGTTGTGAAAACTTTATCTGAATCTACTAAAAATTAAGAGAAAACAACTAAAAAGACCATGAAAAAAAGATCCGAAAAAGTTAGGCCTAATAAAGCCAAAATGGATAAAAAAAATTTACTAAAAAACTTCCCAAGCAAAATATCTTTTGGGTCAAATATTATTGGGCCTCCTCTAATTAACGTAAAGAGGGAAACCAACATGAATGATGAAAAAGATGAGAGATGGTGAGAAATGGTAAGAATGAGAAACCTTTCCAGAGCTATTTTTGTTTAAATCCAGGAGCTGAAGAATCCCCTTAATCTGAAGTCTCTTTCTGAACTTCCAGTGCATTCTCTATGGCGTTCTTTCAAAACTTTACTTGCGACTTGGTTGTAATTACATTTTATATATAGTTTGCATTTTTGGCGTTCTTTCAAAATGGTTTACTTGGCTCGATTCTCCTTGGCCAAAAACTTAATGGGGTTTTTCATTTTATTTTATCGTGATCAAGTTCAATAATCTGGGTGTTTAATTGTCTTTCTGTGTAGCTCTCTGACCATTTACCAATAAAGAAATAAAAAAACAAGAAAACAAGAAGCTAATTTTTTTGCCATTACATTTGTTGAAGGAATTTGTCAAAAACATTGACATGAAAAGAAGGAACAATAAGCATTAAAATCTTGAATATACAAAGGTGGTCCAAATATTAGTGTTAAGGTAAAGAAAAGTGTGCGGATTTTCAAAACTAACCTCCTTAAATATTATAAAAAATTTTGCCTTCTAACTTCCTGATGGGTCATTTTTGACTTCTAGAGTGTCAAAAGTGTGTCCTAGTAAAGAAATATAATAAAAAAATTGGATATGTGTCTAGGTGGATCGACACTGGAGGTTGAGGTGTTGTGTTTGTGTGTCTAACAAGTGTTGCCTAGGAATACTTGAGGCCGGTAGATGTCTCCATGCTTCTTAGGTTTCAAAAGGTACAACCGGATAATCAGTAACGTGAATAGAGTTGGCTTCATATTGACATTGTTGTGTTATCTATTGTATTGACATTGTAGGGTAATTTACTGGAACCTGTGATGGGTCTGGAGACAATGGGTTTTTGGACTCACCTGACAGTTGTGTTTGGCTATAATATCATTGTTGAACTAATCACAAGTGTGAATAATGTTCACCGCATTGTCAGGACAAATTTTTTTTTTTTTTTCAATGGGTGTGACTGTTAATTGAGTTTCATGAGGGAATTTGTCAGCGGAAAGGGATTTCTAAAAAGGGTTTAAGATAATAATAATAATAAAAAAAGATCTAAACTCCAAATGAATGTCATTAGTACCTATTTTTGAAATAGGATAATTTGATGCTCAAATTTTAGTCTCCTGTTATGTTTTGTTTAAACAAATGAAGTGCCATTTTCTTCTCAAGGTTGAAGGTCATACATTGATTCTATGCCTAAATGCATTTAAGTTTTCAATTTCTCATTCATCTTGATTGTTCGTTGTGTTGTGACATAATAGATCATATGATGTTTGCATTCCTTTTCTCTGATCCCCCTATGCATTATTTATGTCTGTGGACATGGAAGCTTGTGAACTCATTCTTTTCCTCAATTTGAATATACCGCCGTGTATACTACTAGAGCAAAAGATTTGAGGAAGAAAAACTGCGATTCTGTTTTTCTACCTCAGTTTCTAGAACTCTGTTAAATTTGAGATGGCTGAGCAATCAAAGCTTGATTTCACCGTACTTTAAACAAGAAAAGATAATGTGCAATACTCTTCGTTTGCACTTAGTCCCTTTTTTGATTGGTTGTGTTGGAGGTCTGCAAAGACTCTTAATATGTAAATACTTGGCGAGTTCTTATTATATCAGATGTTGCTTGATGATTAACCTGAAAAAACAAAATGTTTTCGTTTCCTCTTCTTCGGGTCACTGATACTGAGATTCCATCGAAGTGTGGATGGGTATATAGTTCAATAACGCTGACACCAGACCCATGCTTTTGTTATTGCCTCCTAAATTCTGGTTCAGTAGTCATTGGGTGTTAGGATGTTGATTGGTGAGTCTGCTTTAAAACTGTCTGCCCAGCACCCACTGCCCGTGAGATTTTTGGATTTACCTCTAGATATTCAAATCTAAGCATGTCACCAAGAAAATCTCACCATTTCTTTTGTTTTGTATTTTTATCTCTCCATGTTTGCAATTCTTGTTAAAATCTCACAATGTTAGCTGAAAGGCTAAGAATGATATATAATCTGTATTTTGCATTCACAATTTGTTCTACACAAGTACTGCACTATAATTTGAATCCAAAGTTTGTATTGATGCTGGTGTAAGAAAGGCGAAAAAGGAGGAGGTCTGATCGATGGGATAGGGGTTCATGTAGTAGGAGTGGATGAGACTCCAACTTGGCACCCCGTAGGACAAAATCCTAGTTTCGTCCCTGAAGAAGTGCCTCTTGTCCCAGGCCTTTGCTTTGTTTGTCAACAAGGGTTTCCCTTGAAAAAGAATCATGGGTGCTGGCATTCCTTACAGGGAAATTATTTTTGCATTTTCATGTATGCGTGGGAAGATTCTTCTACTTGACAATCTTATATGACAGGGAAGGTTCTTCCTAATTGTGCCTATCCATCCACCCATACAAGGGCTTTATCTTTATAAGGGAAGTGTACAAGGGCTTAGAGGTTCCTCTTTTGGTTCACCTGCTTATGCACAATCATGAAGTACCTCAGCTTGATTGAAATTCTAAACTCGTCGGTTCTTGTAGTGACAACTCACGGACTTCCTAGCTTTCTTTTAAATCACCAGCGAGCAATAAGACATCGTGGCGTGGCTGTTTTCCCAGATGTAGAATGCGTTAAACCCATAGGGAAATGATATCCACACTCCTCTTTTAGTCTCTCACGCTCCTCTTATTACAGGCTAAATACAGCAAAGGAAGTATGCAGCTGCTTAAAGTGAAGTATGAGTCCTATTTCCCAAGCAATGAGAGATCAGTGCATGGTTGTTTTTCTAGCTGTAGAGTACGTAAAACCCGCAGGGAAATGATATCCATACTCCACTTTTAGTATCTTACACTCCTCTTGTTACAGGCTAAAAGACAGCAGATGGAGTATTGAGCTGCTTAGAGTGAAGTGTGAATCCTATTTTGCAAGAACCCTACTCTGTTCCTAGGAAGTCAAGAGAAAAATAGTCATGAAAAACTGTTTACTGGCCAATGGTTAGAGAGATAATAATAAGGGGTGCTAAACTCTTTTCAGAGTTTTTTTTTTATAACTCAGGTGTTTGGGCCAACTTACGCATACTTCGACTAAACCCAGGGGGCCAATCCCACCACCCACGTGCGGGAAGCCCCATTAAAGTCGGATCAGAGCAAAGTTTCATCATATGGACCAGACCGCTGTAAAGGAGTTAAGAACACCGAGAGGTTTGAGATTGAAACTGGCTTGAAGGGAGCAAAGTAGCAAACCCCAAAGTCACATGTCTTGACCGGCCAACCCCTTGGGTTTAATTGTTTTCAGAGTTGGTAGGCACTTATTTGATTTGATTGTTCTTTTCTCGAAGATCATTGGAGGTTATAGTAGTGGAATTAATGCTTGTCCTTTTTTCTTTTGATAGAATCTTAGGGTTAGATTTCTAATCATGTGAGTACAACTGTAAACCCAAACAATTGCAAGATTACAACTTTTGGTTTGTTTATTTCCTTTTTTCCTTGTCACCTAAACGAATTTTGTACTCATTGTCTCCCTTCTTTGCCCCCACCCAAAAATAGCAGATTATAAGAGAGCTATATTGCTCTTGCGTGTGTACTTATATGTGTTGGGTTTATGAATCCTGATTCGGTGTGGATTTCCACTTTGCTGATTATGACGGATTAGTCCTTATTCATTCGATACATAGTTAAAAGTTAGTATGAACCCTGGATGTTCCCAATTACCCAATTTGGGAACCACGTAAATCTTTATACCGTGCGTTCTTCATTTGTTGCTTGATTTATTCTTGGTACGATAGTGTGTGTGTGTGTGTTATGGTTTGGGTCAAATCCACAACATTTTGGGTCGAATCCACAACAACATTGCATCTGCCATTTTAACATCAATAATGTCAAAAAATTCATCCTTTTCGGTTCCACCATGGATCTCAACCATGTTGTAGTCTGGACCATGTCAACTTTGAATTCAATTTTGTTCAGCATGGAGCTCAACCATGGAACTCAACCATGTCAACTTTGAATTCAATTTTGTTCAGCATGTTCCAATTCTTATTTCGATGATCAGAACAATTCATCTCTTAGAACATAAAATTTTAACCAACCCTGCAAACAATTAACGCAATTAGATATCAACTTGAATTACACAATTTTTTGATTCATATCAACCATCTAAATCTGAAAATTGGGTGATTTCATTAAGCACTTATCCGATATCGATTTGATTTTTTGAGAGCTAAAATATCATGTTATGAGAATCGGAATGCTTGTTTGGGAATCGAAATCACATCTAGCGGGTATTTTTCACCTACTTTTAAAGGTGGGTGAACAAAATTGAATTCAAAGTTCTGCATAAACATGATGGTCATTTGAACATAAAATAGGAAGGACTAAATTTCAAATCCCACTCAATGGAGGCATCCTAGTTTGTTTGGTTCCGAGGGAGGCATTCTAGTTGAGCCTAGTCTGAGAGTCTAGACAAAAATTATCCTTGTAATGTGCAATCCCATGGGGGTGGGATTAATAATCCCGGATTAAACTTTGCGTCTTTGTTGCTTGATTAGTATTACAAAAATGCCATCGAAATGATTTTGGCCCAAAATCACTCGTCTTCTTCCTCTATTCATCCACACCACTATCTTCTTCTTCTCGAGTCATCTCGAGAGTGTGGATCGATTTTCCCGGAGAGAGAGAGATTGGTTTGTCATTGATCTCTCTCTTCGTGCTTCTCTCTCGTTCTCGTTTTGTATGCCATCGATCTCATTTTCGTTGTTTTTTGATTTTGCGATCGTGGATGAGAGGTGCGCGTTTCGATATTTTTCCTTTTCTATCTCTCTCTCGTTTTGAGCTAAAAGAAAAGATCCGATTGAGATCGATTTCCTATTTTTAGGATTTGGGTCTTGAAACATTTCTGGCCAATGGTTAGAGGGATTTATGAACAAACTCGATCGAGCGATCGGAAATTCAAAATATCATGAACAAGATTATTGTAGTTTAGAACAACAGAACTTTGGTTCACTGTAAAGTAATTTATGAACAACAGAACAACTTCGGACTGGGTTTATCATTGGAGGTTATAGTAGTGGAATTAAACCCAGAAATTTGGATTTCTAATCTGTAAATTTGCTAAATTTTGCAAGTTATTTTATTTGTGTTTAAATTTGGTTCCTTGTAAAGTTGGTTCCAAAATTTCGATTTGCTTTGAAGTAGATAAATTTTTCACTGTGAATTTGATTTGAAAAAATTTATTTTTGGAAAGAGATGGGGAGAGAGAGAAGGAGAGAGAGTGATTATAACAAAAGTTTTGAATTCAAAGTTGATGACTGCATCAAACATGATGGTCATTTTACATCAATGTCAAAAATTTTGCCGAATCAATGGTCCAGGTCAACCATGTTTTTAGGCCCTTGTTTGGAAGCTTTACTGCTGTCAACTTTTTTTTTACTTGCCTGACTTCTTTGCTTGCCCTTAATTTTCACTTTAGGAAGAAATTGAAGAAACCACATTAGAAGTGCCGTAAAATTTCCTAAAAACTTATACTAAATTTTTGTAGCCGATTTTCAAAAATCTTTTTTTGGGTTTTCAAAAAAAATTTTGCTAATAAAAAATTGATCTATTAAATTCTTCATATTTAATACAATAATTATCTGAGTTTTCCAAACACAGTTGTATAAAATTGGTTTGATTCTTCTCAATACAATAATTATCTGATCCAAACACAGTTGTATTATTGGTTTGAACACCACAACATTTTGCTTCCTTTCATGTTTTTTCTTTTACATGTTTTTTAGTAATTTGGCTTGGAATTGGTCTTCACTCTCTTTCACAGTTTCACTCATGCACGATCTTAAGCTCTTCTACTCCGAGTTCAACCGATGAAGTCCTGTCTCTCGTTCATGGATTTCCATTAGTTTTCCATAATTGGCACCAATAATAACTTAGTAATAAACACAAAATTGTTTGATATGTACTGAAACCTGGCATATTTCCCTTTTGGGTTGGCAGAAAATGTCACCAGAGATAACAGCTGGTGCTGAAATGATGTATAATTCTTATTCAAATCTTTTCAGAAACAGCCTCTTCTTGCTGAGCTAAGGCTGCATACTTCAACTCTTCCCCAGATCCCTGCATAGACGGGATCTTCGTGCACTAGGTACGCCATTTTTTTCCCTCATCAAACAAAGTTTTACTAAGATAATTTGGATGCAGAAAACTATCAAAATAACAGGAAGAAGACCTTAGAGATACCAAATTGGTGACGTATCACTCATGTCACTTTCAGTAAGCAATTATGTTGTCCAACACATTAGCAGTGAAAAAATGTTCAATTATTTCCATGGGTGGGATATGAATGACTAGTTCCTTTTTTGTTCTTTCTCTTTTCCTGATTCCTGAAGGCCATATTCTTCTCAACTTCTCTTTTATGCTTTTGGATATGTAAGATCTCTCTGATGGGTCCCTCTCAAGGAATAATAATTGATGAGGATGAGGAAGCAAATAACTTTGTTTAAATGGACTTTTGATTCACAGGACCTTCTGCTACTGACTTGAAAAAGAATAGGGGGTCGTTTGGCATCATCCTAGAATCTCCTTTAACTTGTTTTTTGGAACCTATTAAAGTTTGAAAGGAGCCTTCAGGTACTACTGCAGCTGGTTAAAGAGAAAGGTACCTTCAATAATCTTCTCCTCTTTTTCTTAGTTTTCACACGTTTTGGGCCACACATTTCGTGTAACACTCTAATAATTATATTCCTTGATTTACATTTGGGCAACATTTGGACAGCATTGTCCTTTGATTTGTAAGAAAATCCACTCTCGAGAAGGAAATATTGTAAATTCACATGGAACAGGACTGAAAAAATGAGTGTGGTTATAAAGAATGGGAGAGTGACAACCACCACCTGAATGAATACTATGCTGAAAAATTTGAACTCCTCTCAGAGTGGAACCTACTTCTTTGTTGGATTTTGCATCGTGTAAATCTAGCCAAAATTGCACTTGGTACTAACATGATGGTAAACTTTTAACTGTCTAATTCAAACATGTGCTTAGTGGAATGGTCCGTTTGGATTTGTTCCGTTATTCGTTTCGTTACTGTTTGCCAAAACTACAGTCTGGTACAACCATGATTGGAATACTTTTAACTGTGCCGTATAACACAAAATTAGTTGAATGAACTTTTCGTATATTTGATTGGCTTTGTTTGTAGCTTTCGGTTTCATTTTATTGAAGAACTAATTAAAGTTCTTGAGAAACAATAAAAAGTTTTTTCTGACGTTTTGAAAACTCAAACGAGACCTGGATTTTCAAGATTTCTGTTGATTTTGTTTATGAAAACATGAAACACGAAAACGAGGACTTTATTCGGATGAAAACCCGTAAGTAGGTTGTAACATACATGTAAAACAGTATATGTACATTCATGGAGGCATTGATGAACACTATCTGTAGTTTGTTTGTGCTAGTGTTAGCTCTTTGATCCCTCTTTTATAGCTTCTATACTTTAATGCCCAGTATCCGATCATCTCTCACTTTTGAATCACAAATTTTTCATATCAAAAGCAACAGACCAGCTGAATGCATGGCACTTGCTGTTGGCAATTGCTTTGGGAGATCAACAATCATTGGATTTTGATTCCAAGCGATCGAATTCTTGTCCGCAACCCAAGAAATCGAAAGATCAATCTGATTTAATTTGACTTTTCGTGATTTGCTGGTCTCCATTGTGGCCTTCCTTTATGTTCTCTCTCTTTCTCTTTCTCCTCCTTTCTTTTTCATCTTTGGTTAGAAATTTTTAATTTCTTTCAAGCATGGTTGGATTACAGAATTAAAAAGCTAACCCTTTGGAATATATTTCATGCAGGACTTTTGTGCAGAGTAGGCCCAGACCATTACTTTCATATTAGCAAAAAAGGATAAGAGCCATAATCTATGTGGGCTTTTTGTCATTTCCTATGCCTCATTGTATGCTCAATAGAAATTAGGGCTACTCAAAAAAACCGGTGAACCGTGAATCCGGTCCGGACCGAACCGATCCGTACGTTTTGGATTTTAACCGCGGATTAATGATCCGGACACGGGTTCAAAAAATAAAAAACCGTGACTCGCAGTCCGGACACGGATTTTGATTTTGAAACCGTGGATTAACCGATCCGGACCGTGAGATTTTTATTATATATAATTTTTTTATAAAAATAAATATTTATGTAATTTTTTAGCCTACTTTGTTTAGAATTCCAAAATGATATCTACATTTTGTGCTTTTGACTGTCTATTTATATGTGTTTGTTGGCTTGTTTAACAAGTTTGATGTTTATAATTTACAATGCTCAAGCTCAGATTTATAGCCTACTGTGTTTGAAATTCCAAAATGAATTTTGGGTTTTGTTTTTTGTCTATCTATTTTGATTCCATAATGTTCAAGTTTAGATTTGTTCAATTCATTTGTTGGAATGTTTAACAAGCTTTCATTATTTCTTTCCAGTGAGTGATTGCTCTTTCTTTATTCTTATTGATGCTATATATTCTCATCTATACTAACTATACTACTAAAGTGTTTGTTTCAATGTTGAGTTTGAGTTTTAAAATGAGTTGATAATTTTCTTTTAGAATAAGTTAAAAATCCGAGGACAAATCAGGAACCGATTCGTGACTCACGGATCGGATTAGTGACTCACGGAAACTTTTGGATCGGATTGAATTTTATTTTCAAAAAACTTTTGGATCGGACACGGATTTTATTTTCAAAAACGTGACTCGCGGATTAGGATTAGATTGACCCTTATTTGTATGGCTTTGTCTAGGGGCGTCAAACACTCTAATAGATAAATGCTTGACCCCTTATTTGTATGGCTTTGTACTAGGGGGCGTCAAACGGTACTCTTGGATAAATCTGCCCATTGGCTTGTATACTTGTATATGGACGGATTTTTAATGGCTCAGTGATTTCAATTAGCATGTTAGCATGTTTGTGTGGAGCTAGTAAGTTTTGGTATGAGTTTTGGGCAAGTTTGACTCGTGTAAACCATCATTCATGACTCAGTTAAGGTGATTGAAATTTTATAACATTAGCATGGGTTTGGAGTCATAAGTTTTAGGAGTTTTCAAGTTTGACTCGATTAAACCACTCATTCATGACTCAGTTAAGATTGAAATTATAACGAGTTGGGTTTGGGTAATCGTTACTAGGAATACGATTCCCAATTGAATAAGCAATTTGATACGATTCCGGGTAAATAAGTGAATCGAAATCGAATCTTGAATAAGAAATCGTTCGATTCAGTGAAAATTTCTGAATATTCATTTTTGCTTTGATTTTTTTTTTGCTCTTGTTTTATTTTGTGTTGTTGGAAAAGGGTTCAAACTATTTTTTTAAGGTCTTTAGTATTATTATATACTTATATATCATCTTTCGTCTATGTTTTTCCTTATGTAGTATTATAGGTAATAGGAAAGGAAGATTTATTAACCTTGTATTATGGTACTAGAGCTCCCAAAGGATTCCTTTCAAATTAACATGTAATTTTTTTTATTTTTGCATTTTTATTTGTAATCTTACGCATATTTGAGTCATTATCATCAATATTTTCAATAGCAGCGCACACATTGATTCCACTTATATGGTTATGTATCAGTCAATATATTGGAGAATCTTGTATCAAAATTCCAATTCCCAATACATCTACTTATATATATTTTTTTACACGGAAATGAGAAGATTATATTAATGAACGTCCAACGGCACTTACAAAAATGGAATTCATTATAAAGATCTTGGACAAAGCCAAACTAATCATCTTAATAGAGAACAAGAAACGCACAAGGTAATCGATGTGTTTCACCCTAACCCAGACATGGCCTGACGCAAACAGCAGCACTTACAAGATTCATACTTAGAATCAGCATCTCTGAAGAGACTTAGTGCTAGTTAAAGATAAAAGACAAAGAATACCCAGACGATCGAATGGACTCCAACCAAACATGCTCGCACCAATGAACTCCCAAAACTACAGATCTTCAAAGCCACCACGAGTTGCCTTGCCATCGATATTATGTCGGGTAAGAACACTGTTGGCACAGATACCATTGTAAAGCAACCACGCCTGAAAGTACCCGATCTGTAGACGACAATTCGTCCGAAAACGAAACTAACAACTCTCACAAAACGAGAGACATAACCCTCTTAGATCAGACGACAAGTCGTTGATCTGGAGAGACAAAAGAAAAAGAAAGAACGAACGAAGAAAATAAATAGTATCATGGCCCTCCTCTCCCACCACCATGTGTATTGAAACCCTAGGAGGGAGGGGAAGGAGGAAGAGTAATATTAGTGATGGCTAGGGTTTTCAGAGAGAGAGAGAGAGAGAGAGCGCTCCCAATACATATTAGTAGGTACTTATGTCATTGATTCTCATTAACGGCATAATCTTATTAACTGGCAGAAGAAAGATGCCACACCGGTCACCGGTCAATTTTTATATTATTAGTTTCGTTGATTTCCTGTCAAAGGGCAGTGCTAAACGAGCATATTCAATGTACCTAAACCCAATACAGAATGATGTTAGTTGTATTTTACTTTTTGAAAATCAAAAGCCCATCAATAGTTACTCAAGAGAAAGCTTCACCCCCTGTTTGTACTCCTTTGTACTTTGGTACCAGAGCTCCAAAGGATTCCTATCTATCAATTTAAGCATGTAGTTTCTGTAAGTTTTTGCGTTTTGTTGTGTGATTCTATAGACATTTGACTAATTTTCTATTAGTTTTTGCATACGTATAGATTATGTCTGTTATACGGTTATCTGTATCAATCAACATATTCGCGAATCTTTTATTAAATATCTTAATTCCCGACACGTGTTGGTATGCACTTATACCGTTGATTCTCATTAACTGGCACAAGAAAGATGCCAAACTGGTCATGTCTTGATATATAACTTTCATTGATTTTCCGTCGAAGAGTAATTCTACAAGAACACAGTTAATATAACGAAACTTAATACATAATGATGTGTTCTATATGTATTTGCTCATTGAAAATCAAAATGCCAACCACGAGAGAGCGGCATACATTTTGTTGTGTGATCCTATAAACATTTGAGTAATTTTCTATTAGTACTTTAAACAGCAGCATACGTATGGATTATGTCTGTTATACGGTTATCTATGTATCAATCAACATATTCGCGAATCTTTTATTAAATATCTTAAATTCCCGACACGTGTTGGTATGCACTTATTCTCATTAACTGGCAGAAGAAAGATGCCAAACTGGTCATGTCTTGGTATTGAAAATCAAAAAATGCCAATCAAGAGAAAGTTTCACCCTTGTTTGTATTCCTTTGTATTATAGTGCCAGAGCTCCCAAAGGATTCCTCCCAATTTAAGCATAAGTTTCTGTAATTTAATGCAATGTGATGTGTAATACCGAACATAGGTGAGTCATTCTCACTAGTATTTAAATAGTTGCAAACATGTTAATATCAAAAAAAATAGTATCACATATCTTAATACTCTACACATACTGGTTGATACTTGCACAACATTAATTCTCATTCACTGGCAAAATAAAGATGCCGGACGAGTCATTTCTCAGTCTATCGTTTTCTTTGATGTTCTGTCAATGGATATTACCGATATAACTAGATATTCCGATTACAATAATAAAGTTCTGAGACCGTGAGTGTTCTTGGTGGATAGTAAATTTTTTTTACTTTAATTAGAATATGTAAGATTAAGCATTTGTCTCGTCGAGAGAATCAAAAAACACAAAACTATAAACCGAAGTTATAAAATATACGTAAAAGAACACAAAAAGAAACTTCAAATTTTTTTTTCAAGATTTTTTTTTTCCTCTATATTTTTAATCAAGTGATATGAAGGATATGCAATAAGCAGTGGTTTAGTCAATACAACTGACTCTCCAGTTTAATGTTGGATATGGATCACTACTATTTCTTTAATTTCTTGATAACATAAGCAGGGCCACTTTCCCCTTGTTCTAAAATCCAGCTCTAGATTCCTTGATTCTTCTTTCCCTACAAAGAACAAAAAGAATCTGCCAATCCCACCACACCCTTCTCAAAAAAGTAAATAAAAAAAGAAAAAGAAGAAAAAAGAAAAACTTAAAGAAAAGGATTCATGTGGTTTTCCCTTTCAGACTCTCAAAAAGAAATATATATACATCAACTGATCAAAGCAATCCCATCATTTTTTTTTTCTCCCTTCAAAGCTTCTTAAGAGTTTTAACCCCAAGAAGTTTGGCATGTTGGTAAAGGCCTGAGACTTAGGGTTTGTTCCCGCTTAATGTTTTCGGTTTGAATTCTGTAGGCTGTTATCAACTCTTTTGAGGCTAGTCCACACGGAACTTTCCTCTAGCTTCAATTGGGACCCACTTAGATCAGTAATATTGGTCCCACAAAAGTCAAGACGCAAATAAGCTGGCCGGACACCTGAGTTATCTAAAAAGCTTCTTAAGAGTTTTTAGAAAAGTTGAACCATTATTCAGTATGGTGGGGCTGTCTTATTAATTCAACAGGCCAGGAATCAAGCAAAGAGAGAGGAGAGAGAGAGAGAGAGAGAGAGAGAGAGAGAGAGAGGGAGGGAGGAGTGGGAAACCAGCAAGATAAAACAAACCATACACTTTTCTTCTTTTCTATCCTTTTGAGACACAAATTGGAACCGTGTTGCTTTCACTGTTTTTTGCTACACATCAGAGATTCTCTCCACCCCTTCTTTCAAGTCAAAGAAGAAAGAAAAATACTAACAAGTACTAACAAAATTTGGAAGAAAACTTGGACTGTGTTTGGTTTACTGGAATTAATCTAAAATACAATAACTTATTGTTCTGGAATTGTTATTCTGATCATGTTTGGTTCCTTACAAAATGGTAGAAAATTACATTACAAATGGAATCATTATTAAGTGAAGTAAATGGTTTTTTATAATAAGGGCAAAGCGATGCAAATTCAACCAGACACTGTGGCGGATCGAGGAATTCTACCTAGGAGGGGCACCAAGTCATTACAATTTTAAACATTTTTTCGTCTACAATCAAGCACAATAAAATTATACTGCGCTTAAATATTCAAGAGTAAGCACAAAAGTTTTCCATAGCAATAGACTAGTTCGATTACTACTGAGCTATGGCTCATCGAAAGCGTAAAATAAGAAACCCATCAAAGTTCTTATTGTAATATGCAGTATGTAGTTTGATCAAAAGCCTAATCTTAGATTATTCACATAGAATGGAATAAATTTATTGAAAAAATAAAAGAAATGAGAGTCATAGCTTTTCCTTGAAGCGTGTGTGTGAAAGAGAGGAGAGTCATAGCACTAAACTAAAGTTTGGGGTTGTTTTGAATAATTAAAAACGCCAGGGAGTCTTAAAGAATTTAGAGTTAGAAACTAAATACCATAATCTTTTAGGGGTTAAATACAATAGACTACTAAAATAGGGATGAAATTGTAAGGTGGGGAAATTTCGGGGGGTCAGGTGCTCCTCTAGTCCTTGGTGGCTCTGCCACTGACTAAACACACACATCGCACGAAGAATAAAATAAGCCAGAATGGAAAGAAACAATACCGAGATTTTTATTTGACTTCTCTATTGTGTAATTACGTTCATTCGCATCTCACACTAATTTTCACTATGTAGCGATTGAAAAAGTTTATTAGTTACATCGGTTGCTTCTTACAACGCAATTTTAACTGTCGGTGACATTGCCCCAAAGTTCATGTCGTAGGCACTGCCCGCACGACTTGACCAGGTAGCGATTGAAAAAGTTTATAAGTTACATTGGTTGCTCCTTACAATGCAATTTTAACTGTCGGTGACATTGCCCCAAAGTTCATGTCGTAGGCACTGCCCGCACGACTTGACCAGGTAAGTCGAATCACAACATAGTCAATAAAGTAAACAAAGACTGTATCAGGCTTCACAAACTCAACGCAAAAAATAATCGTTCCTTTCCTTTTCAAAATCAATTTCAGCAAACCAAACACAAACTTAAGAAAAGAAAGTTGATGTGGAAATGGGGAAATGAGAGAAAGGTGGGCCCACAGCTCATGGCATATATTCCCCCAACATATCCCCACTTATGTTTCCTGATATGGTGTGATAACATAGGAAGCGTAGGGCCCACAACCCCAATTATAAAGAGAACTTCAACTACCTCCTATTTGAACAAGCAAGAGCTTCAAATTTTCAAAGACACACAACACTTTTATCACTTATCCATTGATAAGAAGCCCCAAAAGCAGAAAATGGGTCATCACCAAAATTTGCAAAATCAAGATACACACTTGGTTTTATCCACTGATCCAAAGCCAAGGCTAAAATGGACTCCAGAGCTTCACCGGCGATTCGCCGACACCGTCTCTCAACTTGGTGGAGCAGACAGTTATGATCACTTCATTGGTTTTGATTACATAATGATACCTGCATATACATATACATACATACATACATACATACATATAATTACATGTACTGATTTCTTTGATTTGTTGTATATGATCAGAGGCAACACCGAAAGCCTTGATGAGGATGATGGGAATTCCTGGACTGACTTTGTACCATTTAAAGAGCCATTTACAGGCACTTCTCTGTTTCTTGCTTTGCAATGGGTGCTTGCAAATTTTTTTGGGGAAATTAAAATTCAACTGTAATGGTGTTGTTTGATGCAGAAATATAGGTTGGGGAAAAGTAACCATCCAGAGACTTATCATGAAATTAACCAACAAGGTTAGTGGGATTAATCAAATTAGATTAGAAAAGTGTAAGATTGTGAAAATATTGATGTTTCTGTATTGATTTCAAGGTTCCCTTTTTTCTTTTCTTTTTTTTACCCTCTTGGCAGATTATAAAGGGAATCAGAGAAGAGATGCTGATTTCTTGAATGGGGAAGTTGGTGATCAAACCCAGAATCCTATAAATGAGTAATAATAGTTTGCTTTTTATTTTTTCAAATAGTTAGTTGTGGTTAGGAATGAAAATAAGATGGAAATTAGGTGGTGATTGGTTCGCCTGAATAGTTTTCTTGGCCTGCCAATGATAAAAAGAGCATACGACCCGAATTGTTGAATGATGATTCGATATTCGATCGTACATTATGTCACTTTTGTACTGAATTAAATGTTGGAATAAGCATTCGGAGAATTCGATCATTCCATTCCAGCGTCGTTCCAGTCAACCAAACACTGCCTTAGCTCAAGAAAATGGCATTGTACTGATTTTGATTAAGGGCTGTGTTTCAATTTCAACAGAAGCTTGAAGATAGCTCAGGCTCTACAACTGCAAATGGAGGTGCAGAGGAAACTTCATGAACAAATTGAGGTTAACAATTCAAATACACTCCTACCCTTTTTTCCCATTTCATCAATTCTTGTTAAATTTCAGTAGAATCCATCCAAAAGTTGATTTTTTTTCGGTTTCGGTTTCGTTTTTCGTTGTTTTAGGTGCAAAGGCATTTGCAGCTGAGAATTGAGGCACAAGGGAAGTACTTACAATCGGTACTAAAGAAAGCACAAGAAACACTTTCTGTGTACAACTCTTCATCTTCAGTTGGAGTGGAAATAGCAAAAGCCGAGCTGTCTCAATTAGTCTCAATGGTTGACAATGGGGGTCCAAGCTCATCAGTCTCAGTATTAACAGAAGAGAAAAGTGGAAATAGCAATTCTGTTGTACTTTCACTAATGGATCTGCATCCGAATCCGGAGGAAAAGGGTGCCCCTAGCAATCAAGGGAGTGGAAGGAAGAGAAGTGGGAGCACCATTTCTGATGGTAATTGTGGTGAACAACAAAAAATAGGGAAAAGAAGTGGTGACGAATCGAGAAGGTTTGATTTGAACAGACAATATTCTGAATGATTTGGATTCAGGTTCAAAATCAATAGGCTTGAACTGAAACGGAGAGGAGAAATTTTTAAGGAAATTGATAGAAGATGGGGTTTAAGTGATATATTATATAGTTGATGCATTGGTTGGTAATTTTGGAGCATATATTTGCTTGTGAAAATTATGTATATATTGCTGTGTTATGGGCCAAGAATCACTTTGGAAAGTATATCCATGTTGAAAGGTAATAATATACTTTTGTACTTATCTCTCTTGCTTTGACGCACACCTCAACTAAGCCCCCATCTGGTCTGGCTAAAGACGGGCTATTCACGCTGGTATTAGGAAATTCATAAGAAATTACTTTCTTCCGGTCCGACTCTACGAATTAAACTCTGATCAATTGTGTGGGGAACAAACTCACCAACCAACCGGACTAACACTCGGGATGCTCTCATTATATTTGAGACACAAAATATTCTCCTCTATATTCTGTCTAGGGAAAAAGCCAACTCCCCACTCCCCAGGGAATCATTCTTAAGGCTTTGTTTTGTTTTTAGGAAAGGGAAGGGAAGAGAAAAGAAAACAATTACAGTATTAGGGAAAATATATATAAAAAAAAAAATGAAGGAGAAATTAGTGAATGCATGAGGCTAATGACTGATGCTTATATACATCATGGCTTCGATCTCCCATTTGAGCATAAATCCTGTGTCCAAAAATTAGTGAATGCATGAGGCTAATAACAATATCGATCTTACAAGTTGTATACTGTACAATCTTTTGACCCTAAAACCTTATGTTATGTAAACAATCGCACGTAATTGAATTTCTTGTTTAAAGCAAATAACTATTTCGAAAATACCCATTCTTCATAGCTCAAAATTCGTTAATACTGAAAGATTGCATTAAAATACAACAAAAAAGAATAACTCAGTTTTTAAAATTATTATGGTGACGATCACCACTACTTGTCTTCCTTTGGCTCCAACTTTGCTTCTATCTACCCTTTCCCTATTGATAAATAGGGTATGGGTCTCACATAATCAATTAAATATTTGCAACAAAGAAGAAGACGTGATGACCAAAATTTTCCGAAACTGGCATGTGATGCGATAAAGATCTTGTGTGTTTGGTAGATTACATAAAAAGAAACACACTTGGATGATGAGATTGGTCCCCAAAATTAGTTAAGGTACATGAAAGCGGAACCTGGGGGGGTGTTGTGCACCCCAATGCACAGCACCGTGTTGTGCAGCCTCATGACGCGGTCGCGCCGACATCTTTCCGACGATCGGAGACGTTCACCGCGTAGAGCTCGTCGAGTACTACAAGTGTGCCAAAAATCAAATCGATCGAATATGTTTAAGTGCCTCATCGGAACACAAATAACTTAAAAAGTGGTTTTGATCCCGTGTTTGTATCCACTTGTGTTCCATTTCTTTTTAAGTTATTTGTGTTCCGATGAAGCACTTAAAGATATCCGATCGAATTGATTTTTGGTACACTTGTAGTGCTCGACGAACTCTACGCAATGAACTTCTCCGATCGTCGGAACAAGGCCGGAGCCGCCGTGTCATGGTTGCACAGCACGGTGTTGTGCATCCCATGCACAGCACCCCCCCAAGATCCCATGAAAGCTGGCCCGGACACGTGAGTTATTTAAAAAGAGAGAGAGAGAGAGAGAGAGAGAGAGAGAGAGAGAGAAGGGTACTTTAACCCCTTATGTATAGATTATGTTTGTGTGTATCTATTTTTATATGCTATGGTAGAGCCACTCTATAAAATTAATTATTTTGAAGGAGCCATGAGAAGAGATTCTGCAGTTTTGATAAGTATTATAGAAGTATGTCATACAACACAAAGAATATACACGTGCTTTAAAAATAGAGGTGTCATGGCACCCTTTGAGATGTATGTAGGTCTGTCTCTTCTTTTCAATTTGTGTTATCTGCTTTTAGGCTTTTTTTTAATATTGACCATTTGGATTTTGAAGGAACGAAATTCTATTTTTGACCTTAATAAAGTAAATTTTGATAAAGTTCAAGAGTAAATATTGGAAAGTTGAGTCTTTCTATGTAACAACCCTAATTTTCGTAAAAATAAAAATTTGTTTATTTGATTTTACTCTTATTTTAATTGTTCTCTTTGGTAAATTATTTAATAGCCTATTTGTTGGGCATGCTTGTGCTAGTATGTAAGTATATGTACTAGTATATCTACTTTCCTAACACAAAAAACCCTAGATATTCTCCATGTCCATTCTAGATGTTCTTCATAAATCCCTGATTTCCATTAGGATTGTGTACAACTCTAGGATTTTCCTTGTACTAAGCCTTAGATTTTCCTAGGAATTAGCCATGTGCTTGCACATGGGAGAAGGAGAGAGGAAGGAGGGAGAAAGTTTCATGATCCTACTTGTTATCTACGAATAAGTGCATTATATCTTCATACATGTACATGTATTTGTATACGCAAGAATCCCATAGATTTTCCTAGGATTCCCTTCCATAAAACCCTAGGATTCCTAAGGTTTGCCTATAGATATTCATGATTAACTTAGAGATTCTTGTACCAAAACTTATGGATTTTATTCTTCCAAAATCCCATGATTCTTGGCCATTAATGTAGGGATTATGGGAGAGAGAGAGAGAGAGAGAGAGAGAGAGAGAGAGAGAGAGAGAGAGAGTTGCTTGGAAATCTCTTGGCCTACTTGCTCACCAAGTTAAACACCCTAAGTTTGCATACATGTGCATGAGTTTTGTACACAAGAATCCTACAAAATCTAGTCAAACTCTAACCCTACTTATTCTCACCAATATTCCCTCATTAATTCACCAATATTCTCTCATTAATTCCTAGATTTCTAAGTACAAGCTCGAGGTTCTCTTAGGACCTATACTTCTATTTGGTACATGTATATGTTCATGCTTATACATGTATAACTAGTACCCGAAATCCCTTAAATTAAGATTGGCCATGCAAACCCAAACCCTAACTAGACTACTAGATTTTCCCCATGATTCTTGCATTAAAAACCCTAAGATTTGGAAGAATAAACCTAAGATTCTTGGTACTTAGCCTAAGAATTTCATCATTGACCTATGGATTTGATTCTTGGAGCAATTTATGAGAGCACATGGGAGAGGAGAGGGGAGAGGCCGGCCATGGAGGGGAGAGCATTTATGAGAGCAATAAATCTGGGTTGTTCATCCAGGCATCAGACGGCCCGTAGTACACTGCACATGGTGTATGGCACCCACCCCGGTTCCGATGGGGAGTGTAACATGTTTGTGTTTGGACGGGTTAGAGTGAAACCAGTTCTAAACACGCCTCACTATCATTTCTAATCGTAGATGAAGAGACAAACAATAATTTTACCATGGTTAAGTTTGTGCAAAGTTAACACAATTTAGTAATGCTAAAATTTGGCACTTGTCGTAGCAGCCATTCAAGGACTCATTCTTGAGCTTCCATAAGTCAATGCATGCGAGCTGTTAAGTTTATTGGTATCCTATTAGTCTCGTAACAATTTTAAGATTAATGAAATTTTTTTCGCCGTTCAAAAAAAAGTTTATTGGTATGTGTTTGACAATACTTGTTACATTGTGTGTTTAGAATAAACTTTCAAAAGAGGTTAAGTCAAGTGTAATTGAAAAGGTTAACAAAGAATAAAGCGCTTACTGTGTAAAAAGTATTAACAAGTTTACAATTCGTGGCAAAAAAACATAACCAATAAAAGGTTGGAAATTAATTTTTGCACTATTTGTGAAGTGAGAAAATCACTGTCTAAATTCCATATATTCCATATTTTATCCACTCTAGGACAAGGACAATATTGCCAAAAACACATCAAATCTATTCATGTATTAGGTTATACTCCAAATATTGTTTTGTTGCAAATCTATTCATGTTGTATTAGGTTTCACAAATATTATTTTGTTGCAAAATTTAATTCAAGTTGTTTATAAGGGCATCCCATTAATGTTATAGAACCAAAGGCCCAGCTTTCACAATCCGTTTGATTATAGTCCAAACACCCAAAAATTGTTTTTTAGAAAATCCATAATTTATACCAAGTATAATTACTAAAGCACTTTTTTGGACCAAAATAAAAGAAAAAAATCCATTAGAAGTGTTGAGAAATCACTATAAATCGAGCTTTGTATATTTTTGAATGATTCTAGTGTCAAAATCGCAAAAGAATATATTTCAAAAGTCATTCCAATTTGATCTCTAAGTATGAGAAAACAGACAAATTCCAAAGCTATATCAATCTCAGATTGAGAGTGTTGCAGACCAGTTTAATTCTTAATGGTTTTAGTGATTCCAATTTTGCACTTTAAATCAATCAAAACGTAAACAGTTTATTAAAGGAAAATCTCCAAAGTAGCCCTGTAACCAAGCATGTCAAAATGAAATTTTATTTTTTTTTGTAATCAAAAAGTGGCCGGCAATATAGAGGGCTTTATGAAATTAATTTTTTGTAATCAAAAAGTGAATATAGAGGGCTTTATTCGTACAAACTCCAATCACAACTCTTTGTATCTCTATATTTATCCTATATTTCAATATCTCCTCACTTTTCCTCCAATCATTATTCCCTCCCACTCAAATCTAAAACTTATTTGTTTATATTCAAAAAGTGGTTTTGTAAGATATTAGCAGCCATTGAAGAACTCCATTCTAGAGCTCCACATCAAATTTCACACGAAAACGTTGAGGGATCAAATGGGAATAAGATAAACCTAGAGGGGGCTGGGTATGTTTTCATCTTTTCTAGGATTTTCTCTGCACCCCACTCCCTCATGAATTGCATGCAAAAACCTTAGGAGAAACTTCAAGAATACGAATAAACCTTGGGATTAGTTGCTCTGGTAGTGAGGTAACACCATTTCTCAAGTCCAATTCTATTCACTCCTGACTGGGCACAAACACAAACTTGGGATTAATTGAAAGTGTGGATTAGATACACTAATGTAATGGGATACACCTTGCTCTTTTAACCCATTGGAAAGAACTTTTTACAGATTTGTTTCTATTTCTACGTTGTTGTTTAGTCAAGCAAGGAACAAATTCCTATGAGGGATTTTTTGCTATGTTGAGGCTGAGTAAGGTGTAGATTGTGGGGGCTTAATGAGATGCACATCATGTGTTCGACTAAATAACTCTAATGAAGTTTTGACATATTTGGCTTATTATGTGGTAATTTTTACAGGGGTGGTGGTTTCACGGATTTCTAATTCTGGGTATTGAATTTTACAAGTGGAGCTATGGTCTTAAGAAATTTTCCTGGGCTACAATTCAATAACTGTGATCTGTTTGGCACCTGCTTCCATCCTTCTAGTTTCCTTCCAATGCAGAGCAGAGGTAAACAAATTGCAATTATTCTAATCCTATTTTTTGTAGTTGATTGGCAGTTTTGAGAAACAACAGAAGATGCACTTTATACCTTCACATACAGTGATTAATACGTAAAGATGAGCACTAAAAATTTGTTCTTAAATAGCCCCATGGAATGACTCAGTCGCAGTCACCTGGTAAACAGTAACTAGGAAAAAGCCTTGGGTTTAGGGTTCGACTCCCACCTACGTGCTAGTGAACCCCACCTACATGTTATCAATTATTGTGTGGGGTTTTAATTGGGCTCTCCGCTTGTAGGCGGGTCTGTTGGGCCTGACATCTAGTAATTAAAAAAATGAAAATCTTCAGTCTTAAATTGCTTGAAAGAGTGGCAACATGCTTGTGCATCTCCAACAACCGTCTATTTTTCTATTTCTTCCTTTATCTCTCTATTTTTGAAGGAAACTCTTGCTCCAACCCACCCTCAATTTCCACTTGTATTTTAGAGGATGCACTTTGACACTCAAATATGGAGTATTGAAGAAACAAATAGAGGATCCTCCAAATTCATTTTTGAAAATAAAATGATGAAGTATTAGGTTTTGTGATGAAAGTGAGTAATGATTGGAGGAGAAGCGAGAAGTGTTTAAAATAGATTTGAGATATGATTGGAGTTCGAATGAAGAGTGAAATCCTCTGTAGTTACTTTTTTTATTTTAGTATGTTAATTCATCCTCTCCAATAGGGAAATAGAGGATATTGGGTTGGAGATATAAAGAAAGAAGAATAATTGGCCCTAAAAAGGTTCTTCTTGACCGTCATCCGTCCTTGATATTCTGTAGGAGTTTGTATGAAGCCATTTGTGGTTGAAGCGAGGGCAAATACCCGAAGAGAAAGTGCAAAAATTCGAAACAGGAGAATAGGAAAAAAGGTAAGCTTTTCTTGATCTTTAAAAACATATCGTGCTTGAGGATCGCAGCATGTTTCATCTCTGATATTTTCGAAGGAAGAAATTAAAGGAGTTGATTCTGTCTTCTTTATGTAGTGAAAGTAAAGAATAGAGTATACTATTGATGAACATCATTGCTTAAGTGCAGACCTATGGGCTCCATGGGCTAGGAATTAATCTTTCAGATAATTTTCTTCAGATCTTCGCTACAAGAATAACATTGAAATGAAGTTTTTTTCATGGAAGTTCTTGCTGCAGCAAGCCTTCACCAATTCTAGCTGTTTTTTGTGTCTGATGCCAATAACCCCTTAAAACTACAGTAACGTATAACACTGAAGGAAGTGGCTCTTGTTTTGGGCAAAGAATATTTTTAATGTACCTTTAGCGTCACTCTTTCCTTGTGAGATGACACTGAGACCATTTCCTTCCCGTAGTCATTTTTTTTAATGTACCAAAAAAAAAATGGTAAGAGCTATTATAATTTACCAAAACATGGCGAGCCTGACCATTTTGCCTTCTACCCCCGACTTTTTGATTATCCAATTTTGGACTTGCCCTTTGTACTAAATGGACTCGCCCTTTGTACTAGATAGACTTTTTTTTTTTTTATTTCTCGACTTGCACCCTGAAAACTGCAACATCCTGTGAAAGTAATCATTCCATGGTCCCACATTGGGTGTCCATTTTCAGACTTGCCCTTTGTACTGGATGGACTTGCTCTGATAACTTTATAGATTTGTTTCTTCTTTTTGTGTGACGCAAAGTCCTACACATGTCTTAGAGAGCAACAATATTATGGGCCCACTTTATGTCTCCAGTTTTGGACTTGTCCTTTGTACTAGATGGACTTGCTCTTATAACTTTATGAACTTGTTCCTTGTGTTTGTTCAACTTGCACCCCGAAGACTGCAACATCCCTGAGAGAGTAATCATTCTATGGGCCCGCTTAGGGTGTATTTTCAAACTTGCCCTTTGTACTGGATGGACTCGTTCTGATAACTTTATGACTTGTTTCTTCTTTTTGAGCGACTTGCAACCAGAAAGGCATGTACATGTCTCAGAGAGTAATAATTTTATGGACCCACTTTACACCTTCATTTTTTGACTTTGTTTTTGTACTAGATGGACTGGCTCTTATAACTTTATGCACTTGTTCCTTGTTTTTGTTCGACTTGCACCCAAATAGGGGCAAAGGGAAAAATGGTCTGGACAAATAATGGTACCATGTATTGGTCTAATTACTTGATGGACTTGCTCTATAACTTTATCTATGTACTTGTTCTATGTTTTTGGTAATTTCAAAACTTCAGACCACCATAGTGGTAATTATTCCTAGTCAACGCTTTTTTTTTTTTGTGTGTGTGTGGTAATTCTTGCTTTATTTTGTCGCTTTACCTAACGATGATGTTTCCCGGTTCTTTTTTTAACAGTTCAATGGCACACCCACGAAACCACGACTTTCTGTCTTCTGTTCGGAAAAGCAATTGTATGCTCTACTTGTGGATGACCAGAACAAGAAGTGCCTATTCTACGCAAGCACTTTACAGAAATCCATTCGCGGGGATCCCCCATGCAGCAAAATGGCAAGTACTTCTCCCTCTGTGTATTTCTCCAGAAGGGTTTCGTTACTTGCTTACTTTGCCGGCCTAACTTCTCTTCATAAACTTGGATAATGCCAGGAAGCTGCTGAACGTGTTGGTAACGAGCTTGTCAAGACTTGCATCGGGCTTAATATTGATGAAATTTCGCAGTATGATTGCAATGGTTTTGCTCGCGGAGAAAGGATGCAAGCCTTCGAGACTGCAATTGCTCAACATGGGTTCTTGCTTTGTTAGATTAGGCATTCTAGACATTTTTTCATAAGCGCTGATTATGAAAACTGGAAATTGCAGTACAGGAGCTGAATTTGCATTTTGGAGAGATGTGAAACTGTAGCATACATTGATATGCAACTGATCGACAATGTACATATCTTGTGCATGTTTGGTTGTAATTTTCATAATGGATTGCGAAAAATGCTTGTCATAAAATTGATTTCAAAATAGTAACCTCATCATTTCCGTATCAAATTCATTGTTTCAGCACAATGGTTTATGACATTATAATAATAAATTTTTTTTTTTTTTGAACTGGAGATTGTAAGAAGGTTTGTATGTGCTTTTTACCAAGAAAAATCTCGAAGAGCATTTTCTTCAACTGTTGGGCCCAACAATACCTTCCCGAAAAGAAACAGGAGAGGAGAGGGTGAGGGCGTTCGTTTGTGCTTTTTCCCACGGATCAAATTCATTCATAATGGATTGCAAAAAATGCTAGTCATAAAATTGATTTCAAAATAGTAACCTCATCATTTTCTTCAACTGTTCGTTTGTTCGTATCAAATTCGTTTGTGCTCTTTTTTTTTTTTTTTTTGAACCACAAAAACCCCTTGGACGTTACAATAGGGGCTCGACCCGACCCGCCAGTGAAACGTCCGGTTCGAGCCATAGTTACTGCCCGTGAGGACAACCATCACCATGACACCACCTAGGTATGTCCCCACAATCCCATGCCACTAGCAAGACTCGAAACCGAGTCTCCCCTGTGAATGTGAGGCACCCTACCCACCAGGCTACCACCATTGGAGGTAAGTTAATAGCTCAACATATTTCACAATTTTGAAGAACACAGTACACTTTGATATAGAAGGGGATGCATCAAATAGAAAATATGCAGGTGTAAATGAACATGATCAAAACCGTAATCGGCATTGTAGTGTTGCCCTAGGTAACTTGCTATCAGTGATTACACTATACATGGAAAATCTCTCTCTCTCTCTCTCTCTCTCTCTCTCTCTCTTATATTACAGATCCGCCAACGCCGTGGAACTGTGGATCATTGTAACAATTTCTAAAGACTAGCCTACCTATAATATTCACTATATCTAATTCCTCTTCCTACTTATAAATTGGTTATTACCACTTCCAGTTAACTGATGCCCCGTGCAGATTTTCTGGACAGTCGAATCTCTGTTTCATTCCAGCAATCAATAGCTCCCCGTCAAATTATGTAGCTACCAAAATCCAAATGGATGTGTAACTACGATACTCATTCGCCGCAGCATCTGGCACGCTTTGCTTCTTGTAGTTTCTGCCACAGACAGAGCATCTCCCTTGGACCTTGGTAGTGAGCAACGACATAACCATCTTTACATCCCTCGTTAAAGATCCTCTCCTCCTTCTCGTATCTTACTTCCAGACCACCCTTCTGCATATCGGCAATCCATATGCCCATTGCCACGTCTTCCAGCTTGAACATCTGTAGCATCAAACATGCATATGGGTAGGTTTAGGTGTTCCAAAAGCAAATCCACGCATGATAAGGGTTAACGCTTCATAACAGAAAGAACATGACTTAAATTTCAGGGAGAAACTGATGTTACTATTTTCTTTACCTTCAACTGGCCTTTTTTATGCTTCTTGTAGACTGCCTTCGCAATGTCACGTGACACAACATAGCCGGGGCCATGAGCCCAAGGAGGGTACTTCGCGTCAGCCCATTCCTTAAGCGATACAAATAAGGAGAGAGTGGGTGAGTAGCAAAAGAGATTGTTCCTTGCTTTACAGCTCCTTAATTATAAAACCGAAGTGAATAAAGAAAAACAAGGGATGAACTACCCTAATTACAGAGTAAATCCCACTTCAACAGTAAATTTTAAGCATAATGATGCAGACACGATTTCAGGAAAATATTTATCATGTTGGTCTTACTGTCTCAGTAGATTGATTTAATTTTTCACTTTTAGAGGTTTGTTGTTTGATGACGATTAGATCTTGTAAGATTTGTAGCCCCATAGGTAAAGAGTAGATTTTAGCAAAATTATTAAGAGTTCTAATCTTTTTTATTTTCCTCTTGGAGGAGGAAGTTAATGGCCCTTTTACATCAAATACTGTTTCGGACCCAATTGTGGATTGAAATGCACAGCCAATATTTGTCGAAGAACCCTATTCTGCAAATCTTTACTTTGATACTGAATGCGCCTCTCCCTTTAATCTGTATATACAAATAGAATAACTCATTTATACATAATAGTCAAGGGGCCCTCGGATTGATGATCCAAAGGTGAAAACGTTCCTTCATCTATTGGCACCAAAACTACTAATGAAGCCAATAGAACTGACATAATATAAACATGCCTCTCTCGGATCGATGATCCAAAGGAGAAAATGTTCCTTCATCTATTGGCACCAAAACTACTAATGAAGCCAATAGAACAGACATAATACAAACATGCCCTCTGTATAAACATGTTTATATTATGTCAGTTGGATTCATAACTCAAAGTCAAGTTGATGGCCTTGCATGTACCTATCCTTTCAAAATTGTTGTTTAAGAATAAACAAAACAAAAGAGTTTGGATGACTCAGCAAGGGAAAGACCATGGATTTGGAGCTTTGAGCAAGATGGATTGAACTCGTTGAGGAAAATTATTCCTTTAATTTTGGAAGACTCTTCCTTGATGTCTCAGAAAATTAACTGCAAGTACAATGTGGATGCGACAAACGTAAGCATCTCAGCTTATGTCCCGCAATGGCAACTCGAGGATAATGTTTTCCAACAGGGGGAGAATGATACAGGCGTGATTTTAGGACTTAAATATGATAATTCTATCTATGTTGGTCTTACTAATTTGCTATGAACATTGCAAGATATGGAATAAGTAGACCAAATCATTCTATTTCCTACTAAGGCGATCTTTATTTTCCTTTTCTATAGGTTTCTTGTTTTGACTACAACTAGGTCTAGCTTATACTATTTGTTAAAAACAAGACTGTAGCCCTTTAGGCAAAGAGTTTTACGTTTTGATTAACAAATATATTAAGCCCTAATCTCTTTTATTTCCCAATTCTTAAGTATTTTGAGGAATAAACAAAGTGTTTGATGTCTTTATTATTCCAGTGTAATCTTAGACTAAACCAATTTAGAGAAGGATTTTGATCACTGGGTATTCGTTTCGAATCAATGGATATGAGACTAGTTTTATTTTTATTTTTGTTCATCATACGTTTCCTCTTCATCAAATAAGCTTAATTTCAATAGCCAGATGTCTCAAGGTACCAGTCAGCGGAGCATGAAGCTGATAATGCATTTTCAGCAAGGCATAATGAGACAAGACATGTTCAGGCTTCTTGGCAGTATTTGAGAGAGGAATTTAATGAACAAAACTTGCAGTTAGTATTTTACATTTTTGTAGGTGATCAGAGTTTTTACTTTTTTTTTAGAGTTCACACAATCAGCCTTCTTAACACAAGGAACCACTCATTTAGAAGTACCATACGTCTAGCCCTCATCCCCAAGCCATATTTATATATTGACAGCCTGTGGATACAGGATATTTCAAATCACTCAGACAAAATGTTCAACAATTTTCAATGGAATGTCTTACAGTACCGAGACTAACGTGAATAAGTAAGAATCACTCACGAATCACAAATCATATAATATCCCTGATTTCAACTTGATAAGTAGCATTGTTAGTATGGTTTAGACCAATACACTACAAACAGTCAGTAAACGTGCTATATCATGTCTCTGGGAGTTTGATTTTTCTCAGGAAAGGAAATAAGAGGCAAGCTTAATCATTACGAATAAAATTCCGCCCATGGAAAATGAATGCTGAAGTATATTAATGTTGAGAAAATAGGTACCTCGTTGCTAATGTACCACTTGCTATCAGGATTCCGATGAGGTTGGGAATCTGAGTTAATGAGACCATAAAGCAACCCACGAGTCACATTTACCCTGTCTAAAGAAGCCAGCACTTCATCCACCCGAACAAATGAATCATCATCTGTTTTCATGACAAACTTTGCAGAGACCACCTCAGTCTGTCCAAGAGAAGAGGTCAATAACATCGAGGCAAACCGAGAATTATCCTTGTTAAGGAAACAGTTAGTCCAGCACATTACCCCAAAGATACAGATAGCTAGAGTCTTCCAGGTGATCAGGCTGTAGTAGTCAACAAACGGCATCAGCTGTATGTCGCGATATGTCTGTGCTTCATTCCAAAGCTCATCATTCACCATCTGATTTTTATGCTGCAATACAACTCAAAATCAGTTACACAGACGTACTTAATCAGAACAAGATAGCCAGGATATGCCACATGAATTGAGGACCCAAGATCGAGTCATGCCCCTTGAGATCAGTAATTGCCCGATTGCAGATGCACGTGGAACAAGGGCTACTTGGGTTTCTGACATTGCTCTACATAACAGACTGAAACTAACAAGGAAAATGAATCTTCCAACTTTTCAAAAAAAAAACCTGCAGATTAGAGCCCTGAGCACATAGGCACTCTCTATGTATTACTGACTCGGTCGAATGCACAAATAAGACAACAAAGGACCCAGAGCACTGGACAATTTAAGGTCAACCTTATGGTCAGCTGTTAGAACACAAGTGAGTAGCCAGCCCGTTTCTCAAAAATTTCCTAGGGAACAAGAATTGGGAACAGAAACCTTAAGAAGCAAAAATGGCTCCCATTTTATCCTAATGTGTATGCTTAACCAATCTCATTCTTAGCTAGCTGCTAGCCTACTACGCATGTCGCATGCACTGAGGGGACATTGTCTCTCATAATGAGATGGCTTTTATATTGTGGGATTACAACAAGCTACTTTGCAGGTTACTTATCGGAAACTATATCAGAAAAAGGTTATTTTGACCAAAGACATGTTCCAGGGAAGAACCTGTACGATTCTTAAGAGTGGTCACTGCAGCACAAAACGAGTTTCAATTAGTGCTCTCTACCGCACATAGACTCTAGTAATTTATAAGCACCGTTATAACAATCCAAATAACCATTACTGCACTATAAATAAGGGCAACCGTAATGCTCACCAAACCAACAAAAAATCGCACAGCAACTGCCCCAGAGCGCACTGCAGCATACTGCATCCATGTTCTCCGAACAGCCATCCTACGTTTAAAATTGTTCGCTGTGGAGAAAACACCTATGAAGAGATCCAATGTCTTTCGAGACGGAAGCGGCGGTGATATGAGTGCTTCTAAGTCAATTATGTGGTCTATATCTTCTGATGTTGGTAAACCACTAGCCACGACAGATATTAGTTTTATGTCTCCAGAAATCCTTACTTCACTGACCAGCCATGGCTCCAAACTCTGAATGGACAAGCAGTCAAGAAAGCAATAAATGAAAAAATAAAGGGGAAAAAAAGATACTTCGTCACAATAGAAATGGTAACTGATTAAAGAGGGAGAAATTACTTCACGAAAAGCAAAAGATGTAATGTGCTTTCCATCTACTGTCATCTGGATTCCTTCTGTTCCCACTCTTAGTGTTGCAACAGAAAGATAACCCTGCTTGAAGGGAAAATATGTTCTTGTTTTAGATCCGTCAGAGACAAACTTTCTCGAACCATTGGAGTGTGTACCAGCGGCCAAGACCCGGTTATCATCTTTTCCCACCATCTTGTTGCACTGTTCCAACTCATCAACTGTAACATAAAATTGGATAGAGTTATATACTAATAAAACACAGGATATGTAACAAAGAGAAGTAACTGCAAAGTCGATCCATGCAAAACCAATCAGAGTCCATAAAATTGTGAAGACGGTGATAGGTTACTATGAAATAGATAAGAATCCAGCACATGGCAATTGCATATAAGCGATTAATAATTTGTCAAATCCACTCAAATGCTGAAGTAAAGTAATGATCCTAGCTTTTAAGCTAGCACTAAAAATGTAAACTAAATAAAACTATTACGTATGTCATTTCAAATACACTGCCAACATGATAGGCACACAAAATGGTTAGGCAATGCCAAAACTTCTACGGTCTACCTACGTAGGTAGACCACCGAGTTCAATTTGAATGGCTACCTTCAATAACAAAGATTTTCATGTGATTTCCATGAAAGGGAAAACGACTATAAGAATGAATCCCTTCAACTGGATCTACACAACATGCAGGAGATACATGTCAAGTGCATCTCAATTTAGGAAGCGATGATGCCACAATTATTCAATGTCGCTGAAGAAATTTAAATATATATGTATATGACAGGTTGCTCTACCTTTCTTAATCTTCTCTGGGTTAGGTGACGGGCAACGCTCCTCTTCACCCCAGTCATGAGCAGCAGTCCATGTGTTTTGTACAATTACAGGGCCCTCGGTTATCTTATCACCATGAAGCCTAACATTGTAATGCAATATAATGGGTGGATCTGGCTCCCCAGGAAGTAGTTCCCCAGTTAGGTCCATCCGGAAATTACCAAGAAGACCACTTGGAATGCCAATAACAGTAATGGAAGAACCCTGAGTCAGACCACAAGGAACCTGCAACTTAAAATCACTACTATCAAGCCCTGTGGCATTCATTTTACTTAGAAAATGAGGACATTGTTTCTCTTTTCCTTTCTTTCGGGAACTTTCATTTCCATATGCAAGCCTTTCTTCTTCAACAGAAGTCATAAGGTTATTCCAAGCAAGTCCAGCTTCCTTAATTGCCTCTATTGCATTGGGTAAGACATGAGCATTTCCTATTAAGTGTTCCAGATGGTTCCATGTTTGCAAAGTTTTCTTCTCTTCACTAGAGAGGTTCCTTTGAGCAAAGAGACGGGAGATTATGGTATTGGCAGAAACCACCTGAGAACCATTCTCAGGATTCTGAACTGCGGGTGGAGCTCCAGAATTGATCCATTCAAGAGGGTTAGTTGCATTGAAGGTGAAGGAACTTGTAAGATAGTTTTCGCTAACAGGATATTTCGTGACTCCATACCTCAAAAAAATGAGCAACATAAACAAAGATGCAGCTAAAACACTAGCATAGCATTTCTTCATTTCTGATAAACACCCTTATGCGTCAGTGGTTACGCATAAAGAAACAATAAATACCAACTGCCATGCCAAGACTCCTCCACTGAATCAGCCCCCGGTACAAAGTTGTGAATATAAGGAGCGTTTTTAGCATACAGTTGAATTCCTCAGCGTGAGTTGAAGAAGATCCTAAATTCCAAAAACCTATTCTGCCACTTTGTATTGAACATCCCACCACTTTGTATGAACATCCCAGATCCTACAATGCTAAGTCTGTTACTTGAAAGAATAACTACTAATGTTTTCTAGGATGGCTTTCCAGATGCAATATCCAACTTCAATTGTTCTGCATCAAATGGCAACAATGAGATTCACATTGCAATCTCTGATGAGAGATTTCTCGCTGAGTCCTCCTGTCCAAATCAAATGCCCTTCAAACTTTTTCGCTATGAAGTTCCAATTCTGTAAATGTACAATAAATAGGTACTTCTGTCATAAACATGTGAACATAGAAACTTTACATGTCAAAAGACAAAGAAACTGTAATTGTCTGTAAGCAACAGTAGAGTTGGAGGTCAACAAGTAGTCTCCGATAATCAAAGACAGTATTGAACTATATCAAGATTTCACTCCTAAAATTGCATATTTACATCAGTTGAGAAAATAACCAATGGGAAGGACGCGCTTCAATATTAACATATATTAGACACAACTGATGTTTCCGTAGAAAAAGTCAATGCCCTGCATTTAAATTCAAGTAAGTTTCTCACGACAACAGCTGCTACTAAGCTAGAGGTTAGACCATCGAACACATTTGTTACCTTAATCATCTTCCATTCTTCAGTTTTACCCCTATCTTTGATTGTTGATTCTTTTCCTTTTCTTCCCTTTTTTTCTAATATGTAAAAGCAAATAGGTTATTCAGGTGTGATTTTTATTATGTACTTGGTGTTTACTCAGTACCTGCCCCAATGAACCGACTAATCCGGGGACCAATCCCACCATCCACAAGAAGAGGCGTATGAACTGGCCCAACACAAGACTGATAGCATGCAACCACGTGGCTAGACTAAAGGCTTCTTGAGGCCTTGATTGCCAGGTGACTACCGCTGCGCCAACCCCTGGGGGTTTGAAATTTGTAATGTACTGATTTATCTTTCTTTCATTCGACTAGTGGGGATCGACAAGTATAGCGACTTGGTTGGATGAATCTCCTGTTAAGTGCTTGAATGTAATATTTTCTGGCTGTTATTAAACTTAAGTCCCGGTTCTTTCATGTGCCGTGTATTTCCTTTGTTTACTACTCTGCCAAGCCACCAAGCTGTGGGTAATATGTAGATGTTCAGATTAGGTATGTGAGTGACTCTTAGAGAGTTATATTTCTTTCTCAAAGAGAAATGTCGTCCTTTCAGGATTGTGTGTATATAGGGGTGCTTGTATTCAGTTAAATCGTTTGCATCTTGTCTTAGTCAATAAAAAGATAATTACCAAACAAATGAAGTAGGTCATTCAATGCTAGAGAACTTGAGCATTCATCAAGAGTATTAATGGATATGATAATGTTGCAAATTCACTGCGACTATGTCCTTTTAACAAATTGAAAGTGAGGGAAATTGGAACGAGTAGGGTGCACATGTTTTGATGCTGGAGAATTTTGGATCCCTCCATTTATTTAGAATACGTATTTTTCGTTGCTAGTTACTTAAGTCTTCGAGTCCAATAGAATCTGTGTTAAAATGGGGAAAAAAGGGCAGTTAACATTGTTGTAGGAGTAGCTAAACAAAGAACTACCAAATAATCACTTCGATTGAATCTTGGTCTATTCATGAAGCATTCAGTTTCTGGACATCCACGTACACTCCACATGCATCTATCAAAAGAAATAGCTCATACAACCAGTAGCTGTACAGAAAATAATTCACGCTGCAATAACAAATTTCTAGTATCATTCTTCCAAATCTTTCCCAAAAAAAAAAAAACGAAATGGCTAATTAAACTGGAACAATATGAGATTAACTAAAGAAGCCAACATGCTACCAGATGATTAAAGTGGAAGAAACTAGTATGTAACTTTATATATTTGATTAATAATTCAAAAGCAAAAGAACAAGTAGACCTAGTAATATGCTAGACACTGTTTGGATCCCTCAAAATCAGTTGGAACAACTTAGGCACTGTTCTTTTCCCCTAATTTATTGTTTTGGTAATTTTCTTCGTCTTTTCTGGATTTTTGTAGATACACATTCAATTTTTCTATTGAACATTTGTCTCGACTATAGGAATATATAAAATAAAAACAAGTTCACTATAGTTCACTGAATTCTGATCTGAAAATTCCTCCGACCAAAATTATTTTCAAGCAGAACCACAGTACATACAAAACAAGTGGAGCTCCAAAAAATTTAAAAAATAAATAAAAAATAAATAATTCAACCATAAAATGCAAAACAACCACAATTATCCTCTCAATTTCATCCCTAACATTCCACAACTCCGTCGCAGCATTTATTTCGCACAATCCAAAGCAATAATATCACCGATTTCAGCATTTCGAGTACAACAACAGTTTCTACACCAGATCCGACAAAATCAAACCGAAAATTCAACAGCCAAGCACAAATGTGTAGCTTCTTTTCACTGTAATTGAAACACAAACAAGTGCAAACAGCAAAAGAATAGTACCTGAACAAAAAATTGAAGAAACATACACTTGAAACAAACGCTATCAAAGTAGATTCCAGTAAAGTTAGCGCTGTGAAGAACATAACTGACCTTGTTTTCGGTGGAAAAGAGTTCGTCGGAATGCGGGAGCGAGAAAGTGAGAGAAAACGTGTTTGGCGACGATTTTTCGGTCGTTTGAACTTCAAGTCTACGCTTGGAAGCGGTTGGAATAAGTGGAAACCTGGAAATGGTTTTTGTAGGAGGAAAAGTATAACAAAATTAATTACACTGACATACCTAAGTTCTACCACAAATTACAAAATGTCATTTATATTAGCACTTAGGGGTGGTTTTCCAATGGATTTTATCTAGATTTTATCAAGATTTGATAAAATCAAGTCTTTTATTTTATTCATTCGTGCAGAGAGTTGAGAAAAAATCTAAGATTTTATCAACTCTCTGCACGAATGGATAAAAAATCAAGATTTTGATAAAATCTATTGGAAAACTACCTTATTTGGCTAAATTGAAAAAACCGGTTTTTTGGTTTTTTTCGTTATCCTTATTCAAAAAAAAATTGCATTTGTTAGTTTTCGGTCGATTTTTTGTAGTTTCTTGGCTTGTCTCAACGAGAGGAATCTAAAAAGTATAAAATTGTTAGTCAAACTTAAAGTTTTGTGAATAAAGACGAAAACTAATCCAAAAAACTGGTTTATTTTTGTTTATTTTCAGTTTTATTCAAAAAACTATTACTTTTTACCATAATTTTATACTCTTTGGATTCGTCTCGACGAGATAAATCCAGAAACCACAAAATCTTGACACAAAACTAACAAATGCAAAAAAAAAAATTTAAATAAGGACAACGAAAAAAATAAAAAAACCAATTTTTTCAATTTAGCCAAATCATAAAGATATCTACTTCACAAATTTACAATGATAAAATGAAAACAATACCTAATATCTCACCGATATTGTGAGAACCATCTTTAAGGAATTGTCACACATCAATCAGTCAGGTGTGGAAAGTTGGTATGGCATATAGTGGGTCACGTTGAGTTACTGAATAACTCAAGATTAATCTTTTGAGTCACGTGATTAAGCTAAGGGTTAGCAGATCAACTGGGACGGGTCGTTACAGGTGGTATCAGAGCACAATTCTGGTCTACATGGTGGGGGCCACTTCTAGAATTTGTAAGAGCCACGTCTTGAATCCATGTGTAGAAGCGAAGTGTTGTGCAAAGATGAGTGACACACTATAGCCACCAAGGGAAAGGTGCTAGGCTAGTTACATCACAAGGTGGGGAGATTGAGAGAACTCATGACCCATCTTTGGGGAATTGTCCCACATCGGTCATATGTGGGAAGTTGGTAAGGTATATAATGGGGCCACGTCAAGTTACTGTATAACTCGAGATTAACCTTTTGAGCCACGTGGTTAGGCTAAGGGTTAAGCGAGTCGTTACAGGTGGTATTACAGCATAACCCTAGTCTACATGGTGGGGGTCACCTCTAAAGTCTGCACGATCACCTTTTGAATCCATGACCAAAGTGATGTGCAGAGTTAAGTGCCACACTATGACTACCGGGGGAAAGGTGCTGGGCCAATGCAACGAGGACGTTGCATCACAAGGTGGGGAGATTATGAGAACCCATCTTTGGGGAATTGTCTCACATCGGTCAGATATGGGAAGTTGTTATGGCATATAATGGCCATGTCGAGCTACAATATAACTCGAAGTTAACCTTTTAAGTCATGCGGTTAGTCTAAGGATTAATAAGTCAATTGGCACAGGTCGTTACAGATACTAACACCTATGATATCAATAAATAAAAAATATCGATGCAGTAGTTCTCATTCCTCTTTTTCGGCTTTTTTCGACTTTTTGCTCAAAAAATACAAAAGTCTCAGAAGTCTCTCCTCAAAAAAAAAAAAAACCCTACTTTAAAAAACCATAATAAAAAAAGCAATCTTACTTTTGCCTACATCTTAAAGACAAAAAAATTGCGAGAAACACACCCTCAAAACCTAATCTAGAGAGCTCCAACATTGTAATTGTCAAATTGATGTGCATCATTAGTGTTTGCTAGCTGCATCTATGAATTAGTAAGTCCTAGTGTGCGAAATAGTTTAAGTAGTGAAAGGTTTGATTTTGTTTGTATGTAACATTTGTATCCCCGGAATTTTACACTTACTCACATGCGTACAAAATATATCACCCACTTTCCGTTTGGTTCTTAAAAATGTTAGGTCTTGCATATCAATTTGATGATTCTCTAGCAAGTTAAAAGTGATATTTTGCAGTTGTATTTTCCTCTCGAAAAATAGAAATTCCTTCTTAATTTCTTGTATTTGTAGAACACATAAGCTACTGGTGCCGAGAGAAATAGCACGTAGAGTGACCGAAATAGTGGGTATGGTCGACATCGATCGATACCAGCTAAAAATTATATTGAAATGAATCCATGGTAACCGTTTCCTTTTAAAACGGTACGTACCCGATTTTACTAGCCCATATGGTATTGGTAGGATATCCACAACCTAATTTCTTCTAAATGCACACATCAGATATTTTACAACACCCTTTTCTTCAGAGTGCGTGTATTGCAGAGTTCGCGCGCACGTTATGTAAGTGCTCAAATACGTTTCGAAGAGTAGATGGTAATGAGATATTAATTGTTTGCATGTAGAAGTTCCCAACATTTTTGCTTTAATGAAAAAGATCTACCGTTGATATATAAAACCTCCATACGGAATCTAACCGATACAGACCAAATGTCTGTCACACACTTATAGTGGAGAGCTCCGCGGCACGGTTAGGCGCCGTGCAACTAGATGTTCAAAGCCAACTACAGAGATCTAAAATCGATAGAGAAGTTGCCGGAAAGGGTTACAACCGTGGTTATTGAAAAAACTGTTGCGGAGAATCCCGTTATATCAGTGGTGATCTCCCTAACTTATTCATACTAAATTGCAGTAAATTAAGTAGAAGCATTATCAAAGCTAGAAACTTTATCAATCAAGATGAAGAGACCAAATTTAGAAAAGGGAGCTACATAAATATTTAAATTTGGTAAAAGAAGAAGAAGAAAACAAAGAATATTGAATACTGTGTCTACTCCATATAGGGATATACATAAATAATAAGTCATGGGTTGTCTATAATAGTAAATGAGTTCCATAAGCAAAAGTAGTACTTTTTTGTTAAGATGAAATGGCGATGCCTAACTTCTTTAGACAACTTTAATTGATGGTTCATTAACAAATGGACGATGGTGTGTTAGTGTCGAGAGGGACATGATAGCCACACGTGATTCTATTGGAGGAGATAAATCGCTCTTTGACGGTCAACTTTTCTAGATTTTTTTTTTTTTTTGTCATTCATAATCTATTTGAGAGAGGGGAATGAGACTCGATCCCGGGATGCAGTGTAAGACATCCAAGAACTCTATTGCATGAGCTAGCCACCACTTGCTCCAAAGTTATGTTTGAGAGACGATAGTTTTAGTTCTTTTTTGTTTTTCCGATATAAAAGACCTTATTTTAAAAAAGAGTCTTGTTAATATGTGCCTCAGGGCACATGATAAGATTGTATTAGCTCTTCTATTTTACTCTACTTCTATGTTGAATATAAAACTTTTAATAGAGTAATAATAAATTGTCCCTTTGTAAGAGAAGTTTTTTTGGCATGGACAACAATGCCCCCAATTCAATATCTCAATCCCATCCCTTAATCCAATCTCTGCAAATCCTCCTCAAGGACCAAAATGAACAATTGAAATCCCTTCAACATTCAAATTATAAAAAAAAACTTGAGGGTATAAATCTGCACACAAAAATCCAATCAAAGCATAATCATATTAATTAAATAATGTCAAGGAATACAATGTTGACATAAAACAAAAATCTAATTTAACTATCTAGACACGTGTGCAATATGACAAAAAAAAATCTTTATCCACAAACCTTTATCCATCCCCTGGCCTTTTTCTTCTCTTCTTTCATTAGAGTATCAAGTTGGTTTTTTGATAAATAATTCTGGGAGTCGAAATAACTTGGAAAATGGAGGATAGGGAATGAAAAATTAGTTACGGAGTAAAAGGGTTTTGATCAAAAGTAATAAAAAAAATTATCTTAAAAAACACTCTCTCTTCTCTCTCTCTCTCTCTCTCTCTCTCTCTCTCGAACAAGTTTTTCTTTCAATAACTTCTTTCACTATTTCCTATTGTTGTGGGTATTCTTGTAAACATTTAATGATCTTTAAATTTTGTCTTTAATGCATAAGATAAATGGCTTTAAAAAAGAAGAAGGTGGTGTTTGAATTTTAGTGAAGAAAGGTGGTTAGCATGCATAATTCTAGAATTCTTCAGGAGGGGTAGATGTAATTAACACTACTAAGTGAAATTGATTTTGACTAAAGAGACTTTTGTCTGTTTGACAAGTCCTAGGACAAAAAAGTATTATTACAGTATTATTTTATGGTACGAAACATATCCGGTTACGGGTCATTCGTCACAGCGCCTTCCGTCACAGCTAGATATACGTGGTCCATGCATGATCAACATGGATGGATTTGGCTGTGACCTTTCAAAGCAAAGTGAGATGTTAATTTAACTTTATTTGATCTATTAATGTCGTGGTTGTTAAAAAGGAACAGCCGATTCTGACCGATTACAACTCGGACTTTTTTTAAATAACCAGAGTCCGGGTTAATTTACGCGCACCTCAACTAATTTTAAAATTTAAAGTTAACGACGACCGGGCAAACCTTCAATGGACCGAAATTATAGTAGTTGTACCTAAAGTTGTTTGATGCATATGGACCTATGTGCATCAAATGACTCCGAATGCAATTTGAAGTTGTGTTTGCAGCGTTGCTCAAAACTTCTTTTTTGTTTGATAACCGGAATTCGGGTTAGTTTGCGGACACCTTGACTAATTTCGGAAATAATGATAGTGGCCCCAAAATATAGTGGTGCCAAAACATAAAGCACCACTATGCACAAACATTTTCATTAGCAACTCCAATCCTGAATAAAAAAAAAAGGAACCGGGGAGGGGTTGCGCAATCCCGTGATGCGCAGCATTCTGTGCGGCCAATTTCGGCGTTGCGCCAATATCGTTCCGACGATCAGTTACGTCCACCGCGTAGAGCACGTCGAGTACCACAAATTTATTAAAAATCAACTCAATCGGATATAGTTAAATGCCTCATTGGAGCACATATAAGTTGAAAAAAAATGAAACACATATATCTTGAAACAGAACTCGACGAGCTCTATGCGATGGACGTTTCCGACCAAAATCTGCCACACAATACTACGTTTTGTGGTTAGTTGCATAAAAAAAAAGCTTAACCACCGGAAACTTTGGTTAGTACCCAACTGTGATAACTACGTTTTGTGGTTAGTTGCAGCTGAATGAATTTATCTCGGAGAGAAAAATCTGTACGGGTAGACCTACGGATTGGTAGAGTACTGGCAGAAAAAATAAAAAAGAATTTGCACGACCTAGCAAAAAAAAAAAAAAAAAATGGGACCACTTATTGGCTCCTATAAAAGTACGTACTCCCTCCGTCCTAAATTAATGATCCCTCTTTCTATTTTGATGTCCCAAAATGTTGATCGTAGTTCTAAAAACAACTATCAAAGTATGTCAAACTTTCAGTTTTACCCTTTAAAAATACTTTTTCCCTCACTATTCATGGCTGCTTTGTTACACTCCTTTAGCTTCCTAAACCTCAAACCACCTTCATCTTTAGGAGCACAGACCATAGACCATTTTACTTTTGCACATTTAGGATTAAGATCACTGCCAGACCAAAGAGAAGCCATCAATTTGCATTCAAAAGATATAATGTTTTTCATAATTTTTAAAACTTTGTACAAAACAACTAATTGAAATTTATCAAATAAGATCCATATTGCATATTTTTTGAGATCCATATTAAAAGATATAAGCAATTTAAAACCACTTAATAAACTTCACAGTTTTGAAGGATAATTTTGGAACTCTAAGACAATAATTTTATCTCCTAAAAAAGTTGAATTCCCCAAAATAGACGAGCAATTTGGGACGGAGGGAGTATTGAAAGGATATCATCCAAAAAATACCCGGTCAGGGTCGAGGCAGATTTTATCGGATTTCTTTAATCATTTGGTTTTGCTAGTCGCAGTAAGTCGGTATGCAATTCCATTGAGGAGATGTGGTTCGGTAATCCATCAATTTTCCATTTTTATAGAGTGGTGGTATATGCAAGCCCCAGTGGCGGAGCCAGACTTTTTACTTAGAGGAGCTAGGCTTTTTATTTAGAGGGGACACTGTAAAAGTTCAAATTCATCTTTTGAACGTTTGGCGTGATTGCTTCGTTACTAAGTTCATTAATTTGGTTAGAAACACGCGTAAACAACGTAAACAATAAGCCTAACATCCAAAATTTTCAACTTCTTCAACATTTTTTTAGTAGGTGTACAAATATTTGAAAAGTTTGGCATGATTGTTTTGTTAGTAGTCTATTGATTTGGCAAGAAACACGTGAAAATAACGTAAACAAGCCTAATACCCAAAATTTTCAATTTCTTCAACATTTTTTGTAAAGACCCGGTTTTTATTAATTATATTAATAGGCTTTTAATCATTTTTTTTTATTCGCAAAACAAAAGATATTTATAATTTGAAATTATCCTTAACTAATGGATAACTATATAGTGTAAAAAATATATATTTATATTTTAAAAAAAAACCCATAATAATTATCCCAACCTACCCTATCTCTTATCTTATTTTCTTTCTCTTATCATTATAGTTTCCTATTTCCTCTTGAACTCTTCCATATCACTAATCTTCTTATTTTAAACTAATTAGAACTCCTAAATCTCTCCCTCACTTTCTCGGAAATTCTTCTCTTCCACAGGTAATCATTATTTTTCTTCTTCCTTCTTCATTCTTTTCCTTTGGCTCTCTTTCTCTCACAAAGGGAAAAAAATAATAATAATCCTTTGGATTATATCTCCTCCACATTGGTAAATTCCTCTCTTTTTCTCGCGGAGTATATTTTCTTTTACTCACGCGGATATTTAATTGCCTTTGTACAGATTTCTCCTCGAAGTTGTGATTTTTCGATCCTACCGTTTCGCTAGCGTGCTAAGTTCGTCGGAGGAGAGGTAGGACACCTTTAACCTAACTTTTACTTTAGTATATTTTTTTTTTATAGTTGTGTGTACGTGGAAGTAAGGAATTTAAATTGTTGGAAGTCGGATCATTATCGTATGGGTAGTAGAAGTAAACAAGTGATGATGTCGGAAAATAGAGATTTTGCGCACAGTTTCGTTTCTGCTATTTTTCGATTATTTCTGTTCCGTTTCAGAGAAAACTCAAAACAGTAAGGTTGTAGATCTCGAAAAATTAATTGGAGTCCATGTGAAACTCGTCTTAATCCGAGTTACGTAGAATTTACTATGATTTTTCGAAGTTTCTGCTGTAGTGGAAAAACGAGACAGAACACGAATTACTATTAAAACTCGTTTTCAACATCTTAATGAAGGAATTGGAACTCGAGTAAAACACATTATCTGTTCGTATTGTGAAGTATAATATCCCTGTAAAAAATCGTGATTTTTAGAGTTAATTTACTATTTTTAACAAATCGAGGAAGTTGCCCGTTTTACATGCCGTATTAAGTTTTTCTTTAACCTTGTGATATTTTATTGTTATGTGAGACTTATGTGAACAATGACCCACGTGATGCATGAATTCACTTATTAAGCACGTTTGATCGAAACGTTTTGTGTGTAAGGACGAATGAATATAATCGCGATATTTGGGGCTGGGACGCGTCCGGTATGGGTCATAAGCCATACACAGTGTATACTTTTAGGTAGTTTTGCTGTGTGATCGGGCGCCGGAAGTATACTGTGGGTGGGAGCCGATGCCGGATGGAGATTGATCAACGTATGATCAATCGTGAGCCTTGCACAGTATACCCCGAGGTGGCTTTGCTGTGTGATCGAGCACCTGAGGTATATTGTGAATGGAGGCCGGTGATGAAAATTATTTGTCGGAAATGAGAATGAGAATAGTGAAATTTTGAAAATCGATGTGCTGAGTAATGATGATAAAAATCTGAGTATTTCATTCAAATAAAATTTCAGTTATGTGTGTATTTGTTGCATGAATATCTTTAGTAAATGGGTGGTTTAGGGCGCCCTACTGAGTGTAATTTTACCACTCACGGTGCTACTTTTTGTGGTCATGGTGTCCCCAACGCCAGGTACAGAAGGAGATGAGGAGCCGCCTGCTGATTATGAGGCGATGGAGCAGCTAGATGGGAATCAAGTGGTGGACCCATGGTTTTATCAGTAGAATTAGCTAGATGGCTCTGTCATTTTATTCCTGTTGGATTTTTTTAAATAAATGTTTAAGTTTTTTTTAGACAGTGTTCGAATTCAATTTATTTCAGCTGTAATAAGTTAGTTTACTTTTAATTTTTGCAAAAAAAATTATTAAGTATTCTTTGGATTTTTTTAATGAAGTTGGTATTTTATTTAAATAATTTTGTAATTTGTTTATTAACGTACCCAATTTTCGGGGCGTTACATTTTTTGAGTAGGTGTTCCCTCCCAAAAAAAAGGGTGTAGGGAATAAAATTCCAGGGACACGTGACCCGGGCCTATGCTGCCTCCGCCCCTGGCTGGCCTGGACATTTAATTATAAAAAAATTAAAAATAATGCAAGTTTCCAGTTTATGTTCGAAGGATGATCGAAACAGGTTTGTTTCCTTGCTGAAGGCAGCATATCATATCGAAACGGTGCAGAATAAAAGGCAATGAATATCAAACAACAATTTACCATTGTTGCAGATAAAATATTAATTGAATGAAATGGGGTGATTTTGGATCAAGTTCATAGGGTCGTCTGATTGCATCGATTCTCGCATATGCCCACTCGGAATTTGATTTTGAGAGAGATGAACTGTTTAGATTGATCGTTTGAGACCCACACAACGGAGTCCCCGACGCCGATCGGTACCTGTAGAATGTTAAATGGTTCCTCTCTTTGTTATTGGCTTTTTCAACTTTTAATTACAACATCTTTCAACTTTTAACTACAGGATCTTCCTAATTAATACTCCCTCTGTCCACAATTTTTGGTTCCAATTGTCACTATAAAAAGTACTGGGCAAAAAACAGTGAGTTTACTTTTATACACTTTTACTGTTTAAATTATGTATATGCAATGATAATATTTTGAAGCATAAAATGAGAAAAAAAATATATGACAAATGCAATGATGATGTTTCTCTAATAAATTGGAATTCCGAAAAAAGACCAATAAATTAGCACGGAGAGAGTAGTTGCTTAAAAAAAAAATCACCCTCAACTTATGCATGTTATTCCTGTTTGTGAAACTCTCTCTCTCTCTCTCTCTCTCTCTCTCTCTCTCTCTGTTTGTGATAAGGCAATCTTCTTTTCTAGAAAAGAAGGCTCCACAAGAGAAGACTTATATGTATTCTACACATATTTACCAAACACTACTCTTGCTGGAAAATACGTTTTTCGTATTTTTTTCAAATACTCTACCAAATTCAAAATATATTCTGACCATAATTCAAAAGTCAAAAAACTAAAAAGTTAAAAAAAAAAACGAAAAAAGTTAAAAAAAAAAGTAAAATGCAAAATGAGTGCCTGTAAAAGAAAAATAAAAAAATCGGGAAAAATTTGTTTGCATGAGTGCAAAACTGTAAAAGAAAATGATTCCACACCAGGGCGGTGTTAAGAAATGATGCGGGGCTCCACACCGCTCAAAACGGCAAAAAAAAAAAACTTGGATCAAGCCCTTCCGGTATTTTTTTGAAGATTTCCCGTAGACCTTGGAAAACACCTTTAAAAAAAAAAAACAATTTATAACAAAAAAACACAAATATAAAAAAATTTATATATATATATATATATATATATTTAGCACAATTATGTAATATAACGCTATATTTAGCATACACACTTACATATATCTCAAAAATAAAAATGTAGAATTAATTTTGTGCTCATTTTTTTTTCTTTTTTTTTTATATAAAAAGTGTGCATTATAAACCTTATAATCCATAATAAATGTCTTAATTTAGCAAGATCGTTGACTAAAAAAAATTACACGATTATAATTAATAAGGTGCCCCCATTGGTTTAGATTCCTAGGTCTGCCACTGCTCCACACAACTCCTGTTTCTCGGTGGCACACAACTCCTGTTTCTCGGTGGCGCCGACAATGGGGGCGCAATCCAACACATCGGACTTTGTTTTGGAATTTTTTTTTATCTATCATCCTTTTAAGAACCTGTCACGCATTGAAATTATTTGACTATTTTCAAGATCCATGTTAGAAAAAGTATTACAAACCTATATATATATTTCTAGATATTTTGGTAATTTTGTCCCAAGACCTGATTCACTAGATCTTGTCCCAAGACATGAAATATGTACAACCGTTTGCTTGGGTGAGCAAGCAATGCATTTATGGCAGAAGCCGCATGAGCAGTGCGGGAGAGTTTGAGGTTGGGTTGCAAATGGGTGAAGCTCGATCTCTTATTTTTTTGATAATCGGATATCCGGAGAGCTTGCGCGAACCTCGACTAATTCCGGGGACCTCGTGTTAATGATCGGACATTACCCTCAGTGACTCCCAAGAGTTTGTTGACGAGGGAAATCGAGATCGATCCCTTACTAGAATGAGTATTGGAGAAGGGGCATATTAATTTGCTGTACATATTTCACAATGTTAAAGACCACAACAGTAAAACGTGATTGCAACAGGGTAGCCCATTCAATGGCTAAGCACTCCCTGTTAGATGCTAGTATGATAACTTGGAGGGGTAACTTCCCTTCATGGTTGTCTGCCTTAGCATTAGATGATGTTCGGGCCCTCGGGCTCTCCTCTTTGCAGTAATAAATTATTCTTCTTTCTTGGTAAAAAAAAAAAAGACCACAACAGTAAATGAAAATGATAAAAAATGTAATCTGCATTGTTGGGTTGCCCAACATTCTATTAGTGATTACGCTATACATGGTAGATCTCTCTCTCTCTCTCTCTCTCTCTCTCTCCACGTATATTAGGGTTCCGCCAATGCCGTGGAAAAGTGGATCATGGTAACAAGTTCTAAATAATAGCCTACCTGTAAGATTCACAACATCTAATTCCTATTCCTACTTAATAAAATGATAAACACCACTTATGTATAACAAACGCCCCCGGTGCGCCATTTCTCATCTCTAGTCATGAGTCGAATCCCCGTCTCATCGCAACGAACAAAATCTCCCTGTCTTCAATGATATAGTTACCAACATCCAAAATGCATGATAGTGTATATATCATTCAGTATGGCAGCATATGGGATGCTTTAATTCTTGAAGTTTCTGCCACAGACAAAGCATCTCCCCCGGACCTTGGTAGTGAGCAACGACATAACCATCACTACACCCCTCGGTAACTATCCTCCCCTCCATCACGTATCGTACTTCCAAACCGCGCTTCTGGATATCGGCTATCCATATGCCCATTGCCACGTCTTCCAGTTTGAACATCTGTAGCATCAAACACGCGTATGGGCAGCTTTAGACATGCCAAAAGCAAATCCGCATATGATAAGAAGGGTTCCGTGCTTCATAAGAGAAAGAACATGAGGCAAATTTCAGGGAGAAGAATATGCTACTTTCTTTACCTTCAAGCGGCCTTTTCTATGACTCCTGCAGACTGCCTTCGCTATGTCATGTGACACAACATAGCCGGGGCCATTTGCCCAAGTAGGGTACTCATCGTCAGGCCATTCCTTAAGCAACACAGATAAGAGGGAGGGAGAGAGAGACTCATTAGCAAAAGAGATGTTTATGTGATAATGAGACCATTGGGAACAAAACATTTAGATTAGCAGGTACCGTATGCTTTAGCCCTAATCCGCAAGCTGTATTTTGTTACTGATGAACTATGTGGATATTTCACATTACAGTTCAGACAAAATGTGCAACATTTTCTCAAATAAATGTGTTGCTAAGCCTGAGACTAATGCATATAACTAACAATCATTCACAAATCAACCAAGGGCTTATAGCCCAGCGAATATCTCCTGGTCCTCCCACATCGGAGACCAGGGCTTGAGTCTAGGCAGATGCACCCTACTAACTCTAACATACTAATTACTAACACTTCTTGCTTGTATTAAAAAAAAAAATCACAAATCAAATGATATCCCTGATTCCAACTTTATAATTAGCATTTGTTAATATGGATCAGACCATAATACGCTACGAACTATAGAAAATGAACGCTGAAGTATGTTAAAGTAGATGAATGCTGAAGTATGTTAAAGTACATAAAATAGATACCTCTTCGCTAATATACCACTTGCTAGAAGGATTCCGATGAGGTTGGGTATCTGAGTTAATGAAACCATAAAGCAACCCACGAGTCACATTCACCATTTTCAAAGAAGCCAGCACTTCATCCACCCGAACAAAAGAATCATCGTCCGTTTTCATGACAAACTTTGCAGAGACCACCTCAGTCTGTCCAAGAGATGAGACTAATAACTTTGAGGCAAACTGAGAATTCTCGTTGTTCAGGAAAACAGTTAATCCAGCACATTACCCCAAAGATGCAGATAGCTAGAGTCTTCCAGGTGATCAGGCTGTAGTAGTCAACAAACGGCATCATCTGTATGTCGCGATATGTCTGTGCTTCATTCCAAAGCTCATCATTCACCATCTGGTTTTTATGCTGCAAGTCAACTCAAATTCTGTTACAGACAAGTACTTCAACAGAATATTAATAACAACAGCAACGATAAAACCCCGAAGAGTACGCAAGATAGCCAGGACTAGGCCAAGTGAATTGAGGACTTGAGTTTCTAGTATCAGTCTATACAACAGACTGAAACTAACAAGGAAAATGAATCGGCAACTTATAACGAAAACCTGCAGATGAGAGTCATAAGCACCCTCTTTCTGGATTAACGACTCAATCGAAAGCACAAATCAAGACAACAGAGGACCCAGAAATGGAGCATGTGCATCGGACAAGTTATGGTCTTTGTTATGGTTAGCTGTTAGCTTACAAGTTAGTTTAGCCAGCCCATTCAAAAAATTTGCTAGGGAACAAGAACTGATGTCAGATGTTAGAACCATTGCTAACTGCGGCTAGAGAGAGAGAGGCCCGATTAACTCAAAGAGGTGCTCCATTAGCTAGTCCAGTGGCTCAAAGCTCCGCGTTGGGTAACAACACCTTAAGAAGCAAAAATAGCTCCCATTTTATCCTAAAGTGTATGCTTTACCAATCACATTCTTAGCTAGCTACCAGCCTACTACAACATGCTCTGAGGTGATGTCGTCTCTCACAATTAGATGGCTAATAAATTGTGGGATTTCAATCAAGCTACTTTGCAGGTTACATATTAAAACTATATCGAAAAAAGGTTCTTTTGACCAATGACATTTTCCAGGGAAGAACGTGAAAATTCTTATTGTTGTCGCTGCAACCCAAAAACAAGTTATGGTAGTGCTCACCGTCAATGCATACAGTTCAGCAATTTATAAACCATGATAACTATCCAAATAACCAGTGCTGCACTAAATTAAGGGCAACCGTAATGCTCACCAAACCAACAAAAAATCGCACAGCAACTGCCCCAGACTGCACTGCAGCATACTGCATCCATGTTCTCCGAACAGCCATCCTTTTTTTAAAATTGTTTGCAGTGGAGAAAACACCTACAAAGAGATCCAATGGCTTTCGAGACCGAAGCGGTGGTTGCATGAGTGCTTTTGAGTCAATTATTTGGTCCATATCTTCTGATGTTGGTAAACCACTAGCCACGACAGACACTAATTTTATGTATCCTGAAATCCTTACGTCACTGACAAGCCATGGCTCCAAACTCTGAATAGATAACCAGCCAAGAAAGCAAATAAATGAAAAAATAAGGGGAAAAAAAGATACTTTGCAAAAACTATAAATGCTAATCAATTAAACAAGGAAAAATTACTTCGCGAAACGCAAAAGATGTAATGTGGTTTCCGTCTACGGTCATCTGGATTCCTTCTGTCCCCACTCTAAGTGTTGCAACAAAAAGATAACCCTGCTTGAAGGGGAAATATGTTCTTGTTTTAGATCCATTGGAGACAAACTTTCTCGAACCATTGAAGTGTTTTCCCACCATATTGTTACACTGTTCCAACCCATACACTGTAACATAAACTTAGTCAAGGTCATCATCATAAAACACAGAAGAAGGAACAAAAAGATGCAAAAATTGTAAAATAGGCCCATGCAAAACTGTAAGAGTCCATAAAATTGTGAAGACAGTGAAAGATTAATTATTACTTCAAAAAAATAAGAGAAACATATGACTCATTTTACAAGCAAATGGTATTGGCATATCTGTAAGCGATTAATGGTAGTTTCAAATCAACTCAAATACTCTGCCAACATGAAGGTACACGAGATAGCTAGGCAATGCGAAATCTTGTACCATCTACCTATGTTACAGACCACCGAGTTCAATCTGAATGGCTACCGTCAATAACATAGATTTTCACATGATTTCCAGCAAGTGGAAGAAGGACTATCTGTGACGATAAATAATGAATTCCTATAATTTGATCTACACAACATGCACGAAATACATGTAGACTGCATCGCAATTGGGGAAGCAATAATGCCACAAATATTTGTTTTCGCTGAAGAAATGAAAAATACGACAGGTTAGTCTACCTTGCTTGATCTCCTCTGGTGGGTCAGGTGACGGGCAACGCTCCTCTTCACCCCAGTCATGAGCACCAGTCCATGTACTTTGTACAATTACAGGGCCCTCCGTTATCATATCACCATGGAGCCTAACATTGTAATGCAATATAATGGGCGGATCTGGCCCCCCTGGAAGTTGTTCCCCAGTTAAATCAATCTGAAAATTACCAAGAGGAGCACTTGGAATGCCAATCACAGTAATGGAAGAACCCTGAGTCAGACCACAAGGAACCTGCAACTCAAAACCACTATTACCAGGCCCCGTGACATTCATTTTACTTAGAAAAGGAGGACATAGTTTATGTTTTCCTTTGCTACGGGAACTTTCATTTCCATATGCAAGCCTTTCTTCTTCAACTGAAGTCATAAGATCATTCCAAGCAAGTCCGGCTTCCTCAATTGCCTCGATTGCATTAGGTAAGACGTGAGCATTTTCTATAAAGTGTTTCAGACGGTTCCATGTTTGTAGAGTTTGCTTCTCTTCATTAGAGAGGTTTCTCTGAGCAAAGAGAGTGGAGTTTATAATATGGGCAGAAACCACCTGGGAACCATTCTTTGGATTGTGAACCGCAGGTGGAGCTCCAAAATTGATCCATTCAAGAGGATTAGTTGCGATAGTTGCATTAGTTTGCAGAGTTTTCTTCTCTTCATTGGAGTGGTTTCTCTTGGCAAAGAGAGCGGGGATTATAGTATTGTCAGAAACCACCTGAGAACCATTCTCTGGATTCTGAACATCGGGTGGAGCTCCAGAATTGATCCAATCAAGAGGATTAGTCGCATTAGTTTGCAGAGTTTTCTTCTCTTCATTAGAGATGTTTCTCTGAGCAACGGGAGTATTGGCAGAAACCACCTGTAAACCATTCTCTGGATTCCGGACCGCAAGTGGAGCTCCAGAATTGATCCAATCAAGAGGATTAGTAGCATTAGTTTGCAGAGTTTTCTTCTCTTCATTAGAGATCTTTCTCTGAGCAACGGGAGTGGAGATTATAGTATTGGCAGAAACCACCTGCGAACCATTCTCTGGACTCCGGACTACGAGTGGAGCTCCTGAATTGATCCCTTCAAGAGGATTAGTAGCATTATTTTGCAGAGTTTGCTTCTCTTCATTAGACAGGTTTCTCTGAGCAATGGGAGTGGATATTATGGTATTGGCAGAAACCACCTGAGAACCATTCTCTGGATTCCGAACTGCACGTGGAGCTCCAGAATTGATCCGTTCAAGAGGATCAGTTTCATTAGTTTGCAGTGTTTGCTTCTCTTCACTAGACAGGTTTCTCTGAGCAAAGGGAGTGGATATCGTAGTATTGGCAGAAACCACCCGAGAACCATTCTCTGGATTCTGAACCAGTGGTGGAGCTCGATAATTGATCAATTCAAGATGATTATTTGCGTTGGAGGTGGAACTTGTAACGTAAGTTTCGCTAATAGGATATTTCGTGACTCCGTACCTCAGAAGAACGAGCAACATAAACAAGGATGCACCTACAATACCAACACACCATTTCTTCATTTGTGATAGAACACCCTTATGCATCAGTGGTTACGCGTAAAGAAACAATAAATCACCAATTCCTATGCCAAGACAGCTCCACCGAATCAGCCCCCTGGTAAAAGGTCGTGAATATAAGGTGTAGTTTTAGCATACACTTGAATTTCCTCTGCGTGAATTGAACAAGATCCTAAATTCCACAACCTATTCCACCGCTTTGTTTTTAACATCCCAGATCCTACAATGGTACGTCTGCTATTTAAGATTCTAGGATGGCATTCCAGATGCAATATCCAACTTCAGTTGTTCTGCATCAAATGGCAACAGCGCCATTCACGATGCGTTCTCTGATGAGAAATGTCTCACTGAACTCTCCAGTCCAAATCAAACACCGTCCAATGCTTTTCTCTATAAATTCCAATCCTGAAAAGAGTGCACAGTAGAAAGATACTTCCAGACATGAACATGTGAATGTAGAAACTTTGCATATCGAAGGACAAATATACTGTGAAAAAGAATAGGGTTGGATGTCAACAAGTAGTCTCTGATAGTCAATTAAGGTATAGAAATCTATCAAGATTCCACTTCTCAAATTGCTTATTTATATAAGTTGAGAAAATAACCTGTGGGAAGGACTGGCTTCAGTATTCTTATGGTTAACTTATATTAGAGACAACTGATATTTCCCTCGAAAAAGGCAATACCGACTAATCCAGGGGCCAATCCCACCGTTCACGAATAACGGCCCTAGTTAAAACCGGGGTGAAGCCCAGTATGAATTGGCCCAAGGCAGAAATGGTAGTACATGGGTGGAGTCGAACACCAGGCCAAAGGCTTCTTGAGGTCCCTGATTGCCAGGTGACTACCACTCTGCCGAACCATGGGGGATTGATTTTTGCAATGTTCTGATTTATCATTTTCATTTGACTTGTGTGGATTGACAAGTATAGTACACTTGGTTGGTTGAATGAATCTCCTATTCAAGTTAAGTTCCTACACTTTCTTGTGCCGTGTATTTTCTTTTGTTTACTTCTCTGCCAAGCCACCATATTTCGAAGTTCAGATTAGGTAAGAAAACAGCCAAAATGGAAGAAACTGTAATGTACACATAATAAACTTGATCATCATTATTCACACAAAAGAAGGAAAAATGAATTAACAAGAAGAACTTTAAATTTCTTTTTTTTTTGCCTAGATTGTATACATTTTAGAGGGGAATTAGTGGGTTAAAAGAAGCTCGACGTCTCTTAGACCTCCCTTTGGAAAGTCGAGGGGTACAACCAGATGGCCCAAGAGCCGCATTTGAAGACATAGTAATATGATTGACACTATTGTTTACAAAATACATATTGGACCCCCCAAAATCAGGTGGAAAACTTTGGGGCACCATGGTTTTTACAAATCAGGTGTCCGGCCAGCTTACCAGCACAACTTTGGGACAACTTTCTCAATTTCAGATCTAGAAACCGCCTTTGACTGAACTATTTTCAAGCAGAACAAAGCCAAGTACAAAATAAATGGAGCTCCAAACTTCAAAGAGTAGAACACTAGTAGCCGTAAAAAAGGAGAACAACTTAAAATTCTCATTCATAACACAATCTGCAACTCCGTCCCCGCGGTTCTTTCGCTTGGGTTCTATTTCAGAAGATTAAATAATACACAAACAAGAGGAAACAAGAAAAGAAATTTACCAGAAAAACAATTGAAGAAACATGCAGTTGAAACAAATGGTTCCAAAATTAAGTAATGTTAGCGCAGGAAAAAAAGAACTGACCTTACTTTGCTGGAAAACAGAATGCCGGAGCGAGAAAGCGAGAGAAAACCTGGGAAAGAGCAGGAAAATGTTTGGGTGCCGATTTGCCGGCCGTTTGAACTTTGAAGTCTACGCTTAGAAGCGGTTGGAACCAGTTGAAACCTGGAACAAATTTTTAAAAGAATGTTATAGTAACAACGAATTACCAGAACTTCAATCGGCTAATTACACTGGCCTCCCTGAGATTTATAACAAATACACTTGTGTCACTCACTTTGCATTTTATTCTTAAAAGAAGTGTCATCGTCTTTTTAATTTTGGAGAAAATTTTCAATGCAACGGTTATTTGTAACACCTGTCTCCAATGGTGTAACACTCACGTCATGTGAGATGGCGTGACAAATAATTTTTTCCTTGAAAAAAAATTGTTAATAATGACACTTTGCAGCTTTAGTGTATAATCGTCTAAATCTGTATTTTCCTCTTAAACATAGAAATTCAATCTTCCCTTCTTTCTTTCTTTTTTTTTTGGTATTCGCAGAAATATGTCAACTATCTTTATTGATTGAAATAATACGAAGAGTGATTGAAATGACCAGTATACACGGCATTGATCAAGACCCATCGAAAAATACAATCCAAATAAAGTTAGTAATCCGCGAAAAGACCAATGGAATTATATCCACCACCTTGCTTTTAAATGCAAGTCCAAATATCATAGGACATCCTTTCTTCATTTACACACATTGTTACGTTTGCACCTTATGTAAACGTACTCATACGTTCAGTGTGTAAGGAGATATTAAGTGTGACATTAGAATTTTTTAGCATTTTTGCTTCAATAAGACAAAATGGAGAAATAAAAAAAAAAAAAAGGTTATAGAGATTAGAATTTGGTAAGAGAATAAGGGAGTTAAAAATACTCCATCGAATACTCATCGTCAACTCTATATATACAACAATACATAAATAAGAAGTTATGGGTTGTCTAAACTGAATGAGTCTCTGAAGCACAAATTTTTTTTTTCCTTGTTTTCACTAAGAAATTAAATTTAGAAAATAAAGGTGTTTGAATGCTATTAGATGAAGAAAGGGGGTTAGCATAATTCTAAGAAACCTTGAGGAGATGTTGATGTAATAAAACCCTAATTAAAATTGATCTTGGTCAAACGAGAATTTCGTTTAATATGACAGCTAGACCTATGAGGGCCAACGCATAATATTGTTGATAGCTAGATTTGGGCTGTTAATTTAGCAGTTTTTTTTAAATCTTTTAATATAGTATTATCGAATGTGTTTGGTGAGGGGGGCGGGCCACAGCCGGTTGTTTGTTTTGTTTTGTGGTGGGGTAAATGCTACACATGAAATAGATACACAAAAAAAAACACCATTAATTTCACGGGAACCTACGAAGGGTGCATCGATGGTGCATAGATCCGTGCATTGGGCCTATTTTCGGATATTATACAAATAATTTCATTTATTCATTAATTCTAAAATAGTTTTTCGAGTGATATTGTGTAAAATCAGCTCAATTAGATAAATACAAGTGCTTGATCTGACGAAAATTTGAAACATACCATGGTCGAACAAGTAAAAAACGGACTCGGGGGAGGTGTTGTGCACGGTGTTGTGCACCCCTTGGCCGTTGAATCGAGTTTTGGATGGCTCGGATGCGTTCGGCAATTTTTTTTAATTTTGATTTATTTTTACTGGTAAAAAATCAAAACACATCCGAACCGTCTAAAACTCGATCCAACAGCCGAGGGGTGCACAACACCATGCACAACACCTCCCCCGCTTCCGTAAAAAACATAGCACCATTTTGCACTAAAAGTTTTAAAAACTTTCAATTATAATTAAAAATAAAAAAACTCAACCACCTTAAACCTCGTAACCAAACTTTGGGCAGTACGACAACCAACAAAAAAAACTTCGGGTAGTAACCAAGAAGTATCTTTATGGGTAGCTGCATTCAAATTTAATACTAATTGTTTGATAGTCTTGGGGGCTCCACCACGAGAGATGGAGCCAGGATTCTAATTCGAATGTACCACCAAAATGAATATCCACCCTACCTCCGTCCACAAATATAATTTATTATAAAACGACGTGAAATTTTTTTGAATAAAAATCTCTGTTAATTCTTTAATTTGATATCAAGAAGTACAAGGAAAGATGTACGGAGGCGCTTTATTTCTCTATTCGGAAATTGGAATTTCGTTTATTGTTAAATGATCCGCGTAATGCTACAACTCCACTTCCATGCTCAATTTTGATTTTGGCTATAAAAAAAAACAATCCTAGAGCTTGGGAGCTTCATTTTATATCATTAAACACGACAAAAACAAATTTGGCTCGATATATAATACCCAATAATATGCGGCTGTATAACATTAAACACCCCAATAGAATTAGGGCTGCAAACGAACAGCTTGTGACTCGATTCGGCTCGACTTGTTCAATAATCGAGTTGAGCTCGAGCTCAAAATTTAGGTTCTTTTAGCAAACGAGCTCACTAAAGCTCGGCTCACAAAAACCCTACTGTTGTGCCAAAACTAGAAGTAAAGATATAACCAAACCAACAAGAAAACAAAAGACAAGGATTTACGTGGTTCCCTCCCAAACACGAAGCTCTAGAGGTGCGTCCACGGGGAAAGAGCAAGAGGATTCACTATCAATGGGGAGAAATTACAAAGAGCCGGCTATACCCGTAACTCTACTTGAAGCATCCAATAGATATCTAGGAACAAATCTCTATTAGAAACCCTAACAGAGCATCAAAGTCTCACATACACGAAAGAGACGACTCCAAACCCTAGATATCTCAAATCCCAAGGCAAGGCTTAACCCTAGGAGGCCACAAGGCTCCTATTTATAAGAAAGTATACAATTTAGGTCAAAAAACACATTAAAACGCGCAGCCGCCGCCCCGTTTGACCGGACCAAGCTTACCTGGTCCGGACCCGAGATGCTGGAGCAAAATTACACCAACCGGTACCCTTTGTCCGGACCAAGAAAATTCCTCGTCCGAACGAGGGATGCTGCAAGCTCCCAAAACGTCCCAGATTCGCTGGTCCGCAACTGGTTTCCCTTGGTCCGGTCTAGAGATGCTGAAACTGACATTTTCGCACCATAAATTGTACCTTTCTTCGAACGTCTTGTATTCAAGGCATATCTCCAACAATCTCCACATTGACTTGAATTCCCTACCAAGCCAACAACATAGTGCAATCCTCTCAACACTCGCTCTTCCCCCCAATGCCCCTCACGGGGCAGCCCCATGTGGGGCGATCACCAACTTGCAAGGCTCAAGCACCACTGCTTGACCTTGCGAACACGACTGAGTAACCCAACCGCACGTGCCACCAAATTGAGCCTTCCATCTTCCAACGGGTACCGCTCACCCAATGCATCCCTCCAAGAATGCCCATGAAGATCCGCTCGAACTCCTCCCGGAGCTAAAACACCAAGCAAGCAACCATCTTCCACCAATTGTCGACCCAACGCATCCATCCCTGATGCCAAAGAAGACGTGCTCAAACTCCATACGGAGTTAACCGACTCTACCGCAGAGCCCCATGACCCCACCACGGAGCCTTGTATGCCCTCTCGCATACTCCCAATAGTTGAACTAGAATTCAGAACAGATGAAGACCCCAATGATGAAACACCCACAATCGTGCTACCATCTAGCACATAGAGGTTACCCAATTTCTGACCCTTCAAGAAAACTTGAGCACCCAACGACGCACTCAAGACTCCACCTTCACAAACATACTTCCAACCTACAGAGTCAAGAGCACCCAATGAGATGAGGTTCTTCTTCAATTCTGGTACATGCCGAACACCAAATAAAGTCCTCACAAATCCATCATGCATTCTGACTCTAACATTTCCAATCCCAACAATTCTACAAGGAGTGTTATTCCCCATAAGAACTGTACCACCGTGAACCGCCTCATATGCGTCAAACCAATCTCTGCGCGGACACATGTGGTAAGAACAACCAGAATCCAGAATCCACGTGGCATCCAAACGGACATCATTGACCCCCATCGAAAGAGCAAAATCTGAACCATCGGAATCTTCTTCAGCAATACCAGCAACAACCGAACCATCCTTCTCTACAGACTTGTCCCTATTTTTCGGACAATTTTTCACCATGTGCCCAAATTTCTTACAGTAAAAACACTGTATTCCATCCAAATATGTGGTTTTAGAGCCAGAAATCCCCCTACTGCCCGAAGCCCTCCAACTAGTCTTTCCTCGCACCACCAATGCTTGATCATCATGAACATTACTCTCCACAGATACTTTCTTCCTTAATTCTTTAGAATATAAACTAGATTTCACATCCTCCATGGAAATTGTATCCTTCCCATATAACAAGGTAGTCACAAAATGCTCATACGATGGAGGTAAAGAACACAAAACAATTAGGGCTTGATCTTCATCATCAATCGAAACATCTATATTTTTTAAATCCATTATAATTCGGTTCAACTCATCTAAATGGTCTTTTATGGGCGTACCTTCCTTCATACGAAAAGTATAAAGTCGTTGCTTCAAGTACAACCGGTTGGTTAGCGATTTTGTCATATAGATGCTCTCCAACTTCAACCAAATCCCGGCTGCCGAATCTTCCTCCCCAACCTCGCGAAGCACATCATCGGCTAAGCACAATTGAATCGCACTGAGTGCCTTCGCATCAAGATCCTCAAATACACTATCCTGCATATCAGCAGGCTTCTTCGATTTCCCCACCAAAGCCTTGCTTGTTCCTTGTTGCACCAGCAAAGCCTTCATCTTGATACGTCATAAACTGAAAGAAGCGCTATGCCCATTAAACTTCTCAACATCGAAGCGAGTCGTCATTGAAAACGACCCCGAATGCACAAACGCAGTGGAAAAACACAAGCCTCGGTTTGAACCCGGAGCTCTGATACCAGTTGTTGTGCCAAAACTCGAAGTAAAGATATAACCAAACCAACAAGAAAACAAAAGACAAGGATTTACGTGGTTCCCTCCCAAACACGAAGCTCTAGAGGTACGTCCACGGGGAAAGAGCAAGAGGATTCACTATCAATGGGGAGAAATTACAAAGAGCCGGCTATACCCGTAACTCTACTTGAAGCATCCAATAGATATCTAGGATCAAATCTCTATTAGAAACCCTAACAGAGCATCAAAGTCTCACATACACGAAAGAGACGACTCCAAACCCTAGATATCTCAAATCTCAAGACATGACTTAACCCTAGGAGGCCACAAGGCTCCTATTTATAAGAAAGTATACAATTTAGGTCAAAAAACACATTAAAACGCGCAGCCGCCGCCCCGTTTGACCGGACCAAGCTTACCTGGTCCGGACCCGAGATGCTGGAGCAAAACTACACCAACCGGTACCCTTCGTCTGGACCAAGAAAATTCCTCGTCTGGACGAGGGATGCTGCAAGCTCCCAAAACGTCCTTTATTCGCTTTTGGCAGGTTTCCTTTGGTCCGGTCCAAAGATGCTGAAACTGACATTTTCGCACCATAAATTGTACCTTTCTTCGAACGTCTTGTATTCAAGGCATATCTCCAACACCTACTCACAAAAACTCGGCCCTATAGCCTCAGCTGATTAAGAGCTCGACTTGAGCTTTCAGCTTGCTTACTAAACGAGCCAAGCTTTCCGAGCTCAAACACTACAAAGTTCGGTTTGGCTCGTTTGTACACCTAAATAAAATTATTGGGGTATACTGAACGAGATTAAATTCTACACGGAGGGGCCGTGTAGAAGGACATGAACGGAGGGCAAGTAAAAGTTTGCCACCACAACAAATTTGTTTCCGCACACTACGCCCCTACACTCTTCCTCATGTGATTCTCCCCCTACCTCTTCCTTCCTTCCGTAGAGACAGAGCCTCTCTCGCCCAACTCCAACGGCCACCTCCTCCCTCTCATAGCTCCATCCTTGGAAGGAAGGCGGTGGTGATGGCGGTCCAATGATGGTGCAAATCAATTGGCTTGCTAGCCTCGTTGTTACGGGTGTTTGGGTTTTTTTAATCAGTGTGATTTTTATTTTATTTTATTGTGTAGGAGTGCGAATGGGGTGGCTAATCTTTTTTTATTTATTTTTTCAATTTCTCTCGTCGAGGCGAACCGATAAGCATCAAAAGTTTGACGCAAAATTAAAAAACGCGAAGTCAAATCCAAAAAGTGACTTTTAGCCAGTGGACTAAAAATGGGAAACTAGGCACTGATCGAGAATTCGTAGTGGGGAGGAGTATTTTATTCCGTACATAAATTTAAGTTATAATTGAGAAAATACTAATCCTATTTTTGAGGTCAAGCTGCAATACACATCCATTTTTTGGTGCTCCATATGATATGCACCCCGTAACATTTACCAAAAAAAAAAAAAAAAAGCGGGACATTCAACACAAAGAGACATAGTAAGTAACATTTTGAACAATAATTTAACCACAAACAGGCATTACATTTCACCACAAAGTAACATTTTACCTCAAAAGGCAACACATGTAAATATGCCTTTAGATGCATACAATATGTACCAGTACCCATAAAAAGACGTAACATTCACCAAAACATGCCGTAACATTTCATCTAATGAGGCGTAAAAATTCACAAAAAATAAGCATAACATTTCCCGAAAGTAGATGGTGTGTATTGAGGGGCATTTCCCCACAAGGATATGCTAGCTTGATTAATCTCACGTGAAACATAAAATTGGACTTGTGATAAATTTTCAAAGGGCTATGCTTAGGCTTACGCAAAATAAATTAAAGTAGTGATTCACCAAGAACTCGTGCTAATAAATCACCCTTCTTTGCTACGCAGTACACATAGCTTCAAATAATGCGAAATTATTGTACTTGTAAGTTGTACTTACAAGTTATTGAATTGACTCTTTTCGAAAAAACCAAAAACTAATCATAATCCTATTTTTAGGACTTGGGCCCTACTGTGACTAGGGATAGCAATTCAACCTGTTCCGTCCGAACCTGCCCTACCCCGTCCCGATAAGGTAGGTTTTTTCTATTTTTTTTTTTGGATAACTGGTAGGGGCAGGGTTGATTTTGAAAAACCCGCCAGGGTTAGGGTAGGGCAGGGATGCGGTCACCCCGCCCCGACATTCATTCATAATTATATTTTATCTCTTGTATGCATCCAATTTTATTGTATTCTTATAATTCTATTTTTACAACTAAAATACATAATTAAATAGTAGATTTCGGTTAAGTTGTACAGTATTAGTCATTTTGTGAACTTTATCATTTGTGTTCACTAATATTGGAGTCTAAAATATAGTACTTTTTTAATATGTGAAAAAAGGGTGGGGCGGGGTGGGTAATGATGACCCAAAATAGGGAAACCAAAAGATTGGTGATAAAGGTACCCATAAATTACCCGGAAAATTCTTACGGGTTATTCTATTTTTACAACTAAAATTTAACATTAAATAGTAGGTTAAGTTGGGACCCGGGATTTAATCAAAACCCGCCCCATTTGTGTTAAAATAAATGCCATCCCTACTTATTGACAAAAAGCATAGTACTTTTTTAATATGTGAAACTAAAAGGTTTTAGAGTGGGATATTCCGATTTTGAGTTATCAATATATTGAGTTGCTCCATCAAACTTACCAGAGAAAAGTGCATAAAGCCATATGAAATAAAATAGTAAAAGGCATAATAGTTTGGTAAAAGGGGTTTTCTGAAAACACAGATGTGGACACAGACGGATTATTTTGAAACTATTCAATCTATGCGTTTCACGTGCATCATAGGAATTTTCATTTATATTGTTTGCTTGTAAAACTTGATTTTTGGAGTTTATCATGGTTAGATTTGTCCCTTGACTGTGTTTGTAGTACTCTTGCATAGATAATTTCTGAAAACAATAACATATAAAAAGGATGCTGAAATGAAGAAGCTAATTTTATTTCTGGACTTTCCGCATCATTGTAACATCAAAGGTTTCCCTACCATGTTTCTCCCAATGTTTCTGACAAAAGTGGAGAGACGAGCTTATGATTTTATTTTCTGGCTGTTGAGTGTTTTTTTTTTTTTGGTGCCTTACGGAAATTGTTGAGATGACCAGGCCAGCCCAAGTTGGCCCAACCCATTTCGATCCTATGGTTAGATTTTCCCAAATGTTTAAGTTTTCAAATTTCTGAAAACAATAGTTATTGAAAACCAGGTATTTCTGGACTTCCCTACCATCGAACCCAGATCTCCCAATTGTTGAGATGACCAGGCCAGCCCAAGTTGGCCCAACCCATTTCGATCCATAGAATTACCAAATGTTTAAGTTATTAAACCAGGTATGGTGATCACAGCCTAGGATTTCCTCCCTCCTAATCTCTCGGGTTCGAAACTTCTCAGGTGCTATTATCTCTTTTGGAGTCGGTCTATGTAGAACTTTGTAGTGATTTAATTGGCTCCCTGCAAGTGGCAGTGGGATTGAGCTCCCAAAATTAGTCGAGGTGCGCATAAGCTAGCTTGGATGCCTAAATTATCAAGGAAAAAAACACCATATAATGCTCATGTCAATTAGACCAAGAAGCTATGAAACACAAATAATCAAAAACATATAGACTTTTTGGACTATATTTGTCTTTAATAAAAAAAAATTACTTCGTATTGTATATTTTCATTTATTTGATCCATCATGCCAAGTCTAACCAATAATCTACGAAAGATTGACAGAAAACTAGCAAATAGAAAAAAAAAAAAAAAAATTGAACAAAGACAAAATAAAAATTCAGCTTAATTGTTAATTGTTAAGCCAAAACACCTATTGGAATCATTTCATTTTCTTTTTGACTTGAAAGAATAACATGCAAGGTTACAACTTACAAGGTTCTAATTTCTTCCTATCTTTTCTAATCTGAACCCAGGGATGGAACTCAAGGTTGACTATGGGGGCCAGAGCCGCCCCCAGTTTGAAAAAAAAAAAAAAAAAAAAACTAAAGTATCTAGTTATTTTTTAATATATTCTTCTATTTACCATGTCCAGACCTCTCATATATCGTCATATAAAAACATTATTGTCAAAGAAATTGAAAATTAGAATCATACTTTTTTACACTCACTCAACCTTGAAATTTCAAATTCTTATTGTAACTATTATGGTCATCCGGTATATGATCAGGTCCTGGTTCCAAACCTGAAATACTGAACCAACCAGGTTTTCCTTTAACAAGCATCTCCTTTTAACTAGTGTTTTTGGGGACATTCTGATTGTAGCTCTCACCTTTGTCACTTACACCTTAAGTAGAAATCCGCAGTAGGTTCAGCAGAAACTAATTCTTGTTAATGTAAGTTTTAAATTCATTGTTCCGATTACTATCTCGCACTCGTAAGTTTACCGGTAATGAATTTATATATATATATTTTTTAACAGACTGGTAATGACTCGATACTAGATCGCGTCATGTCTAAGAGTTAATGACTTCACGCGATGACAAGTGTTATCTGTCTCCAGTATTGTATAAGGATTTAGTCACGAGAATGCAAAGCTAATTTAACAACTTTGAACTATAGCCTTATGCATTGCATATGAACTAGTCTTTTGCAAAGATGTAAGTAAATTCTGAATCCAAGTCCAAATTTCACAATGATAAAAAGTCTCAACAATGGAATCCAAAAACAGGGATTCGACCATTTAAACCCACAAATCTTTAATTTCTTTTTCTTTCCACTGTCCGGCTAACCCACCGCCCATAAGGCGATGAATAATCTCAACATGTTTTACCAATATCAAAACACGTTTCCATACACTTTTTACACATAATCTGCTGTCCCGAAAAGGGGCCGTAAGCATTTTCCTTCCTACTATTGGGCTTACTCTCAGGAGCTTCCATATTTGGACCCATGGCAGCAAGGCCATCAAGGCCCATGGAGCCCATGGTTTTGAACTAAAGTTCCAAAAAGCCAATGCTTTAAGACCAACCTTGAGAATCTACAAAGCAACCATTCAATGTTGCAATGGCTATTTATATCACCTTTTTCTTTTCTACATAATAATAGTAATAAATTCATGAGGTGGTCGGACAATAAAACACTATTGAGATTCTCACAATAAATAACTTTAAATGGGAGGCAAGGGTATCTAATAAGTACAATAACCCTAAATTAGTACGTAATCGTACCCCAAACAAAATAAAAGGATCCATCAAAGCACAAAAGTAATTATGAGGATCGAAAATACGATTCGCAAATATCCTCATGCACATATAACAAGTCTCCCGTTTGTGATAATATGAGGATCGAAAATACTATGTGCACAATACATATCCCTTGTGCATCTTCAGATGGCTTTGTTGTATTCACTTTGTTTCATTAATTGTAAAATATTTTTTTGATTAGACCTAAATAAAATCAATTCCATCAAATAACTGTAAGTAGTTAATCCAAACTTTTACCTTTTTATTCAGAATTCAGGTCCTAAAATTAGAGAACTAATAAAGACCAACATCAATAAATATATATTTTTTGATCGGCAAGACTAGTAAATAAGGAATTGGCTTTGGCAAGGAATGCATGTTTGAGATAATGAACCAAACGAATCAATTCAATAGCCTTCCTAAGATTACAAGAAACCAGTGGCCAGAGATCACATGAACCAAAAAAAATTTACCCTTGCTTCAATACATTCCGAGTCATTGAATTTAATTCAGTCCTAGTCATTGAATCAAGAAAAATCTCAAACCGTAGAAATCTTGATACTTGATCCAATGGCTAGGACCGCATTTCGCATTTGAATAACAGTACATAGATATTTTGACACAGATGATACATTGCAAAAACCAGTTGAGTGAAATAGTTAAATTGAATTAAATCATAGACTTCCAACCAGTTCCCATCAATGAGGATAGTGGAAACCTCAGGTTGCTTCACAAAGCTAAGAATAATCAGTTCAATTTGTTCGCATTCATTGACACGGAATACATCTTTTTTCTCGCGTGTACGTGCAAGATACCTACTCTAACTTTACCGACGAAGTAAAGAATAGAAACCTAAAATGAGACTCAAACCTAGAACGTTATACAGGTAACGGGAGCAACTTACGTTACCACGTGGAATATACTCAAGTTGATTCTACTAATACCCTTTCGTCATTCTATTTTGTCAAGGTTATATAATCACTTCAATTTACATCACTTTTTCTAAAACACTCGTACCTATACAAGTTTCCCCTTTTCCATAGCATCCCATCACTCCTTATACTTTCATACAGTCTCTAATCATGTACTGAAGCCAAACCCTTCTATGGACCGAATCAAGATTTTCTCGTGTGAATCTCTCAGAGATGGAGCCAGGACTTTGGTTTCGGATGGGCCGGATCTTTGGCTCCGTCCCTGAATGCTCTCTCCCATGATGCATAACGGGGACCCATCAAATGGAGAATATGAAACTACAAAGTACAAGTGAATCATCCCATGAATTGATAACATTTCTAATAAATGATGTTGGTAGTCCTTTGGAGTATGACCGGTCTACCTTCATCTCAAGAATCAATCAAATCCCATCATGAAAATTTGGGATAAAGCATAAGAACCTCAGCTTTAGAATGTTCCAACTTGCATGCAACTTTGTATACGTTATTTAAAGATTCAAAGAAATATAAAAGACATAAAAGGGAAAGGTGGTCTTCCTTCAAAACATTGAATGAGGGAATTCGAGCTTGGCAACCAAAGAGGAAAGAAAAGCATAAAGAGACACATTTAGCACAAGAAACCAAGAATGTTATTTTAGTTGCATAGGGAAGAGAGCTTGGAATTCTAAAGTGAGATCTCTTCAAATAACATAAAGCAGGTGTTTGGTTTTTTTTAGGGGAGTGTTCTATTCCTTTTCATTCCATTCCAATTCTTCTTTATGACTAGCTTACCTCTGTATCAATCAAACAGTTTTGGCTGGGTGATGGGCCTTTCTCTGCCCTGTCACCTTGCACTCAAAAACTTCCCCTTCCTTCGCAACTAAGGAAGAGTAATTTACCTTTGCCTCAAATCTCTATTCAATAATAACAATAATAAAAAGAGTTTATTTGTTAACAAGTGCACCAAGGGTGTTATTAGTTAACAGAACATAACAAACGGTTCACTGGGCTGTGGTTAACATAACAAAATTACGCATTCCCATAAGAAAAAGACGTTTCTACTAACCACAGCCACTATGCAGTGGATAATGCACATATAATGCCCAAAATATTAAAATTTTGAAGCATTTTCACAGATACCAATGCACTACCATTCAAATATCTATACATCTTTCAAAGATATCAATGCACTTTCTAAACACTAATCACTGTCCACTGGGCTGGGGTTAGCATTTTTCTATAAAGAATGCACAACAATTTCAAACTTGTTCACAAATGCCTTTCGGACAATATTTCACAGAACCCAGACATGAATGATGCTATGGTGCCAAATATTTCATACAAAATTCAATAACCTCTGATGTGCGACAAATGCAAATGACCCCAACATTTCTACACAAAAATGGTGCTATATTAAATGGTATTAAAATTTGGCATCAAGTTTGGCCACCATAGCATTACTATATTAAAATTTTCGTTTCCCATGCACACATAAGCACGATTGGCTGATCTGGCAAGATGACTAGGAGACCAAATGACTGTGTTGGTCTTTGTTTAGTGAACAAAAGCATGACAAATGATAGGGATGTGGGGAAACAAATAGAAAAAGATGCTTAGCTTCTCGAGGGTTTTGTTCCAACAACTTTATTCATCCTGGACACATTCTCCTATAGCAGCCTTAATTGGCTTAGACAGCAAACTTATCATTGGAATGAATCTAAAATTCCTCTAGGTGTTTTGGGGCCCCTCTCTGCTTTATGCTTTATATGCCATAGGGGATAAATTGCAACTCAACATCTACAGGAATGGATGAGAAGAACAGAAGGATCGCAATCTTTCTTGTTATCATCTTACTCCCCTGAACACAGATATTCTCCATCATCAATAGAAACAATGGTCTTTAACACTCAAAGGGTGTTTATCCTTCTTATCTGTATCAGCTTCTTCACAGCTCAACCAAGTAAAGGCTCTAACCTGAGAAGTATAGACCTTGTTCTAAGATGGAGCAGAGAAGATGATGGGCCAGTTTTGAAGTATCAACGCACACTTAAGGCCGTTGAAATGCAGCCAGTGAATACAGAGAAGCAAACTAATGGAATGCAGGAAATGAATACAGAGAATAAGCACCCACCTGTAGAAAAGGCATTTGATCCCAATCAATCAAGCCAGAGAAGAGTTCGAAAAGGATCAGACCCCATTCACAACAGGTCTTGATATGCTGAAGATGCTTCTGCGACTATAAAGAGTAAAGAGAGGACAGCATTGGCATAAACAGAAAGAAACAGCATGAGAAACACGAGAAAAACTGGAATGCTGTAAAAACAGCGTACCTTCTTTGCTTCGTTAAGGGTTTCTAGAGTGGATTGATTGGCTGGGATTTCCTTGTTTTTCTTTCATGGGATTTAACTATAGAGAATGTGCATAGTCCTAGCTGTTGAAGTGCTGCCTTTGAAGCATCCATTGAGCCAGCATTGTCTCCACACAATACACAGTGAAGAAGGTGTTGGCTCCCAAATGGAAAATGTGACGGTTTTTTCATTTTCATTTTCATTCAGAGAAGAGAATTTTTTGTTTTCATTTGTTACCATAGTGTCTTGAGGATATGTAATTCTTTTTGCCCCTTCTACTCTAAGAAAATCGTAAACTACTTTATCTACACTCAACTCAAATTTCCATGCTTCACACAAAAGCCTCCTTGAATAGCTGCAGATTTCACAAGGTAGAATTTTATATTTATTTCATTAGTGTGGGGAGAAAGACACTAAGGGATGATACAAGGAAAATGGATCAGGGTAAGCTCTATATTTAGCTTAGAACTATCTTCAAGAACTATACCAACAAATGAATTATACAGCTTCAAAAGAGAGCATCTCCTAGACCTTCTACAAAGTAAGCTTGATCTCTTTGGCCATCTAATGTAGAGTGTGCAGATACTTTTTTCCACAAAAAATTATGTGGCAAGTAAAAGGTACCTTGATTGAATCCTTCAACCATGGATTATGTTCAAGATTTCTCGTCTCATTCTGTGACAGAAATCTATCATGATAGTTTCTTGATCTATTACAGTACTCAGCCTCCGCTAAAAACTAAAGTGAGGAGACTTGGTGGGAAGCCCTCGAAACTCTCTCCTAGCTGCTTGCCATATCTGTGTCAGCCACTCTGGGGGCACACGACACGCCGGGACACTTATGGGACACGCCACTTGGTATGTCCAATAAATTAAATTATTTTTAAGCATGGACGCACCAGGGACACATCAGGACACCCGTGCCTCAATTTGGACACAAAGAGAAACATCCTATAGATCAATTTATGATATTGAAAAGCTTAAAACCCTCATTCAACCCAAAATATTTAACAAGGAATCAATTAGAACTGCAAAGACAACATTAGTTTAGATTTTTTATGAATGGAATTTTCATGTAATAATAACTAAATATCTTTCCTTATGGGTGTGTGGGTGTGGGTGTGGGTGTGGGGGTGGGGGTGGGGGTGGGTGGGTGTTTGTGTGTGTGTGTGTGTCTATTAGTGGGAGTTGTTGCCATCTCCCCCTCTGTGTCTATGTCCCTATCTATTTAGAATTACGGTGTCCTGTGTTCGTATCTGTGTCCGCATACTGCTTCTTAGTCTTGAAAGAATAATAACAGCTGTTTTACCTGAATCAAAATAATTGCTAAAATGTGAGTTCTTGTTAGGTCATGCCAAAAAAAGTCCCTAACTATCGAATTTAGCCATTCAAATAGTTCCACAAGAAATATCTTACTTTATCTGTACTGAAGTTCACAAGACTAAATGGAAAGTTGAGCAGTTCATATATATGCATGATAATTACCAACTCACCCAAACGGCTAAAGAATTTGGACTGAAGTTAACCTATTCAGTACAGCTTTGGTATGACAGAAGCTAAAGATTAAAAGGGGCCATCCTTTCCATAAGTGAGAGTATCTAAAGTTTCGGACAAATATCACCTCAACAGATTTCAACACAACCAAAAGAACTATAGGAGATGACAGAATGAGGTAGATATAGCATATCTAGGCTTTATCCATTAGAATAATGATATGTTTGTGCCTAGCATTGACAAAGGTGGGAAGCTGCATACCTCAGATTTGTTCTATTCATCTATCCACTCCAATATCAAATTCCAAAAACTTTTTTACTGTAGACAGTAATAGGATTTATGTGACGTGAACCCACAAGCTCGGCAACAGCAATCCTTGTCCCATTGAAAGCGCAAACTACTGAGGCTATCAATCAATATGTTCAGCACATTCAGACAGATGAAAGTTGTGGAATAACAAAATCAGGATTTTATTTTTTATTTTAAAACTAGTAGCATTATCTAGAGCTCAATGACGGGGTCAAACCTCATAACAAAGTTTGAGCAACCATAGTGAGCTGCCAGTGTCTAAAGCTATTTTCTTACAAAAACGTTCCAAAAATTGCACTATACTAACTTGCTAAGTTTATACTTAAAAAGTAATTTTTCTGGCAAAGTCAATTTTGTCCCATGTCACCTAATAAGGGTGTGATGTAATGGGTAGAATAGTAGCAGCACCACAAAATGGCTTGGGAGTACAGGATTAAAACAGTAAAAATGACAAAATCACTTCCACTTCCTTTTTTGTGTCAAAAAAAGCTTTTGGGAAAATGTCCCAGCAAGATTACGGAAAGAGGAGTGAAAGATAACGCTTAACATGAACTAATAATTGAAATTCCGGTAAAAGGGTATCCCAAAACATGCTTTCAAGTGAGTTGAGTTACGATTTTGAACACTAATGAATTGCTCACTGAATTTTGTCTTACTGAATTCTGTCAAGATAAACACAACATACCACACCTCATCTAAGAAAGAATAGTCCCATCATTGCATTCGACATTAATCACACACATCACAACGCAATCTTTCTACGATTAGTAAGCGTGAATGATGAAGGATGTGTAGGACAAGTGCCGTATCTTGTCAGTGTCTGACACTGGTCAGTATCCGACGTGACATGACCACAGGTTCTAGATGTGCTTGCGCTCTTAAGTTCTTTTCAACAGGACGGCTCCAAAGTCTACTTTAGTTGAAAGCTAAGTTACACGGACTCTTCGACGACATATGCGTTCAACTTCTTTAGTTGGATATTTCCAAGAAGAGATGAAGATCACCAAGATATTTCATGGTGAAGTGCGTATCCAGTCGTTGAATGAAAAGCAGGAGGTTCAAAGCTTGCAGACTGCCTGGAAAGCATTAGTCTTTAAATTCACTTCAGAACTATGCATAAAACATTCATGGCATGCATGAAACTATTTACGACACATTGTTCAAATGTGGTCCCTCAAGACTTGCGTGTTTGAAATGGCTATATCAGCGTGTTTGAAATGGCCATATCAGATTTTTTTCCCATAAGAAAGCCGACAGGAAAATGATTTAAACTAGCATCAGACTGCCTCAAATTGGACATTACTTAGTCGTGACATCATACCTGACAACCACATCATTTCACAATGACTTCTGTGCAGTTTTCTGTCTTAAAGCATCCCTGGGTTCCTCACCAAGACAGTCATACATCCTCACAAAAGAGAAGATGCATATTAGCTCTCACATAATAAAGGGCAGAACCGTGCCACACATGCGCCCATGCATGCGCAAAAATTTACCACACATAGAAATTAGAAAGAGATCAGAGCACCAATATGGTAGCAAATTCAAAATTAAAATGCTGCCCCAACCTAATTTTATTCCATCTATTCATTGTGATGGGATTGGCAAGTAGTTCCTCTAATACATTATGCCCCAGATACGGATACACACATATAATTACAAATAGGCATAATCACACGCCAAAAGAAACTACAACTACTCTATCAAAACTTGCGAATATTCTATTTGAAAATAATTTACTGATGTAATGACAAAACCCTTTCGATGAAATACCTTGGGTCACAAATTCAACTTCGAAATGTCGATGGAGTCATCCATAGAATCTTTGGGCACATCTTCTCGGCAAAACTCACAAGAATCACTGCTCGGAGGTCCCAAATTCAAGCAGTGATCGATTCTCTTCTCAAGCCAACCCAGTCGCTTCTCAAAGCTCAACACTCCAGCATGCATAACCCTCATGTCAACTTGTGCTACCCTGGCACAAGAACGGAGCAAAATGTAATAATCAGCATGGGCGGCATAAGTGTAGGCACCGTCATCCTTTTTCCTCACATAGTGGAGGTAATCTAATCTCTTGACAATGACCCTTGGAGGAATATAATAGAACCTATTCTCCTCCATGTTCGACTTCATTCTCATAATGGCGTCATCTTTTTTGGTATCTGGGGACTTTTGACAAACAAGCGGTGGATCATTACCACTCGAAGAACAACCATCTAAACTCATGCTCTGTTGGGAACAATCTTTGGCATGGGAGGTTTCAAGGTCAGTGGACGGACTATTGTTGGGGTTGTTATCTCTTCTTTTCTTGGTTTTATCGGCCAATCTCGTGACATCATCTCTTGATCGCTTCTGCTTAGAGCCACCATGATATCCCATTTCCTGGTCAGCTGACGATCCAGAACCCTGAAATCAACATAACCGGAATAGGTTTTTATTGTACACCTAGGTGGTTTTCCTTTACTAGGTTTGATATTACATTTGATATGTAATAGAAATGGGACATTGTTGTGCAGTGAAGAGAAAAACTATGATTATGCCCGATAATGACAATTCAACCTAAACAGATCTCTTTGCCCATCGTGAAATCATCCCTGTAACTTTTGAAGTGTTCTTAAGTTAACCAAATAAGTTAAGTGGTAAACGAGTTCAAGGTTCAATTTTTGGGAAAAAAGTGTTTTGAAAGATCAGAGCACAAAATTCCTTCCCAGGAAAGTATCATAAAAATGAAGGAATTAGGGGGGGGGGGGGGTTCACAACTGCATTTATCACCTTTTGATCCCCATAGTAGATCCATAATTCCTCGATCATCTTCTCTTCCTCAAAATCTTCAAACGACGGTTTCAATCCAGCAAAAACCACATCCTTACAATACTGTAGATATGTTGGCAAATCCTTGGAATACTCTGTGAATGACGAAAGCGAGTTAATAACAACAATATCCTAAAAGACCCAAAAATGTCGAAAGGAGGCCAAAAACACGAAGACTAAAGCACCAATACCGAATCATTACACCTCTTCCGGCAGGAAAGTCAAGAGTAAAAATTCAAATTATATAAGCATTTTATGGCTAGAAGATAAACCTTAACAAGTACCATATATCTCTTCAAGCTCATCATATCGTGATTCAAGGTTACACAAAAGCTCCGCAGCAGCCGCATCAAAGCTCACATTCGATGACTTTTTGGAAGAATCCATAACCGAATCATCCAAACCAGGGCAGGAGAAACCCTGCTTAGCATCATCTCTCACATCGCCATTGCATGTGGGTTCCACCTGACCATTCCCAGTAGACGATCCACTGGAACTTGACAAACTCATTTCCCAAAAGCCAAAACCATGTATATTATACAGAATCCTTATTGCTACAATCACCATTGACAAAACACAAACACGAGTAGGAAGTCTAAACTCATTCGCTGAGAGCCACAATTCAGGAGGCAAGGACCACTCATATATCTGGCAAACGGATGGAAGAATTCTTCCCATAGGAAGTGACAATTTCGATAAATAACGCGAGGCTACGGCATAGAAGTTGACAGGAGGTAATTCCAAACCTATTGTTTGAGCAATAGATGCGGCCTGTGATTCTAACTTGTGCAATGGAACAGTTTCCGACGGTTTGAACAAAAAACTTGAACTTAATGGACATGCACTTGAAGGAGGCCCGATTTGTTTCTCGATTTCTACAAAAGCAGCAAAATAAGGAAGCTTTCCTTCAAGTGACCATTTTATAATATCAGTTGGAAGGACTGCCTCCCTTGCGAGATGACAAACCAAAAAAGATATCGCCAAAGAATGAGATAAGGGTATCGTCTTGCTCAACGACCTGTACCATATCATTACTTTTCTCTGGCCATGTCTATTGCGAGGCTCTGCTTTGTATTTAGCACGAGGCTTGAAATCATCTGACATCCCTGAAACAACGATTGCCGATCAATAAGTACAAAAATGACATTATCAATCTATCCCTCAAAGATAGAAATGACAAACACATGTGCTGTAGACGCATGCACTACATAGTAGATGGAGTGTACAACAGCACAATAGACGAAGAATGAATACCATAAAGAAGTTTCCTGCCAGACTTGGTAGCATATGATGCCTAATATACTGAAGACTAATAGCAGGAGTTATCAGTACTCTTTGCAACTACTATCAAATTTCTGAGAGATGAACTTAGTCCAAGAAAACAATTTACAAAGAACTAGTTCATTAATGCAATTTGAAGTATTATTAGGGTAGCCATACATGAATACTAAAGCACTTCCGTCCAGAACAGACCTTTTTTACTTCAAATCTGAATTATCACAATAAGTACAGAATATCAGAAGTAATTGTTCTAAAGCTTTTATAGGGGAAAAAAAAAATTATTAGCAGTACAACTAATAAATATTCTCAAATTTTACAGGCTTCACCCCTAAGATCTTGTGGGAAAATATGACAACAATAAACGTCCCCCCAAATTGCAAATTTGAGTAAAGTCTTCTTTAATCACATAGTTTTAAATTTGGACACAAAATTACCTTAATTTTTTTTACTAAAGATCTGAGTCTATAGGGAAAGACTTGAGTAAAACTCACTTTCATTTAGGGTTGAGTCAAGATTGAGGGAAGGAGGGGAAAGAGGTTTAAGGGTCTTGACAAAATTTGAGATTGAGTACTTATTTGAGTAAGGGTTGAAGATGCTTTTCAAATTGCATTGGTTATGTAGGTTTAAGCATCCAACTCAAAAACTAATTGATAAAGAGTGAAGAGGCTGTTCAGTCTCATATACTAGTTTTGCACGTTATCATTAACCAATGTCGATAAGCTCTGGCACTTCTCCGCACGTGTGACCCCTGACCCACACATGGAGAGGTAATCAAATCATCCATAACATTAGAATCATAGCCAAATAATGGGCACTTAAGGCACAAGTGATGAGACAATTAATCAAAAGAGTCTTGTCCAAAAGCCTCTAGAAACGTAGATGATACATGTTAAATCATCCCAACTCAAAACCAATTCTGACTATTCTGGAAAATCAATTGGTCGAGAACAATGTACCATTGTACAAGCAGAAGTCTCTCCCTTCCCCATCATTCTCACCTCTCTATTTCATAGGTTTCGGTGCTCAAACAACGGAAGGCACGACTTGAAGCCAAGCAATTGTCAAAGAGTAGAGAGGCCGCATAGGCTCATATATACTATTTTTTGGGACAACCCAAACCTTTACCTATTTTTCCGACGTCTACCTTGCTTATGATGCCGGAGCTTAGCCGGCCGTCTTGAAATGAAAACAGAGCTTCGCTGGATCTTTTAATTTGATGGAGCTTTTGATTGAGGCAGAAGCTTCCTGGAGCTGATGGAGGGTCGCCAGTCCTTCGCCGGAGTTGCTGAGGATTCTATCATCTCTCTAATTTACATATAGAATCATCTCTCTAATTTACATATATACCGTTGGTAATTTAAAAAAAATAATAATAATAATAATTGGGGTGGAAAATGGATTTTGCCATTGGAGATCATCCTACCGGGTTTTTAGACAAATTTTGACTCAAATTTGGGTATAAAAAAAAAGGGTGAGGAGCAAGGACTGGAGATGCTCTAACGGTGTACATCAGTCACATAATAGTTTTTTGGAGGTTATAACCAGTAGGATAAGCTCTAACAATGTACATGCGCCACTACAGAAACAATGTAAGCCATAACTATAAAACAAAGGGCAGAGCTTTTAACAGATAGTATTAGATGCCAACAACACATACTTCTTCATATTTGGAACAAGTACATAATTCCAAAACCTTATAGGATCATACCTTCTTTCTGTGATTCAGACTCCCGAATACACTCCTCAGCCCACCCATCATCAAAAACCCTAGAACACGCCACGAACCGCAACCAAATACTCCCAGCCAGCCCACAAACCAACGGGCTCACCCCAAACCCATCAACCAAAGCCTTACACTGCATCTGAATCATCAACTGAACCCCCATCACATACCTCAACCTTATCTCCCTATAATAATCATCGTCATACTCAACCGAACCCATCAAACCTGACCCAAAATCACCCGGCCCAGTAGGACCCACACCATCAGCATCATCCTCTGCCTTCACCCTAACCGAAACCCCGTAGTTCTCGTTTGCTGCGTCTCTTAGGTTCTGCCAGAACAGGGACTCGGGTTGGGAGAAAGAGATTGGCTCGACCTTGATCACTCGGCGGCGGCCGATAGTCCCGTAGATACCGAGGGCGCCGGTGGCGGGGTCTAATGCTACGTCTTCGTCGGCGATGGCGGTCTCGACGACGCCTTCGGCTTGGGAGTGGCACTGGGGGCAGTAGTAGAAGCCGTCAAATTCGTTGCCGGGGCCTGCATAGTCGCAGGTATTACAAGTTATGCCCACCATCCGCCGTTATCGGATCAAAACTTTGTCTCTGCACAATATGGCTTTGGTGATGGGAGTTTGGAGGGGTTTTCACAATTTGGCGGCTATTCGGTGGAGGCAAATTTTGTTTTGAGGGGTTCTTGAAACGGAGATGCTCAATGGGGTTAACTTCACATCCATACCCCAAACTATTGTATTTTTCCTTGTTGAGTCCCTTAACTATCAATGTTCATCCATTCAGGTCTTGATGTAGTTCAGGTTATGTAGTCCAATTACGGACGCAATGCTCTCCATCCCCACACACACATGGGAAAATTGTGTATATCGGGTGCGTACCACGTGGCCGAGCCTACGTTGTGCCCGAATGCTGCATCTGGGGCATCCAAAAGCGTATTAAACGGCCCAAATCGAGACCATTTATCTCCTCTTTCTCTCTCATGTTTCTCTCTCCATAATCCGAACCGTCCAAAACCAAAAATGGACGCCCGGATGCGCCGCATGCGGGTACTGCGTGGTACTTGTTTGGCACTGAAAACTCGTTCCACACACACACACAAGCATTAACATCTTGTATGGGGCCCACACATACTGCACATTGTGTATGTTTGTTGCGTGCACATATAATTTTCCATCGAGAACGTTCTTCAAAATTAATCACGGCAAAGCCTTTTGTTATAGGCAAAATTTCAACTTCATTGGTGGATAGTCTAAAGCATGTAACCGAAACAAATGTCTTCTTAATCGCTTCATCCATTCATGCTATGGAAGGAATCAGTAAAGAACATGAATTTTTATTTGTTCTTTTCAATTCTTATAGGACTGCACACGAACACACAAACAAATACACACAAAACTAACAAGTGTGGTAGGTCCCACACCCACTGCACAGTGTGTAGGTTCATAGCTCTTCTGTAAAGAAGTAGAGAGGGATTATTGGGTGGTTGGGAAAAAGATGGATGTTTGGTAATACAGGAAACGTAAGTTTTGCAAAATAGGGTGACTAAAATGATAGAGTGTTTGAGACTTTGAGTACCATACGGAGCAACTTTTGCCATTTTTTATTTGGACAACCATTTAAAAAAATAAATAAATAAAATTTATTTAAACGATAGAAGAATACAAATTTTTTAATTAGCATCAAACGGGAGGTAAAGCCATAATCATACAAAGCCCATGTGTGAGCCCATTAAGTGAACATATACCTAAATGAATAGTCCCTCATTCAAAAGAATAAATAATCAATTTTCGCTTTTAGCAACAACTGGCCCCCTGAACATTAATACGAAAACGTACAAGGGCAGCCAACAGAGGTAAACCAATGGTGGTTAGGCCATCTCCAACTGTCTCGCTATTGCTTCGGCGAGACCAAAATGGCGAGGTTTTTCCCAAAAAATGGCCGCGAACAACCTTGCCCACTGCCTCGCCATTTTGGTTTTTCACTTTTTGGCTTACCAGCCTAAGAGCAAGTGCACCAATGGCTAGTTATATTATCTAGTAAACAGTGTACATTTTAGGTTTAGCTAGTGGCTTTTCTTTTCCAAGCCACACCAATGCTAGGCATTTTACCAATCACCTATTAAAAAATTACTTTCCTAAAATTGGAGCCCAAGTGACCAACGGCATTTTTGCTTCCTGATGAAATTGGAGCCCCAACGGTAACCTGCAAATATAGAAAAGGAAGACCACATCCACACCCATGGGCAGCAGCAACGGTAACCTTGGCACCCAATCAATATAAAGGTCATTGTCTTCTTCAACAAATCATTCAAATTTTGTTTCTCTTTTACATTTGAAATAACAATTTACACTTGTCCAATTTATTCCTTCACTTCTTCACTTTCAATATATGGCGCCCAATCGTGTACTCGATATGATCATGAACGATTCGGATTTTTCTGAGTCTGATGAGGAGGAGTTAGAAATATTAGAAACAATTGCTAGGTATGAAGAAGAAGAGAATGAGGCCAAGGGCTCAAGCTCAAGCCGTGGTCTTAGTGAAGGTCGCAACATTGTAAAACGTGATATTCTTGGTGGCCAAAAAAAGCTCTTTGCCGACTATTTTTCAGAAACGCCAGTTTATGGTCCACGCTTCTTTCGAAGGAGATTTCGGATGAGTCGTTCTCTTTTTCTTCGAATCAATCGTGAGGTACAAGCATATGACCCGTACTTCATCCAAAAAAGAAATTGTGCAGGAAAGCTTGGTTTGTCATCTCTTCAAAAAATGACCGCCGCATTGAGAATGCTAGCTTATGGTGCACCGGCTGATTCTGTGGATGAGTACGTGAGGATTGGAGCAAGCACTGCAATAAAGAGCCTAAATCATTTTGTTAAAGCAATAATTGCAGTTTACTCTGAAGAGTACTTGAGGTCACCCAACGAAGGCGACATCGCTAGGTTGCTAGCAGTTGGCGAAATGCGTGGATTTCCGGGGATGTTAGGGAGCCTTGATTGTATGCATTGGAAATGGAAGAATTGCCCAACCGCATGGAAAGGTATGTATACTGGCCACGTTCATAAACCAACAATTATTTTAGAGGCTGTGGCATCATATGATCTATGGATATGGCATGCATTTTTCGGGTTGCCTGGGTCTCATAATGATATTAATGTGCTAGAAAGGTCTCCACTATTTGCTGAGCTTGCTCAAGGACGTGCACCTCCGGTCAATTACAACATCAATGGTAATGACTATACTATGGGATACTATTTGACTGATGGTATATATCCGCAGTGGGCTACATTTGTGAAAACAATTCCCGAACCACGAGAAATTAAGAAAAAACATTTTGCTCGATGCCAAGAATCTGCAAGAAAGGATGTAGAACGTGCATTTGGAGTTCTTCAAGCACGATTTGCAATTGTTCGAGGACCGGGAAGGTTTTGGGGTCGCCAAACACTTAAAAATATCATAACAGCTTGCATAATACTACACAACATGATCATTGAGGATGAACGGGATGATAATAATATTGGAGTGGTAGATATCGACTATGATCCATTGGACCATATTCCTCATGTACAAGTATCGCACGAGACAACTACTGAACTTAGGGAATTCATCCAACGCCATCATCGCATAAGAGATAGGGGTTTTCATTCGCCAATCATAAGAAGAACTAGTTTGAACATCTACCTCTGTATCTGTTAAGCTCCGTTGAGGAATCTGCCACTACTGTCTACTGTATTTGCTGTTGTGTACATCTACCTCTGCACTATATCTGCACTACTCATGGCACATTTTTTGCTGTAATTGTTGTACCTGCTGTTTGCTGCAAATCGTTGTTGCATCTGTTAAGCTCGGCTGTGTTTGGTTGTTCCAAATAGTCATTGTTGTACTTGCTAGCTGTTAAGCTCTGCTACTATGTTAAACTTGGTTTCCTGGTCCATTTTTTAGCTGATATTACAGATTTGTTGTTATGTTTGTATGGTCCATTTTGGTTGTATGTATTTATGCATCATCCCTGTTGTTATGGACGCCTAGGTAGTGGGGGTTGTCCCTACCAAGCATGACACTCAGGTTTCTATATCCGAGCAGTCTTTATCTCCAATGCAGGACTAAGAAATCTAGGAGTTGGGTAGAATTTCAAATTGTGCAGATGCATATGACCATGCTCCATAATACTCCCTAATGCAGGACTTTCAAGCAATCTAATCTAATTTAATAAGCATATGGACTAAATATAATTGATCATGCTTTGTGGGAAAAACAACAACTAAAATCTTGTGCATGAAAGGCGAGGATATGTGAAAATTTTGGAATACCTGCTTGTGGTGTATAGGGGCTTCTCCATTACAAAAGGGATACTTTCTTTGTGTCCTCAGGGAGTCCATATCAAGACTTCCACAACCGGATCCACTGAAATGATTAGATTGATGAGAGTGAGAAAAAAAGTTCTTGGACTATAAAGTATAAACTTCAGCTTACATCCATTTCTACCGATGACACATCTTCAAGGGAACCTAGTCCAGAGTTGATAACCTTGATAAATTGGCCCTCTTTGATGTTGAAACGAAATGAAACAAGAGCACATTTAGTAACAAGATTGCACTAACATATGCCAAAACAAAGTTCCATTTAGTAGTTGTCTTTCCTTACACACACAAAAACCTTGGCTTACCAAACCAACAAAAGCATAAGCTAAGCACCCTGACATTCAAGGCTCCAAAAAGTGAGCTCAAATCACATTTAGACACTTCAAAATGACACTTCTACATCAAGATATACCTTTTAAGACTACAAAAAGTGAGCTCCTGCTATACATTTAGACACTTCAAAACAAGTTTCAGCTCTAGCATTCCACATATTACTGAACCTTTCTTCTTTTCTCTAGGATTTCCCTTTTCCGGAGAGCATAGAATTCTTGTTGGTCTTCCGACAAGTTACTGATATCCAGCAACATTATCCTCTCTTCCTCTTTGAATTCTTCCAATTGAAGCCCCACTTTCTTAATGCGAATTTTCTCTTCCTCTTGAGCATATGTTTTTTCAAGCATCTCCAATTTCTTGTTAACCAACTTGTTTCTGCTTTCTGTTATCTTTTCCAATGCCCCGGAAATTTGAGTTGAACTTTGGATCTCGTTGTTCTTTCGTTTGAAATTCTTCTTTTCGGCTTTGATACCCGTTGGTCGTTCCAAGTCCACAAAATTATCAGCCGAAACATTGTCGTCCTCCAGATTTATCGCATTTAGAGTAGGACACGGTGCCACCCCGTTTCTTGGTTGTTTCGATTGACTCTTTTTCTCACACTCCAAGAACCACTTTGGTTGATTCTTCAATGTAGCCCAGCAATGTTCAAATTGGAATGATGAACCCTTGTTCATTTTTTGATACATCTCTCTTGCCTCGCAAAGCTTTAAAAAAAATACAACAATGCAGTAATATAAAAAAAAAACCCATATATAAAGTCAAAAACAATAAAACCAATACCTTATCTTCGTTGTTTGAGCCACTTCGATTCCTTGATTCAACTTGGGCATAGCAGCCACAAAACTTATTTGTGGCTCCTTGAATCGTTGACCACCGATTCATTAAGGAAACTTCTATGCGATTCGACTCATATGGCTTGTTCTCGTCAAAGAATTGCTTCACTCTTGCCCAAAATGCAGTTTTTTTTTGTCAGTACCTTGCACTGGATCCATGCTAATATTAAGCCATGCTGACACAAGAAGTTTGTCCTCTTCTATACTAAAATTCGCCCCGCGTTGTTGCTTCTTAGAAACTGGTCCCACATAAGTGGGGGACTGAGTTTCTTGGCTATGTACTTGATTGTCTAGCTCGAAACATTGTGATTCCATGAGATATTGTTCCTCGAAGTTTGAACCTGATTGCATAAGATTGCTGAAGTACCCATAGTTCTGTGAATCCATCTCTACAACACCATTACATCTTATTAATATCCAAAGGTTCTACAATTAAAAGAAAAGACACAAAGCACAAGGATTGATTGTCAAAACCGTAACAATTAAACAATGGTTTTAGTGGAGGAATTGCTAATATCTTGCTGCTAAAATTGAATTTCACAGCATCATTATGATACCATAATGATGTTTAGATTATGGATGTTCAGAACATTCCTAGTATGGATGTTCAGATTATGATTCCATTTAGCACATAGCGGAAATTGCAACTACTAAATTATACAAGGAAATTCTAAGCAAGCAGGGCATTGCAAGTTCTATCAAAATTATGATCATGATTTGAAATTATGATCATGATTTGCCTACCGTATGTGTCTGTTCGAATATTGTACACCGATGAAAATGACGCTTGGTAAACACCTTAGAAAAAAAGATTTTGTGCCCTTATGGTAAAGTCATTAAAAAGAAACGAGACAAACTCATTGTTTGTTTGGAACAAATTGCGAAGTCTTGTGGAGTTGCAAGCAAAGGGTTAAAAACTAAGAAATATTAACCAAATACTGATCACTCCATCTAAAATATGCAAAATAAGAGAAGCACTAGTTGCTCTATGTATAGAAGAATACAAAAATGAAGAACAAGAAACCAAGAATGTTTTCTATCTATTCCTTTCTGATTTTCGATCCTTACAACTGCAGACCCCTTCTTTGAGTTATATAGGGACAGCTCATCCCAATACAGTCGTAATAGAAATGGCTCTCCATTACTCTAACAAACTGAAATCTCACTCAACCGAATACACTTTGAAAATTCCCTCGATTTGTAAATTTCACTACAAGATACAAAACAACAAAAAGTTACACTAGAGCCCCACTAATGGGTCTGCCTTACATACATGTTGATCAAACATGGAATTGATATTTCAACGTCACTCAGTAAATTCATCGAACAGTTGGTGAGCTGTTTTCTCCACCAATTTTGTTCACAAATATGACTCCCAACAAAATCCTTCACTGATTCCAAACAATAATCATGGAGATTCCAAACAATAATCATGGAGATTCCTTGTGCCATTGATTTCTCTATTAAACAGAAGAAAGAAACAAGAAAACGTTTTTGGGATTCATACCTGTTGCTAGTAGAGCGTTGTGGAACAGACAAGATCTGAGAGATGAATTACACGATGAGGAAACTGAGAGAAATACCAGAGATGGCATGAAGTGAGAGATAAGGGGAAGAAGCGCGGGAGAAGGAGAAGAGAAGCGCGGGAGAACAATAATAAACAATTGGATCGCTTGTGAACAGTACCTCGGCAAGAGAAGCGAGGTACTGTAGCCGGAGGAAGAATACCCACGGGTTTAGAGAGGCTGGTGCAGGAGAGTTCTCTCATATTGACTAGCAAAAATACCTAAAATGCTTCTTTAGCTCTTCTTGTGCACTTGCTCTAAGTGAGGCACTATAGCCCTTGCCCCAGCACCGCCGCAACGGTGCCGTTGTACGACTCCTCCAGCCAGTGAAAAATCATCAGATTTTGGTAAAAAAAATCGTCGGATTTCATGACAGGGAAACCCGGAAGGCCTATGGGCAACCGTGGTTGCAGCCATGGCGGGAGGCGATGATGATATTTACAGATCTGAGCCTTAGTCTCTCTCTCTCTCTCTCTCTCTCTCTCTCTCTCTCGTATTTTGATTTTGGCCAGATTTATGGTCGATTTTGGGATGGTGATGGTGGTTGCGATGCGGTGATGGTGGTCTGTGTGTGGTCACTGATGGTGGTGGTGGGTTGGTGATGGTGGTTGGCGGCGGTGATGGTGGTTTGTGTGTGGTCGCCGGTTGGTGGCCCACGACGGAAGGCGATGATGATATAGATCTAAGTCTTTTGATTTTTTTTCTTTTTTTAGTTTTTTTGTTGAGTGAAATGGCTAGTCTGTTGGCTAGAGGTGATATTTTTTGCCCAGTTATATGTGTGTATGGCACATTTTCTAAGTAATTTGTTGAGGATTCAGCTGAGGCTATTGGAGATGCTCTTACAACCATCTATATAATTGGACTACGTGAGATGAAACTAGAGACATAAGCATGGCATAAATGAATTACTCCCTCGGTCCCAAAGTAGTACTTTTTGGGAGTGCGTGTTACTTTTCACTGTAACATATACCTTGTAATCTATAATGTTTTAGGTGATTTTAAAAACTTTGTATTTGTAGATTTAATTGAATTATATCAAACAAGATCTATATTGCATATGAAATGTATTACCGATTGAAAGATATAATCGATTTTCCATCCGGTTAGAATGAAACGAGTGACTATATTTTTTGGACGGAGAGAGTACAATCGTCTAAGGAACAAAATAGAAACAGTGAATAAAGGGATTAAATGATATTAATGAATTTGGGTTGTCGGCCTCATCCTACTAGGGAAGGTGAGGAACACGGTTGTTCAAAGACCATCCTTCCAAAGACCCACAAATGTGGATTTGAGAGCCCATGCCCATGTAGGTTAAAATCATTGACCCCAAACCCATCACTTTGTTGTACCTTCGATGGACATAGTCCATGCTAGACTGCTAGTGGTCCTACGTAGGTCAACAAAGTCGGCTCAAGCCCATCATCCGGTACTACTCACTGGGCCCAGTCTAAGATTGTGGTCCAACTTGAACCCAAGATTGATGTTTAACGACTTTAATCGACTTACCTTAGGGACCTGTTTTTTTGAAAATTTTCCTTCCATTGTTTGGTTCTTAAGGGAAGAGAAGAGAAAATTTGAAAAACAAGTTCACTTTTCTCTCCAATTTCTTCTTGATTTCCCTTCTAATTTTTCTCTTCATTATTTCATCTTCTTTTCTCTTTACATCTCCAAGTTCCAAACAGACCCTTAATCTAACGTGTTTTTATGGATGGATGTGGTACAGTGGCTAAAAGCTCTGCCACCAATTCATTTTGACCACTTATTTCAGTATGTGCTTAGGAACTCTGGCGTGTGTTTACGAAGGAACACGTATGCAAGAAGGAAGTCTGAGCTCGATGCAAATGGCTAAAAGATCTTCCTCTTGCGTGGATTGGTTCCCATAATCAAAGAATTCACGGTGAAATTTGCCTTGACTATCTCCATTTTGCGATGGAGGTAAGAGAGATGGCATCTGTCTTTACGTCCAAACGCTCAGACCAAACACTCTCACGTCAGCCATTGGGTTAGCTCGCTTGCAAAAGTCAAAAGTGATTTTTTTTTTATTTGTTTAAACCTCTTTCTTTTTTTTTTTTTTTTTTCTTTTTATAACGTAAGTGTCTAAACAGTTAACGTGCACCCCGATTAGTCACTAAAGTACCAAACCATCACCCACTAGCAAGAGGCCCAATTAAAGACAAGATAAAGCCCTGAATTTTTATTCCCATACCTAGTTATACAACACGAAACTTCTTTCCTGGATACGTGGGTTGTGTTAGACGGGAGCGGGGGCCCTGTAGCGAGACTACAGGGTGTAGCGAGTGAATCTCGGCCGTTAAAAGTGTTTTACATGGTCCGGATTTTAAATAAACTATTAGTGAGAATAGTTTAACTCTTTGCGCGAATAGTTTATTTAAAATTTGGACCGTCCAAAACAAGAAAGGACGGCCGAGATCATCACTGCACGGTTGCACGCCTTTAGTGAGTTGCTCACTACAGCCCCGGTTCCATGTTAGACTTGCATATTTTGATTGATCATTTCAATCACTAAGCCAAATAGTACCTTTACGAGCAATTTTTTTACCGATCGTCGGCAATTACCAGTGGTAATGACAAACCGTTGGCAAACATGTTACTAAAGGCGGTTATTAGCGGCATTCATAAAACTGCAAGTAAAAGTGACCAAATGAACCACCGCCGGCATTCATAAAACTGCTATATAGCGTTTTTAACAAAAACTGTGTGGATCAAGCCCTTCCGGGTATTTTTTTTTGAAGATTTTCCGCGTGGACCCTTAAAAATGCATTTTAAAAACATTGAGCGGTTCGGATCGTCAAAATTTGGTCCGGAAACACAAAAAAGGGGCAGGTCCGCATAGAACTTCCAATGAGGGAGTCCTCATTAGAAGACGTATATATATTTTCCCTAACAAATCACACAAGGAAAAGTCCCGGATGTTTGAAGCGTTTTGAAGCATTTAGAAAATGTTTTTTAGCCGTCCAATGTGTTCAAAGGTTGCTGAAATTTGAATTGTCTAAGCATTTTTCGCAAAAAATGTACATTTTTTTTGGAAAAATGCTTGGATCAAGCCCTTATACGAAAGCACGGTTTCCATTGACTTTAACGTCAAAAATATCGGGAAGGTGGAGTCCCGGATTCGGGACTTTGATCGGCCTCTATATATATATATATATATATATATATATATATATATATATATATATATATATATATATATATATAAAAACGAGGACTCTCACATGAGAAAATCTGCAATCTAATATAGTATTGCAGAATGACTTTTGGTGAGGAGGGCTACGGTTGCAACAAGTGGCTTGAAATGAGTGGGTTGTCATTACAACTTTAAATGGTACAATGTGACCTATTGATATTCCAATGCGTCTAAATATAGCAATGTGTATTCAAAATTTTGATCAATTAACTCCTTCCTTCCCTATTAGTGGCAAATCAATCTCACGATTGTAGAATTCTTTTTGTATGTAAGGCATTCTAATCTAAAACAGAAACCCTTATTTGGAAACCATTCGAAATTTCCATGGCTTATTCCTGAAGTTATAGGTTGGTAGAGGAAATTGTCTATCTCATACAAAGAAATTTCCTATTTGAATTTCTTATTACTTATTTTACACTCCCTCTGTCCCTTTTAAGTAATCCACTTGGGAAACGTGTATTTTTACGGACGTTTAAAAATGTACTTTCGCATATCGTTTTTAAATTTTTTTGCACCAAATTAAAGTACTCAATGAGCACTTTAAATTGTTATAAAACAAATTAAAAAGTTATATAGAGAAATATGTTTTTTTAGGGATTTGAAATTGCACGTATTCCCGTATGGATCACTTAAAAAGGGACGGAGGGAGTACTATTTATGGATCTGTGATCTTAGAACCAAAATATATAGAAAGTTAGAAACATAATTTTGACAAATTTTTGTATGAATTCGAAAGACTATGGAAGGAATCACATATAACTACAACACCCATAATTGTCCATTCACCTTTTCCCACTTGCTCTCTCAAACAACAAAAGATCAGAGAAAAAAAGAATGTGTGCAAAATCTTGAAGGCAAATACTAGGAATTGTTGGTGACGTTGTGCGGGAATCTCGATCCGGTCTTTGAAGAATTTGTCAAGGAATGTGATTTGTATAGACATTCTTATCATAAGTTATACTGAAGAGCGGAAATCTTGAAGGAAATTAAGTGCTGGTCTTCAGACCAAATTCCGTTTCTTCGTAGACACTTCATTGTTGAATGCTGATTCGTAGTCTTTTTCGGCTTTCACTTATTTTGATTTTTGACTTACACTTATTTAATTTGTTCAATTTGTGCATCGCACGGTCCAGATGATAGCAACATATGACGCAACATAGAAGATCCATGCCTCTTCTTCTTTTGTGTGCAACAAATTGAATGATCATGGAACACAACATAGAGTTCTTCTGGTTGAAGCAGTTAAGGTTTTAAAAACAGGCAGTTACATGACGTTTCCGGCGATACTTAACGGACTACCTCGGGATATCGTTGCACCCCAATATATAGGTGAGAAGAAAAATTGCATGCGTATTGCTTGGTTCCCACTACGTATCCGTTTTTGGTTTACAATCATGTCTTTGACCGCTATAAGTGATTTAGGCAATAAATTTTTAGTTATAAAAAATAATTTAGTAGTAGTAAAAAAAACTCACAACCAATTCAATTTGTGCAAAGCACTGGTAAAATAATTAATTATTCGGCCTTAGAAATCTAATACTCCCTCCGTCCCTTTTTAAATGTGTTGCTTCGTAAATCCAACTTATTAAAAAAACATCACCATTACACCTTTCACATCAACTTTTTCACTTTCCACATCAACTTTTACCTCCACTTTCCAAAATTATCCTTCACCCTTACCCATTAACTTTTTACCCACTAACTTTTCAAAAGGGCAAAATGATAATTCTACAAACTTTTACCCATTAACTTTTCAAAACACACACTTATTAAGGGACAGCCCAAAATGGAAATGTTAACACTTAAAAAGGGACGGAGGGAGTAGAAAGGAAGAATTATTCTCCACAAATGTAAAAACATAGGATTATATATGCAACACTAGAGGCCTATAAAAAAAACTAGAGATATTTATAAGTTGACAACTTGCAACGAAAATGTTAAATTAACCTAAAACCTTCTCTTATTTATTTTCCTTTTAATTTTCATGCTATATGTGCATAGCATGGGTTCAGTGCTAGAGACTTATGAGTTTACTTCCATCTAAGCGACTCGTGGTTGATTTCCTCACAAATAACTCTATATATATAATGTTCGATCGTTACCTCCATCCTCCATATAAGTGTGAAATTAGGACTCTCACATGAGAAAATCTGCAATTGATTCGATTATAAAAATAAAAAAAAATCACTTCACCCAGTGCATAGCACGGGTTTTTCGCTAGTTGGTCAAGTAAGCAAAGATTTAGTTAGCTTGTTCTCTTGTTGGGGAGATTTGATCTCAGGGTGTGTTTCTATTTTTAGTTATTTGATTCAGTTAGTCGCGTATAATTAGGACAGTAATGCTTCGCAACGTTCTAGATCTAATTAGATCACGTTGATTCCACTGCAACGGTGCTCTCGTTCCATCGTGTAGAAATGTTGTCGTTGTTTTCCCAGCTTGAGACTTGGTTTATTATTGCAATTCAGTGTGAATTTGATCCTAGCAGATTATGGATTACAGTAATATTTTACTATGTGCATTCTCGTGTTTTTGTGATCCCTCCCTGCTTTGTGCGCTTTCCCTGTATTATCTTTCAAATGTGTTCCAGCTTTGCAATGAAATTCTTTTTTTTTTTTTAAAAAAAAAAAGTAAGCTAACAAGATTCTTACAATCTATAATTGGTTCTTGATAGGGTTTAACAAAGTGGAAATAGAATTTTGGGTATGTGGCCAATAATGTGATAATTGAAACCATTGACTAAGGCGTCAGCAAAAGCCAAACTTCATTTGAAATCTATTAACTTGTACTTTCGATGTTTAAATTTAAATTTGTGGCCGTAGCATCATTTTCAACCTTCGCTCTCTAGGGAGCCACCTTTTAAAAATAAAAAAACTTTTGAATTGTAAATCATCGCTTATATAATTTTAAATTATAGTAAACAATTTTTAAAAGTATTTAAAATATACATGCATGATAAAGTCCGCAAAAAAAATTTCTCAATAAAAGTATGATCAGAATTCGGAAAAATCCGAGTTTTGGATTCTAGATTCATTTTTATAACGTCTTTTGAGGGAATGCATTTTAAAATCGACTTTCAAATATGTACTAATAAAATACAAAAATGCATAACGCGTTCTTGGAAAAATTGGTCCCATCTGATGGAGTATTTATTCCAGCATGAAAGGGATTTGAACCGCCCACAACTGCTACCCAATTTCAAAACCCGGGGCTCTGCTGACTTTGAGGAACGGTAGGTCCTGCTAAGCATATTGGTTCATATTCAAAATAATTATTTGTTGGAAAAGTTTTATTTTAAATTCAAATCATTCTAAACACTTTTAGACAATCCGAACTAGAATTGGCAGGGCCTGTTGAAATTGGAACCGTGGGAGCTGCCGACCCATGGGGGCAGCAGAGCTTCCCCAATCCCAATTTCAGCCGAGGGAAGCCCACATATAATGTTCTAATTTTGACTAGTAGCAAAAAAATCGATTTCCAATAGAATTCATATGCATAAAAGCAATGAGATTTAAGATTGCAAATCCGCTTGTATTTTTATACAAACAAGCGCCGGGCTCATGTCCTGCACATGCTCGATACCAGTCACCATATTATATTTAATTATTTTATTTCAATGGAAATATAGTATGTTTATTTTTTGTTAAAACACGTAACTATTCTTCTCGATTAATAAAGTCAATTCGTTCAATCAAAGCCATAAACTTGGCAAGTACTCTGAATTCTTCAATTTCCTCCATTGCCAATTTTTGTCGCATCTTCGTCACGTTGCTTGCTCTTCCCGCATCGGGCTCTCATAACAACGGACTCATACTCTAGAAAATTTGTTGTCTATAAAATCAATCTCAGTTGTTTCCATCATTGGGCATAATGGTTATTTAATGTCATCGTAGTTTGTATATTTTCTCAAACATTTAGTGGGTTAATATTTTTTTTTCCCAATAGGGTGCTAATTGGACTTTGAATTGTCGGTGGCGCTTTTCTTGCTATTACTTAGAGCTTGTTCCTCAAAACTGGTCTAATTAAAAAATATATAAATTGGATAATTTTTTTTGGTCTTTATTCAATTTTTTCTTGCATTTGTTAGTCTTGTGTTAATATTTGTAAATTATTAGTTATCTGACGGGAGGAAATCACTGGACTCTTTGAGATTTCATCTAAATTTTTTGACATAGCTATGGAAAACTGGTTTAAAGTTGTTGCAATAAACATCGGTTGTTGTTTGCCGAACCAATAGCTTTAATGTTTTACATCATGGCAAGAGGGATTGCAAGGGCCCATGTTTTTAAATGATTTTTCAGAAATAATGTTGGGGAAATGTGAGGAAAGTTTTAAAAATGAAATTGTGGGGCCAATGTGAAGTTAGTATTGCATGTGGATGTATGAGAAACATATTAGAATACAAGGGGGGGTTAATTAGAGGAATGTATACAGGGGTGTGTTAGGGCAAAACACAACGCAAAACACACTCCCTCTCTTTCTCTCTCAATAGTCAGCCATCTCCTCTCTTTCTTTCCTCAAAAAATTCTCTCCTTTACTTCACCAAATCCACCTCCCACACTCCACCACCTCAAGATCCAACCTTAGATCATTCATCTACGCGTAATTTGGAGTCCGGTTCCCTTTAGATTTACATTGGGAAGGCTTCTTTCGGTTGGGAGTAAAAACAAGAGCTAGGGTTTTCTTCTCCTACACACTTGGAGCTTATTCATTGAGTAGTGAACTCTCTACTCCCTATAATGGTATATTGTTGAATTTTTGCATTGCTCCTAGTTTTGTTTCTCAATTTTTCTTGTCAATTTGAATACCACCATGAAAATAGGTCTTTGATCTGGGTTGAGCTTGATTCTACACATTTAGTTGTTAAATCCTTGAATTGGTTGATGACATATCCTTCTCCCATGTTTAGTTGTTGTTTGGAACCTCAAAATTTGGCTTGGTCTGATAACCCCCCAATTTTGGAAAAATCTGTTAAAACTGTCTGAAATACGCTAGGTATCAATACCCTTCTTGTTGGGTATCAATACCCAGCATTCTGTTCGCAAAAATGTGCCCAGGTATTGATACCCCTGTCACAAGGTATCGATACTCAGCCGTACGTCTGTTCTGCTCTTGCGGAGCCCGTATCGATACCGTCTTTGAGGGGTATCGATACCCACTGCTTTGAAGCTCAAAAATTGTTGTTGTCCTTCGTTTGACTTGTTTGAGTGTGTATTTGATATATTCATACCGTACACTCCATTATTGGTCGAAATACTGCTTCTTAGCCTATCTTGGTATGATTGATGATATATCTTGGTCTCCCAACGTACTTTGACACAAGTAAACTTAGGCCATGTTCCACTAACAAAAAACTAGTTTTGTTTTAAATCAAAAACTACTTCATTCCACTAAAAAAAACCCCCACAAAAAACCAACAAAAAAACCACTTCATTCCACTAACCTAAAAAAAACCAAATCATTGCACAATCAAGTACATGTACTTTAATCATGTAAAATTACGAATCTGCCCTCCCTTCAAAAAAAAAGAGAGCAATAGTTGTTTGGGTAGAAGGGTAGATTTGTAATTTCATAACACAACTAAAAAAACCAAAAAACCAAAAACTTGTTAGTGGAACTAGTTGGTTTTTTTGAAAAACTAAAGATAAAAAAAAACCAAAAAACTAAAAAACCAATTAGTGGAACACCCCCTTAGTGGCAACCGACAACGCATGTTAGTAGAAACAAAAGGGCAATGTTGGTGCTTTGGATACGGGAGAAATACTTGGTGATTAAAAATGATAATGTGAACTTTGATGGGTGAACGGCCACGAAATCCGGTAGTGGTGAACGGAGCCCACAAAATTCGGTAGGGGTGAACGGAGCCCACAAAATCCGGCAGAGAGATACTCTCCCTATTTAAATAAGAGATTAACATTCAGAATATGTTGATAATGTGGAAAGCAATGAACGACGTGATAGATTTGAGAATGGGACACGTGACACATTTGGGATCGATTGAAGGCCAACAAATGGGCTGGTTGGACACTTGGGAACTTTGTGGACTTTTAACATTTGATTCAATCATTCGTAGTATCCATTGATCATTACATTCATGATTGTCATTCCCATTTGCACACTTCATTCTTTATACCTTTCGAGATAGTAGAAATGTTTCCTACAAGGCTAGTAAGCTCACTCTATCATTTTCAGGTAACCGGCAACGAGCATGACGTGGATGATTGGCGTGTGAATGCATATCATGTCTTTTGAAAGCTTATAAAGGAGGAGTTATTTGATCATCTTTATTATTAGTATCTTTTTTGGAAAGATGACTTTGTAACTCTTAATTATTTCTTGATCTTTTGACTATGTATTCAATGTAATAACTTGAAACTTACTACCGATGTATTTGGGGTACGGGTATCCGTTGACTTAGATATTTGTAAAACTTTGACTTATGGAAACATTGACTTTTATTTGTAGAATGTTTATTATTTATTTAAGTTCTAAATTTGAGGGCGTGACAGGGATGGCCGCAAAAGTTGACTGCAATTACGTAGTGCTACGACGGCGACTGGGCGAGTGGTGTAAAGTCGGTGAAAATTGTTTAGGAAGGCTTGGGGTCTCTAGTTTCAGTTGTAATAACCACATAAGTAGAGGGCAAAATTGTCATTTGACTATGCATGTGAATAGCAGGTCAATTTACAACTCACTCTTTGATTATAGTAATAGACTTCGTCAATATTTTGTAAATTATTAGTTCGTCTCCACGAGAGGAAATCACTGGATTCTTTGAGATTTCATCTAAATTCTTTGACATAACTGTGGGAAAACTGGTTCAAAGTTGTGACAATAAACATCGGCTGTTGTTTTCCGAACCAATAGCTTTAATGTTTTGTAGTGTAGGAAGAGGGATGGCAGCAAAAGTTGTCTGCAGTTACGTAGTGGTACCGCAGCGATTGGGCGAGTGGTGTAAAGTTCGTAGAAATTGTTTAGGAAGGCTTGGGGTCTCTAGTTTCAGTTGTAATAACCACAAAAGTATAGGGTAAAATTGTCAGTTGACAATATGCATGTGAATAGCAGGTCAATTTACAACTCGCTCTTTTATTATAGTAGTAGTAGAAAATACAAATTCCACTTAATTATTTCTTGTAATTCTGTGGTTTCCATGTGATCAGGGGCGAAATTATGATTTTTTGTTAGTGTGGTTAAAAAATAGAATCATATGCGACTTAGCTTTTTTATTTGCTAAATTGAAAGAGTGATTAAAATTACGAAGTTAAAACTATAATTTTGATTTATAATTGATTCGAGTGACTTTTTATATATTATTGTAACGCTATCAACTCGCAAGGAGATGTAAATGCTTGACAATAAATCATATGTAATATATGAAGCCAATTGGGCTAATTTAAGATATTTTTTTTTTTGTAAGGTCAGAATAACAAAGACGGAAAGATATAATCCAATTAGGTTAGTGCGATCAAGTGTTGAGCTTGTACCAAGCTCACTCCGCCTGAATTGGTATTTCCAATCAACTTAGCGTGCTAAAAGCATCCTCATCAGCCTCACAAAAAAAAACACCAAATTTAACCACAAAAATACCTTTTACAATTTAGCAAACCACTTTATCAAAAACTCAAAAAATCAGACTCTCTATCCAAACTTTACTATATTAAACTATTCCCCTCAAATCTATAAAAAAAAAAATTCCCCTATACCCATTGGTTAGGCAAATGGACGACTTTTCCATTGGTTATAACCATTGGTTTGTGTCAGGCATGGAGGACTTTTCCCCTTTACCATTGGTTTGTGTCTGACGCGTGTTCATGCCCGCCTACTGTTCATGGCCCCCCTCTTCTCTCTGTCCCCCGTCCCCATCAAGCCCCACCTGCAAAACAATAAAAAATGAGTTAGTTTTTATTGTTTTGTTTTTACTCAAATTTGAGAGATCAGAAGCAAAAACAATTAGGGTAAAGAAAAAAAAGGCTAATTTTTTTTGTTTTATTGTTTTGTAGACTTACTCAATTTAACTTTTAAGATTTTAATTGATAAAGTTAAATGAAGAATAGTTTAAAGGGGATGGGGATCCTAAGAAAGATCCTCATGTTGGAGAACCAAAATTTTCACCAAATTTAACTTCAAAAACACCTTTTTTTAAATTTTTTTTCACTTTATCAAAAACTTACAAAAGTTAAACTCTATTTTAACTTTACTATATTAAATTATTCCTCTCAAATCTATAAAAAAAAATAATAGTTAGCCACGTGTAATGAAGTGGCACTAATAGTGGTGCAGTGAGTAGTAGTACTTTAACCCATAAAATATTCTGCCCCCCACACAGTGTGCCACGTGTAATGCTTCCCTCTCTCTCTTCTGGACCATCGTCAACCTACCCAAAAAGCAACCGGCAAAAACTTTGAAACAACATTTGGTATATGAACAGCAATTTGCACCAAATTGTTTGGTAGGGGTGCACTGATGACAGAAGAAAAACAATTTGGTGAGGGAAAATAGAGAGGCTGATTTTGGTGTGTTTTTTGGAGTTTGGCTCTCCACTTTAACTCAAAAGTTAAAGTGGAGAGGTGCCAATGAGGATTTCCAAGAAGCATCCTCATTTGGCTAAAAGTTAAATTGAGTAGCCCAAACCCCTCAAATCCCCTAAAAATCAAGGCTCTCTATTTTACTTCACCAAATTAGCCCATTTTTTTTAAACAAAAGTATCTCAAAATAAATTTAATCAACTATAATAAGGATGTTCACGCACCAATTAGTTTTTTTATTGTTTTGTTTTTCGGTTACTGTTGCTGCATCAGACAGAGAAAGGGGTTACTGGAACGCGGGGGGGTCATACACGTGTAGACTTGTGTGTGGGGAGGAGGAAGGTTAGTGGCAGGGTCCACTCCTTTTTTGGACCGAAACTTCTCCCCAGGTGTAGACTTGTGTGTAGGGAGTTTTTTTTTTTTTTTTAGAAAGTAACAATATAAAATAAAATAGAAAGTTTGATTTTGTTATTTTTGATAAAAATTTTCAAACTTAATTGCTAATTTATAAAATTGTTTTAAGTTAAATTTTAAACAAAATTTTATATATTATATAGTATTAAAATAATGTTTTAGTGAGATAAGGATGCTCTAGCCTCAAGGCATCTAAAATCCCATTTCTCCACTTTAACTTTTGGGTTAAAAGTGGAGAGCCAAACCCCCAAAACCCACCAAAATCAGCCTCTCTACCTTCCCCCTCACCAAATTATTTTTATTTATAGATTTGAGGGGAATAGTTTAAATAGTAAAAGTTTGGCACCAACTCATTTTTAATTGTTTTAAATTGGGGCTTGATGGGGACGGGGACATTGAGAGGAGTTTTTTTGGCTATGAACAGATGCTCTCATTTGGTTACTATTTCAACTTTAAAGGGGAAAAGTCCTCCATTGCCTAACCAATGGGTATAGGGGAATTTTTTATTTTTTTTATAGATTTGAGGGGAATAGTTTAATATATTAAAGTTTGGATAGAGAGTCTGATTTTTTGAGTTTTTGATAAAATGACTTGCTAAATTGTAAAAGGTGTTTTTGTGGTTAAATTTGGTGTTTTTTTTGGTGAGGTTGATAAAGATGCTCTAAGTATAAATAGATACATAAAGTATTTTGGCAAAAATGAATTATGTTTTTATTATTGCTTTGTCGATTGATAAATGGATTTACTAATACAATGAAAATTACATCAAACTCGAAAATCAATTACTGTAATGAACTTTTGTGAAGTGCTTGAGAATATACGGCATGTGAAGTAAGTTGGAACAATTTAAGAGTTATTTATTTATTTATTTGTTGAGGTCAAAAAAACCAAATTTGACTACAGATATAATATAAAGCTCGTAACATCAAATGACCGATTGTACCAAAGTCGCTCCGCCTTGATATGTATTTCTAATTGTCACCCCCAAATTGGAAAATGACTAACCGTGAACCACAAGGCCAAGTCATGGAACACACATCCCAAAATAAAATAAGATAAGTCATAGATTTCTAAATGACAATTCATTATTGTTAAGCAAAAATAAAAAATCATCATAAAAAAATTAAGCATGCTAAGTGACTCTCATTGCTTCATATGAATAGATACATAAACTAGTAGGCAAAAAACGGCGAATGGTTTTCTTATTATTTGTAAATTAGTAAATAAATTTATAAATAGGATGAGAATTAATGCATCAAACTCGGAAATCAATTCTTGTGTGCAAAAGTTTTGAGGTGGCTCTCTTTATCCCGACCATTTGCGCGCTTTGGTTTTGCCGACGGATTTTTGGGAGTCCTTTCACAGCGGCGATGACAGCGTCTGCAGCGGATTCGATGGTGGTTCTTCAGCCTGTGGCGGGAACGGGCTTCAGAAAGATGTAGATTTGGTCAATCCACCCTCCTTCACGAGTGTGTCTGATGGGTCCGTCCTCGACGCTGATTCTTGCGGCTTTTTGGTTTGTTTTGTTTTTGTTTTTGTTGTTTTTTCTTTGTTTTTTGTAGTAATCTCTTCTCCCTTTAGGCCTATAGGCCGTGTAACTTGTACTTAATTTCTTATCAATATAAGTTGTATTTTCCCGTTCAAAAAAAAAATTGAGTTTTCCCATTGGGCTGATTCCTTAGTACTAGCTGCATTTTTTCCTCACTTTTTTTTTTAAAAACAACGAATAAAATTCCATCAATTGTTTTCGAAAAATGCATGGAACTAATACAATAAGAGAAAAAATACATTGAGAGAGCCTCATAGACTATAGCGATTACACAGCCGCGCGGTGAGCACAAAGACTAGCGATTCTTTTACTACTGTTACTACCAAAAACAAAACCTATATCCGGGACAGTCGAATTTTTTTTTTTAAAGAAAATCAAATAATGAAACAATGGTTGACAAGATACCAAAAAAAGAAAAAAAATTAAGAAAAGATTAGATGTTCCCAAGTCCTCCAAAAAACTGTGCTACTCCTGAACCCTAGTGCCGACCATGGCTCCTGAAAACCCTAAGCCACCAATCCGGCAAACGTGCAACCCCCCCTCCGGCGGTGATGTAAAAGTCACCTTCGTCTTCTGAGAACCTCATCGGAATATATTTTTCTCACTACCCCACATAATTGTCCTAATTTTTGCTAATACACTATTTTGAGACAGCGAAACACATGGTTAGAGCTACTGATTAGACATATTAATTAAGGGAATAAACTCGGCATTTAAGGCGCAAGAATTGGAGAAAATGACAAATCATTTGATAAAATGAACGTTGAAAGCGAAATAAACTGGCATTCCTCATCATAATTTGAGAAAGTGACAAATTTATTTATTTATTTATTGGTAATGCAGGGTGTTCCTGGCCCCCGAGTCAGCTTGCGCTCACCTCAGACTAATCCCTATGGTCTATCTCACAGTCATTTCACAAACTCACTCATTGCGGTGAGATGGCCCCAATAATTGTTCGCAAAGAGGATTGAACTTGAGACTTTAGGAATTAGCAAATCCCTAAGTTTCAGAGTCAAGATTTCAAATCGGAGGTGACACCCAAAATAAATATGATTAGTATCATAACCAGAGTACACGAGTTCTAAAGTTAATAATCATATCATAATATTGAAAAAAAAATACACATTTTGATAGGTTAGTCGTCCATCAAACACGCTTGATATTCAAAAAAATATACGTGTTCTTAGGTTAACTGGATAATACCCAAAAAAGTACACATATTCTCTTGGTTAATCACTCGTCAACATACTCAATACCCCAGAAAAATATACATTCTGCAGAATAGCGATGTTTTTGTCGGTCACAAAGGTAGCCCGTGCCACTCCCTCCCTCGCATATCGATCGGGTCCGCCCATGCTAAGTTCTAGGGCAAGACCACCAGGTGGCCAACCTTACGAATTGAGAAAGTGACAACTTAACTTGTTGAATGAAAGATAAAAGATCCCTCCTACCTACCGTGCTAAAGATGAACCAACGAAGAAGATGATCCTCCACGTACATCTTGCATAATTTTTAAGCTGCCGTGAAAGAATCATTAGCACGTAGGCCTAGTTCTACGAATCACGTAAATCTTTAATTTTTTTCATATTGTTCTTTTTGAGTTATTCTTCTATATATCTTTCGTGTCATCCTATGTATTTCAAATAAATCATGCTTTAGAATTCCGAATATTCATTACAGTTGCCCGCATACATGGGTCTCGTTTGTTAGCACTTATAAGTTGATATAGTTATAACACGTTGGTTTTTCAGTTTAATCGGCTAAAACACTGAGATTATTTTAAGCTCCGATTTGAAGCTTTTTTACCCATTTTAAGATGACCAAGTTACGGATGAACAAAAAACTGTTTTATTTCAAAGTACCTAAATAAAATCATTGATGACAATTTTGATATTCATTCGTACGTCAAAAGCTATTGTACATATTATTTAACCAAACAGTTTAAACTTGTATTCAAACTTATAAAAAGCAAGACCAATCTTGTTTACAACTTATATATAATAAATCTATAAAGAAAATAATCAAATCTAGGAGTATAAAAAAAATATCTAGCTTATAAGTGATAGCAAACGGGTATAATCCCGTCCTACGTTTTTATAAGGCGGGTTTGGGCGACATGTTTTCCCATTCCATATTATGAACCGTTTGGGAGCTTCATTATTGAATTCTGAATTTTGTATTAGCGAATCGATTATGGCTGTTTGGGAGCTGAATTGTAAAATGCATTCTGACATAATACATTCTCTAAATCACACATGCACTGGAGGTACAATTAGATAATCAGCCATGGAGATACTTTTGCATTCTCATTTTCCATTTTGGGTAATAAACCTCATCATAATCTACTTTGATGATTACTCACAAACACTACTATGTTGTAAAATTAATTCTGCACACATCTCTCAAACACTCTAACAGATTAATAATATTTTTAACCATAATTCAAAATTCTACAATTCACAATCAAAAATACAAAATGCAAAAAATAATATGCTCCCAAACGGGCCCTATACGTGTTTTTGCATTCTATAGTAGTTTGGCTACACATTGCATAATCTATATCTATATTACAACAGAGAGCGGTTTTTATCCCACTCATATATTTTTTTGTCCCAATCATCAAAATACATTTTATCTCTCTCTTTGTGCCAACTCACTCCCTTTCTCCCTCTACCCTTTTCCACCACTGGCCCACCACACCGACAATTTCAAAACTCTCTCTCTCTTTCTCTCTCTCTCTCCAAACCACATTCTCTCTCGCTACCTCCTCTGAAATTCAAAGGACCATTAGGAATGGGTACGGGCATGTGCGTCAGTTGCTCAAGCCGTGCCTTAAGCAATTGCGTTGTTAAAAAAGAACAAGAGGAACATTTTTATTTATTTTTTTATAACCTGATATCCAAGCTAATTTACGCATACCTCGAATAATTCCGGGACCCTAGAGGTAACGACCATGCATAACTCCCAGTGGCCCCAAGAGTTTTGTTGGCACGAGGAATCGAACGTGAGACTTTAGGTGGGAGCAAACCCCCAAGTCCCAAGGCAAGGCCACTTTGCTAAAACGGAAAAAAAGGAAGAAAAAAAGAGGAAGAACTGTTAAGATTACATTTGAAATCAGCAATCAAAATCAGTAGGTCGGTTTTGATTTGGGTAAACGGAGGAACATTAGTGCATGTGAACGAGTGATTCTAGCGAGTCGTAGATCAAAAGAAACCTTGATTTGGATTATTAAAATTATGGGGATTTTAATAATCATGGGTTGATTGTGCATTCACCACATCTTAGGGCCTGTTTGGCCATTAATTTCATTGTGCATCTTTGGATTTTTGCTACTGGGAGCAGATTATGAAATGGATTCTGCGAAAATGCATTATCAAAAATGAACTGCAAAATGCAAAATTCGGAAATCATATCAGGAGGAGTTTTTTAGATTTTGATCATACTTCCACTTATAATATTCGTCTACGAAATCTGTTCTTCACATTACATCCAAACACTTTTATATATTCTCAAACTCTATAATCTATGATCCAAAATAAAATATGTAGCTTCCTTAAAAAAATAATTAGACATAATTTTTCTCCTCCATTGTTTTTTTTATTCTTCCTTCATTTTCTCCTCTCTCTTTTTTTTGGTGTGTACAAAATAGTGATTAAGTACAATACTTTCTCTCTATCATCCTACTTTATTTATTTATTTATTTTATTTTATCTAGTCAAGTATCTTGTTCTTTTTTAGGCAAAAACGCCAAAACATCATAAAGTAAAGAGCCCCATGAGAATTGAGAGCGAAACGGAAGCCTACAAACCGGCCAAACCACTTGAAAATTGATTTATGTCATTGCAAGAAAGTGACTCTACAAGCAAGTATCTTGTACTTAAGATTTATAGAATTAGACTTTCACTGTGTGTGGACCTTGAATTTATGTAAGTAGCATTATGATTTCTCTGAAAATAAATAAATAAAAGAGACAAAAATTGATACGATACAAAAATCAACATTCCTTATTAGTCAGACACATAATTATTTGTTCATTTGATTTTCCTCTCCTACCCGGGTAATTGATATTCACACCCCATTTTTGTCTTCTAGTGAAATTTTTATGTGTAAAAATTTCGTTAGAAGAGTAAAAATTTCACTAGAAAACAAAAAAGACAATAAAATCACTCCCCATTCGTCCGCCAAATTCCTACAATATAGTAATATACACATGCAACCACCTTAATTAGTCTTAAGATTTACATAATTACTTTTAATGTATTTCTCTGAACTCGAAAAATTGACAACGAAAATCAGTACTCCTAATTAACTTTTTGATTCCATATATATGTGTTTCTTCAAAAGAATTAATCAAAAGTGTGCTTTTGTAATGTCTAGTAATTTGGATCTTTGAACGCCTAATGTGTAATGAGAAAATGAAGACAAAAATAATCTAGGGAAATCAGTTTGGTATATTGAGCTTAAATGATTTAAATTAAATGCCACAAAATTAAGAAAACCCATTCTAATTGCAGTAACAGACACGCAAAGTTTTTTTGAAATACATTAATAATGTACGTATTTCTCTTTTACATCGGCTCAAGAATTCAAAATTTTATTTCTCACTTTAGACTGCAACGTACCTGTATCGGGAGAGGGAAATTAAAATGAAGACAAGAGTGGTACTGTGGTAGTATAAGGTGCATGGGGCAGCAGAAGAGGCATTAGGGTTGCAAGAATGGTGATCAGGTGGTGGTCACGGAGGCTTTAGGGCCGGGCCGGCGTAGAAGATGCGAAGGAGGGCTAAGTAGAACGAGTAGGGGTTGCACAAGAATGAAAGAGGTTCGGTTCGGTTAGGACAACTAAACGGAGATGCCATGTAAGAGTGGGGTGGTGGCAACTAATCGACTACCCTACCCGAATTTTCTTCTTTCCCATTTTTAACATACAACATAAAAACATAAGCGTAACCCTTGAAACAAAATAATAATAATAATAATAATTAATCAAAAGATTTATCAGGTGATTATGAGTTTTTTAACAATTATTTCAGTTTTAAAACAAATATTTATTGACATGACCCTTTAGCATTCACTATTGATCAGTTTATTTCCACTTATTTCTATTATATATTCCATTTAATCTTATAACGAAACTGATCATCTCACTTCAAAGCAATAGGAAGTCGAATAATTAAATTGGTTTGAATTACTTTTTATGCACATTTTCGATCCAAAGAGGGCTTGTAGTAAAGAGATCCAAATATTTACCCCCAAAAATAAAAAAAATACAAATGAAAATATTTTTCATTTAAATTCAGTTTATTAACTAATTATTATTGACTCGTAAAAAATATTTATTCTTATATGTCTCCTTCATAAGAGATCTATTTGTTAGTGTTATTTCTTTCCTGTTTATATAAGCTTGTTGATGTCTATTGAACTTTAATTTATAGTTGTAAAAAACTCTTGTATGGGTTCGGGAGGCCTGTCTCATTATAGCCTTACAGGCGTGTAGTGAGCAATCCGAACCGTCTAAAACAAAACGAACGACTGTGATTGCTCACTACATGCCTACAGACCATCGGGTTCCGTATGATTAATGTAATGTCTGTTATTGTAATTCTTACAATGTATGAATGTAATTCTCAAACTGCTTGCCATATTAAAAAAAAAAGGACTTGTAAATGTTGTGATCATGACGTGGTGAGAATAAATGAAAGAAAAGCAATTCTAATTTGTCCAGTCTATAAAGAAAGATGGAAAAACTTGATAAGAACCTATAATGTGAATCAGGAAATATCTCACCTGGTTGGAAATAAGGGGGAAATAGTAAAAAAATTCACTTTTTTGCTGTTAAAAAAATATTAAATTTTTTTCCCTTTTTTGCTGTTAAGAAAATAGTAAATTTTTTCCATCCCTTTTTTGGAGAGCGGAATCAATAATATAAGTCATGCAGAATTTATTTTTCCTTACTTTTCTTTATTTGGTTTAAAAGTATTAATAAATGTCACAATTTTTTTTGCTTCTTTCAGAAAAACAATGATACCAAATTTGTGTGACCTTTTCCCTTTCGTCAGCTTATTTTCATATCTTCTTCAAAACCAGACACAAGCAAAATTATATCTTCTCCAATTTTCTTTATAAAAAAAAAAAAAAGATTCCTAAATAATTTTGGTTTCCTAATTCTTTCCTACTTCTCCCAAACACAGCCTAAAACTTTCTAAATTAGTGCATGTTTAGAAGACTCTTTTTTCTCTCTAAAAATGCTAATTGTACAACCATTTCAGCTCCAACAATTTACAACTCTCACATATACGTGGGGCATACACCCATAATTGTGTGTGGGTCCCACGTATATGTGAATGTGGTTGTAAATGGTTGGAGCCGAAATGATTGTAAATGTAGCATTATTGTTTTTCTCTCTATTATGCATCGTGCAACTTTGACTTTTCGATGTTTGGCCACTTTTCTGAGAATTAATTTTACAAAAAATCAATTATCAAAAATTAATTAAAGAATGCATAATCTAAAAATTATCTCAAGAAGAGCTTTTTAAATTTTCACGCGCCACTCTTTTTTTTTTCTCTCTCCAAAGGCACTCTTATTGAAAACAGATTTGATTATGTTTGAAATACAATAATTTACAATCCAAAACTCAGAATTTTAAAAACACTCCCAAACAAGAACAATGAGAATAAAGCCAAAAAAGCATTCTGCCCCAAAGGAATTTCTCGGCAGGGCTTTATAACTGTTACGAGAACCGCATCTCTTTTATGCTCCCTCTTTCAAACGTGTCAAACGGTGAGAGAGAGAGAATAAAGCCCGAGTCCGGTTGATCGGTGAGTTTCCTCTCCTCATAATTGATTTTGAGGATCATGCCGCAAAAAAATAATTTCTTGTGAAGCCCTAGTCCCGACAGAAATGACATGTCTTTGATCAAATTGAAAAGGAAATTTAGTTGAGGTGTGCGTAATTGGCCTGAATATCATTAATCGTAAAAAAAAAAAAAAAAAGAAAGAGAAAACGTAAAAAGACCTTCCAACAATCCAACCGACAATATCCCATGACGAAGACTGACCCATTTTATGGTGTGCACACCGGATTGCGAGGCTACTAATGGGCTTCGGACAAAAGATTCGAATCGTTCATTAATCTTAAAATATTTTTTAAAGTTGTTTCACAAAAAATTAGTTCAATCCGCTACCTGTAAGTACTTGATCTAACGTATCAAATTTTCATTTATAATTCAGGATCCTACAATCTCAATGAAAATCAATGCGTTGGATCAAACACTTAGAGTTATCGGATGGAACCGTTTTTCTTTGCTAGGCCACTTAAAAAAATATGTTAACATTAATAAAAGATTCGGATATTTTGTGTGCGGCCTGTAAGTGGGCCCCGCGATCCCGTCTATACACCGCGAGTGCCAATGGAGCAATTTTTGGGTGCCGCGCGGGCACCACGTGGCTATGCCCGAGCATCCATCTCAACCGTCCAAAATACTTTTGGATGGTCCGGATTATAAAGAGAAGATGAGGAGAGAGAGAGAAGAGATAGACAAAGAAATTCGAGCCGTCCAAAATACTTTTGAACAATTGAGAAGGATGCTCAGACACGAGCCACGTGGTACTCGCATGGTATCCCAAAATTTCTCGTGCAAACAGGTCGGTACTCGTAGATTTATATCGATGAAGAACTCTCCCAAATACTCCTCCACACCTCGAAAGTTCTATTCCTCTCAAACGTTGCTCTCTCTCTCTCTCTCTCTCTCCCTAATTTCTCTTTCATAATTTCTCCAAAGCTATCATCCCCATCCCCACAATCTTCGCCCATATGGTCGGTCTACGAAACCATCTCTCACTCTCTCTCTCTCTCTCTCTCTCCTACGACGACTTGATTTTTTCCAACAAAGTTTGTCTGCTAGTGGAAGCTATTTGATACGAGTACAAAATCTTGTGCATAAACCCTACTGTTCTTCTTTCATCTCTGTCTACAAATAACAAAAACCCATGATCCCACTTGATGGCTACCCAGAAGTTCTTTCCAGAGGAGATTACATTTAGAACAATGCTCAGGCTTGCTAATTATTTATTGGCTTTGGCCTGGAATTACTTTTTCCTCCTTTTTCAGTTCATTTTCAGATTCATATTCAGGTATAATTTCTAGATTTTGAAACTTTTTTCCCTTCTGAGTTATTGATTTTCTGAGATTTTCTGTTGGGTTCTGGGATTAATGAGTTGTTTTCTGGTTTTTCCCTTCTGGGTAATTGATTTTCTGAGATTTTCTGAAGGGTTTTTGGGATTAATGAGTTGTTTTCTGGGTTTTTTCAGATTAAATTCAGCTACTGATTGTTCTAAGAAGGATGATGACTCCAATTTCAAGGCTGATCATGAACAAAAAGATTATCAAATTGCTTCAGTTATTGAAACAGAGGTAAAAGATGATCACGGGTTCGTTTTCGGGTTTCGGTTTCAGAATTACGAAGCAGAGCACTCTGTTTTCCGAGAAAATTCACAGGATCACAACACAAGCAGGTATCGTCAGTTCACCTCCACAAAAGATTTCAATGAATCCAGCACAAGCAAGTATCGTCAGTTCAACTCCACGAAAGATGTCAGGGGATTCATCGAGGAGCCCAAAACCGTACCGGTCCACGAGTCATTTATGAGACCGAATGATGCTTCGATTGCCAATAAGCGAAATCAAGATTCAAGGGAATTCAATTCCCAAGCAAAGTACTCTATTATCAGTGATGAAACCGAGGAATCTGTTTTCCGGGAAAATTCGCTCAATCAGAAAACGAGCAAGTATCAGTTCACTTCCACCAAGTATTTCAATGGGTTCATTGAGGATCCTGGAAGCAGGCGATTTTCAGTTCAAACTTTTTCAGTTGGTTCGAATGATGTACCAATCGTGGAAAATGGAAATCGAGATTTCGAGGAATTTAATTCAGAAACAGAAGACTCTGTTATCAGTGGGAAAACTGAGGATTCTGTGGATTCTGTTTTCCAAGAAAATTCGCCGAATCAGAAACCGAGCAAGTATCAGTTCACTTCCACCAAATATTTCAAGGGTTTCATTGAGGAGCCTGAGAGCAGGAGATCTTCAGTGGGTTCAAGCGATTTTCCAATCGCTGAAAATGGAAATCAAGATTCTGAGGAATTTTATTCAGAAGCAGAGGATTCTGTTACTCTCGAACAGAATTCAGAACAAGGGTTTTTTCCAGCGATTGTGATTCTCCTGGGAAAAAGGAGACAGCCGGCCTTGAAATCAATCACTCGGGTCTGAAAATTTTGTCTCCAGAAGTTGAATTGATTTCAAAAAATGAATTCTGGTGTTTCGATTTTTTTGAGCCTAAGACTTGGGTTGCCCCCGAAGAAATCGAATCAGACACCGATGATTTGTTTCCAAAATGTGTCGCGGATGAAGAATCTGACAATTCCAAGCTAGAATTTGCCGAGAAATCTCCAACCTCGGAGGAAAATCTCTCTGATGAATCATATTCTTACACTGACGACGAGTTCATAGAATTGATGCCAAGTTGCCGGTATTCAGCTGAACAAGAAAATCTACAGAAGGAATGGAAATCAGAACAGAAAACTGGCCTGGAAAAATCATGCGATGTTGATTGGGAAGACAACGATGATCTTTTCGACGATGTGCTGTCGCAACACCGAGAATCAGTTGAACAGAGGAAAATGGAAATGAAAAATGCAAAGTGTAAAGGGATGTTGCCTACTATTTTGGAGGAATGTGAGAATCCAAGAATGGCGGAGGATTTGAAGCCGCTGAGAATTGATGAGAAATTTCAGCAGAAGGACCGTTTGGAAGAGATTCAGATGGTGTATAAAGGGTATGCAGAGAAAATGAGGAAATTGGATGTCTTGAATTACCAAACACTGCATGGACTCAGTGAGTTTCTCAACCCTCCTCTGTTTTCCGTTTTTGTTTTCTGTTTTCATTTTCCGAAAGGAAATATGGTATCTATTTGCTGTAATCAATATTTCGGGTTTGCTAATCAACTACACCGTCTATTTGCTGCAATCAATCAAAGTTAATTAGGAAATTTGAACCATTGATTTCAATACCATTTAAACCTTGGACCGGAGAGAATCGGACCGTTACCGAAAATGTTGAAAACTAGTTTGATAGTAACTGTTTTCTGCAACATTACAAATCAGAATTTTCAATACTGCAACACACAATGTACGTATACTAATTGTGTTGTGTAGGACTACTCGCCAATCCTTTGACTAGCCGTTTGTGGGTTCTTTCCGGAGTCACATCGACGAATGTTTATTTCTTAATTTTCGTTGAGAGCATCAGTCACGTTAAATAAAGTTTATTTGTATTGTAGGGAAAAAGAATTAAAGCAAACAGAATTGAAATCTTTTTTTGGGAAATGTAACGTTTTCGAACGCGTATCGATGAATACGAAGTCATGACTCAGTTTGTCTACTAGGCAAAGGCCAATAACTCTCCAATAAGAAGTCATGACTACGAATATTGGCACCAAATGGCATGTCGACAACCAAGATTGCTTACATTTTAACATTCTTCGAAAACGTCAACCGTGTTGAAAATATGTGTTGAAAATATCAGCTGATCAGTTAATACGATGTCGATCAACGTAATTTTCAAATACAATTATTGTGGAAGAAAATAAGCTCGCTAAATCAAAACTCGTTTTCAGCATACTATTCCTAATAAGGGGACAAGAAGCATGTGTTCCCTTGCATTTTAAATAGTGGACTAAATAATAAATACTATACTCTATTCCATTTCTCACTTTTTATTGAGTTACTCAAGTGTTTGCTCATGCAATTAGCATCACATAAATTTTCCACAAGAAAGGGTAGTCCCACATGATGATGTCCAAGATTCTTTTTTATCACAATTGAGATCTCTTAGGACAACTTCATTTCAGTGCTTTTGGTTTGGTGGGTCTCCATAGTCTTTTACACCCCAACATCTCCACTATCATTTCCTCCCTTTTTTTCGGCAGCCAAAGTGTACGGTCCAGTTTATCCATACCTCGATTTGATTTCATTTCTGGTTCGGTTAAAGGCAGATCATTCATGCAGAGACTAGGGTGTTTGCAAGAAATTCCTTTCTTGCGGGCTAACTCTAAGAATTGAACCCAGGTCAATTATGTGAGTAGCAAATCTATCAGCCAACCGGACTGACGCTTGGGCTCCAACATTTCAGTACTGTTTTTATTGCATCCCCACCGACCTTTCTTGCCTCCATTAAAATCACATCATTAGCATATTGAAGAAAACCATCTGCCCCACTATCCAACCCTGAACCCTCTTGTGGTCTATATGCATCCCAACACTGCTTCAAAAATCTTTGGTGAATTGATTAGTTGAGTTCAAATCCACTATATTCAAAATCTTCGGTGAATTGATTAGTTGAGTTTAAATCTTCGGTGAATTGAGTAGTTGTGTAAATCTTCGGTGAATTGAGTAGTTGAGTTCAAATTCACTACACTCAAAATCTTCGGTGAATTAATTAGTTCAGTTCAAATCTTTGGTGAATTGAGTAGTTGAGTTCAAATTCACTGCACTCAAAATCTTCGGTGAATTGAGTAGTTGAGTTCAAATCCACTACACTCAAAATCTTCGGTGAATTGATTAGTTGAGTTCAAATCTTTGGTGAATTAAGTAGTTGAGTTCAAATCCACTACACTAAAAAAAGACATGTACCAATATTTCGATGTATTTCGGTTACTAAATTAAGTGAGAATCTTCATATCTCTTAAGATTCTCATTTGCTTCGATGACCGAAATAGACTGGAAAACTGGTACATGTTATTTTGGACATGGATTCCAATTCAAACATTGGAAGGACATCTAGCTGTAAAAGCTAGTGATTATAGCTTCCACACTACCTACATAATTTCTGTTGGGTTTTCTTTATTTTGTGGGGCGTCATTCTCGTGTGCTTTTGTGGTGATACCTATCATTGTTTCCCTCAAACAATGATTCCCAACAAACTTTAGGAAATTACAATAATTAACCAATGTGTTGGCATTCAGGAATTAGAGGGTCTCCTAAAAGTTGTCTCGATAAGGCGAATACCTTCCTGAATTGATAACACCTAACTTTTTACTGTTTCGTCATCCGTATTTTTTTTTGGGTCTTTAATGATTTTTTTACCAAATTATTGGAGTATTTATTTTTTACTTTTTGAATGTATATTGCGTATCTCTATTTAAAAAGTAAAAAAATATATTAAAATATTAAAAAAATTGACTAATCACGAAAAATTACGCAATCTTATACAAAATCATCATCTCCATAACTTATCTCAAAACTACCAACTCACTATCACCTTAACCCTATTGTGTACGTAACATGAAATCTCCTTTCCAAAAATATCCAATTGGCTGAGAATTCCTTATGGAATTTCGCGAACGAATCTATCTGGTGTCTATTCTTCAAATTTCTTTGGGTTTTTCTTTTCATAACCTGATGTTCAGGCTAGCTTTTGCGCACCTCGATTAATTCTGGGAATCTAAAGTTAACGACCGGGCAAACCCTCCAATTGGCCCGGGTTTTAAATTTCCCTGTTGCTCTAATTCACTGCCAAATTTGTATGACCACAACCAACTCTTAAATGATCCATTCTTTGTGTGCAGGTTTTATTCAGTTGAAGGATCAACTTCACCGAGGTTCAGCCCAAAAATCATCAGTTTCAGCAATCAAATCCCTGCTTTTCCCAAACCGAAGGATATATGCCGATCCAGTATTGTTGAAATCCATTACTGATTTGCACAAAAACTTGGAATTGGTATACGTTGGACAAACCTGCCTTTCATGGGAAATCCTTTATTGGCAGTATAGGAAAGCAATGGAAATGTTGGAAAATGATTGTGGAGGAAATAGTTCATATAACCATGTGGCTGGTGAATTCCAGCAGTTTCAAGTGCTTCTGGGGAGATTCGTGGAGAACGAGCCGTTCCAAGGCCCCAGAGTTCAAAACTATGCCAAGAACCGGTGTGATATTCGTTCCATTCTTCAAGTTCCTGTTGTTAAAGGTAAACAATTTCTTTTGAAGCACGAATGTTTCGATTTAGTGGACATAACAGTGTTTTTAACATGTAACTGGATACATACGCGCATTGCCAAGGCAAGATACACGATAGTCATGTCACCTTGCTTTTTTTTTTTTGGGAAAATTTGTTGAACACAATATGGACACGGCTCAGACACGTCTCATGTGTCTCGTTTGCCCAGACACATCTATGCCCGTGTTGTGTCCAGACACGTGTAGCAATATCCATGTCCATGTCTTATTTTTCGAAATTTTTGAGTCCATGGTCTATACCTATGTTGTGTCTATGTCCCGTGTCCATATTCATAGGCATGCTCTAATCACATAGGTAAGACGGAAACAGTATTAAAGCATCATGCTGTTAGTGAATGAACCTTCAATAATATTGTACTGTCATCTGCAGATGACAGTTTGAAGGACAAGAAGGATAGTACAATTTGGGAAGATTATGAAGTCTCGGCTGCAATGCTGGCACAAATACTCGACGAATCAATGCTTATTTTCTGGGAATTCCTCGAGGCCGATAAAGACGAGGCTAATGTGATCTTGAAGGGGATTCAGTCAACTAACTATGTTGATCTTCAAGACCCTTCAGATTCTGGGCTTCTGATGGAAATTAAATCACATCACCAAAAGGTTTGCTTTCTCACTATTTTAACATCAACATTTCTTCTCTTTTTTCGTTTATTTTGACATCGACAGTACTTTTTGTAAGCCTCAATTTGTACGTTGTTAAAGAAACGTCACTCACCCGGTAATCGTAGGCACGTGACATGTCCAAAAACAGGATGGTTTATTTTCAAAGTCATAATTGATGCTCTTGCTAAAACCGGGTGGCCCGTGGCTATGATTACCGAATCAAATGAGCTTTTCATAATTAACTTACACAATGGAATCTACAAAATAGACGGACCGAATATTACCCAAATAAGGTTCGTGGTTTGCCCAAGAGCGCAAAATAAATAGACTCAAGAGAATCCATTCCTTTTGGCTTTACTATCTGAAATTCATTTTCTGTAATTTGCATTGTTTACACAGAAGGAGAAAAGGCTCAAGGACATACTGAGAACTGGAAACTGCCTAGTGAAGAAGTTCCAAAAACATCAAGAAAGTCCACTGAGTGGTGTCCAGTTATTCGCCCAAGTGGAACTGAAATTGGTGTCAAGAGTGCTAAATATGTCAAGATTAACAACAGATCAGCTGGTATGGTGTCAAAAGAAACTAAACAAGGTTAACTTCTCTAACAAAAAGATTCATTTAGAACCCTCGTTTTCGCTTTTCCCCATTTGAACCCTTAAAAATTTAAAAAGAATCTCGATTGTATAGACTTGATTGTACAGACTCGCTTGTCACAGCAATTCTACTCGCTTGTCACAGCAATTCTGCAGGTTATATATGTATTAGATAGAATCCTCATTTTTGTTCTTGTATTTTTGTCATTTTGAGACCTTATATATTATAGAAAAGTGATTGTACAGACTCGCTTGTCACAATTCTCCTGGTTACATTAATATGTCTATATTAGAATGAGATTTTGGTTTGCCAAGGTCGTTTTTTTGGCAAATTTTGTAGCTCTTAATTTCTTGTAGTATATTTTTCTAAGCATGGTTTTGATGTGTAGGTATTAATCTGTTAATTTTGTTTACATACGGAGGAAATTTGGGAGGCATAAAGCTCATCATCTGAGTTGTTTTCGGTTTCACCTGAATTTGGATGAAAATCAATGCAATATTAGAAAAATTAAAAGTTATTTTAGCACTCCCTTTTATCTAAATACATTTTTTCTGCCTTTATTTATGTGAAATTATGACACTATTCTTCACACATTTTTGTTATACATTCCAGTATTTTCTGTTTTCTTTTTTTGCTTTTCTTTTTCTGTTTCTTCGTTTTTATAGGTTGTAACATGGTTTTTATTTAATGCATTTTTCTATTGCTTTACCGGAAAAGAGGAGGCAAATTTTGTTACTTTATATAATGATAAAATAAAAATGGAATTCAGTAGATAAAAGAAGAAAGTCAAAATTAGTTCCCATGAACCCAAAGTCATTTTGCCAAAAAAACACACCCAATGCTGATGTTACAACATTCCTTTGTGCTGATGTTTAGTTTTGTACCCATATTAATGAAACAATATTAACTTGTATGTGGAATATACTTATGTCTAAGTTTTATAGTAATAATGAAACAATATAAAACTCGTATGGGTAGTATAACTTCATGCTATTGTCTAAGTTTTATATTAATGATGAAACAGTATTAACGCGTATACGTAGTAAAACTTCTTGCTGATGTTTAAGTTTTATATTAATAATGAATTTGATAAATGTATAACTTGTGAAGTCTGTGTTCATGTATGTCCTATAGATCTATCCGTTGTTGATTGGAAATTGGAAACCAATATTCAAAAGAAACGGTTGCTCAATCACAGTATTGATTTCGGAATCTGTATATTTTGCGGCGATTGCGTTGAGTATTGTCCAACAAATTATTTATCAATGACTAAAGAATAAGAACTTTCTACTTATGATCGTCACGAATTATGATAAACAATATTAACGCGTATGCGTAGTATAACTTCATGCTGATGTCTAAGTTTTATTTTAATGGTGAAACAAAAATAACGCATATGCATAGTGTATACAAACTTTTTTTTAATCATATATACCAACAAAACTGACATAACAAACATTTGACTTCTTTCGTCCCATAATTTTGGTCTTGTTAAAAAGTCAAGTTATTTAAAAAAGTAAAAATAAAACTCTTACAGTATTTCTAATAGGAGCATAACGTAAGAATTCTCTCTCTAAATACACTCTCTCTCTAAGAAACTTTCAGTAGCTAGGGTTTTGCTTGGGGGGGGAGGTGCCGCCTCTTCTCCCTCCTCCCCCCAAGCCTTTCTCTCTCTCTCTCTCTCCCCTTCTTCCTATTCTCCTTCTTTTTTCTTTCTGTTCTTTTCTTTTCTCTTTTTTTGCAGGTTTCATGGAGGTAGTTCGGGCGGCAACATTGGCGGCTTGCTAGCGGAGTTCCCTCTAACTATTCCTTCCTCTCTCCTCCATCTCCCTCCCTGAGCTTTCCTCTACCTTCTTTGGTTCGGATCTGGCGTGGGTTGCAATGTTGGTTGCACCTTTCTCTGCCTAACGGCCCATCGGTTCGGCTGTCGTCACGCCGGATCTTTGTTGAAAGCTTTCGGTTTCGGCCTAACGGCTTGTGGCGTTCAGCTACTGGAGTTGGGAGGTTCGGGCTTTGGGTCTCTTGGTGGTGGTCAAGGGTGGGAGGCGTTGGTGGGTATGCCATTTTCTTATGGCCACCGGTGTTGGGCTGCTGGGCTCCTCCGGTTTCATGCTTAATGGCAAGGGCATCTTTTGTGGCTGGGACACTCCGTCTTTGCAGGTGAATGGTGGTTGGTGGCGGAGGCTTTATGTTGGTGCTGGCAGCAATGGATCTCTACGGCGACGGTGGCTTTGGGTTCAATTCTTTCTATTTGGGCTATGTGGCCTTTTGGTGTAAAGAAGAAGAAGGCTGATGGTTGGAGATGGTTGTGGATACTGGATAGCCAAGATCATGGTGATTGGAGAAGGCCAATGGTTTTTGCTCCGGCGGTGGAGGTGTGGCTGGGCGGCGACAATGGGTTGCTTTAGGCTTTTCTATGGGCTGTAATTTTTTCCTTTCTGGGCTTGTGGCCCATTGGGTGTGGGCTTTGCCCTATAGGTGTGGGTCATTGGGTGCCTTTGCTTTGGTTTCTTTTGCCAATCATTGGTCCCGGATTAGGCATAGAATTCTTTGAATTTGTTGTGTTTTCCTTGTTCCTATTATTCATTGTAACCTCTTCGATGATTAATGAAAATTTTTTGCCGTGCAAAAAAAATAAAAAAAGCTATACATGAAAGTACTTTGCCAAGAATTTTTTAATAATAAAAATTACGTACGAAAAAAAGTATATGCTTGAAAAACTAACGGTATCGAGTGACTCTTCAATGGCTAATCTGATAGTAGATCTCATTAAAACGGACTACTAGTATCGAGTGAGATATTCTCCCAATACAAATACTATAATTTGGATTGTTAGAAACTTCCTCAAGATCTAATCCTTTTGCTCTATATTTTTTTCCCACTACCGTTCTTACACCTTCTTGTGCATTGGACTAACTAGATGAAATCAGATTGAAAAGTTCTATCGAGTTGCGCTGTTGAGAATTTTTTTTAACAACCTTATTTTGTTTCAATTAGATTGAAAAGTTTTGTTAAGTTGCTCAGAATTTTTTTAACAACCTTATTTTGTTTCAATTAGATTGAAAAGTTTTGTTAAGTTGCTCAGAATTTTTTTTAACAACCTCATTTTGTTTCTTTTTATTTTATTTTATGGAAAAGAGTTCTTTCTGTCCATAATGGATGTCTGTTAGTATTAGGACAACATAGAATGCCATGCAATAGTTGGAGGACGAAGTAAATAAAATTGAGGCTGTGCTAGGATAATCGAAATCTTGAGTAGGAATCGGAATATGATTACCGGGAATCAAATTCTTGGGAATATTCTTGGAATTGGAGTAAGAATATAATTCCTAGGAATTGAATACACTGACTAATTGCGTTTCGATGTTTGGATTAATTCAGTAATTTTACGCATGAAACAATTATTTTGGAAAATTTATTAAAGTCAACAGTTTTTTTTCTTCATGAATGAGTCAGGAATCTGAGATTCTCATGGGGTAAGGGAGGGATCAGCTTTTCACTCGTCTAGGAATGTGATTTCTGTTTGAATATGTCATCAGGAATCACGTTCTTATTCCCGTCTCTGCCAAACGTCAGAATCGGAAAAGTCTGGCATCACATTCCTATTTTTGTCTACTTCAAACGTTTGGAATCATGGATACAATGCTTCACATCCTCATTCCCCCTTGAGATTACTGTCATCCAAACTGAGTCTGATAGTTTAAGTAGGAAGTAAACAAGTGTATAGTTTGAGCCTTTGAGGGATATTTTAGAAAAAAAAAAATGAAAAAAAAACTCGGAGAGAACTATACATCAATTATTCAACTGGACCCACGCCACGTGTTAACACGGAGAATCCAACTCTTTTTTCTTACCCGATTGACCGAATCCGGCCGTGGATCTCTCCATAGCAATCCTCACCGTTCAAAAACGCCCAAGGGAAATTTTAATTCCATATCAGCCGTACGATCTAGGGCGACACAACCAAAACTCCTCTTGTACATATATATCCTCCTCCTCTCTCTTCTAAAACCTCTTCTGCTTCCGCCACAAAAAAGAGGAGAGAGAGAGAGAGTGGTGGAGCGACAGCCAGCAGCTCGACGATGGTGCAGCGGCTTACGTATCGGAAACGGCATAGCTATGCCACCAAATCTAACCAGCACAGGATCGTCAAAACCCCTGGTACTGCTTCCATTTCTCTGTCATCTATATATATTACCATATATCTATATATGTACGTATATACTTAAGGAGTTTGCTTGAGGGCAGTTGGGTAGCTGCAGTTTGCCCATTTGCGGGCTTGTGCCGGGTCCGTTTTAATGGGTTTAAAATGTTCATTTCATAGTGCTAATCTCAATTGCGCCGACGATCATGTCCATCGGAGATGGATATCCATCAATTTCATTTCAGAATGCATTTTGCTTAAGAAAAATGGATTTGATGTAAAATGAGGATTTGAGCCCGATGAACATGTTTTTGCAAAATTCTGTCCCACGAGTTCTAGAAAAAAGATCAAAATGGGTGGTTGAGCAAACTGATGAACATGATTTTTATTTAAAATTTAATTTGTGTGTATATGCTCCTTTCACCCATATTGTTTAGGTATTATACTATTATGGTGAGTTGTTTTCTAAATCAGATAAAAAAAATTGAAGTACTTCCATGTATAATGTTTCACACTAATTAACAAAAGGGATTTAGTTTTGTATCCAAGGAAGTGTTTTGTATAGTTCAATTTAAATGTGTTTACCAAATTTTTATGACATTTGTTAGATCGGGTTTGATTTGGATAGATGTCAATTTTAAACATTTTTTTCGTTCATTTTCAACGCACATAATAGGTTTTGGTTGGGGAAACTAGAGTGGAAGATGGAATCGAATATGTGTTCTGTTTGGATCCTCTTTTGAGTAAAATGTAAAAGGTTTTCAAGTCACTGTCATAAGTAGTGATTTTAAATTTGTGCTGATAAAAAGGCTTCTAAACACAATTTCCAAATTTGTTTGTAAGCTAAGAAATTCCTATTTGAGATATGACATTGATATTCACAGCTATTTAAATAGGACTTTTCACTTTTGTTTAGGCAATACAGGATTTGGTTTTGTTTTCATATCGGTTGTCTTGTGTTTTTTGGGATAATAGGTGGGAAGTTAGTGTATCAGAGCACGAAAAAGAGGGCAAGTGGTCCCAAGTGCCCTGTTACAGGGAAGAGAATACAAGGGGTAAGTTATTTTTGATCTGCTAAATCACTTGCATTGCAATCCTAGTTTCCCTTTTTATCATTTTCCTTTGCAATAACAATTCTGGAATAGTACCATTTCTTGTCAATTTGGACTTTCCCTTCCCTTTCTGTATCAAGGGTTGGATGAGGGCTATGTTCTAGAGTGGTGTTTGTTGAGTTAAAACGTAGGAGTATCACAATTCACAATTGGCACTTATGACTTGGTAGTGGGCTGAAAGAACATTATGTGGTACCCAAACCCATAAAACTACTGTTGCAAACTCTCATCTGATTGTTGTACAATGAAACAAAAATATAACTCGGTGGTTGCATCTCATGTTTTGGCCGCGACATAAAAGCATTCTTGAGGGCTTCGTTCTCAAAATTGAGTCGAGGTTTGGGGCAAGAATGCCCTTTTCATTCCGATGTTGAATCAGCTAAACGGTTTGTCTCTAAATTTGTCCTGGGGCATTTTTTGCCCTTTTGGCCTCGTAAGGTTATAGCATAACTAATTCCTAAACCTTTGGATAACTGTTGATGTTTGGATTCACCATTGTATAGTAAGAGTTGTAGTATGATGTTCTATTATTTTAGTCATAATTCTTAAAGCAAGAGTTTTAAGTAAATTACACATTCCTTTTCCTTAACATCTCAAGGCATGGTAAATGGACATTGTATTTCTTTGGAATTTGTGCTATTTTCTTATTGTTGCTGTATTTTCCTCGTTTTGACTATGAATATAGATTCCGGGCAACACTCAAACTAATGATACTTTTTTGATTTTACCTCAGATTCCTCACTTGAGACCTGCCGAATATAAGAGATCTAGATTATCTAGAAACAGGAGGACTGTAAACCGTGCTTACGGTGGGGTGTTGTCTGCAGGTGCTGTGAGGGAAAGGTATGTTTCTTGCAACAATTCATCTTTGTTTTATTCTGTAGATCAGATCTTTATCTAGTGCCATGTTTATGGTTTTAGGATCATTAGAGCCTTTCTAGTGGAAGAGCAAAAGATTGTCAAGAAGGTCTTGAAGATTCAGAAGACCAAAGAAAAGCAAGCCGCCAAAAGTTGAGCTTAGAAGATTATACTCTTTTATCGAGAGATTTTTGGATGCAGCCATTGACTTGGATAAAAAAAAATGTAATGTGAGATTTAAATTTGCTTTTGTAGCTTATTGAGCTGTTCAAACTTTAATTGGAGTACTACTTTTTGTTGAGTTTATCAACAAATCAATTATTCCAGTATTTTGCTCTATCTGTTACCCATTATTTCAATGTCGTCTTGAGCTTGATTTTGGATTTTTCCAGGTATTACTTACTTGTTAAAGTTGTGTTGGATTTGTCTCATTTTTTTCATACCCCATTAAGTAACCTTATGTGGGAATAATGCTCAAATTGTCGCTGGATTTAGGGCTATTAAATTAACTAACGTACTTAACCTCAATTTGCTCAATTCTTAACAAAATAGTACTACTAACTGAAAGACATAAGTGAATAATCTTAACTATCTATGGATATTTCCTGGTATTCCTTTCTACAGCTGTAAATTAGGTTCAATAGATTGTCATAGTGGAGAGATATACCATATGTTTTCTTCTAGTTTCTGCCAATGCTTCTGGGGGGTCCAGGGACCCTGTAAAGCACTACAAGGTCGGTTGCAGTCTCTCAATCACAACCGTCCGTTTGACAATCAACGGTCCGGATTATCTTCACGCTATCTTGATGTAAATATAAGTATTTACCTGTAGAATAATCTAGGCTGTTGATTGTCAAAAGAATGATTGTGATCGGGAAACTACAACCTGAATCCTGCTTTCAGGTAGCTTAACTTTGATTTGGTTGTGCTGTATGGTTGTCTGAATGCTCAACTTCCGACATAATCATTAATCTTCCATGCAATGCACTAGAATCTTTAATGTGTTTGACGATACAGGATGCGGCTAGGACGAGTGTTTTGTCAAGGAAATGTATTGAACCAAATAGCAGAGGATTGCCCGTAGGTTATGAAGGGATGCCCCGAATTTTTGTCCAAAACCATAGATCACCAATTCACCATACATCACCCACAATTATTTACATATTGTAATATGAGAGAAACTGTAATACATCTCAAAATGCCCATAGCTTTCTTTTGCATTATTTTTTTTCTGCTGAAATGTGTTTTTGTCAATTTACAATGTTTGCAGCAATAAAAGAAAAAATAAGGGCGTCATTTCCGTGAGAGCTGAACAAGAAACAATTCTTCTCAAGGCAAATGACAGCCCCCAAAAATGGTTGAATAATTTCAGTAAGCAGATAAAGTCGAGGAAGATTGAAAATTGGAGCTTACCGAATTCTTCCATTAAAAAGCACGCGAACGCTGTCATGGTCTCATGGCGGATAGACTAGTCACCTTCACACATTTAATATTGGCACATTTAATATTGGCTTCCATTAGCAACTCTCCTTCAAATCAAGAAACTGAAACGACGACAGTTAAAAGAAAAAAGACACATTGTAATAGAGAAGCATTGAACAATGAGAAAACAGAAAACTGAAGAAAGGAACCAGCACACGCTGCATAACTTCGGAGAGGGAAATGCAATACCTATCAAGTATTCTGCAACAATTCCCTGATATCATACCCTTGGAGCTACAAATAAACAACAAGGGATTCAAGATAAGGTTACAATCATTTGCCTAAAGATTAAATCATAACAGGTCCAGCACTTAGGCCTCAATTATCGCAATCATACAAGGTTAGGACTTCAAATCAGTACGACAAGTAGGTTTTCAAAAAAAAATCAGAGTAAATTGATACACATTTGAGAAAAAATGGAGAAGAAAATGAAAAAAGAGCTCTTTATTATTCTGTTGCCACTCTTAAGAGAGGTTAAAGCACTATTTTTTAATATCACTACCAAAGCCTGCACAATTTCCCAGTTACGAATCTCCAACGGCGGCTTATTGGCTAAGCCATAGAACAAGAAGAAATATTTTGAAGAAAAGAATGAGAGGTGTTAGCTACTTAAGTGCCAAAAGCAGAGAGGGGTGAAGTTTTTATTTTTATTTTTTATTTATTTATTTATTTGGATGAGGAGAGGGGTGAAGTTAAACCAGTATTTTCCTGTTGAGCTGAAGATGGGAGGATATAGAGAAGAAAATGTCATTCTCCAGTGCAAAGAAAAATGTGGGACATCCAAAAAGATAAACACTCACAAGAAGTAGGCAATTTACCTGAAGAAAGGTGAGAAGCAAGATCACTCCAGAGTTCCAGAGAGCATGTATAGTAATGGGGGTAAGAAGGTTTCGAGTTTGAGCGTATGAAAAACCCAAAACAGTCCCTAAGAGCATGTAACATTCAGTTAGTATACTTGATGCAGGATACAAATTAGTACAGCACGTTATGGCAGTTTCAGCTTTAAATACAAATCACCGCATCAGCAAGCACTATGTTAATGTTTTTTCAGCCAGAATCATTAATTTTTTCCTTTAGCGTAATTTTTTCAATGGACATTCTCATTTCTTTACTTTGGAGGGGCTTCTACACTAAAGTCCTCTAAAAAGTTTATGGAAATGAATGCTAATTGAAAAGATCCACTAAAACTAAAACCCAACAACAATGAAATCTAAAGAACAGAAAAATGGATGCTAGGTCTCTTTATCTTTCAATGTTTCTTTTCAATAATCATTCACTTTTCTCTTTTAGCACTTTTTAGCTCAAGTCTCCTGAAATGAAAAGGCTGAATGATAATCCAGAAAAGTAAACTAAAATAAAATCCTAAAATAGGTGGACAAAAAATTAAAGCTTCCTATTATTATAAATCATTAGAAGATTATTTAATATACCAAGATATGCTCCCCTTCATCCATTATGTAGCAAAATTATAGCACCAAAAAATGAAACATGAATTGATGGTTTAATATTTCCACTTTAAACTACAACATGCTGGTCAGCGGAAGTCATTAGAAGCAGGTGACAACTTGACACTTGACATCCAAAATAGACTTACTCAAAACATTTAAGAAAACAATACAAAAAAATACAATTATTATCAGCTCTGATGGCTTTGGCATGCACTAATGCCCAAGAACTCAGTTCCCCAACCATATGTTGACACGACAAGACATCTCCTCCTCCTCTCTTCCTTGGAAAAACATCTTGCTTAATTTGAGAAGGCGTCTTTCAATTTTTTTTCCAAGTCAAGGACCTTATCTAGATTTTGTAGTGATTATTCTGCTGCCTTAACGTAAATTAACTTCACAAAAAATAAGTATTTACCTAGCACAAAAAGTTGTGGAAATTGTCCAGGAGTGAAATGCGCAACAGCAAAAACTGCACCACTAATGAGGATGGAAACTGGTGTTGGCAACCTGAAGAGAGAATTAGGTAAATTACAAAAGATTTGATTTTTGCAACGAAAAAAAAAAAAAAAGAAGAAAAAAAGGATAAGCATGAGGAGCACATATAACAGACAATTGGTTCGCAGGGAGCAGTTTTCTGTGTGTGCATATGTGCATACAATCGCATCCATAGAACAAACTCCAACCTAGTAAGCCTTGTGTATGCTACTTGCCGCCTAACTGTGGTGAGCCCTTTCTTGATATTCAAATTTGTATACGCTACAATTCCAATGATTGAGGCACAAGAAAGAAAATTCTCTCAAATCAACAAATTTTCCCTTTGGCGTAATAGCATAAACTTGAATTGGAAAACATGAAAAGAAAGTTTGGGTCAAGCGCAATCCCACTGCACAAATAAAAGCTAGACATTAGGCTTGTGCTAATCTACCTGACTATGAAATGATTGTCTCTTTCTACCCAGGAACCCTGTAGTGCAGGGGTGCACTAAAGGGGTGTAGCATGCAATTCGAACCGTCCATATCTACAATCAATGGTCCAGATTTCAAAAAGTATCCTACAGGTAAGATCATGTAGGATACTTTTGGCAAATCTAGACCATTAGAACTGTAAGGAAAATTGATAATCCGTTTCAGCCTACTTTCTCACAAATCCCAGTTCATAAGTGCCACCAGCCACCTTGATATTCCATTCTTGCTTTTACCCTATTCTTTCATTTCATCATCATCATTCCTCACAAGATAGGCGTATCTATTTTTTGTTCTTTCATAAACAACACATAATGGGCCCTGTTATTTAGCTCTGTCCAAAAGTTGGCATATAACATTAAGTAGACAGCATAGAAATCTGGTAATTAATACTGATAAAATCAGCCAGGAAACAGTCTAAATTTAACTAAAATGCCAAACAGAAGAGTGAAAGAAAAGATGATTGCATAGATTAGAACTCTTCACAAAATGTTGGAAACTGGGTATCACATTTTCATGGTCAACCATAATGTCATATCAACTTCATTTAGGCAGTACATTGAAGAACTTTAATTAACTTAAAAGGAGAAAGTTGGTCTAGTGGTCATCTCCACAACCCAAAAAGTGCAGTGATAGATGGAACATTGACGTTTGGATATCAGAAAGAAGCCATACCATTTAGTAAGGGACACCATAAGAAAACCCCGAAACAGAGTCTCCTCAAGGAGGGGAGCAAGGACGCCAGTGACGCCAACCAGACAGGCAGTGCTACAAGATAAAGGGCAATGATTGACGGGATTGTCTAGTACTCCAAACTCGATCAAAGGTAGTATTACGGAAAAAAAATCGGCAGGAAAACAATGCCTACTTGTTTTCCAATCTAAGATATGCAAGATAGAGGCAAATTGTTTAAGTACCTGATACTTGAGGATCCAATCAAAGGAAGCAACCTCACAAGAGCATCAGTCTGAAAATGATTTTTAAATACCAAAAGTGGTCATTTGTGAAATAGAAGCACATAAAAGTTACAATTTCAGCATGTAGGTCCGTTGAAGTTCCACACTTTTTAACAGGAATAGGGGAGCAAATGGGAAAGTGGCGTCGTGTGACTTGTGTCTGTGTTCCTAATACTACAAAGTACAAGCCGATTTCTTGCCTCTCTTTTTGGCTTACTACACAGTACAAATTTCTTACCTCTCTTTGTGGCTTATCAGCACTAAACAAGGATGTGGCAACTCCTGTTAAAGAAATCGCGATTACTGCTCCAACAATACCAACCCCAGCCCACACAAGCCATCCTCTTTGGAGATCGAAAGGTTTCTTCAGATCTGAAACATTTGTGATTAGTTTGTAGAGTGGCAAGTAGAAAAGATAGCATCTGACATGAATGGGCTTAAGAACATAATCTGTTGCAACTTTATAGCAATACTAAATAAACTGTTCCTTAGGTCAGAACTATGTCATTGTCCATAGGTATTCTTCCATAACATGTATATTCCACATATAGAAGCAGGTTAACTTCGATATTGGTTGCCACCAAACAAAATTAAACAAGAAGGATTTATCATGATCCAAAGTACGGTATAACTTCTTACCATAGCAAAACAAGTCATCGGGACGAGGTTGGAACCTGTCGGTGATGCTATACAGAACTCCTAGAACAACTGCAGTAATAATTCTGCAACATAACAACACAAAAAAAGTTGGAAACATTTTGCGATTTACAAGTCAAACAAGATGAAACTGAAACATACCATAGGTGCTTTCATAACAAACGATTACGATATTTTCCAACAGAAGGCAATGGCTTAACATTCCATAGTATCATGGCCCCGATCTAGGAGGTCAATCAACCTCAAAATTCTTAACGGTGTCCTCTAGAAGGTATGGGATACATATCACGGATTAGATCATCACATGGTTACCAACTAATAAAGAGGACATATCTGAGGCATGCAACTAAACTAATTTGATTGAAATAAGACCAAAGAGAAAATCAGTATTCATGACCAATATCTATGGAAAACAGCTCAAATAGAGGGGGAAACCCACAGGATAGCTCCATTGAATCATCCAAAATACCTAATCTTTGTAATTTGTAGCCAGCTCACTCCTCAACAAGTGTGTGTGTGTGTGTGAGAGAGAGAGAGAGAGAGAGAGAGAGAGAGAGAGAGAGAGAGACCAAACAACTGATTTTCATGTGTCCTCTCTATTTATACATTGCCTTCCTCCACAAAATTACTTAAAGGGGAAGATTTGCAACAAGCCAGCAGTGTGGATCAATGACAATGGCCTAGTCATGAAAAGGTTGAGCATGGTAATCAACATCAATTTTGTGAGTTCCAAAACTTTGGAATTTTTCCAATAAAATATTGCTTCGACTTCCCAATCATGCCTTCCATATCCTATCACAGGTCTCGGAATATTTATACATTTTTTAGGAGCTTACCAAACTTGACCTCAACAAATCCTGTTATAAATAGTGAGAGAAATATATAAGCACCCTTTTCTTTTTTAGTTTTTTCCCAGAGGTTCAAATTTCCATGGATATTTTGCTTGCTCCAAATTCTATCTCATTCTACCAGAAAAACAGTGTGCAGTTAACATGTTGTGCGCAAGTTCGTCTTGAAACACCTTGCAACGCTTCCAGTTTTCATGCAGTGAATTTTACCAGATCTCATAAGTGTCTACTTCCTTCTTTTAAAATTCTTCAGCATGAATTGTATGTTCGCCATCTGGGTGTGCATATGTACTCATGTGCAGCCCAGTAGCATGGGTTAATGAATGATTGCATTGAGCTATTTAGGCAATTAAGTTGTATAATATGCCCAGAGAGCAATAATGTGGCTGGCAGCCTGGCATTTGCAGCCAAATGACTCCACAAATGCCTAGAGTCCTAGTGATGTTGAACAGATTTGGAATAGGGTTAAGGTTGCTCGAACACAAACGAAATGGGCTGTTTTGGGGCTGTGAACAGTGTACATGAATAGTGAAAGAGAAAAGAAGAAGAAGGATTTAAGAAGATAGATCTAGGCCTTACACCTAGGTTACCAAAGGCATTGCCGCATCACACCTTAGGCCTCTTTAGCATCACACCAAAGAAAAAGGATTGAATCACACAATCTTCAAAGCTTTAAGCTCTTGTAAATTCTTATTCATTCAATCATTATTCAAGCTCTTGAGATTACGTCAATTTATATAGACTCCATAACATGTGTGAATGCAAACAAGTACTCCTATGTCCAAGAGGTCTAGGTAGAATGAATGTGTGTGGATGCAAAGAACTTTTCATATCTAGGCAGGAATAATTAGGGCTGTAAACGAGCCGAATCGAGCCGAGCTTTAAAATGTTCAAGTTCGTTCATTAAATTTTTAAACGAACTAGAGCCGAACTCGAATTCAATGAAAATTTAACGAGCCGAGCTCGAGCCGAACTTGCCTAGGTTTGAGTCGAACTCGAACTTGTTCACGAGCCATAACGAGGAAAAAATATTAGCTATTTATGCTCTCATACAAGTCTAGAACTTCAAAAAAAATCTATTTTGTACATAAATAAGTTCATACATATATAAAATTATAAAACTATATTAGTAAAACTTAAGTTTATAATACTTTTATTGGTTTATACAAGTACAAAATATAAAATTTTCATTATGTATATGTAAAAGTTTATACATATCCAAGGTTATATTGGAAATTCTTATGAGATATACATATATTTCAAGTTCGCGCGCCTAATCGAGCCGAATATTGTCAAGTTAAGGTTCGGCTCGTTTATTAAACGAGCCTAAAATTGAGGTTCAAGTTCAGTTCGTTTAGTTTCCGAATCGAACTCGAACGAGCCTTTACCAAGTTAAGCCTCAAATAGTTCACGAACGGCTCAGTTCATTTACAGCCCTAGGCAGGATGAATCTGTTAACTAGTGGTTGCATATATTAAATATGTGGTCAAACTTCCCCATATGAAAAATCAGAAGGCTCATGAAAAGTCATAGCCTCAAATGTTCAGGCCAATGTCTAGTTAATATCCCAAGTAGGCCCTTCATCATCCAGCATATGCCAAATTAAGGATTGGCCTTAGAACCATTCAAATACCTTTTGGCCTTGGCCAGAGGAAACTTCCAAATTGCATGGGTTGTTTTTCTCGTATTCAAATACTCTATGACCTCTTTGTATGGACTGCATGACCTAGACTAACTAGAAGAGAGGAGAGGGCCACTTTAAAGGGCGTCGTTGTCAGGTCGATAACCACCCCACATGCAATTACTGTGTATTGAAACTTTCCATGTACATTTAATTGCTAAGTCACAAGGATGGGGTAATTTTTGGAAGATGCAGCATTATGAAACTCATAGACAAACTGGCGCATTAGTTCCACCAGAAAGGCATGCTGAAAATGGAGAGAGAGAGAGAGAGAGAATCCACACCACTCTTGGTGTCCAAAATTGCCCAGGAGATCTAAACTTTGGCTAGCCAATTTTTCCATTCCCGAAAAAACACTTTCTACAAACCTAATATCAAACTGAGAGAGAGAGAGAGAGAGAGAGAGAGAGAGAGAGAGAGAGAGAGAGAAAATATTTCATACGCTTCATCCAGAAAAAGGATTTCCGCTTTGCCGTCTAAGCCCAATTCTCCAACTTGAAGTCCTAGATACGGTAAAGCCGATTGCTCTATCAACACTGTCAAAAGAAAACTGCCTGAATAATTATTAGATTCAGACAAGCGCTCGAAACATAATATCATCAGAAAAGTGGAAAAAGATGAAGAGAAAAGCGCAATTCACAACTAAACCAAACCAAACTTCCAACACAACAACAAAATGGGTGAAGAGGCCGAGATTCATTAAGACGCTAAAAGTGACAAATGCTATAGGTCGTATTAAACACTCATAATACACTCATAATGTGTCATGGCACAACTGCACGCATGAATGGATGATGCACCCCCACAAGGGACTGGGGGAAAGCTAATTTGATATTGAATTTCATAATTTGCTGTGAAGTACATAAAACATACCTTAATCCACAAGCAAGTGAGGTTAGGGAAACCGTTTGCCACTCCCAAGGCACATCCCATCGTCTGAGGATTGGCCAGTCCAAGTCATTCTCCTGAAGCATCATCGCTAGAACTAATCAACAAAAACTAACATTTAACAAATTTTAGTACTGTTTGAACTTTGATCTTTAGCAACACCCGTGATGATTCTGTTTTCCTCGTGATTTGTCTGAGCTAAAGAAAAAATTTCACCTACTTGGACTCGCACACAATCAGCATAATCCAACGCTTGTTGACATTGCCCACAAAATCAAGTTTGGAATCCAATTGTGATTTGAAGGAAACTAAAGCATCCGACCTGAGTACCCACTCTAATGAAAAATCTACTGACCGGCCCAAGGACAATACCTCTGGGATCAAATCTTAACTTGATTAGAACTCACTTGGGGTTGAATGAGTCAAGATCACTCCTAACTTGCAGCTCCATAGATACAAGTGTACATTTCTTTCCCTAATCAAGCTACAATGAAGAACTGTCAATCTGAGATTTCAACCCTACTTATTTATACCCCAACTTCTGAAATCCTTTGTGCAACTTTGCTTGAATGTTATACATGGAGTTCCCCAGCATAAAGATAATGCCATTATTGATGACTTAAGAAATTCATATTTCTCATGCTTATAGTTATTCCCACCACAAACTTTCTTTTATTCTTTGAGGTCAACGAGGAAATTGTAGTAATGGAGGTAGAACTAAGCATCCTGATCAATTCAGTATCCAGAATATGAGAACCAAGGAAATCAAATGGAAACATAAAAGGATTCTCGCCTTGTGTTTGAGTGAGAAAAAATGTAAATCATTTTTCCTCGTCGGTATCATGTTTGTATAGATAAGAAAAGTAAATCATGTGAGATAGCCATATTAAGGGAGGTTACTTCATTTTTTCCCTCTGTATTTTCATTTGCAATCTTGGCATCCAACAAAATACACACCAATCATTTAGACTCTCACCATTACTCTGACCCATCATTCCTCACCACTTTTTTCCTAGCAACTGAATAGAAGAGTTCTCTTCCTCACCATTTCTTGCTTAAATTGTGAACTAAATGTCAGAGATACAAACTTCTGCTTCATTTTTTATCATTTCTAATCTAAACCCCCTATAAATAAAACCTCAGAGTCAACAGACAAACTTAATTTTTCCGTGATTCAATTTGCCTATCCTGATAGCAGCAAATAAGACGCAACTTAGCTAATTATAAACACAGATCAGAACAAGTTAATGAGAACAAAACAGCACAATTCTTCCTCATCGGAGTATACTTAAAATCAGATACATATTGGAAACGACTGACAGTGCATTCGGCCTAATTAACATGTCTTGCTGCTATTTTGGTTTTGTTTTTTGTCATAGATTTCTGTCAGATACGACGCCATAAAAACGAGCCAGCTGTTTCAATATTTATGGTCGTAAATTTTTACTTTCTAGACTCCCCACGTCGCAAGGAATGATTAATTTGAAACTTTTAACACGAATTTAATAAAAATTCAAAATAAGACGGAAAAAATAGCAAAACTTGAATTTAGCTCAAAGATGTCCTGAGTCAAAGCTCAATAACCATACCTTGCGCTGAAATTTATCGTCACCGGCTTTGTAAAAGCATATCGAATGGCGTGCTCTGCTTGAATCTCGCGTCGAATTCGCACCAGGAAAACTAAAAGCTAGATTGGAATGCGATAGTGAGAACGAATGAGAGCAATTGCTGCGTCTACTGACAAGGACAGCTGGAGTGCGTGGAGTTAGGGTTTTAGTTGAAAGTAGTACCGATGAAATGGTCTGAGAGGCATGAATTAGGGTCGAAGCCATTGTTGCGTTCGAAAATCAGTTACTAGTTGGTGGACCTCTGGCTCGTCGACAAGAAGATAAGGCTGGTAGCAAGTGTTCCGGGCCGAATCGTAATGTAGTACACCACGATTACTTATTTTGGCCTAAAAAAGTAAAGGGGAAATTGCTTAAAAATGGAAGTAGGGGCAAATAAATGCAAAAGCATGATGTACTTTTCAGGAATTAGAGATGAATGAGAAGGAGAAAATTATTTGCAAATGCATGGAATCACAGACGAAATCACCCTGGACCTAATCTACTTTCTCAGAAAAACCCAAACCATTTCCTCTCTCTCTCTCTCTCTCTCTCTCTCTCTCTCTCTCTCTCTCTCTCTCTGATTCCGCAATGGAGAGTGTTTCGTTGGAAGACGACTTCGATCCGAATAGCGAGAGGTTCGAGAGTTACAGTCTGAGTGCTGACGTGAGTGAATCGGAGAGTACGAGCGCTTTCTCCTACGACCTCAACCCAGTTCATCTTCCCTCACTTCTTCGCCGTTCGCGCGCACCAAATTCGTCTGAAAATCTCAATTTTCCTGTCCAGATTTTGTGATTGATACATGCAAGCTACTTTTAGGGATTGATACCTCAATCGAACGGGAATTTGGATGCTACTTTTGTCGTAAGGGTTTTATTTTCTCTACATTTATTATCTGTTGATACATGCAAGCTCCCACTTTTTGATTTGTTTGTTGTTTGGAAAGTTCATGTTTATTTGTCGATTTTTAGTGATTGGGTTTTTGGAGCAATGTATACGATTTTTTTTTTTCATTCTTAGGGGCTAACTCGGGTGCCATTAATTTTTTTGAAGAGTACAACCACATTCTATGAATGGTGCAACACAGATGCAGGAACGGTGCAAGGAGAAGAATATATTTTCAGAAAGCGTGACCTGACAACACACTGCAATCCCGTTTCATGTTTATTTGTCGATTTTTAGTGATTGGGTTTTTGGAGCAATGTATACGATTTTTTTTTTCATTCTTAGGGGCTAACTCGGGTGCCATTAATTTTTTTGAAGAGTACAACCACATTCTATGAATGGTGCAACACAGATGCAGGAACGGTGCAAGGAGAAGAATATATTTTCAGAAAGCGTGACCTGACAACACACTGCAATCCCGTTTGGATCAACTCAGGTGCAATTAATTTTTTGAGGAGTGCAACCACATTCCATGAATGGTGCAACACAGACGCATGAATGGTGCAAGGAGAAGAATATATTTCCAGAAAGCGTGACTTGACAACACACTGCAACCCCATTTGGACCAACTCGGGTGCAATTAATTTTTTTGAAAGCGTGACTTGACAACACACTGCAACCCCATTTGGACCAACTCGGGTGCAATTAATTTTTTTGAAGAGTGCAACCACATTCCATGAATGGTGCAACACAGACATAGGAACGGTGCAACACATGCGTAGGAGGACGGAGAGTGAGCGGGTTGGTTTAGGGGTTTTTTTTTTAGACAAGGGTATTTCGGTCCATACCAAAATTGGTACCATGTATGTGCAATTAAAATTTTCCTTTTCATGTTGAGAGCAATTTCAGAAAAAGTACACCATGCTTTTACATTTAATTGCCCCTACTTCCATTTTTAAGCAATTTATGCTTTTTACTTTTTTGAATTTCAAAAATTCATTTATTTTGGGTAAATAAGTACAAACTCCGATGGCATTTTAGGTCAAAATAAGTCTTTTTTTCCCCCCCTAATAAGTCATAACGCAAAAGGCATACTTAACTTTTTTTAGGCAAATATAAGCCTAAGTATATATGGACCTATTGAAAATACTGTAAAAATTATGGAACTGTTTACCTCATAATCTGTAAGTGAACAAAAATACCACAGAAAAATTGACTGCTGTTTTGGGTTGAGTCGCGGACTAAGTTGCTCTTTTTAAGACGTTTCGTGGCTCTGCCCTCACTGTGCAAGCAGTACCAGTCACGCCGTCTCCAGGATAAAAACAGTCCAGAATACAGCCTTTGTCTCGATCTTTTCTGCACGGAAATAGACCGGAAATGCAAAACACAATCGGCCTTTTTTCTTGCTCTCTGAATTTCTGTAGTGAAAATGTTTTTCGGTGGTCTGAAAAAGCTGGAGCAGAGCTCCTTTTATAGGCCAAGACGAACAATCTTTTTCGGAAAGCAAAATCAATCACTTTGCTGTGATTGAATCAATTCACCAAAAAATAATTTGCACTAATTTAGCACATGTTTTAATCAATTTTATAACGGCTATTTACACTGCTCAAACTCATTTTTTCCCAGTTCTGTAACGGTAGGGAAAATCATTTCCAGAAGAAAAAATCATTTCCAAAAGAAACTGATTGGTCAAAAGAAAAAAAAATATTTCCGTAAATAATTTTTGCAAAACGTGGGCTAACTTTCGTATGTGCGCGAGGCTCCAAATTCGGGGATTTGCACCCCCCGCGCGAGGTTCGCAACTCGCACCCGGTTAACTGGTTTCCGGATCGGTTTGCACAAGTTAGCTTGGACCTTGGCCCAACCCGTGTGCACGCGAGGCCTCTCTTGGGCCTAGCTTATCAATGGTTCATGGAGCCTCCACACATACAAGGAACACAAAAGTTTTCTTGTTAGCCAATGTGGGACAAGTGTTTTTGAAGAACTCCTTTTGAAAAATACACAACCCCAACAATCCCCCACTTGTATTTTTTAAAATATATTCATCGAGCAAGAAGGTATAAAGCAGTGCGTAAGTAAAGGTGTCTACCGACTTGAACCATTACATAGTGTAAGTGCTTCAGTAAAATACTAGAGTGACTTGTGGTATTGAACTCTAAGGCTGAATGCATCACACACACAACTCCACTTTGTGTAATTTTTTTAAGCCAGCACTTTACGGGCATGTGCTTATATCCCGGTTTCATGACTGACTTAGAGAATTTGCTCCAATTCTCCCGAGGAGCGGCCACACTCTAACATTCATATAGGCGAGTCTATCAAGAGTACTCATGCAGTCTAGGTACTCCACTACACATAGAGCTATAGAACTCATTAAGTGTCATAAAACAACACAACCTTTTCACGCTACAGGATGTCATGCTACTTAGGGATTGAATTATTATTATTTTTAATTTAGCATGATTCTCAATATATCACCCATGTGACTCGTTTTTCCCTTTGAACCTATTTCTTGGGATCTCCAGTTTATAGGTTGGGTATCCATCACAAGTGACTCATTTCTCAATGGGCCTCAGTCCAATCCCTTTTGAGGTGTACCACACCTTTTCCCGAGCCATTCCTTTCGTCAAAGGATCGGCCAGGTTCTCTTCTGTTCGGACATAATCCACTCTAACAACACCAGTAGTGAGGAGCTCTCTCAATGTACTGTGCTTACGACGTATTTGTCGTCTCTTACCGTTATAATAATGGTTCTGAACTTTTGCAATAGCCGCGGTACTATCGCAGTGGATAAAGATCGCTGATATCGGTCTCTCCCATAGAGGGATTTCTGACAGAAGGTTTCTCAACCAACCTGCCTTTTCAGTAGCAGCAGCTAGTGCTATCAACTCAGACTCCATCGTAGATTGTGCCAATATTGTCTGTTTCATAGATTTCCAAGAAACTGCACCACCAGCAATATTGAACACATATCCACTAGTTGCCTTGGAATCATCCAAGAGGGTATTCCAATTAGCATCACTATATCCCTCTAACACAGCTGGATATTTAGAGTAATGCAACCCAAGGTTCATCGTTCTTTTAAGATACCGCATTACCCTCTCAATAGCGTGCCAATGCTCCATACTAGGTCGGCTAGTAAACCTGCACAATACACCCACAGCATATGCAATATCTGGTAGTACAATCAGTAGCATAGCGAAGACTACCAATGATACTTGCATATTCAGATTGTCTAACACTATCACCAGTGTTCTTAAATAATTTCACAGCAAGATCAAAAGGGGTGCAAACAGGTTTACAATCAAAATAATTATATTTCTTTAAAATTTTCTCAATATAGTGAGTCTGATCAAGTGAGATGCCATTATCCGACCTAGTAATCTTGATACCCAAAATAACATCAGCTTCTCCTAAATCTTTCATGTCAAATTCTTGCTAAGCAAAGATTTGGTTTCATTCACAACAGATAAGCTAGAACCAAATATAAATAAGTCATCAACATACAAACATATCAAAGTACATACTGAATTTTCAAACTTGTAGTATATGCATTTGTCACTTTCGTTAACCTTGAAACCATTCAAAATGACAAGATTATCAAAATTTTCATGCCACTGCTTAGGGGCTTGTTTAAGGCCATACAGAGATTTAACTAACTTACACACTTTTCGTTCTTGGCCATGGACAACAAACCCCTCGGGTCGGTCCATATAAATCTCTTCTTCTAAATCACCATTTAAGAAAGCAGTTTTAACATCCATTTGATGTACCACTAAGTTATAGATAGCAGCTATGGTAATCAATACTCGGATAGAGGTAGTACGTGTCACAGGAGAATAAGTGTCAAAGAAATCAATATTCTCCCTTTGCCTATATCCCTCAGCTACTAGTCTAGTTTTGAATATTTCTACTGTACCATCAGGTTTTAACTTCCTTTTAAGAACCCATTTACATCCAATTGTTTTACAACCTGGTGGTAAGTCTACTAGTTTCCATGTTCTATTGGTTTCTAGTGAGTCCATTTCATCATTAATGACTTCTTGCAAAAAATTAGCATCTGGGGAAGACAATGCTTCCTGAAGTGTAGTGGGGTCCTCTCCTAAGGAGAATGCAAAATCAGGACCAAAGTCTTTCGAGACGCGAGCCCTCTTGCTCCTTCTCGGTTCTATATCTGTGTCTCTAGAGTTCACGTTTCTAGGTTCTTCTAATCTAGGTGTACTACTACTAGATTCAGTGCCCCCACTATTTCTAGATTTAAAAGGAAACCTATCTTCATAAAAGTCAACGTCAATAGACTCTATAATCACCTTATTGTTGATATCAAAGAATCTATAAGTTTTACTGTTTGCAGCGTAACCAATAAAAACACATTCATAAGCTCTACTAGCTAGTTTTGACCTTTTAGGGTCAGGAATACGAACATAAGCTAAACAGCCCCAAACTTTGAAATAAGAAACATTAGGCTTCTTGTTTTTCCACAATTCATAAGGTGAAATCAAAGACTTAGAATTAGGAATTCTATTCAACACATAACATATAGTCAATAAATTTTCACCCCACCAATGTGAAGTTGCACCCGAACTAAGCATAATAGCAAATACAAGTTCACACAATGTTCTATTCTTACGTTCTGCCTTTCCATTCATTTCGGGTGAGTAGGGAGCAGTTTTTTCATGAATAATGCCAGTAGAATTATAGAAAACAATAAATTCATTCGAGTCATATTCAGTTCCTCTATCACTACGGAGTCTCTTGATCTTTCTATTAAACTGATTCTCAACTTCATTTAGAAAGATCTTAAACATGTCAAAAGCCTCATTTTTATGCCTCATCAAATAAATAGAAGTGTAATTTGAATGATCGTCAATGAACGTGATAAAATATCGTTGTGCATTTCTAGTGAGAACTCTGTCTAGTTCACAAATATCAGTGTGCACCAAATCAAGCAATTCTAACTCCTTAGAAATTGATTTATGCGGCTTCTTTGTGATTTTGGCCTGACTACATGATTCACATTTTTCAAAAATATTTAAGGAAATGTTAGGAATAAAACCTAAGTTACTCATGTTCTTAATCAATTTCTTGTTCACGTGACTGAGTCTAGCATGCCAAACATTCACAGAACAAACAATATAAGAAGAAACAACAATTTTATTTATCTCAACGTTAAGTTTAAACCTTCCATCGGTAGCATAACCTTTACCAACAAATTCTCCATTTTTTGTGAGCGTATACTGATCCGCTCCAAGTGTCTGAGTAAAGCCAGCCTTATTGAGGAGGTAGCCGGACACAAGATTTTTCCTGATTTTTGGAGTGTGCAGAACTTCTTTCAAAGTGACAGTCCTTCCAGAAGTGAATTTAATATCAATGTCACCAACACCAAGAACCTTAGTGGTGTGGGAATCACCCAACAACACTTTCTTATCATCAATTTCAGAATAACTCTTAAACAAAGAATGGTCATAACAGACATGGCGAGAAGCGCCAGTGTCTATCCACCACCCTTCTGAACCACTTATCAGATTGATTTCTGATATCATAGCCACGAGTGGTTCATCATTCACCATGTTCGCCTGGGGACCAATGCGACGCTTGGCGTTCTTGCAATTTCTTGCCATGTGACTGTAAGACACAAATTGGACAAGTCCGTGTTTCAAGCCTGGCCACCTGAAGGGGGTTATTTCCTATTCTGATGGGGCTTCACATTCTGAATCTTGCGGTTCTGGTTTGGTTTCATGATCTTTCCTTTCGGCTTAAGCACAACCGAACTCTGATTCCTTTTGTTAGTGACAAAAAGAACCTCATCTTTCTGATCTTGTTTCTGTGCCTCCTCCTCAACTCGAAGACGGGCAATCAAGCTCTCCATTGAAAACTCCTTTGTTTTGTGGCGGAGATCCTTCTTGAAATCTTTCCATCCTGTAGGAAGTTTGTCGATAAGAACTGCAACCTGAAACTGTTTATCAATAGTCATACCTTCAGACAAAATTTCATGAGTAATTTTCTGTAACTCATGGGATTGGGCCACCATAGATTTTTCATCGACCATCTGAAATTTTAGATATCGACTCACATCATATTTTTTCGATCCAGCCTCCTCAGTATCATATTTTTTCTGTAGTGCATCCCAAACATCCTTGGTAGTATCAAAAGTGGAGTAGTAATCATATGAGTCATCAGACAATGCATTCAAGATATAGTTTTTGCACAGAAAATCATCATCGGTCCATTTTTGAATTTCTTGACGGTTTTGGTCAGTGGACGGATTAACAGCAGCGGGTTTAACAGAAGAACAGTAGGAAGCCAATTTCTGGGTAGTGAGGTAAAAGAACAGCTTCTGTTTCCACCGTTTATAATGCAAGCCTTCAAATCTAAATGACTTGTTGATATCGGTGGGAGCAGAAACGGATTTGTTCTCGAATTCCATTGCGGATAAAAACATCTTAAATTGTTGAAAATACTGTAAAAATTATGGAACCGTTTTCCTCAGAGTCTGTAAGTGAACAGAAATACCACAGAAAATTGGCTGTTGTTTTGGGTTGAGTCGCGGACTAGGTCGCTCTCTTTAAGACGTTTTGCGACTCCGCCCTCACTGTGCAAGCAGTACCAGCCATGCCGTCTCCAGGATAAAACAACCCAAAATATAGCCTCTGTCTCGATCTTTTCTGCACGGAAAAAGACCGGAAATGCAAAACACAATCGACATTTTTTCTTGCTCTCTGTAGTGAAAATGTTTTTCGGTGGTTTGAAAAAGCTGGAGCAGAACTTCTTTTATAGGCCAAGACAAACAATCTTTTTCCAAATTCGGGGATTTGCACCCCCTTGCGCGGGAGGTTCGCAACGCGGTTAACTGGTTTCCGGATCGGTTTTCACAAATTGGCTTGGACCTTGGCCCAACCCATGTGCGCGCGAGGCCTCTCTTGGGCTTAGCTCATCAATGGTTCATGAAGCCTCCACACATATAAGGAGCACAAAAGTTTTCTAGTTAGCCAATGTGGGACAATTGTTTTTGAAGAACTCCTTTTGGAAAATACACAACCCCAACAGGACCTCATTTAAATATCTGCTATTGGAAAGATTTGGAGCAATATGTAATTGTCCTGAGAATATTGAATAATTACTCTGATCCAAGTCATTCATTAATTTTAAAATATTTTTTTGAGTGGTCTTGCAAAAAATTAACTCAATCGAACCACTTTGAAGTGTTTGATCCAATAGTTTTAATTTCCTTGAGAACTTAGAAACAATTGGACTAAAGACTTTTATAGTTATCTGATTGAGCTTACGTGTTTAATCTAATAGTTTAAATCTTCCTAAGCACTAAGGAACAATTGAACCAAAGACTTTACAGTTATCTCATTGAGCTCTTTTGAGTGAATAAAAAAATATTTTAAAATTAATGAATGACTTGGGTTGTTGATATGGGACCTCGAACTGAGCTCCGTGTTGTGTTACAATCTGTGCCCAAAACATTGATATTGAATATGGGCATGTACCCATGGCCTTTCTGAATTCTGAGTAGGGATGTCCATTTTGTCTTCCCCTCCATATCTGACCCGATCCCTGTTCCCGAATGGATCGATGATTTGTAGATCTGTTTGGATTTTGGGTAGGATATGGAGATTTTTTCTAAAAAATTTTGGGGGTCGAATGGGAGGCGGGGACAAACATATGCCCGCCCCACATCCGCTCCTCATTCAATCCCCGCCCTGCCTTGACTCCAAATCCCCAATACATACCTATGACCTATTTTTACGTTTTTAAGGTTATCTCTTCTCATTCCCAGTTCCCACTTCCCATTTTCCCATTCCAACGCCGCACACAACAGAGAATAAGGGATAACATTCCCCCGGTCCACTTTCAATATCTCCCTCTCTCTTGTTCTTGTTTCAGATTTTAGTCCACTTTCCCATAATCATAATGCGTGAATCTACGCATGGTGGAATACGTTTGGTTTAGGAAATTTTGCCATGCTCTGGAACCGGCCTCTAAAGTGGTTCACGAAGTTTGGATCCCCAAATCTCCGTTCCTCATTTGGGGCGGGTGAAGGATAAAAACAAAACCCTGTTGGAGATCGGGGCGGCGACGGGGGAGAGGTTCAGAGATTGGGAACGGAGATAGTATTATCCGGACCCGATCCACCTCCATGGCCAACACTAATTCTAAATATAACTGCTAGTCAAGGTTTGCTTTGTAATGATTTGCTTGGATTAATGAGGTTTGCCTCTAAATAAGTAAATAGTGTCGGCAAGCTACGATTTGGTAGAACTAACAATCGGTGCTATTTAAACTTCGGACCCACTATGTCCCTTTCTTCGTGCTGGATGTAGGCCTTATATTATATGGACATGCCAATTCACCATTTTCCCGGCCTTAGCAATTCAGTTCAAGGATGCATTATCCATTATTAATTTTGTTAATGTTTATTAGAGTGTCGGCACTAGCAGAAATGCATTATCCGCCGGCAAGCTCTCCTCCGTGCCAGCAGCCTTTACCGGTTTCTCCGCCGCCAGCGGCCACCGCCCATCCTCTCCCTTTTCCTCTTCCCCGTCCACCTTCAAGCACCGTACCTCCAAAAATACCACCACGGGAACACCCGTCACGCAACATTCTCTATTTTTATTTCACTTTTTTATCAGACAACGTTCTCTATTTATTGGTTATATTATTGGGCCCATTGTCCTGTCCAAATTGCTGACGCGTGATTTGGCCGGATTGGCGTTAATCATCATTAGACCGTTTATGCATTTCAACGCGTCTATGGATACACCACACTTGGGTACCCCAGATGCACGCCAGCTCATCTCAACCATCCAAAAGCGTTTTTGATGTTCCCGATTTTTTTACAAATTATTCAAGCGAATTGTTTGTTTAAAATCTAGAACATTCAAAATATTTTTGGATTGAATGGTTGAGATGGGCTGATATACACTCAGATACCAAAATGTTATGTACCCATAGACGCGTTGGTATGCCTTTTTGCCGTTTACACTCCAAAGGTGAGATACTGCGAATATATACTCTGCATACGTAACTTGTTTTTCAATGTTTGATAGTCAATGCAAAATGATACTCCTATGTTGAATGAATGTCTCGAAAAAATAGAAGTCTTGTACGGAAGCGCGTCATAATACTTAACGAGTATAATTTGAGGTGGAGAATATAATCTATTTTACAGATGATGTGCAAATTATGAAGTTTTGGACCATCAGCTTTTGTGGGACCCACCAAGTAATAATCTGAACTGTTCATCTTGTAGGGCTTGCAAAATAATGTATTAACGCAAAAAAACAGCCTGATCGGACATAGATAGGTAAGTAAAAAATTGAATATTGGTTTAAAAAACGGACAATCTGGATTCTGTCAATAATTTAAGTTAAAATGTCCATGACCGTCTGTTTTTTAAATCAAAATTTAACTTTCGCAAGTTTTTTTTTTGTTGCATATTTAAATTATTTTGCAAGTCTTACAAGATGAACAATTTAGATTATTACTCCCATTGTCTCAATTTTATAGTCCCTTTTGGGGATTTCAACTTAATAAGGGGACATAATCATTGTACTTTTAAAAACATGTTTTTCCTTATTTTACCCTCCAATTATTACAATTTCTTACTTTTTTTTTATTACTTTTAACTTCAAAATATAAGGGTAAAAGAGGAAATTCCTTAACAATTACCCATTTAGTTTTGAAGTGGGACAATATTTTTGGATGTTAAAAAGAGTCAATTAAAATTACCCTCCAATTGTCTCAATTTATAAAATTGGGACGGAGGGTCCTGATGAATAATCGTTGGGTCCTATATTGGGGGCGTAAAAAAATTTTTTCTTTGAGTAAAGAAAATGGATTTTGAAAATAAGTACAACTGTACATAATTAATCGAAAAGAAAAGGAACAATGAACTGTATTATCAACGGTTCCAAACGGTCCCAAATAGCCGGATACCATGGACTCGGCATTATTGGTAGCGTTCAAAACAGTTGTTATTTGTAGCTTTCAAAACAGTTGCCGAAGTTTCACTTAAAGATGTTAATTTGATGAGCACCGCTACATATCCATTCTGGTATCCAAACTTTTTGTATTTTGATATGTATATGTAGCGATATGATCATCGTGATTTTATGATTTATCGTGCCCGAAACTAGCTTGGTCTCTTTTTGTTATATTGCCTCTTCGTTCCTAAATAAATATCCGAACCGCAAACCTAGGTCTTTAAAAACATATACTTATTGGTAGATGTTAATGTGATATGTATATGTTGCCATATGATCATTGCTAGATGTTAGTTTGATTTGTAACCATTTTTTAGTCTAGGTGCAAGCAAGCTGCCCGAACCGACAATTATCCAAAAGGATTCAATACATGAATGCACACATTCACCAAAAGATGTCACATGTACATTAGTAGTACTTTATTTAGGGTGAGTTTCCACTAGTTTTTTTTTTTTTTTTTTTGTATTTTCGGTATTCTTAGAATATAAAGTGTCAAATCAATTGATGTATATGAATAAAATAACATTGATTTGATATCTTGTAATCCGAAAACACCTTAATGAGAACTCAGTCTCTCTAGACTTTTCTTAAAGGAAAAAAAAATGGTAATTCAAGGGGTACCACCCCTATGTACAGAAAAAATGCATTGGCTGTGCTCGGGGACTCACTTGTGGCTCTAACACGAGTGATTTGAGCCGTTCATTCATCTAAAAATATTTTTTCAAGTGGTCCCGCGAGAAATCAACTCAATCCAATATTCGTAAGCGGTTAATCCAAAACTTTCCCCATTTCATGTTCAGATCACTAGCATGGGACCCTGAGCACGGTCAGTGCATTTTCTCTATGATTTTGCCTATACCCGCAGTTGGGTCCAAAAAAATAAGGAAAAAGCTAATGTGAGCCCAACATACACACGTTAAGGTTGAAAAAGTGTATTGAAATGTGTAAAAAGTGTATAACAATACATAAAAGTGTATTTAAAAGTGTAAAAGGTATATTAGAGTTTGTTCGTTTTGATTGTTTGTATGCTTATTGTACAGTCATTAGGCACACATCAGCAAAATCCAAAAATAAAATAATACTATCATGATGTTTTCAACTTTTATGGGCAATGGGTCCCACTGGCCACACCCGGCGTAGTGCGCACCACTTACACCATAGCCCGTCCTCGGACACACGTCTTCTTACTACGAATGATTTTATTAAGAGAGAGAGAGAGAGAGAAAGCCAGAGAGAGAGAGAGAGAGAGAGAGGAGGAAGGAGACTTTCGTTCCCATCGGATGCGCTGTTAATCATACGCTTTTGTCGGACCAGATAAAGGAATATACACCATTTCACTCTATTAATACATCTCTCACACCAGATCTGTGTAGCTTTTCTTATTTTAGGGTTTTTAGGCTCTCATTTATGCTCTAATAATCCACCATTTTTAGCCTCTACGCAAAGAGAATTGAGTAAGACTTCGTTCCCATCAGGATTGTTGATCGATACTTTATCAACGGAAGGAGATTTCGATCGTTTCCTCGCACCTCTTAATGCTACAGGTACGTATCACATTCGCATCTGAAAATACCCGTTTCGTTTTGGTACTTTATTTTATTTTCTGCGAACTACTCTGTGATTGTTGTTAGAAAGTTGGGGTTGTATAATGGAGAATTTGGTGGTTGGTGAACCTAACTGTGTGCGCACGAAGAATGAAATCAATTCCAACAAGTAAGCATTATATATAAAGTGAGAGTCTGCCCCGGCTTTAATTGGGTTGCTAGTGGACGGTGTGAGTGATCCCAGATTTAGTTGGCCTTGCCAGGGTCTACCCCGGCTTTAATTGAGCCCTGCTACTGAATTTAGTTGGACTCGACAGCGTCTGCCCCGGCTTTAATTGAGTCCTGCTAGTGGACGGTGTGATTAGTCCCAGATTTAGTTTGAATTGACAGTCTGCCCTGGCTTTAATTGAACCCTGCTAGTGGACGGTGTGATTAGCCCCAGGATTTGGTCGGATTAGTCGAGGTGCTCATAAGCTGGCCTCGACGACTGAGTTATTGACATAAAATTGGGCGGTACCCACAGTAGATGGTGAGATTGGTCCTGGATTAGTTGAGGTGCCTTTAAGTTGGCCCACGCACCTGAGTTATCAAAGGAAAAAAAGAAAGGAAGGCACAACAGATAATTGGGGCTCTGCCCCAGCTTTAATTGGGCCCGGCTAGTAGATTTGTCCTACGATTAGTCAAGTAAGTTGGCCTCTACGTCTGATTTATCAAAAGAAAAGAAAGAAAAAAAGATAATATATCTACCCTCTAGTGGCTGGAGCATAGAAAAATAAATGGATAAAGAATCACTGGGGTATTGATTTTAACCTAATTAGATTCTCGGCGAGTAGAGAAGAAATAAATGTAAATGACTTTACTCTTGACTTTTGTATATCTAAGGTTGTAAGACATTAGTTTCACCTTTCAACACAAAAGCCATGTATCCTGCATTGCTCAGGTTTTTATATATATATATCTGCAATGAAAAAGTTCATTAGCATTATCGGTGTTGCTCAGATTTGCTTTCGGTTACCTAGAGTTTCCTAATTTTGAGAAATTCTTTCAGGTGCATTATGGCGCCAAAGTTAAATTCGGGAGGTAGTGGGACTAGGAGTTCCGTCGCAATTTTCGTAGTAGTAGGTTTATGTTGTTTCTTCTATTTACTAGGAGCATGGCAAAGAAGTGGGTTTGGAAAGGGAGACTTTATAGCTCTGCAGATGACAAAGGGCGGAGCAGATTGTAATATCCTTCCCAATTTGAATTTCGAGACCCATCACGGCGGTGTAGCTGGTGTATCATATGATTCTGACTCAAATATAAAAATGATTAAGCCATGCGACCCAAAATATACTGACTACACCCCTTGCCAAGATCAAAGGCGTGCCATGACCTTCCCAAGGGAGAACATGAACTATCGAGAACGACATTGTCCTCCGGAGAATGAGAAGTTGCATTGCCTCATTCCAGCACCCAAGGGATATGTGACCCCATTTCCATGGCCAAAGAGTCGTGACTATGTACCGTACGCAAATGCACCATATAAGAGCTTGACTGTTGAGAAGGCTATTCAGAACTGGATTCAATATGAGGGCAATGTATTTAGGTTCCCAGGTGGAGGAACACAGTTTCCACAAGGTGCAGATGCATATATTGATCAGCTTGCTTCTGTTATACCAATAAAAAATGGGACTGTTAGAACTGCATTGGACACTGGTTGTGGGGTATGTTGAGTTTATGAAATCTTCTTAAATTATTATTTTTCTTGCTTTTCTCCAAGACATGTACCAACGTGTCCCCCTTATCCGGGAGATCTCTTCAGTGAGTCCTCTAAAAGTGGTCTATTTTCTTCAGGTTGCCAGTTGGGGTGCCTACCTGTGGAAGAGAAATGTCATAGCTATGTCATTTGCGCCAAGAGATTCACACGAAGCACAGGTTCAGTTTGCTCTTGAAAGGGGAGTGCCTGCTGTTATTGGTGTTCTTGGAACAATAAAAATGCCTTATCCCTCTGCAGCCTTTGACATGGCTCACTGTTCTCGTTGCTTAATTCCATGGGGAGTCAATGGTGAGCATTATATGTTGTAAAAAATATTCATGCCGAATACCATTATTGAAAAAGCTAGTGTTCCTATCAGGTTCTTTTTCTGTTGTTTTAATTAAGAAATTGTGACGGAACCAACTTCTCTTATTGTGATTCTACACTATGCAGATGGAATGTACATGATGGAAGTTGATCGAGTTCTTAGACCGGGTGGCTACTGGGTCCTTTCTGGACCTCCTATTAATTGGAGAAATTTCTATAAAGCGTGGCAGCGTCCAAAGGAAGAACTCGAGGAGGAGCAAAGGAAGATTGAGGAGATCGCCAAGCTTCTCTGTTGGGAGAAGATGTCTGAGAAGGGTGAGACTGCTATATGGCAGAAGAGTGTAAATGCTGGATCATGTCGTCGCTCTGAGGATGATTCTCAAGCCACATTTTGCGAAACTGATCCAGATGATGTCTGGTATAAGCTCTCTTTATTTTGTTATTACTCTTTTATCTTTTTTGAGTCATTTCAATGTATATTGCCAATGCTGCTATTTGATTTAGGAAAACAGTAGAGATGACAATAGCTGTAAATATTTCAATCTGAGTATATCCGTTTCTGCCGTATAATTTCTTGTTTTAAATATTCCAAAGTAGTGTATCATATAGTTGGAGACCTTTAATGTATTATCTCTTCGATTCATAAGTTACTAAAAGAATGGAGCACGTATATGTTCATTAATAGTTTTGAGTCAAAAGATAATTTGTAGTCGTCATGGTAGAGAATTTTACTGGGACTTTCAATATTATTTTGAGTCAAAAGGATAATTTTGTAGTGTTCATTGTAGAGAATTTGACTGGGACTTTCAATATTTTTCATGATGTATAGAGGATCTTTAGATTTAGGACCATAGGATACATACAGGGCAATAAATGAGGTTTTAATAAGTACATGTCCTTTTCTGTTTAGGGTCTTGCTAACGTGTGCCTAATAGGCACACGATAAGCACATAAACAAACAAAACAACACACACTCCAATACACCTTTTAAACTTTTCAATACACTTTCACATATTCCTATACACTTTTTATACACTTTTCACACATTTCAATACACTTTTCCAACCTTAACGTGTCTATTAGGCACGCGTTAGCATTTTCCTTCTGTTTAATAGTTGTCTTGTTAAAATATTCCAATATGAGATGTGATATATATAATAGCTGTAGAGTACTAATTTACTATCTTTCTGTGATTGCAAATTACATTCAAATAACATGGAGTTCATGGATGGGATTATTAAGAGATGAAGTTCATATGAAGCATGGAAAGATGATTTTAGATGTCATTGGTTGAATTTGATTGGGACTTTCCAATTTCAAACCTTTGAAGTACCTTAACGAACTAGAGCAATAGCTCATGTGGGAGATTCATTAGATATTTGGAGTACTTGAAGTTTTCCCCTTATATTTAGTTTTTATGGTCATGGATTATGTCGCAGAGTGAGTCCAGCTAGAACAGAAGCGGAGCTTGAGTGGTCTTCACGCTCAACTGACGCCATAAAGCTTTGCTTGCCGACAAGAGCCGCAAGGCTCAAGGAAAAGGTTGCCCTGCTTGACCGGGATCTGGTTGGAAAGGCCCCTCCGACGCTCACATGAGTTAAGTCAATAAAGAACTTAGAGAACAAGGTTATAGAGGCAGAGCATCGGGTTTTTAGGAGACTGCAGGGTTGATCCCTCCCTTGTAAATTCTTTTCTGCCTTGGCCTGGAAGCCTTCCTACTCACATGAGCGTAACTACCTTGCATTCCTTCCACATTTCCGGAATCACCATGTAGGGGGTCATAAGCAAGTTGTTTAATTCACACACCAAGATGTTTTCTCTACGTGGTGGTTGTGCACTCATGACAGTTTGAGTTGGCCCGATGGGTCAGCCCTGATGCCTTTGGGCCCAATAGCTTTGTTCCCATTCAGGGCCGACTCAATAAGCAGCTCAGCCCATAGTTTCTTTTCCCAGACAGCATGCTCTGTTGTGCTCTCGTGAACTCTCAATGCCATAGCTCTCTGGGCCGGCTGGCCCAAGTTGGGCTGTCTGGCCCAGCCCTGATTGGGCAGACCATTTCCTGGACTAGTCCAGGACGCTGGCCAATTTGCCTTGTGAGTCTTAGCCAGAGTTAGCCCATTGCAGTTAGCATCTTCTATTGCCTAGTTTTGTCAGAGCTGTTATGCTAGCAAATAACACTTTCCTGTGTTGGAATTTAAAACTATCATGCTAGGAATTGCCTGTCGGTCGTTGAGTACAAATGATTTCAAAAAACTTAGCACTCTGATATACATGTCGCACGTGTTAAATTTCTGTGTTTCCCCTGGTTTACCTGCAGTGGTCATTAGGTGACTTTTAGTCACTTGCACACTTTGACCTTGAACCGTGCGCGATTGTGCATAGTTATCTTTCAACAAGTATTCAGAGATGTTAGCAGTTGAATTTTTTCCTTTCTTTTCACCTTTGTTCAAATGTTGGTCCTATTCCAACCAGAAGGCCAATTGGTGTATTGTAAAAGGATGACTATGTTTTGCCTTCATAGTTGCTTCTGACATTTTGGTGTATTGTAAAAGGATAAATGTAGTTAACAATAACCGTAATTGGCATTTAAGATGGCATTTTGATGTTCAAGAATAGAGCTATATGTATGTTTTCTTGCCCGATCATTACCATAATCCTGCATAAACTGCCTCTGCTTTGATGGTCGTGAAACTTTGTTATGATCCATTGCTTTATGTCCCAGAAAACAAATACTATTAGGGAGCATCAGGAGCAGGGGGGAAAGAAAAAAAATCTAAAGGGGAAGAAGTTGCATATTTTGAACATGTACAAATGATAAGGAGAAGAGTTTCTTCCTCCTTGGTTATCCTGCTGATTTGTCTTATTCTTTGCTTTTGTTGTTCTGAATAAATATTAGCTGAATGCATCTGATCATCATTTGAACAAGTTACTTGGCCTCCAAGATAATTCATGAGATCCAATATTATCCTTCTAGTTGAGCAATGTGGAGCTTACTTCAGGGTGATGTTTTGGCACCTTGTCTGCGAAATGTAGCCTATTGGCCATATGAGCTGTGAACATCAATAAGTGGATAATCTGCCCATCCTGCTTTAATAATAACTGGCAAAAATTGTCTTATGGAGGGCACAAACTGTTCCTTTGTCTATATTTAGTTTCAGTCATGCCTCAGCTACATTTAATTCCCTATGTGACAATATATTGACCCAATGTTTGACTTAAGTCCTATTAAATTTGTTCTTCTTCCGAAGTTTGCACTTTTAGGCTAGAAAGAAAAAGGCTGATACCTAATCTGCTTATGACATGATTGCTAGGTACAAGAAAATGGAGAAATGCATTACTCCATATCCTAAAGCTAACAGAGACGAAGTTACTGAAGGTGACGTCAAGCCATTTCTGGAAAGGCTTAATGCTGTCCCTCCCAGAATTGCTAGTGGATCTATTCCTGGAGTTTCAGTTGACACATACATGGAGGACAATAAAATATGGAAGAAGCATGTAAAAGTTTACAAGAACACTATAAAAATCATGGACTCCGGAAGGTATCGCAACATTATGGATATGAATGCTGGATTGGGAGGTTTTGCTGCAGCACTTGAATCTCCTAAGTTGTGGGTTATGAATGTGGTTCCCACTATAGCAGAGAAAAATACCCTGGGGGTTGCATACGAGCGAGGATTGATTGGAATCTATCATGACTGGTTTGACTTCTTAACTTTTTATGTTAAAATTGCAAATTTTCTTTCCATATCTAGCTTTATCATGCATTCATTTGGAGCATTCCTTGGTTCGATTACATGAACATAAAAACCAGCAAGTGTGGGTTTGGGGTGGCGGGAGGGGGTGAAGAAGTGTGCTCTACATCTTGTGGTAGTCTAATTGATTTAAATGCCATTTCACTGTCTGTGGATAATTTGTTTCGTGTATGGTACAAATTTGGATAACCTTTTCACTTGGGCTCAGGTGTGAAGCTTTCTCCACATATCCAAGGACATATGATCTTATCCATGCCAATAGAGTTTTCAGTTTGTACAAGGACAAGTGAGTATTTCTTAACTACTGTGCCTTCAACCTTTTTTCTTACAAAAAGTGGAGCCTTTTACTATGATTCTTGCACATATTGAATCGAAGGATACTTCAAAAGTTGAAATTATATTCTCATGGAAGAACTATAAGAGGCTCAATGCTAATGTGGGAGAGAAAATATTGTGTATGAATGTAGCTGAAATAAGGATGTTGTGTAGTTAGACTAGGAGTGAGAAAGAACTCGATATGCAAACCAAATAAGTATGGGTAGCCTTAAGTGGAGTTATGTTGAGAAAATAGATTAAGGAAGGTAGCTTGCTTACATACAACGGAGTTCTGTAAAGACAATAGGAACAAAAACCTAGATGATTACAGTTAATGGGAATGTTCAGAGGGGAAAACCTAAAGTGAGAAGGATTCATGTTGCTGATCCTAATTCGTTGGTACAGTTGTTGGTTTGGTTTGTTTAGATGCTCTCTGTTTGACCTACAACGCATTTTGAACTTTTTTCATGCACGTTTTCTTTTGTGGTAATGCCAGAATTGCGCAACCCCATTTTTGTCATGCCGGTAGTCTTAACTGTTGGGTGTTTGAATTACTTTGAGTTGTCTTTGTGGATATATTTCTCTATGTTTCATTTATGCTGATGAAATTCATGGTCAAACAGTTTCTCATTTCAGATTGTCTTTTTCCTTTTGTAATCTTCGGAAGTGTAGGCTATGCCTTTCCTGCTTCTCCGTTTTTGCATTTCAACTCACTTATACAGTAATTGTGTTGAGACCGACAACAATTTTGACTTATATATTTATCTCTTGCGAAATGCCCCACAGATGTAATTTTGAAGACATTCTTGTGGAGATGGATCGGATACTACGACCAGAGGGTGCAGTCATAATCCGCGATGAAGTTGATGTGATTGTCAAGGTGAAGAAGATAGTAGCAGGGATGAGGTGGGATACCAAATTGATGGATCACGAAGATGGCCCCCTTGTCCCTGAGAAGATACTGGTTGCTGTAAAACAGTATTGGGTCGTGGGCGAAAACAACTCCACATCCTCATAGTGAGTGAAGACAGTAGGAGAACGCGGAACTCTGGTGTGATGCCGTGAACCGTACGTGTTCTCAAGGCCATTTTTTTTGCTGGAAAAATAGTTTTAGTTATCGGGTGGGGGCTCCACATAGTATCTCGCCATTTATAGTATGGTACAAATGATAAAGCTATGGTTGTACGTTTTATGCTGTTTCTATGTTTCTTTTACCTTCAATGTTATGTCAACATGTATCGCACAATTTTAGGACCAAAGGTCATGAAAAATCTGGCTACCACAAGGGCTTGTTAATATTCCCAGAATTCCAGAGTGTGATGGTTATTGTTCTTTTTTTTTTTATTGGCCTCACACATTATACTTGATGAATGAGCCTGTAACTTGCTTGACCTCAATCTCAATGTTCATGAAACAACAGTTAAGTGCTCGTTGGTTATGGGTTCAAGCTGACGAACCAGCATCGACACCCTATAATGGGTATGAGGCGGACCGGTATTTAGGGACGGAGCCAGGAATACTAAGCGCAGAACATTGTGATACAAATACTACGTCAGCTTGAACCCATAACATAAAGGAAGTTATCCTCTTTGGAACTTCTGATTTAGGATTTTGCAGCAGAAAATCCAGTCTGTGATACAAATATATAAAACTATTGACACGAACTTACAATTTTATTTTATTTTTGAAAGAAGAGAACTTTATTAATCTCTGAGAGAACAAAGATTAAAAGGGAAGTAGCAACAACGGCATCCCAACTTGGGGAACAACCTCCCACAAGAAGATCATAGCCGCTACAGACCCTGGAAAGAAGGTTGGCAAGAAAGAAGGTTGGCAAGAAGCCAACCAAGAGAACAGAACAAAAAAAACTCAGCTATTACAAAGCTCAAAATACATCCAGAAAACAAGAAGTTGTTACCACCCATCTTGGATTTCACCCATAATGCCACTCTGCCCCACTGCTTGAGAGTGAATTGATCTAACCATTCTCAGTGAAGCAAGAATCTGTCTAGACTACTCCATTTTTCCTTTCTTGTGAGTTTGACTATGTGAAATATTTGCCCAGTAGCTGCAAATCTGTAAATTCCATAGCTTCAATGAAACTATTAAAATCTCTCATGCTACTGTCTCTAGAAGAGTAGCCTTGCCTTTCATCGATACTCCTGACTTCATTCATATCACCTCAACAGGAACTTACACTGATACAAATACTATGTTGTTTTAAAGTTCCATTTGATAAAAATTATGTTTATAATTTTTAATTTGTGTGACATTAAAATTCCACTAGCTATAAAACTCTTAATTTTGTTTATGTACAACTATTGATAGAGGGAAAATGATGTATGAACCACAGTAAAATAATTTTAAAATTTAAGGCTTTAATATAAGTTCTATAATTTTGGAGAGGCTAATTGCATAAATTTTGTGAGATTTTATGAAAAAATATAGTATATTTATAGGGTGGGTATGGATTTTTCAAAATTGGGGTGGGTCTGGCCACCCCACCACCTACCTCATTCCTTCCAATATGAATGTCTTTTTTAGTAATTTAACTCACTAACCTACAAATGCTACCTATAACCAAAGATACTATACTAAGTTATTTGTCCAATACCTCAATTGCAAGAACTGTCCCTTATTTTCCTATGTGCTCATTGCCTCTCTGTGATGCCAGGCAACCCTAACTTGAAGAATCTTATTTGTGATGCCAGACACCTACAATATCAAATTTTAGGTCACACAGAACTATTTTTCTGAGTTTGTAGGTACATACTGGAATGTATCTAAATATCCTTTGTATGTTAAACCTTAATATATGTGCATAAAAAGATGGGGTCTTCAATCAAAACCTTTTTCCAATGATAATTGTCAAAGATTCCTCATCACTCAGTAGGCCAACATTGCAAGAGTCATTTTTCAAGCCTTTAGGTGGAGAGGGCTGTCATCCCTCTTTTTCAAGAAACTTTATTAGTAATCAACATGTTACACGCATTTACAGACGCGCACACGAGAACCCTGACATATGTGGTGACTTGTGAGTCCCTACACATATGTGAGTAGGCGTGTGTTTGCCTTCCATGTGTAATAGGCGTTTTCGTGCAGAGTGTGAAATGTCTCTACCCATTTGTGTAAGCATGTAATTTGTGGTCACTAGCACGATTGTCTTATTTAGTTGTGTGTGAAATGTGAATGCTTAGATTGCTTTATTTGGCTAGTTAAGGTACATGTTCTTGTCAAATGTCAAAATGTACAATTATTGGACACCTCTTTTCTCCGTATTGAACAAAACATGATCGGTTCTTATGAAACGGGAATTTAGGGGTGGTTTCTCATTTTTTTTTAAAAATGCTAAAAATCCTAAAAGAGCTATACACGAATTTCGAAATAGGTCATCTCCTTATATACATCAACTACTTTTAGCATTTTTAGACGCTGAAACCGTTTTAACAAAAACCCTATGTTTCAAAGGAAAAATATAAAAATGGGTCACAAGATGGCCTGATTTCTATTGCAATGGGCACTGAGGATCTTGAGTGGCTGATATTCCTCTGTTCCAAACTCAGAAGACAACAAAAAGTGGAATGGTTCCTTTTTCTCAGCAGATAAAGTGGAATAGCTTAGCTTACGTTATGGGAAAATCTATGGTATTAAAAGTTTTCGTGGCTCATTTTATAAATTTTTGTGACTCCTTTTATGAATTTTTTGGCTTGTTTTATTTTTGGTTATATACTACACACCTTGCGAATTTTGTGGCTTACTTTATGAATTTTGTGGTTGTTGATTTATGAATTTTTTTTTGTTAATTGTATGAACTTATGTGGTTACTCTACAAATTTTTGGTCAAAAAAGACCACTTAGGCCATCTCCAGCAGCATCTCTATAAGTCCGGCGAAGGCAAGATGGCGAGCCAAAACACCATTTCCGGTGCCCAGCAGCCTCGCCGTCAGCCTCGCCAAGAAGATTTCCGCTACAGTACCTCGCCACAACAAGCGAGGTATGGCGAGATCGGAGCGAGATAGCCAACGCCTCTCTCTCTCTCTCTCTCTCTCTCTCTCTCTCTCTCTCTCTCCGGAAAAAGTAGACCGTCGGAATAATTGCGCTAAAATTGTTTTGAGACACCAACAGTGTAGCCGACGTCGAGACGAGAAGATTGGTGCAAGATACGTCGTCGCCGGAGCTCCGTGGCCGCCGCACGAGCCGGTCAAAGGTGGTGCGTGCCGGCGAGTAAGATCTACTCGCGGCGCGTGTGATGCACGCGCCCGTGCAAAGATGACGATGACGCAGAAGAAGATGGCGAGTGACGATAGCTAGACTGCTGCGTGCTCTTGCCTCATGCCACTAGCCAAAGCCCCTTTTTCTTGCCAAAATGGAGATAGAGATGCTTAGGCTGTTGGAGGTGCTCTTAAGGGTTTTTTTTTAAAAACGGCTCTAAATTATCAATTTTGGTGGTTGTGTTTGTATTTTTTTTGTAGTTTATGTATTTTTAGTTATGAATTTTTGCGGAACTTGTTATAAATTTTTATGGTTTGTTAGGGGTGTTTACCCTAGGTGTACTCGTATCCGTCCATGGTTGGTCACAGACACCTTAGATTTGTTCGGCAGTAGACGGTTCAAATTTATTTGGATAATATGTGATCTGAGCTATCCATGACCGACCACGCGCAATCGTGATTGGCCAACATCCATGCTACCTCTGAAGAGACTCCACCAACCCCGTGACCATATATATTGATATACTATTATATAGTAGCTTGTGGTGGAAAATTGGTTAGAGAGTCGAGTGAGTTTGGGTCAGAAACTCTCAGCATGACATGTGTGACAGATTGCTAATCTCAAAATATTCACTCATTGCTTATTCAAGTGCCATCCAATGTACTCACACCAACTTGACATGCCTACTTGATTGGAATCACAATATGGTTTATCAACTCTCACTATAATCCTTATGTAGTTCTCTTTATTTAGTTATTTATTATTCTAAGAAAAGAGGAGTTATCTAGTCTGGGAATCTCGGATCCGGGACTCCACCTTTCCGATATTTTTTTGATGATCCGAACCGCCCAATGTGTTCAGAAGGTGTTTTCAAGAGTTCACGCGAGAAATCTTCAAAAAAAAAATACCGGGAAGGGCTTGATCCAAACAGTTTTTTGCAAAACTGTAAATATACAGCTTTTGCGAAAAACTGCTTGGATCAAGCCCTTCCTAGTATTCTTTTTTGATGATTTCTTACGGGGACCCTTGAAAACACCTTTTGAAGACATTGGACGGTTCGGATTTTCTAAAAACAATTTTTAAAAGCATCAAAACACCGTAAAACCTCCAATCCGGGATCCTTAATAGGATCCGTGGCGTCTAAGAAAATACAATCCTTCCTTTAAATAATGTTAATTTTATTTTGTCTAACAACTTTGTTGGTATGTGACAAGAATCCTAGAATAGACTATCCATCATTCCATCTCCTAGGAGAGATTTAAATTACGTGAATCAGTCTCATCATGAAAAAATTAGAGATAGAGTCATCTAATTATATTTCAAAAATTAATATGTATGTTTATGGTACACAATTGTATGATCACTCAAACGCAATACCACTTGTTCATGGTACCATTGTACAATCAATCATTAAGAACTAAAGTTGGATAAGTACCATGTCTTTCAACGAAGAGCACTGCTACGTACACAGAAAGGGTACCTAGAATTGACCCCGGATTAGAAAATCAACGGCCCGGATTCATTCCAAAAGAATCCGCCGTTGATTTTCCATTCATCCAAATTTCTGCACTTACAAATCAGACTTACCCTTCAACGAATGACAATAAGCCCCAAAATGGGGTATTGAATTTGAAATAATGAAAAAAATATCCACCATAAAAATTGGAACGTACAGATTTTTTTTATGATCAGAAAATTTCTAACAGCCCCAATTAAGGGTTATGAACGGTTGGTTGGTAGTATTTGTTGTGTGTGTGGTAATAGAAGGTGCATTAAAAACTTAAACAGTTACAAGGTCTCGGGTCTTGAACACCCACTTGAGTCTGCATAAAGCAAATTTACAACTAGGAATAGAAAGATAGATATGTAAAGATAGAAGGTGAGTTTATACTACTCACATAATTGATCAAAGTTCGAGTAATATCTTGAAATTAGCAGTGGGTGGATATCTTGCTTTTGATCATCTTGAAGAAGAGAATTAATCATATCAAGAGAGGAGTAGCCAAGATGCGCGTAAGCTGTCCGAGACAATCTGACCGTCGAAAAAATAATCAGTTGTCTCATACACTTCTGACCTTCGAAAAATAATAAAGATGATTAAGTTGCTCAAAATGGAATTGATAGGGGTAAAAAGTTGAGGAGACAATAGATAAGGTGGATCTCCATCTTGTCAACATTTGTGTGATGGTCTGTTGTACCACATGTTATTGCATTATAGTACATATTAGGCTGTTAGTCATATGAGCCATGTGCATACATAGACCCACTCTCTTTTTTGTGGATTTGATGCATTTTGGTGCCCATAATGACAGAAATGCAAATGGAATGAGACAGAATGAAATTACGTACGGTTTGTCACCTTATAGTTTTGGAATTAAAATGCTACTTACCTATAAATTTACCAAGATAACTGTCTAGGATTTGATGCGTTTTGGAATTAAAATGCTACTTACCTATAAAGTCTCGTTACAAAATAAAATAGACCAGTAGCTCTAACAGTAACGCGTTTTCTACTTTTTTTCCTCGGCAAACACCACAAAAATTAAATAAAATATTGACAAGTTTCATAAATGCCGAAGCCAATGGGAAATCTCCCTTCACTCTACGTATAAAAAGATGAGTAATCCGCCACTTATTCGTAAAAATATGTAAATCAACATGTTTGATAATTTATTTTTATTGTACGTTCATATCCAACACAGCCCGTAAAGAAACATGCAATAAAAATGCTAAACTTTGAGAAAAAAATTTATGTTCAAATGTGTCACGTTCCTCTCCAATTGGTAAAAAAAAAAAATCACAAACCTTTTGAGAGAGAGAGAGAGAGATCTGAGAAGCATAGACGTATAGTAAAGGAAAAAAATGCAAAAACCCTGCTCTAAGCCAGGGATTACAAGCGCTCTTACCAGATTGACCACGAGAGCTATTGCTGTAAATCCATCCCAACTTTTATATTTATTATTAGTCTTTGAAATATTTTTTCGCCGGTAGTATTTTGGGAAGAGATATAGTTGGAAACATGGAAAAAAAAACCCATAAAGTGTATCTGACAGGTGAGATTCATCCGGTACACTGTTTAAATAGTGTACCGGATAAATCTCACCCGTTGGATGCATTTTATCGGTTGTTTTCTGGGTTTCTTTTCATGTTTCCTATCAGGCCTCGGAAACGGGGTTGGCACGTGCCACCTCGGCACCTCCCCTTCCTAACTCCGTCCCTGCCTGTTATATTCCCCACCTATTACTAATAGTTCTCCCCTGTATTGTCCCATCATTTCCCTCTTGTAGTCTTCTACTCATCTCTTATTAAGGTTTCCTCTTCAACCCTTCACAAAACACAACTTTCCCTCTCATTTTTCCCCTTCTCCACAAAAAGAAAATTTTCCAATTTCCCATGGCAATGGTGACTGCACAACCCTTGTCATTCGACACCGATAACCACCTCCGCGACGCCTCCTTCTCCTCCTACCTCAACTCCTCCGAAAAAACCATTATAAGTAAGCTAGCAGAGAATCCCAATTCCCTCTTCCTTGGAAGAAAGAAAGTGGGAGAGGGAGAAATCGGCGTTTTTCGTGCGGAAAAGTACTTCAATGATTTAGTGGTTGATGAAAATCCAAGAGTTTCCAACCATGTCAGAATCAAAACCCAGAACCAGAAAAACGCAGCGATTGATATAAGTCATTCGAAGTCGAAAATTCAACCGAGGACTACTCCTAGTGCTTATTCTGAATCAAGTTGTAATAGCCAAAGTGGGTTACTACAGAGTGTGAAAAGAAATCCAAGTCAGAGGAAAGGGAAGAAGAGAAATGGGAAGAATTTTATTTCCAGTTTGGGGTGCAGTTGTTCATGTAATGGGAAAAATTCTGTTGAGGTTAATGAGAAAGAAGTGCAAACCAATTCCAAGAAAAGTCTTAGTTGTGGGGAATTTGATGGGAAAATGGGTAACAAAGAAACTACCAAGAACGGTTCGGATCCGGTTGATTTAACCCGGATTAATCAGTCTGGGTTGAATCCATGGGTCATGGAGGAGATCCATTGCAAGAAGATTGATGAGATGGGAAATGGGTTGAACAGAGAAGACTGTTTTAGCTTCCCAATCTTGAATTCCACTCCAGGAGGGAAACCAAATCCTCTGAATTTCCAAGAAAATCAGGAAGAGAAACAAAGGAACTCATTGGAGGTGTTAGGTTCTTCTGTTAAGAAAAACAAGAATTTCTTGATCCTTGAGGGCAATCCAGCAATGTGGGGATGGCAAGCCGATTCCGTGGTCGATGAATTTTTTGATAAGTCAGGGTATCCGGGCCAGCTTTCTAACTCAGGATATCAAGGCAAGCTTACTAATTCAGGGTGTTCAGGCCAGCTTACGCGTGTGGTCGAAGAATTTGGAGTCCCACAAAGTTTTGATGTAATGTACAACGACAACGAAAGCGAAGGGAGTTCCGATTTGTTCGAAATCGAGAGTTTCACGAACAGTGGAAATTCGTTTCTCAGGAGGAATGGGTCCGATGGAATGTCAAGTTGTGTTACACCCGCAACCTGTTATCCCCCAAGTGAAGTTAGTATAGAGTGGAGCGTTGTTACTGCCAGTGCAGCTGAATTTTCCTCCGCGATTTCGGATTCCGAGGAATTCGCGAATTCGGAAGGAATTAGAAATCCTCGGAAAACGGGTCCGCATGGAAAAACAATTTCTGCGGGGGGAAAGGAAATGGAAAACCGGGGGTCTGGGAATTTGTTGGGTTGTAAGAATTACCAAGCTGTTAGAGTTGCGGGAGATGCTTATGTGAGAAGTGGAAAAGGAAATCTTGACTCGAGAAGGGGAAATAGGTCAAGGAGAGAAGGGAAAGGGAAATGATAGGAAAATTTATGATCCAAACGGAGCCTTGAAATTTGGATGTGTGTATTGTTTTATTTGTTTTGGCTAGTAAATGTATGAGGGCTATATTAGTGATAGCATTGGTTGAATTTTATGAATTGAGTGTGTTTATTTATTAGATGTTTTTAAAAATATAAATCTTCACTCATATCTTGATATTGTTTAGATTATAGATTTGTATGGAATTTATGCACCGAAAATTTGATAAGATAAAAGAAAATATAGATAAGAAAGTGGTAAATTTCTTTTGTTGCTTTTTGTATCATTTTTCTCCCATGATAAATTCATGATCCATCAAAATCTCAGGAAGCCTGTTTTCCTTAGTGATTAATTTGTATTGTGAGAAAGGAAGAGAAAAGAAAGAATTTCTCATCGAATCTCACAGCACATAATGAGATTTAGAGGGAAAAAAATGGACCAATGTAAATTCATCTTTTTAATTTCTTCATTTCTCATCATCGCCACCGATCCAGTCAAGGATCCCGGATTGAAGCCTTTTTCGGTGTTTTTATGTTTTTAAAAATTATTTTTGGGAAATCCGAGCCGTCCAATGTGTTGAAAAGGTGTTTTCCAAGGTCTACGCGGGAAATCTTCAACAAAAAAAAATACCGGGAAGGGCTTGATCCAAGCAGTTTTTCGCAAAAACTGTACATTTACGGTTTTGCGAAAAACTGCTTGGATCAAGCCCTTCCCAGTATTATTTTTTGAAGATTTCCCGCGCGGACCCTTGAAAACACATTTTGAACACATTGGACGGTTCGGATCGTCAAAAAAATATCGGGAAGGTGGAGTCCCGGATTCGGGACTCCCGGACTTGATCATTCCTCTTCTCATCATATTTAGTCCCTTTTAGTTATCCAAAAAAGTTAAAGAATTCTCTCTCTTTTTCTTCTTCTTTTCTCACTCTTTCTTACCATCTAAATTGAGGGGATATTAAAGCCATTTTTGGATGAGGGTTTTATTTTACCAAAAATTTGCCAAGAGAAAGTAAGGTGACACAAAAAGTAAAAATAGAAATTTAGCCCTTTCACTTTATTATACAACACTGTGTTCTTATCTATCTACTTTTTGTTTCCTTATTTTTCCTCTATGAATTCATATACCCTCTCTAGGATTTGAGGTCCTATATGAATTGCCTCCGATCCAACTGATTATCTCCGAATTGATAGTTCAGATTTACTCAAGTCATAAGCAATCTTACTATAATAGTTAACGAACATATTTGAACCATTGATTACCAAAATGAATGGCTCGGATGAGCACAACACGGGGGAGTGCCTTTGGGCACTACAGGGACTGTGTCCCCCTCTCTAGGGTCTAATTATTCAGTGCTCCCAGAACACAGCCACATGGTGCTCCCGAACACTCCACATCCACACGTTCTTGTGGGGCCCATAACATAATATATGGATTCCGCATAAGTAAATGTATGGTGCTGAAGTGATCTGGATCATCACGTGGCAGTACTTCAGGACAAATGGAAAATTACCCCTCTCTAGGACCATGATCCAAACAATAGATGTCATATATGATATCAGGGTTTTTGTTTTTTTGAACAAAAAAATTGTTGGGGGTTTCACATGGTTCTCATGTGTTTCTGAGGATGTCTGATGGTTTAGAAACCAAATTAAACCTCTTGTGGATCATTCACAATAATTTTGATGTTGCATTTTTTGTTCATATATCTGAACAAAAAGAAGATTTGGACAGTCGACAGAGGAGAGAGAGAGAGAGAGGACATTAAGGCATGTTTGGACAGTCGACAAAATGAATGAATGCATCGATTCAGTACCAACCATTGAGACTTGAGAGATGTTGGAAGACTTTGATACTACAAGAATATGAGAAGTAGAAACAGCTATGTGGCTGAATTTAGACCTAAAAAAAGAGAAATGTTTAGCTATTAGCACAGAAAGAAGATTTCGGGTATCTCGTGGCATCTCTCATTGCCGATTCATATGCTTACGAGTAGGGTTGAGTTAGTTACTAAAATTGCTGGCAAAAGAAGTCGAACCCAAAATTATAAGAGGGAACAAACCCGTTATAAAGTCTTGGACCTTAACCACAACTACCATCAACATAACTAGTATTGAACATGCAGAAAGAAAATTTCAGGTATATCGTGCCATCTCTCACTGCCGATTCATATGCTTACGACTTACAAGTAGGGTTGAGTTGGTTTCTAAAATTGCTGGCAAAAGAAGTCAAACCCGAAACTTTAGGAGGGAACAAACCCGTTATAAAGTCTTATTAAACCTTAACCACAACTATCATCAACAGAACTAGTTTTGACTACAAATTGCTAAAATTTCACAGTTCAACCATTCAGGTATAGAGGATTCTACATCAGATCGATGTTTGAATATGGAAATTCTTTCACTAGATCGAGAATACTATAAAGTTGTTTAGACTTTCGATTAAGAATTTGAAACCATTCGAGGAAAATGATAACGATAGGGAACTTTATTAGTAATTACTTTTAATTACGTTTTTCTCTTCGTTATAAATTTTTCTTTTCATTGATTTTCTGTGTGTCTTTATAAAGACTTCCAAAAAAATCTTCTGTTGTTCATCTCGATAATTAATAATTCAAATTTATAAAAATATCCTATAGATAAGATACTTTCAATAAATTAATCTGGTCTATTGGAAATAATTTTGGACGACTGGGATCACAGAGACGGCACGTCACAGTCCACATAGTCCAAAACTAGACTGCAGAGAAGTTGATATAGGAGCACAATGGTAATGCTTATGTGGAGCTACGTGGATGGATGCCTATGTGGAAAATAAGGATTATCTTAATTAGTTTCAAAGCGTCTATTCAGTTTATAGTCAAAGTGTGCCTCAAGTTTCTATTCAATGTATTTCAGTTTCTAATCTATTCAATGTATTTTAGTTTCTAATTTAAGTATTTTATTAGCCTAGTAATTGTAGTTTGAAAAGGTGTATCTTGACTATCTAGTAAGTTGTGTCTTTGTTTTATTGTGATCTAGCTACTTGGAAGGTTTTGTGGGAAATTTGTGGAAATGCAACGTTTGTAATGCCTATAAATTGGTGATCTAATGAAATGAGAAGTGGAGTTCAGTTAATTATTAATATTGTGCAAGTGTGTCCGGCTTAGAGTGAGTGATTCCTTATATAGTCAAGTATGTGGCTTGGACGCGTTGAGTGACATACGCGATTAGTAGCATTGAGTGGGGCCCACAACATAATATATGAACTCCACATAAATGTATGGTGCTAAAGTGATCTGGATCATCATGTGGCAGTACTTCAGGGCTACTGGAAAATTACCCCTCTCTAGGACCATGATCCAAACAATAGATCTCATATCAGGGTTTTTTTTGAAAAAAAAAAAAAAGTTGGGGGTTTCGAATGGATTGGGGTGGGGGGCTCTGCTGCTCCTTGGGGTCGGCAGGGCCTACCAACCCCATCCGCGCCGTCCATTTCGCGCATCAACGGCTCAAATCTCATCTCTCCAAAGTGTATCCGAGCCGTCCATTGTTTGTTTAATCCAAGTTCGGCCCATTGTTTCACGAATCCTTTGTTGTTTGATGAAACGGACCGTTGATGCGCGGAAATGGCGAAGCGGATGGGGTTGGCTGACAGCAGGCCGACAGATCCGCATGAGGCCATGGATCCGTTTCATGGATCATGGTTCTCATGTGATCTGAGGATGTTTCTGATGGTTCTAATGGAAACCAAACCTAATGGTTTATTTCATAATAATTAATGATTATTTGTCCATAATAATTTTGATGTTGCATCTTTTGTCCATATATCTGAAGGAGAGAGAGAGAGAGAGAGAGAGAGAGAGAGAGAGAGAGAGAGAGAGAGAGAGAGAGAGAGAGAGAGAGAGAGAGAGAGAGAGAGAGAGAGAGAGAGAGAGGACATTGAGGCATAGTTTGGACAGTCGACAAAATGAATTGAATGCATCGATTGGATTCAGTACCAACCATTGAGAGAGGTTGGAAACTTGGAAGACTTTGATACTACAAGAAAATGAGAAGTAGAAACAGCTATGTGGCTGAATTTAGACCTAAAAATGGAGAAATGTTTAGCTATTAGTGAAGAGGCATCTCTCGTTGTCGATTCACATGCTTACGAGTAGAGTTGAGTTGATCTGGCAAGAGAAGTCGAACCCAAAACTTTAGGAGGGAACAATCCCGATATAAAATCTTAGACCTTAACCACAACTACCATCAACATAAATACATAATAAACTAGTATTGACTACAAATTGCTAAAATTTCACAGTTCAATTTGAATATGGAAATTTTCTCTTCATTATAAAATTTTATTTTCATTGATTTTCTCTGTGTCTTTATAAAGACCTCCAAAAAAATCAAATCCAATCTCATTTGGACGTCTAATGACAAGCTTATGTCCACATCAGTAACTTCATCTTTTAAAGGAAGAGTTTCTTTCAAAAAATTTGCTTTCGCTCTTTCCTCTCAACCGTCCTTGAAGAAAAACAAAAATTTGCGTGTTATGTGATAAAGAAAGGACCCAGTTTTCTCAGCGATCAACTACAAAAAAGCATTTGTTCACCTCGATAATTAATGATTCAGATTTACGAAAATATCCTACAGATAAGATACTTTTAACAAATCTGATTTATTGGAAATAATTTTGGACGGCTGGGATCACACGGAAGGCACTCCGCAGTCCACACGTGGATGCCTATGTGAAAAATGAAGATTATCTTAATTAGTTCTACAACTTCTACCTAACTTATTGTTGGGGGTGCGACTATGAAGTGAAGTAGTGAACTCAGAACTTTGAGTGAAACTCAATCTCGTCCCCGACCCGTTTCCCGACAAAAACTGTCCTCATATCCTACCTGATCCCCAAAAAAATTCTCGATTCCCCCTACCCATTTGGGGCAGGGAAAAGAGTGAGTAGACAGGGCCAGCCCCGATGTTTGGGTTGGCCGAGCCTGACCTCAAGCTTGAATGCCCACTTACTATTAAGTCATAAAAAATAACGAGTAGTGATATCATTTTCCAAAATGAAAAGTATTAAAAAAATCAAGGTTACATGTGATTTTAGCTTGAATTAAAATCAAAATGTAACCCCGGGTATAGTGCTTTATGATTAGTATGATCCAATTCAAAGAAAACTTTTTTTTACAGTTTTTGAAGCAAATTCTTCTTGATTTTTACTATATTCGAGTACGCTTCCTTCTCTCTCGATAATCAGTTCCCTTCAAGTATGTCGGGACAGAGGCAAGTTTCACATTCTTGGACCAAAAAATCAAAGTTGGAGGAGGAACAAAAAAATACCTCCGTCTGTCTCTAAAAAATCTGGCTAAATATAGAAAAATGACTTTCTGAAAATATCAATTTATGGAATGAGAAGTCCCTGTAGATCATTGAATTTGCCAAGAGCACTACACCATTGAATGGTTTTTATATGTGACGAGAGGGGGTACGACCATCACTTTAGGAGAAAAATGTGTTGTCTTGTTTTTTGTATTAAAACTGAAAATTCTAAAATTTTGATATAATTAGAATTTTAATTTTTTGGTATTGTAATTGGATTAAAAAAGGGGGTACTTTTATTTTCATTTAGTAAAGAAAGTAAAAAGAATGTGGTCTTTACTTAAATTTACTTACGGAAAATAAGCTTCGGGATAAGCAATCGTGGCTGAAAATAGTTTTTTATTGGGTTCACAACTTCTTCTTCTTCTATCCAAAAGCTTGCAAAAAGAATTATAGAATAATCATGTTGGAACTTTCATATGTTGGTTAGATATATAAGTCATATATTGATTGGATACTAACTAGGTTATCAATTATTAATAGGGGAGTGATTTCGGCACTCCCCTTTTCTCTAATGGCACTCCCTTGCAAAGACAATTTTTGGTAAGTTTTTTTGCCTTGCAGGGGAGTGCTGTTAGAAAAAAAAAAAAAGGAGTGCCAAAATCAATTCCCTTATTAATATTATAATGTCGTAACCTCCCAGGGTTGAATCTAGTAAAAGACCGGGGGTCCCCCATGAAATTATACATTAGTATTCCCCCTAAATGACTCTTAAGTTTCCTAGAAATAATCTTCAAAAATTACACTTTCATGGGTAGATTAATTTAATTTTCGAACTCGTGTTTGGAAGTTTTTGTCCCATGTTTTTAAAAATAAATAATTCGTACTCCACATTGACGAACCAGAAAAAGACTACGTACACGTGAAAAAAAAAATGGTAGTTAATAGTCACACATCGTTGGATATGAAATAATTGACCACATATTATTGTATTGTCTACATCTAATAGTTCAAGTTTGTGTCTGGTGCCTATGCGGATGACATTGACTCATTATCTCCAGCATCACAATGAGAATTACAAAATTGATATGTTTGATAGGTTCATGGAATCAGACTTATGGCTTGTTTGACACCGAATGGTTTATTCAATAGGTAAGTACTTGTACACCTTGTTCGGTTTGGTTCTCAATACCCACTCTGCACGGTTCCCAATAAAAATTTCTTTCTATTTCTCTCTACTCATTACCCTCAAAACCCTGCCTCAAAACCCAAACCGAACAGAGCCTCTCGCTCAATCTTTAAATTCAAGTCTCCATATATAGTCACTTGTCCGGTGGACAAAAAATGCTTTTCCAGGCCCGTATTACACTGTGAGACCATAACCTCAGCCCTAACATAGACACGAGAGAGATCCCAGCAAATATTTTATTATGTGGTGCTGAGAATAATACTACCAAACGAATAAGGTTCGGGATAAGCAATCTTAGCTGAAAATAGTTTTTTATTAGGTTCACAACTTTTTATTTTCTTTCTTTTTTGTCCCAGCCCGAGGGTTGTCCCAGTCCCAAAGATTGTCCAAACTTGGAGATTTGCAGGGCTTACTCCTGAAGTGATCGTGCAGATACGATTGGATTGGTATTTGGAGGAAAGAGCCATCGACGTCCGAAATGGTCATCCCTATCCAAAAGCTTGCAAAAAGCATTATAGAGTAATCATAGGAGCTGTCGTATGTTGGTTAGATATATATAGTCATCTATTGATTGGATACTATAGGTTATCACTTATTAATATTATAATGTTGTAACTTCCTAGGGTTGGATCTAGTAAAAGACCGGGGGTCCCCCATAAAATTATACATTAGTGTTTGATGCCGCATGGTTGATTCAATAGGTTACTTGTAGTTTCTCGTTCAATCTTGAATTCAAGTCTCCATAACCACTTGTCCGGTGGACAAAAAATGCTCTTTTAGGCCCGTATGACACTATGAGACCATAACCTCGGCCCTAACATAGATGCGAGGGAGTTACCCCGGCCGGGTATAGTGCTTTATGATCAGTACATCCCGATTCAAAGGAAAAACAACTTATTTTTACAGTTTTTGAAGCAAATTCTTCTTGATTTTTACTATATTTGAATGCGCTTCCCTTGATAATCGGATCTCCCCAAGTATGTCGGGGGAGAGGCAGGTTTCACATTCTTGGACCAAAAAATCACAATTGGGACCCGAGAGTCCGAGTAACCAAAAAAATACGGGAAATGATTTTCACACCCCCCATTTTACAATCCACACTCCCTTTTTTGTCTTTATCCACTTGAATTTACAATATTGCCCTTCTTCAATACACCTTTAATTTTCACACATGCAAGGGTAATATTGTAAATTCATGTGGATAAAGACAAAAAAAAGTGTGTGGATTGTAAAATGGGGAGTGTGAAAATCATTTCCCAAAAATACCCCTATCTGTCTCTAAAAAATTTGGCTAAGTGTAGAAAAATGACTTTCTGAAAACATCAATTTAAGTAATGAACAGTCGCTTTAATAGATCATTGAATTTGCCAAGAGCAACTGCACCTTTGCATGGTTTATATGTGACGAAAGGGGATACTATTTAAGACCATCACTTTTGGAGACAAATTTGCAGTCTTGTTTCCTGTATTAAAATTGAAAATTCTAGACTTTGATATAATTAGAATTTTAATTTTTGGTATTGCCATTGGATTTAAAATGGGGTATTTCTTTATTTTCATTTAGTAAAGAAAAAAGAATGTGATCTTTACTTAAATTTACTTACGGAAAATAAGGTTCGGGATAAGCAATCGTGCTGAAAATAGATTTTTATTAGGTTCACAATTTTTTTCATTTTTTTTTTTTGCTCCGCAGCCCGGGGTTGTCCCAACCCGATAGATTGCCCAAGTTTGGGGACTTGCGGGGCTTACTCCTAAACCGGCCCTGCGGATACGGTTGGATTGGTATTCGGAAGAAATGGCCATCCCGTCCAAAAGCTTCCAAAAAGAATTGATTGGATACTAAATAGGTTATCTCTAGTAAAAGACCATACCAGGATCCTTTCCATCCCATATTTTTAAAAATAAATAATTCTTACTCCGTATTGACTGACCAGAAAAAGACTACACACGTGAAGAAAATGTTAGATAATATTAGTCTCACATCGTTGGATATGAAATAATTGACCACATATTATTGTATTGTCTACATCTAATAGTTCACGTTTGTGTCTGGTGCCTATGCGGATGACATAGATTCATTATCTCCAGCATCACATTGAGAATTACAAAATTGATATGTTTGATAGGTTCATGGAATTAGACTTTTGGCTTGTTCGACACCGAATGGTTGATTCAATAGGTAAGTACTTGTAGTTTCTCGCTCAAACTTTGAATTCAAGTCTCCATAGTCACTTGTCCGGTAGACAAAAAATGCTTTTTCAGACCCGTATACACTGTGAGACCAAAACCTCAGCCCTAACATAGATACGAGAGAGATCCCAGCAAATATTTTATTATGTGGTGCTGAGAATAATAAGTACAGTAGCCTTGAAAATTCATTTCGTGTACCAAGAAAAAGAAAATTATGTGAGATTGAGGAAGGCCAGGGCAATCATGTGAGTGAGTTAGGCAAGTACATCAAAAATGAAAGTGTTGGATAAGTGTTGCATCTTTTTCATGGACCCTTTGGGAAAAGAAGGAATTCAATGCTTTTAGGTAGGGAAGGCTCTGAGAAGACTGAGACTGAGAGGACAAACAAAAGAGCTTTCAAGTTTAATGAATTGACAAGATAAAGGGGTACAATTTTTTGGTGGAAAAAATTCCTCGAAAAGAGGTCCAGGGAATGTGTCAACCCTATCATTTTCTTTGCAAAACATCTTCATTAGGCCCAATAATTTGAAGTGAAAGCATGTTGGTAACTTCAGGAATTGAAAGCACCAAGCGGTCCTTGATTGAAATTTTGACAATTCCTTTCGAAGCAAAAATTGCAGCTAAACATTTGGTAAAACACAGCACTCACCCTCCATGTTACATGTACTCGAGTACAGTTGTCGAATGCAGACGTTGCAGACGTGTTTTAGTAGACACAAAAATACACGAAAAATTTCAAATTTGCTGGTAAAACTATTTTGATTTCAGGAATAATTATAATTGAGTGTTCTTACGGCACTAAATACATAACATGAGAGTTCCAAGCACAGTTCATCGTGAATTCGAATTTTGCTTGCAGAAACGAGTACCATACCCTTATCTGTGTCAAGTGTCCAAAACGGGTATTTTAGTCATTTAGAAGGATCAATGTAACATAGCACACCCTCAAGTCATAAACAAGTAGGAGCAATTCAGAAAAAAAATAAGTTGTAAACATACAAGACTGAAAATGTATGAATACACAGATCTCTTGAACTCTCAGAAATATGATACGACAATCCAGCAGAAAGACACATCAGAAACTGGGCTAGAGCAAAGGCCACATAAAACCAATGACAATATTCGGCTCTCACTTTCATGATTGATGAGTACTGAGAACTTACATGGACAAAGAAAACCAGTAATACAACAATACCTATACAAGTCATATAAGCAAATAGAAGGCATGAGACTTGCGGTCCGGAGAGGATATTGAATATGCAGCCTTACCCACGCGTGGAGAGAGGCTGATTATGTGTTTAGAACGAACCCAATGCTGTCTCCAGGTTGCAATTGATCAACCTTACTGCTACGCCAAGAATCCTCGACAATCATATAAGCAATGAACCACATGGAAAGATTAACATTAGTGGTATACGTTTGGTAGTAACTGTAATAAACTTGAAATTCACTAGTCCTTGCAATCTTTAGTAGGTTTTGCTTCAAGGCCACCACCAGCTCTCTTCTCTAGTGAGTAAGGCATATAAGTGCCAAGAATTCGATCCCACATGACGAAAAACGGCTGTGAGTAGTTGTATTTCGTGCCGTAGAGCTGATGGTGAATGTCATGATACGCGCTGTTGTTTCTGAAGAAAAAGTGAAACAGGTTCCCGGGAAGCCACAGCCCACAATGGTCATCAACTGTTTTGATGGTAGCAAAGGAGAAGAAAAAGATGGACATACGAGGAGACATGCCGGAGAGGAGGAAAGATAGAGCCCCACCGATTGTGTCAAGGAGAAGCCCCTCCGCTGGGTGGTTGTATAGAGCTCCAAATGAATATGGAACCACAAGCCGGTGATGTTGAGAATGGATATGTCGGTACAAGAACTTGTTGTGATGCATATACCTATGCATGAAGTATTGCCAAGTGTCTAAAACCAGCATTGCAATGACGAATTGTCTAAGGAGAACAAGAGAAGGCTGTTGAACCGCAGAAGCATCACTGTCATTTCCAGTAACCTAGACACCATCAAAAGGACATAAGAAATAAAAAACAATCTTTGGATCATGCATAATAAGCAATTGGTTTGGTAATGCATACTAAATACTGAAAGAAGTGCGAAAATGGTAATTTAGTAATCGAAGTCACTATCCACTATCAAGTTTTGTTGACAGTTCAAACCTTCTACCAACTATTTGTGCAAGTAGATGGCTTGAATATAAGCAATTTTTGTTCAAAAAAACCCCTGCTTAATTAAAGAAATTTTTTTGAGCTCCACCTAAGTTAGGCCACTTCGCAGGAAAGAACTGTCTTTAGTACTGCTCAATTTATACCCCATTATACAAACTCACATAGAATTACAAAATTGCTCCAAAAGTGTGCTTTTACCGGCCCCAGTACTATGCTTTGTGGTCCTTCCCAAATCACTCCATGCCTGTAACTTAAATAACCCAGCAAATTTAGAAATGCTGCCAGTCGACTTGTAATGAGTAGAACGATACCCTGTTCTATCTCATACCAATACAATTTCCAGTCCAATTCATACTCGAGGACACTCAATTCTTTCCTTTCCTTTCTCTCTCCATACTTGATTCACTTTTCCCACTGGATAATTTTGTCTCTCTGGCCTCCATTTTTCTTGCAGATTTAAAGATGCTTTTGTATTCTTATTGAACCTTTTACGCTATCCATAACTTAAGCTCAAAATATTTTTACTGATAAGTGATGACACAATGTACTCCATTATGCATCTTAATAGAGAGACCCCATTAGCGAGATCAAGTTCCATTATTTGATAATGTAAAATTTGTCATGGAGTAGGTCTTGACCTTGACGGAGAGACCTACAGAAATTTGTCAAATAGAAGAGAGATGAGTAGATTCAGTTTTGGTGATTTAGGCATTTCATACTGGTATCTTCAGATAATACCACTTATAAATAAAGGACTGGGTAGCAAATAACCCTTACTTTTCTGTTGTCACGGCATGTTTATTCAAATCATTTAACTTGAAATGTCATGGCGCTGTTAATCCAGCTAACAATATAGTCATTCAAACTAAAGCTATATATCCGTTTTATCCACAGTAAATGATTAATCCACATTCCACAGTAACCTGTGTAGGCTTGAAAATATCTGATTCCAACTCTATGCCCAACCAATCAGAAAAGTTACATTCGAACGGTAATGGGTTCATTCACACGCCTGATACTTGCCCTTACCTTTTTTTTATTGCAACTAACAAAATTTCCTACACTAAATGCGACACGTCGCACAAGGTTCTAAAACTTGCTAGGCGCTAGGAATTAGCCGGATATATATATACACATAACATATCCTGTGAGGGCTCCCTCACAAAAAAAAGTGCGGGAAAACAGTTGTGGGCCGTTGGATCCTATGCCCTTCACGTGATTCAACGGCTAACAACTGTTTTCCCGCACTTTTTTTTGTGAGGGAACCCTCATAGGAAACTTCTTGTATATATATATATGTGTGTGTGTGTGGTATATATGTATTTGTTAATATTCTCCACCCCCTCCCCAAATGACATCTATTATGAAAACATGGAGAAAGAATCACGGATGGGGGTGGTAGGGGTTGGCTAATGAGAGAGGTGGACTGTGACTGTGAGAGAGAGAGAGAGAGAGTGGGGGATTGAGCGAGAGAGAGACGAGAGATTAGCTCAGTCGGAGAGACGATGGATTGAGATTTGAGCAGATTTAGGTTAGTACTTAGTATATAACGTAGTATGTACCTATAAAATCACAATAAAGCCCCCTGAAAATTGCAAATTAAATATTTACCCCGACTTTTTCCAATTAATCCCCACTTTATCCAACTGGCCTACTAGTCCTGACTTGTTGACTTACACCAACTAATTCTGAGTTTTTTCCGACTTATCGTCCCAGTGAGTATGAACCGCCGACCTACTTATCGCCTTGGCCAGGCTCCAACTAGTTGGCTGCCTAGGCCGAGTTCTAGAACACAGCTTTCACATTGTGCTTCCATCTTTAACGACAGATATACCTCTATAATGATCACTATTTTTCTCTAACTCAAGCTGCGCGTTAGTCAAGAACCTAAAGTGGCAAACTGGCAATTATGCAGAAGTAGAAAGAAACTTACTAGGCCAGCAGTATCAATGTACAATGTTAAAGAACATGCTCCTACAAGAACAACCACTATAAATAAGCTGACATATATAGTAGAGTTAATCAAGTGTTCAGGATATGCGTTTAACTACATATTAATGATGTGAACCTACAAGGCGAACACGCTCATCTATGCTAGTTTAGTTCCACAAAAAAAGTGCAATCTCCCTTTCATAGTATAAACCCACCCAATAATAAAGATGGTAAAGCATTTGAAAACTATGTCTTTAGTTTCGTTGATTCCACAATTATCCATCAAAGTTGAATTACTTGTGCTCATTCGTATGCTTGTAACCTAAACTTTCAGGAAAAAACCCGTTAGACCTAGATTAGGTTTATTTCTATTACCTCAATTAACCGATAAACGGGTGAGACCTTTTGCCAAACGCTTTGGGCTGTGCCCTTTTGCCTGACCTAATATTCTCTTTCTAGGGTCATCAACTAATATGCCTACATGACCCTGACTCTTCTCAGATGTTCCCACAATGTTGAAAACCACAAAATCTAAGGGTAAATCTTCATATGACAAAACAAATATAATGGATAAAGAAAGTAAAACAACTACAAGCTAGAAATACCACGATCTAGGTAGTACGAATCCCATATCATTAGGTGTAGGCAAAGGAAAAGGCCACCCTTCAACTCAGTCTTGTTCACAACTCAGACCTGGGCACACAAAAACCAGCTTTTCCCATGCCCCAGCCCGACTCAACCCTAAGATGTTGGATACTCCTGGTGAACTTGTTAATTCAGTTAAATGTGTAATATTTCTTAGGTACACTTCATAACACTCTGTAACTTGAGCATTAAAGAGCACAGTAGTAAGAAAAAAAATTGCATCATATTCAATATTTTTCTAAAAACGAATTCAAGAAAAAGTAGTGAGAGTGAATTAGGTCAATATTTTCTAGAGTTGGTTGACAAATGACAATGCAGCTCTATTCTACGACAAATATTACTGTCAAATAATAAATTTAGAGTATTCGTGGCTTAGTTTTCCATATAGAGTACAAAATACAAATGTTTTAAGCATATGCACTTTCTTGCAACCTCGTCATATTATTTCATAATCAAATCACATCAAGGGATTAATCAATTGTTTTGGCAGCACATGTCAATCTTCAGAAGCACATGCACACTGTTGCACCTCATCATACTCCTTTTTAAGATTATCCACATCAATGAATCCAAGGTTTTGCATTACACGCAAATAAATCTTCTTCCTGAAAAGGTGTCAGATGACAAAATCTGTCATACCGGTGAAGCTATGATCCAGGTTGTGCTCATTACAAAGAAAATGAAATTGTTGGCCACCAGCCCATCCCACGTTCCTCCTTCAAAATCCAAAAAATATTACCTTACTCATATGCCTCTATCTTATCTCCACCATTCCCGTATCCAATGTTTCTTTTTTTTGCTCAGCGAAAGTCAGTAGACTCAGTACTGTTAGTTGTTGTTAGTGGGATATGAACCCCTGTCACATTCCCATATCCTATGTTACATGGATGCTTATAAAGGTACGCAAGTACAAGTGTCAAGCACTTGACGTGTGGGCGGGGATGGGTATGGAATGTGTCTTGACAACTGTACCCAGTTTATACACTAAGAATTTAGATCCTTGGACTCAGATGACATTTGAGATAGGGAAAAACTCTCATCATTTAGGAAAGAAATATTTGTAATCTTTCCCGATGAGACAAAATAGAAACTTCATAATTTGCAGTACATTTGTAGAATCATTAACCTTTTCATGGATAACATCATAACAACGATATCTATCTAAAGACAACAAGTGTCGTCCCTCTGATCATACTTGATACTTGAAGGCTCATATCCCAATAACCTTTAGAATTCAGATTTAAGTTTAGGAAGGTCCAAAGCACAGACATCCAACCGATAGTCAAACCCAAATCCATGTAACATGGGCCGTAGCTTTATTTTGAAAAATATTCTTGCATGTAGATCAATACAGAGAAAACAAGTAGTTTAGCAAGCAAAACCCTAAGGGGTATATCAGTTGGTAACGACCACAATGAATTGAATACTGCCAATTCTAGTGGAATCCTATTTTTATGTGATAAAATTAATCAATTCAATTTAAGGGAGTCGAGTTCCGGTTTTCAACTCCTCTCAACTCCTTGGGGCCACTTTCACAAGATAAACACGGTTCTTCGTACATATACCAGGGTTTTTCGAACAAGGGATTCCTCGATTATCTAATGCACCCCTAATTCTTCAAGAACAATCACTAATCGCCAAAGGAGGAAAATCAACCATAAAGAGTAATAACAAGACAGGTAATCCTAACAAAAGAGGATTTTCTAATTACGTAATCAGAATGAATGAATAATCCATCCATTAAACGCATTCACTGATTCACCCAAATAAGCAAATAACAAAAGGACACAAATAATCGAGATAACATACGTGGGGGTGTTTGAGATAGTTGTGGGGACATTTTTAGATTATAGTTCTAAATTCTGCTTCATATTAAAAATTATGAATCTTGTAAAAGGACATAAAACTTACTTGTAATAGCTGTGAAATTATGATTACACTACAGCAAAAACTGTTTGCACCCAGCTTTCAGAATACCAAGAATCTAAAATTCAATTGAAAAAGCACCCCAAATTCAGGTACCTAGCTTCTCTAAATCAGATTTCAGACATTTTTTCAGCTTGTAAGAATTCCTCGAATCCCATTATCTGTTAAATCATTTTTCTGCGAACACTCACAAGAGCTTTTTAAAACCTAAAATCCCAAAATACGCTCTTAAAATAAATTGCAAGCACGCACTTTTAGGATAATTTTCTACTACCAAAACACGAGGTAAATAATCCGAAGCACTTACCAAACAACCCCAAATCATAAAAACACAAATATCAATTCCGTAGCACAAGCAAAAACATATAGATATATAAATATATATCCACAACATGAACATGGGCACAAAGGACGTACGGTGAACAAGAGGATTGCGACCACGGCCTGAACCGTCTGCTGGAGAAGAACCCCTTTCACGACCGTCCCTTTCGACACCAAGTTCTTCTCGTCCTCGTCTTTCTTCGAATGCAACCGGTAATTCTCGAAAGACCCAAGTGGGATATAGATTCCAGAGTAAACCCAATACACCAGAATCGGCACAAATGTCCCCAGTATCTCATCCGATACGTTAAAATCCATTGCACCCAAATGGGTATAGGCCGTTAATGGGTATATGTAAATACTATTGTGTAGGGAGAAGAAGAAAAGAAAATGAGGAAAAATCAAAGCTTAAGAGTTGTGTGGGCTTTTCAAAAACAGGGGGAGAAATGGAGGAATTTCTCTAATTGGAATTGAAAAACCCTAACCCTAATAAACTTTGATTGATTCAAAGGACTCTGGTTTGAATTTTTGTTAATCGGTGAGGTACAAATAATGAGACAGATAGTTCAGGAAAGTTGACTCCGTATAAGGAAAGTTGAGGAAGGATTTGATTGGTTGTGTTTGACAGCAAATTAATATGATATCAATAACCAATCCTGGCCGTTCAATTTTGGATTGTTTTATCTCAATGTCGAAAAAATTTCAAAGGAAAAAATCGACAAACCAATCTGTCATTGTTATTTAAGGCATGTGTTGAGCTGTTTTAGCCATGTGAAAGTGTAAGAAATTTACTATGAAAATGTTTTTTTTTTTATTTCTATATTTGTGTTTGAATTCTTTTATTTCAATGGTGGAGGATTTGGGCGATTACTCCCGTCAGAGTGGGAGCATCGACATATTAGTCCGTCAATGTTATTTTAGGCATGTGTTGAATTATTTCTGACCTTGTGAAAATCAGAAAATGTCAGAATTTTACTATGAAAGCATAAAAAAAAATTGGTAGTGAAAGCGTGAAAATTCTATAACTCGTGAGAATTTTACTGGAAGGTGTTAAAAATTTACATTGCTTGCGTGTAAATTTGACTAGTGTTATAAAAGCATCAGCATCGCTAATCGTAAAAAATGAGAGAAACTGTCTTTTGTCAAACAAAGACAACAAAATGGCAAAGTTATCGCACTCACAATCAAATCTCTCATTCAAAAATGGCAAATCTTCTAAAAAATGGCAAAATATATGGTAATATTGCCATTTCAGAATTTTGAGAGGGAGAGAAAAATAAATGAAAATGGGAAAACACAGGTACACCTCAATTATAAAAGTGTGGAAAAAGTGTGGAAAAAATTGGTGGTGAAATTGTGAGAAATTTACAGTAAAAGTGTGTGTACAACTTTAAAATTAACTTATGTTCTTTTGGAAATGTTACCGATAAAATATCCAAACACAATATCGGGACACAATGTATAGTCCAACATGGAATGAGACCCGTATTGAATTTTGCAAAGTTGAGGATTAGTGATTTTGGTTTCTTTCCTGTCATTTGATGTATTCGTTGCTTGTTCGTTTTGAAACTTTTAATTTGGCGTTTGCTTTAAACTCTTGAAAAAAAAAAAAAAGGAAGCTTCGACTACCAATCCTAGAAGTCCATGTTTACATATGATAAGGTATTTTAAGAACAGGTCAAATGTTTTCGTGAACACGAGGACGCCGGTTTTGACCGACGCGTAAGATTAGGTTCCAAAAAATTGCCTGAAACAGGAAATGGAGATTCGGGAAACCTGTGGGTGGACAGAAAATGTACATAACACGGAAATTCACTTTTGGATCTAGTGCCGATCCAAACCGTTCATTATTCTTAAAACGTTTTTTTGAAAAGGTGATTTTTGTTTGAAATAGTGGGATTTTTGTTCGGAAAAACCACTTCTAACCTATCCATATTCTTAAAATTTTTGTATAATTTTCAATCTATATTCATAAAAAAATGTTTTTACTAAATAAGAATAACATACAACTATAGATTTTATAGACAATTTAAAAACGGGACCCAAAAGTGGGTCGGAAATTCAAATTTCGTACATTTTCTGTACGTGTAGGCTGTAGCATCCTCCAAGGAGATTACCTTCCAAAACCGCCTTTCAAGAAGCAACCACCAAAACAACCTTACTTTTTACAGAATAATAATGTAATGGGTGCATGGAGTCCACTTCGGGATCTACACAGATGATTATCAACTGTAAAAGTACATAATTTTTCGGTCCATCCCTTAAACCAATAAATAAATAAATAAATAAAAAAACTAGCTCAATCGGACAAGTGCAAGTGTTTGATCTAATCATACAACTTTTCTTCGAAATCCCTCTTTTATTCTAAATGAAAATCAAAAGATTGGATCAAACATTTATACCTATCCAATTGAGTTTATTTTTCAAGGGGCGACTCGAATGGAGTATTTATTTTTAAAACTAATGAACGGTTGAATCATTTGTGTGAAAATCACGACACAAAACTCCAGGCACCCATATGTGCAAGCACACCAACGAGGATTAGAAGCAGATTTTTTGGCTTATTTTTCGTTCTTGTTCAAAAAGGCAGATTTTTTAATTTTTCTTTCTTATTTAAAAAAATTGTGTGTTTTGATCATAATTTGTTACTTTTCCAGTTCCTCTCAGTTCCTCTCGTCGAGACCAATAATATACAAAAACTAAACGCAAAATTAACTAACACAAAATAAAAATCAAATAAAGACAAAAAAAAATAAGCCAAGTGACTTATTATTAGGCCAAATCTGGCCTTAGATATTAGAACAGAGACTGTTCTACATCACATAAGGAATCCCATGAGCATGTTCCATTCCCTAAGTAGCAATGATGCAGTGCATAAGGTTCACTGCAGAGACCCGGGCTCATCTACTTACTATGGTAATGCCCAGATAGCGCGGCAAGTATTTCCCCCCACCCTTTTTCGCCAAGAAGGGATAAAAGAAGCAAAATGAACCTGCAACTATTTAGCAGCACAGGCCAGAATATCAAGTCTCGAACGAACAACCAACCGTATTTGGAAAAGACATGGAATGGGAGTCGGGAGAATCTCTGGTACACCAAAACTCGTTACAGATCTTAGACCCTTTCTCGTTCGAAAGTGAGAGAAACTATACATTGGATATAAGCCAGAAGAGCGCAAATCATGGAACAGTCAGCAAGCGAATCAAATGAACTCGGAACCAGATTGACACTATTTTGATGCTGGCGAGGAATCTTCTCCACCAGCGTTGCTTTCAACCAGCTGCCAAACAGACAATGATTGTAGTAAAAATGAAATGTCTTAACAGAATTTACAATTGGTGAAGTAGGATATGCAGACGATGGAGAGGGGTTTTTAGCGTACCAGGGAGCCAACTCGCTCGTATGCTTCCATAACCTTTGGATCTTCTTCATCTCCGTACCCAACCTGCAGTATTCGTGGCCCGTTTACTGACCAGAGAGCCCTTCGACCTGCTTCCTGGTAATGAGAGAAAATAAAATGCTCTATTATCCACACGTAAAAGGTGTCTTTGAGAATGTGAATTCACAAAATCAGAAGAGGGAAACTCGTAATATTAAAAAAGCAGAAGAAATGGTCAGCTCTCGCTTTTCAAATATCCGAGAAACAACAAATTTGGCTCCTGATGAAGTCCGTAACTTTCAAAAACATTCTAGTTCTCCGCGGATGTATCTTCCTACACGGGGTTTTCAGTTAATTCCATCAGTGACACTCGTGGGTGAGATTTTTGTTTTTAAGTCAGCATTGTGTGAGACCACTTGCCTGGCCTGAAGATCGACTTGTTAATTACATCATCTTAATTGCTTGATTGCTGCCGATCAAAAAAAAATTTGCTTGATTGCTGATCATATATGTAAACTCAACAATTGATTTTTACCTAGAGGCGTAAAAAAGAAGACGAAAGATAAGATTTTACGGACTTGTATTTGTTACCTGTAACGAAATCAAGTAAATAGCCTCCAGTGTATGCACACGAATCTCAGGATCCTTGACCGGTTCACGCTCAATTGAGAGTGCACTCGCAAGCTCAAGTGGCATTTTTGACGTGTCCTGTTCACTGTAGATCTGCCTCAAGTCGAGATCATAAGAAAAACGAAATTCAGAAGGTGAGCACTAGCGAAGTCAGTGCGTGCATAAGAGACTACAGACAAAAATCACATATAAAAGCCACCATTCAAGTAAAAAAACACTGAAAAATAAGCAACGGTAAACCCAAAATCCTATTTAGTATTTACCACTTTAAATGCAGTTGCAGAAACGCAACACGCATTTCGAACTCAGATTGCAGAAAAGAAATAGAACGCTTCCTTTCTATTGCGACCCTGAGGAAGGTTTCCTCAATCATTAGGGAAGAGTTAAATAAGAGTCGCGTGAGCAAAACATGGCCCTGACGAGTAGATGTCAGCTCATCAGGTATTATAACAGCGTTTGCCCAGCAGAGGGCGAAGGGAATATTCCAGAATATTCCCAAATGACGAGATAAGCACAATCCCTGCGAATCATGGAAGAGATTGAGATACCAGTAAGACTCCAATATGGGAAGGAACTCCAGACGAGCAAGGGAGTTTAGTATGGCAAGGATTCCTAGCGAGTAAGGAATCCAGTGCAATAAAGATTCTGTTACCCAATGGGGACAAACCCCTAGCGGGAAAGCTTAAATTAAGGTAACAGAATGGTGATCCAACTCGATATGGATGCATGAAAAGAAATACGTGACGGACCTTGGAGTATTATGTCACGAGTCCACAAAGAGGTTGTCCCCACTATTACTTATAGGTATCTTTTTGACCCAGTTCGGGGGGGGGAACTGTTGTCTGGGGGCACTAGGTTTTCAAATGTGTTTTACGGGGCATAACCAGCTCATTGTATTCCCCTCTATGATTGTGAGATTCCTCTGTTGAGCTGAGTTTGCAAGCATCGCTTTCAAGCTGAACTATGTAAATCCTCTGTGTTCTTTTTGTGATTGGTCTGTGTTCCTTCGAAATATAATTTTTTATCAGACTAAAACTTCTTTTTAAATTTCTTTTTGAGTTCTATTTTCTTTTTGAGTTCCATTCAGTAGTTTCTGGCTATTACTTTGCTCTTCCCCCACTATAGTAAATCAATAATACCACTTGTGCTAACCCATTTTTGGTTTTGTCCAGGTTGGGAAAACAATTAGTTCACGAGTATTAGCTTCTGAACCATCGAAGAAGAGGTTTGGAAATAAATGCTTCGACGAACACTTTCAATAAATTGCTTCAAGTAGCTTACAAGTATATCCAAGTAAGCATTTAGGGCTTATGCATGAAAATCTAGAAATAGAGCTAAAACACAGGATTTACCAACAATCACCTCACCTATGAAAATCTACTTCACTTGCATTAACCAACCAAAAAGGTGAAGACATAGTATTAATGCTGAAAAATAACCGCACAAAATATATGTGTCCACAACTGATTGCTAAAGGGTTCAAAAAGGCTAAGATAAAGAAAAGAACTCACCTTGTTTCCAGCAACTGGCAAAAGTAGAGCAGGCCAAAGAAACTCAGTTATCAAAAGCAAATTCTGCAGCTGATTCTCAGCTTCAAAACAGCAGTTGCGAATAGTTCCTGAAACCTGCGAACCGGAAATCACCCCCTGTTACATGATGCTGCAGATATATAGCCGAAACAGTTACAAATATTGAAAACCATTATGCAGCAAAGTTTACCAATATTTAAAATACCTACATATAGTCCTCAACTTGAGTGAATGCTGAACAGAGAATCGACTTTAAGTCCAATATGGCTTTTCCTAGAGATATTTCAGAGACTACATCCAAATTATAAGGCTATCCTATTTCTTATTGCTTCAAGAAGCTGGAGGATAGGTCTGGAACTGTCAACAACACTAAAATGGAATGCAAACAAGACAATAGTAGTTAGGCTGAACACTGGGCCAGGCATTAACATCAATAAGGATATGCCAAAAGGCAGAGAGACAAAATCTACAAGGTGTGACTGTTGTAGCTTGCTCGGAGGACGGTGGATTTGAAGATTAATGGAGACCGACTAAAAAGCCACTCACTAACAGAGGTTACAACAAGCAACCCATAGGCTTGAACGGCAGGAGTTTCCCTTTATGGTTCTTGGGTTGCGGGTGGAAGAAACTAGACAACAAAAATTTGTAAGCCTCCCTACAGACCTCAAAGTTTCTGCCTTTGGGAGAAATGGAACAAAGGCGTGGAAAAAATCTTCAATCACACATACTTTGAAAATTTTGAAAGAACTCACATTCTTAACTGAAATTCCCAAAGGGTTCAAGTAAAGTTTCTTGGGGCTTTATCTCACCTCCTAATGTATAAATTGAAGCTGAACATTTAAATTTTAGCTGATTCAGCTTTCCTGGAGCAGGAAGCAAAAAAAAGTACACAAAACATAAATAAAAAATCAATAATGGAGGACAAAGTGACGAACTGTTATGGTCTCCCAATTGAAGGAATCAGACAAAATTCCACTTTGTGGTTCTCAGATGTTGCCAAGGTTCACAATACAGAAAAATCAATTCAGGAAAGCGTAAGAAGCACAGATGTTGATGAAAGAAATCTTCCGTTTGCATACCCCCTTCTTTCGCAACGAACTCGTCGAATCAAATTGCCTAATGACTTGCTTGAGAAGTCCTCGCTTTGGGTCTAATAAAAGTTTCCTCCCTGCTTCTTTTTTCGAGATATTTACAAGTATAGAACCAACATGCTCAAAAGGATCACCTGAGAAGCAGGGAAATTAAAAGGAAAATGGTCGGCAACGGAAGATAAAAACAAATGCTGACAGGCTATAGCAACAGCAACAATAGTACGAACAAACTTGCCACATTTTTTAATGCACGTGTTAGCATGTTGTCAAAGCATCCCAAATCCCAAAATATATACCTATGCATTAATCTTCTATTGACAGTAAAAGTCACTTAAAATTATAGGAATACTAACTTAAAACACAAATTTAAATGAAATTGTCTCATCGTGCACATCAACAAAAAAATAGTTAGAAAGCATTAAAGTAACATAATTTGTTTAGAAATAACTATAGGGATCCTAAAAACCACATCCCACTGCGATGTGGCTAAGGAGTAGGTAATGCCAATAAAAGCTTCCCATCTCAACGCACATTTCACATCTTCCACAGCACTTAAACATACATTTTCAAACTTTCCTTGGACTTTTATGTACGTCTTACGCATACTTCAAAGTTAACCAGCAGCCATTATGCATACCATGAATATTAAGCACCAAGGAGACACATAAGCTATAACCCTATATAGGTCTTATTCAAAATCATGCATCAGTTTTTGTATTTGATATAACAGTAATTATTAAAGTGCACAAAAGAAAGATGAAGTAAAACAAGGATCATTACCCACCATTCTTTTCATTGGAGGAAGTACAGAAAGATCTCACGAGCTTCATGACATACAGGCCATACATCTTCTCATCTCCCGTCTAACAAATGAAGGCATATCATGTAATATAACCCAAAGTACAAAGGAGAAGAACAAAAAAAACACGAAGTGGTGCTACTACTCCCCTGTCCCATCATAGCTTTTTTGGTCACAAGGATCCAACAAAATCAGAAACGCTCAAAAACTAATGTTATGATATTAATCCACACTGGTTGAAAATAAAGCACTAAAAACATAATTAACGGGTAAGCACCTGAAGCAAAGAATCAATACCAGCATCCAACTGGGTAAGATTTACTAAGAACATAACGAGCAAGCGGGTAATCCCAGCCTCCTGCTTATAAAGAACATCCATTGTCGTACTAATCATTCCCATTGAAACCATTTTTGCCACCAATTCTGAATCTTGTGACAGATTAATAAGAGCCTCAGCTGCAGGTTCCGAAACTTCCTAAAAGATTCAACCAATTTCAGGGAAAGAAACTGATAATTTGACAGATTTGTTTATCTGCGAGCAAGCAAAAATAATAATTCGAAAATATAACCTTCTTTTCAGCTAACAGGCGAAACAGTGATGGTAGGGCAATATCAGAGTACTTTGCTAGGGATTGCAAGCCATCTTCGGCCCCGGTCAAATCCCGAACAATATCAACAGCTGCCTTCTTAACCTGAATTTGGTTTTCAAGTACCAAAATCACTAAAATCGCAATTCCAATACAAGTAGGTATTTACTATAGGTGCTTATTGCATCTCCAGGCCTTACCCAAATCTCAATTCAAACATTGGACTTCAAAAAAAATAAAAATAAAAAATAAACCCATCAAATCCCTCTCCAGTCCTTCAAGTTTACGCTAGAATAACCAAGGGTGACTGGTTTTTTAACTTAAATTTATCAAGATTAAGTTGTGCCTTCCTAATGGACTACTCGTCCATTGGTAATGAAGCTGTTACTCAAACCTACGCTTGAATTACAGTTTGCCCATTAGAGCGACTCATCTTTTACTGGTTTTGTTAACTTCAGCTTTTTAGTAAAACGTTAAGTAATTGGTGGAGAGGAGAAGTGAGATGCACAAACATACAGAGCAAATACACAACAACCCTCACAGAATTTTCGATGAAATTAACCAGAAATCTTTCAAGCTTTTTAGAGAGAGAGAGAGATACTGACTGGGGGAGATGGAGACGACAGAAAGCCCAGCAATTCTTCCAGTTCGTTGGCCATCCTTACTACTTTCTTGCAAACGGCAGTGTCTCCTGGTGTTTATTTTCGACTGGCGAACAGCTCCAATACGGCTGTACCCAGGCTTTGTGTTGTGCATCTGCTGCCCCAATCTGGCTTTGACAGAATTACATATCTAGCTGACTCGGGTGTTTTGGCAAAATTGTTTTTTAGTATTATTTTTTTTTGTCCTTTATTAAAAAAAATAAAAATTATTAGTCTTACATTAATAATCAACTATTAGTTCGTCTCACAAGATAAATTTAAAAGGTCAAAAATTATAGTCAAAACTAATTTTTTAAATAAAGTCAAGACCTTTAGATTATTTGAGTATTTTTTGCGTAATTCAAAAAAATTATTATAATTTTTTTACTTTTTAAATTCCTTTCATCGAGATTAGCCAATAATATAAAAAAAATTGACGCAAGACTAACAAATGAAAAAATAAATAAATAAAGACAAAAAAATAATCAAAATGGATTATTTTACCAAAACACCCAAGTAGTGGATCTCCAATCTTTTTCTACTTCTTAACCTTTTTTTTTTGGGTAGTAAGGGCAATTAATTGCGAAGACATGGAACACTTTTTGAAAATTGCTCCCAACATGAAACACACTTTTTTAATTGCACATACATGGTACCCATAATTATGTTGACCGAAATACCCCCATGATCTGTGATTTCGAGTGCAATGAATTTGTTGAGGAGTGCAACCGTTGTCAATGTAGAATGCAACAAAAGTGGATGAAGGGTGCAATTGTCAGAAAATCTTCCCAATGTGACTTGAACACAAACCCTTCTTTAATTTGGATAAAGGAGATGTGATTTTCACTCAAGTAAATAACGTGCAACATGGGTGCAAAACAGTTGTTGAGGAGTGCAACAATCCTCCATTAAGGGTTCAACAGAAATGGAAGAATAGTGCAATAGTCAGTAAAAATATTTTCAAAATGTTTGAATTGAGTAAAAAAACGTGCAACATGGGTGCAAAACAGTTGTTGAGGAGTGCAACAGTCCTTCATTAAGAGTTCAACAAAAGTGGAAGAAGAATGCAACAGTCAGTAAAAATATTTCCAAAAAGTTTGACTTGAGTAAAAAACGTGAAACATGAGTGCAAAGTAGTTGCTGAGGAGTGCAACAATTCTCCATTAAGAGTTAAACAAAAGTGAAAGAAGAGTTCAATAAATTCATTGCACCCACGTTGGTCCAAATTCAAGAAGGGTGTTGTTTACTGGTTCTTTTACTTCTTTGTGATAAAATAATCGTGTGCGAGCGTGCCAGAGAGAGTTTCAATCTCCTCCCTCAGATTAACTTTGGAAAAACCAAGTCTAATCAGGCGATTGTGTTTTATTGGTTCAACTACCTCAATTAAGAAGATTTTTCTTTATAAGTGAAGAAATGCAAACCAATAACTCAGGAAATTAAAGAAACAATAAAGAAACAAGGTACTTCGATTGATAAATCAAAGATAAACTTACTTCGAAATTGTCTTCAACTTCAAATACAAATGTAACAGAACTTCGAACTGGTGATTGTTACAAGAACAACCGAGAATGAGTGATTGTTTTATGAAAACAATCAAAATTATCCTAACTACTTTCTAATCTACTTCCTAATCTACTTAACCGAGTTCGAAATCCTAAACTATTTTTTGCCAATGAACAAACCAAGCATCATTTTTTGATAGTCATTTTGTTGAAGATTTGTTCTGGGGCTTTTTCACTCTTCAATTTCTTCTATTTATAGACGTTGCTTGTAGTTTGAACTTCCCGCTCAATGAATTTGAACTTGGCTTGCTTCGAACTCTAACTTCTGTTCTTTGAGTTGGCAGTTTCTTCCTTTCCCCACGTCTGAATTTGAATTTCTTCAGATTCTTCCTCCTGAAGTCTTGATTTGAAATCTGCATAACTGCCCAACTAATTCAAATGATCACATGTTAAAAGGATAACTGCTTTTCGAAAAATACTCCACGTACTCTAACTGCCGACAATTCCATTTTATAGATTTACACGTGGAGTTTATCTGTCTAGCAATTAATATCATGGCTTCGAAGTCAGTTTCTATTTTGTCCTTGACTTGTAACTGCCAATAACTGCTAATTTGAATTGAGGAACAATACGGCATCGTATTAACTCAATTCTCCTTCAATAATCCAGTGTATCTCTATTGACAAGTAATTGCCAACGTTTGGCATTTCTGATTACGTGTCAATCAACTATTGGATTTGTTAATTTTATATGTAAACATACCCCCCACATTAACATCGTTGTTCAAGGAATTTGAATGAATGTTGATGTGTGTCTTTTGCCGCGTCAAACTCTTTAATTAAATCATGGCTAACATTCCAATACCAAAAATGTCTTGAAAACTTAGTTCCTTTTATGGCTTAATTTTACACCTTTCAAGTGCTTTTTGAAGCAATAAAAATGTTTTAACCAAACCGAACTTATAAAAATGTGTTTTTATAGTCTTAAACCAATAAAACTGGTTTTTATAAACATGATGATTTCGAAATAAGTAGAGCAATAAACCATTTCAAAGTCTAAATTCCAACTTGGGCTCAATAATGATTTAGGCCCAATTACCATTCAATTTGATCCAAACAACGCACTATTTCACCACAACGTATAAATCTAGGGCTTCAATTTCCACGTGCGCTCAACATTTTCAAAACACTTTGCCCTTTCTCTTTCTCTCTTGTACTTCTGCAACCATGGCCTCTGAGACTTCAAACCCAATCGGCACTTCTTCCTTTGCCCTAAGACAATTGGTTCATGAAGCCAAATCGAAACCCACGGATGGATCCTTACATGATCAAACCTTTATCGTGAACCCTAAAAAGGTCGATACTCATATTCTAGGCCCTGCATTCTTTGATCTTCCTCTCAAATTTACGCCATGTTACCCGATTTTAGAAGGAAGTCAACTCATCAAAGATCAGGCACTAAACTTTGTAGAATGGTCTACTAAGAGTTTTGTATCTTTGGCTCATTCAAGACAAAGATGGGGTAAGTGGACCGAACACATGTTGAAGTATAAGAAAACAGAATTGGAGCAAACTGGGCTTTGGCATATCATCACATTGCTTCGATATGGTATTCAACAAAACCCTGCTCTCATACATGCTGCCTTAGCTTTTTGGGATTCATCATTCAACTATTTCCGTTTCAATTGTGGGATGATGGGACCCTGATTTTGGATGTGTCATTTCGATGGACTTCCCCATTTGGCCCGATGTTTGATATCTCCAAATCCGTCGAAGTTCCGCCATTGAAAGACATGAAAACCTCTCGGTTCAGTATGCATCGTATGGGAATTTTTTTTTTTTCCGTTCGAGGCAAAATTCAAGACTCAGATTCGACTGTGAATTCTTTGCATATCTTTTATATACTTTATGCAAAATGGTCTTATCATGATGCAAGAAAATTATGCACGATTCGCCCCTTTGGCATATTGCCTCTCTAAAGGTGAGAAATTTGATTTGGCCTCATATTTCTTGGGTTATGTCTACAAAATAGGGTCGACACTACAGTCAAAACCACTCATGTATAACATAGGAGGCCCTCTTTGGTTCTTACAACTTTGGATTGTGGCATATTTTCCTGTTTTCAAAGCTGCCATTTCAGAGCTAAGTTAATGTCTATGGGGACAAATTTAAGGTTTTGACTTCCAACTTTATCTTTGAATGGGTATCTTCAATATTTCTTCCAAATGAGGGAAGATAAGGAAGAAGTTTGAATTTCGCCCTTTCACAGATCGGGAGTATTGGACCCTCCCGGATTAAGGACATGATGGAGAATAGGGGTTCAAGTCCTTCGCCGATGCTTGGGAAGCATTCTTTTACCAAGGGAAATCTTCATAGGGGGAATCATTGGTGGTTGTAAACAGACTCATGCTGAAACATATTGTCCTGCCCAATTTGCTAGACAGTTTGGAATGGTGCAAGCCATACCATGTCCTTTTCCTGGGAAGACTAATGTCCCTCTTTATGATAGGAAAAAGGTTGATAAGAATCATCTTTCACGCCTTAATGTTGAATTTAGGAGACTCAGGAAGGCTTTCATACCCTTGGAATTTGCTATTGACAGTCCCATTTTCACTGGGTTCTCACAATGGTGGCACAATCTCATTGAACTACACAACCAGAATGTCTCAGTTCAAAGATTTGCAAGCCATATTGATTGCCCTGCTACAACTGGAGGTGAAGCCCAATCCAATTCCCTTTCAATATCAGATGATGGTTTTGGTGCTCAGAAGAAAAACAAAACCCAAAAAGAAGAAGAGAAGGAAACATCAGAAGTGCAATCTTCTGCTTTGGTGTCTGTTGCTTTGAATGTGAAACCTCTTCAATCTGTACCTCAGATGATAACTAGATCTCAAAGACATAGCACTACTCCTTCTCCCCCATCAGGTGAATTTTAAATCTTTAAAGCCTATACAGGCCTTCTAACTCTTTTATACCATATAATTTATCTCTATTTTTCTTTCAAATAGGTAATAAAAGAAAAGGGGCATCGAACAAGAGACAAGTCATGAGAAAGTAAAACTCACTAAAGTCTATGAGACTTCGAAAAGAAGAAAGAAAATATTGATAGAAGAACCCGAAGAAGAGGACACAAAAGATGTTCCAATAGGCCAATTTGTAAAAGGCAAGCCTTTTAACTTTACTTTTACCATGGTCCTTGAATTCTTCTTTCATATTTTCTAACTTCGATCATTCTATCTCAAAGAAGAAGACAACATCTGCCATATTAGAACTTCAAGTCCGAGACTCGTCTGAATACATGAGACTACTTCCACTGTCATAAGTAAAATCACTAAAGGAAAAGTCCTTAAGTTTCCACCACAAGTGATAATACAAGACATGTCTCCTCCTGTTATCAGTATTATTGCAAGAGCCTTAGTTTCAGAAAGTATTCGAAAAGGAGAAACTGAAGAATCCATATCAAATGTTGTTGATCTTGTCTGCAGATTCTTCGACTCTGAAATGATAACTCAAAGAAAATATTCTGAAGAGCCTCTTGACAAAGAGCTTTTACGGGGAATATGTTTCCTTAAATGCAGAGGTGTCAAATCAAGATCACTCAATGGTCTATTTCAAGATGAATTTCAAAATCTTTCGGATATTGGGACCGGCAGAGACTACCGAGGTGACATTCATATTCAACATGTTGATATTTCTATCCCAAAAGATGACAGAAGTTTATTTCCTGAGATTGCTCTTAATACTTCTACCATCAAAACTTCTGATCCTGTTGAAGTGGTGATTGAAAAAGCTATTCTTGATCAATCTCCAAGAATAAACATTTCTATTCAACAAACCCCTCTAGAGCAAACCCATCCAATTGAGGTATTGTGCCTCATAATATTTAGACATTAAAGCTTCCTTCTTATTAAATTTACTTATGTCTATGTATTTTCTTTTGTCAGAAAACTGATGCTTCTGCTAGCACAACCGTTGGTGATCTCTCTTCACTAAAGCAATTCAAACTAAGAGTGAATGATTTTTGTCAGAGAATCACTAATTCCAAAGCTCCAATTATTTCTCCGGAGTCTCCTATTATCCAACTCAAAACTCAACATAGTTCTTCTCTTCCTGAGTTGGTCAAACCTACTTTTACTCCTGAAGAGATTCAAGAATTGAAGGAAATCCTCCAACAATTCTTAACATTGGACTTTGAGAAATTGGCTGAAGGAGATTTGAAGATGCAGCTCGAAACTTGCTGTCAAGCAGCTTGGGTGTTAAAACCTAATGCTCATGACTTACATAAACAACTCTTAACTAAAGTCTCTGAATTTCAAATGAAAGCCTTTCAACTTTGTGAAGTTCAAGAGAGACATCTTCAAAGACAAAGTCTGAAGGCAGCATTGTCAACTATGGAAGATGAGGCACGAAGTGTAGTTTCTTCTTATGATCAGGATGCTATCAAGTTGTACCAGTTGCAAAAAGAAGAAGCTCAACTAGAGGCAACATTGTTAAATGTAAAAGGGGAAATTGCTCAAACAACCGCCAATATGCAAGTTTCTCTGAACAAAGCTTCTTCGTTTGTTGCAGACACGAACAATCTTAAAAGCCAATTTAACTGGATCAAGAAGAAATTTACGATTTGTTGTCCAAAGGTGCTCATATACCGAGTGACCTAAAAGATACAATTTAAAGTTTTTGATCGATGAATGAAATGCTTGTGTTATCCCAATTTCATGACCGTTCGAACTGCTTGAAATGTTAATCTCAACAATTGAATTATAAGCCTTAACCACATAACTTACTTGCTGATATGATTTATCCTTTCTAAACTAAATCACTTATGTCAGATGCTTCGAATAGCAATCTTTTATCATATTTTCTAGCTACCCTTAACTTCTGCAATAAAATTTGATTCCAAAACCTGATGAGGCTTTCAACAACTCAAATTCCAGCCCTTTGGGAAGTTTTCGAACCATCAAACTACATCTTCCATGGTTTAAATTCCATTTGGATGATTAGCCAAGAAATTAGCTAGAGCTTGTCCTTTTAATTGATTTCTGAGGAACATACTCTAGGTTAAATTCAATTAAGGACACAATCCATTTCCCATTCGCCACTAAGTACACAAAGTTGAGACAACATATACTTCATAACATGAAATTGGGAAATTACATAGGTTACTCTAGGCATCATATAGTACCCGAGTTTCTTCAAGCAAAAAAAAAAAACAAAGTTAAACATAAGGCAGAATATCTACTTTCACAATCATTAAGAAACCTACTTAAATAGTAGATAGCTTGTTCTTTGCCTTCTTCATTGTCTTGAAACGTAACTCCCTACCGAGTCATAATTTGTCTGCTAAATACAACTTTGCGGGGCTTTCCTTTTGAAGGTGGAACAAGCACGGTGGATTGATCAAGTATTCCTTGATGGCCTTGAAAGCATCATCATGCTCTTTTGTCCATTAAAAGTCTTCTCCATCTCATACTCCAAAAGCACATTTAGCAGGATTCAACTTCAGTTGATAATGTTTCATCTTTGAAAAAGCTATTCTCAAATGTTCTACATGCTCATCAATAGATTTTGATTTGACAATAATGTCATCTATGTAACACTCTAGAAAACCCCCAACTATTTCATGGAAAATAGTGTTCATTGCTCTTTGATAAGTAGCACCAGCATTTTTCAGCCCAAAAGGCATTTTGACCCATTCGAAGGTCCCAAGATTGCGGGGGCTCTAAATGCGGTCTTATGAACATCTTCTTCACTATACAAATTTGATTATACCACGAATGTCCATCCATAATAGACATGATTTTAAGTAACTATCCACCAAAGATATCTACTACGGGCATTGGGTATTCATCCTTAGGGGTTGCAATATTTAGGTTTCTAAAATCAATGCAAACCCTAATCTTCCCATTTTTCTTGATAACAGGAACAATATTTGATAGCCATTCCACATATCTTGCTGTTCTAATAAAACCAGCATTTAAAAGATTTTGAATTTCCTTTTTAACCAATAAAATGGTTTCAGGAGACATTTTTCTTGGGAGTTGTTTGAAAGGTTTGAAATTAGATTTAATAGGCAATCTATGTTCAACCAAATCTCTATTCAAACCTGTCAATTCTTTATAGTTCCAAGCAAAGCACTCTTTGTTTTCTTTAAGCACTGTGATCAACCTTGCCTTCGAAGCAGCATCAAGTTCTCTGTTGATTTGAACAGTGTTTGGAACAATCCCTTCTCCCAATTCCACTTCTTCTAAAGGATCTTGAGAATCAACCTGACCAACAAAGGCCTTTTTGAATTCAAATGGCTTCAACCCCCAGTCAGATTTCTCAGCCAATAATTCTTCCCAATCATCTGTTTCCTGTAACTTCTGCTCTATTTCTAGAACCATAAACTTAACTAAAGCCAATGAGTTGGCCTCTTCGAACTCTGTCTTGGACTCACATCCAAGCAGCCTCATCTGGTGAGTTGTCTGATTCATAATCAACTGCTTGTTTAAGCTTAGATTTTAACTCTGCCAATTCTCCAATTTCCAATACATTGGATGGAGGGGTGGCAGGTTGTGCAATTTCACTTAGAGGAATGATTTCAGGTTTATACATTTCAGCCTCTGCACAATTTGCTGAAGTACTGAAAGGATGTGGGTCTGCTTTCACCTCTTCGACCCCCACTTCTTTCCCATTTTCGTACTTCACAATCATCAGGGTTTGGTGCATCGAAGATGGAATACAACCATTGACATGAATCCAATCTCTACCAAGCAAGGCATTGTACTTACTTGTGAATGTGTCCACCACAAAAAAGGCTGTATGTATTTCCACTTGGCCAACTTTCAGGCGTATAGAAACAATTCCTTTAGGACTTTTACTTTCACCAGTAAAGCCAGCAATAGATGTGCTAGTTGGGATCAATCGAACCTTCTCTTTCCCCAACTTTTTCAAAGTCCTTGAAGGCAGAATGTTTACTGCTGCACCATTATCAACCAAAACCTGTTTAACAAAATCCCATCGACTGCGCAGATGTACGGTGGCTTCAAATGGTGCCTCATATCACTCAAGGTGATCTCGAAAAGGGTAAGAAAGATTAGCACAGTTCAAATCAACAATCAAAGGATACTTAGAATCATCTTGATAATTTGAACAAAATTGCTCTTTCCTTTGATGTTACTTCTGGTTCTTCTACATCATTAACCATGACCGTAAAATCTTCCTCTTCTTCTTCCTTTTGAACCTTCGAAATCAAAGTTCCCCAACCATCATTCCAACCATTGTCATACGTAAGATCATATTCTTCATCACTTGATACATCAATGACCTCCATAGGAGCAATCGTTGGACGTAATGCTCTTCGAACCGGTGAGCGATCCGGTCCAAAAGGTCCAAAGTTAGCAAATGAAGGAGAAACCATATTAATCAACTTGTAAAGTCCCAAACCGGATGGTCCTTTTTCTTGCATTGGTAAGTCCGATTCTTCTTTCGTTATGCCCACTTTTTTTAACTGTTTGAGAAGTTTCCATGGGAGAGAATGTTTCAACAGGAGATGAATTTATGCCTCCACCTCCTTCCTGTTCCACTATCATGGCTTCTAATAAGCCAGATTGATAGCTTGCCAAGGAATTTGGTGAAGTTGGGCTATTCTGAGGCATGTCATTGTCCATCCTTGTAGCCAAACTTTCCAGTGTTTCTATTTCAACTTGAGTAAACCCTCTTCGAAGAGATTCCTCAGAGTCTTCTCTTCGAAGTCTGTTAAATCTTGGGTTGACCTTGTCATCCCCATTAGGATTTTCCTTAGAGGCATATTCTTCCATTTGGAAACTAGTATACCTCCTTTGCAATTTCCTCTTCTGAGTTCTTGTCAACATAGGAATCATTTGAGGTGTCTTGGTCTTTGGATCTCGAACCACTATCCATTGACCAGCAGGAGTATTTGGAGGCTTGACCATTTTGTTTCCAACCTTAGAAGGAGCTTTGTGTCCCTGGAAGAGTTCTGGTTTAATTTTCTTTAAAAACCAATCAGGAACCCCCTTTACCAAGGAAAATTGTTCACCTTGCCCTTCGTTTTCCTGGCCCATAGGGGCCTTCCCAGTGTTAACCTTCTTCAAAGGAGGATAATCTCTCTTCGAAGTTGGTGGAACTGGGCTAGAAGGTACATTTCTTTTAGAAACCAACCAAGGCTTCTCATTTCTTCCTTGACTTGGGCTTACCCAAGGTCTTCTTTCATTATTTCGATCTAAGGCTTTTCTTTCCATCCTTTTTGGAAAGAAATCTACCCCCTGTCGATCCAAATCTTTAAAAACCAAATAATTGGCTCTGCATCCCATGCATAAACATTCCAAAAAGGAAGCTTCGAGCATAGGAAGATGAGACTGCTTGAATCCCTTTTGAGACGAACTCTCTGGTGTATGTCTTGGCTTATTGTTTCTGTAAGCCTCATTTCGAAGTTGACCAACATTTGGCCTTCCTCTACCACTTTGCACATAATTCATTTCAACATGTACTTGTTTATTCTGCCACACTTCTCGAATAGTTTTAGCCAATGATGTTGGCACATTAGTGTTAGCGATTACTTCTTCAATCTTTGGAAATGGATCAATTATCAATTCCCATAGCCTTTTCGGAAACATGATCCTTCCTTCTTGATCTGTTCTTGAACCCTATCACGGAAAACATTACAATTTTTAGTTGAATGAGTCCAAGAAGCATGCCATTTGATAATTCTTCCTCTAATTTCTTCCAAAGTTGGAAGTCTAACATTATCGGGAAGTTTGATAAACTTTTTCTTCAAAAGGTAATCAAAATTTCATCCGCTTTGGAAACATCAAATGAATATACTTTACTAATGGCTTTCTTATTATTCCTTGGTGTTATAGAAGAATCCTTTCGAACCAAACAATCACACACACAAGGATCATGTTCAATAATTAAAGTGACATCAATTTCATAAGTGGGCTCTTTGTAATAAGTAGAATAAGAAGAATTGTTCCTATCAACATCTTCTTCTAACAAAGATTCATATCTAGATGCTTTATAGGTTAAATCAACCAAGTCCCTAAATTTTAGAATCGAACTTCTTTCTAAGTTCTCTACTTAAGCCATCTTGTGCTATTCTAACAAATTCAATTTTTGTAATTGAAGTTTGCATTTGTTTCTAGCCCTTTTAAACCTAGTAATGAATTGGGCAAGCCTTTTCATCGTGTTTTTGTTTTAGCCTTGCTAAATCGGCCATAGTGACTTGTAAAGTTAGGTAAAAGCTGCATGGAATAATTCTTCCATCCTTTGCCAACTTGGAACTCGATGTGGTAAATTCGAATACCATTCGAAGGCGGTTCTGTCAAAGAATTAGAGAATAATTTCTTTCAAGCCATTATTACCTAATTCCTTACACTCGAGCAAGATAAATCTAGCAATGTGTTTCTGTGGTTGATTGTTTCCCATCCCCATGATTGTGTAAAATCAGAATTTTGAACCCCTAGGGACTTGAATCGCCTATCTATCCATTACGGATAAGGTTTTCTATAAGCCCGAGTTTGCACCCCCGGTTTAGAGGTCCATAAGCTTTCCGCATAAGGCCCAATATTTCATCTCTAAGGGTGGGATTTCCTTTAAAATGCACATTTGAGTTAATGTGTGGTTCCTATTCACATTTCTTGTCATGTGATCTTCTCGGAAAACCATCAAAAGAGTTTTCAAAAGGTTGAGGTGTCTGTAATCTCCTTCTTGCCTTGTAAAAGGTTCGTAAAGGTGATTCAATGCACTCTTCCCATTTTTATTCTGGACGTTTAGGAATTCCAAATTCTACATCAGCCTCCTTGACCTTTCTCTTTCAATAAAATGATTTCTGTGGAATGACCATATCCTTCAAACCCATAGTCATTATTTTTATAACCTTTATCCTCATTTACACCATCAAAACTAGGTTCGAATGGGATATGAGTGGTTTGTTTGTATGTTTTCTTAGGCTTGGGGGCTTGAGAGTCATAAACCTTTGCAGTTCGTACCACGATCTGGTATTTCATCTACATTGATAGGCTCTTTTCCGAGTCTTGACTTAAATTTGCTTGTGCTAGCCTCTTCTTTGTCCTTCTCAAATGAAGGCGGAGGATTATTTTTAAGTCCCGATTGCTCTTCTAATTTTTGTAACATAAGCTCAAGGTTTGAGCCAGTTCCTTAAATGTAGCAATCATTTCAGCAAATTGGCTAGACAACACACTTCCTCCAATATCGGATTCTTTGGGTCATCAATTTGCACCATTTCTATTGTTCCTAGTGTTCATACGAGAATTTTGGCCAATTCCAACATTTGTATCTTGACCAATACAAGTTTCGACCTATTTGGGGTCTTTCGACTGTTCATTCTCTCTAGGATTAACGTTATTCTCATCCTCCGGCGTTTGGCCAATTTGAGAATCATCTGTTTGCTTCCTAAGTTTTGGAGCCATTCAACACTTTCGAGTCCCATAACGGCGTGCCAAAAATGTTTATGGTTCTTTTACTTCTTTGTGATAAAATAATCGTGTGCGTAGCGTGCGAGAGAGTTTCAATCTCCTCCTCGATTAACTTTGGAAAAACCAAGTCTAATCAGGCGATTGTGTTTTATTGGTTCAACTACCTCAATTAAGAGGATTTTTCTTTATAAGTGAAGAAATGCAAACCAATAACTCAGGAAATTAAAGAAACAATAAAGAAACAAGGTACTTGATTGATAAATCAAAGATAAACTTACTTCAAATTGTCTTCAACTTCAAATACAAATGTAACAGAACTGCAACGGTGATTGTTACAAGAACAACCGAGAATGAGTGATTGTTTTATGAAAACAATCAAAATTATCCTAACTACTTTCTAATCTACTTCCTAATCTAAGTGAGTTCGAAATCCTAAACTACTTTGCCAATGAACAAACCAAGCATCATTTTTTGATAGTCATTTTGTTTGTTGAAGATTTGTTTCGGGGGCTTTTTCACTCTTCAATTTCTTCTATTTAAAAATGCTTGTAGTTTGAACTTCCCGCTCAATGAATTTGAACTTGGCTTGCTTCAAACTCTAACCACGTTCTTTGAGTTGGCAGTTTCTTCCTTTCCCCACGTCTGAATTTGAATTTCTTCAGATTCTTCCTCTTGAAGTCTTGATTTGAAATCTGCATAACTGCCCAACTAATTCAAATGATCACATGTTAAAAGGATAACTGCTTTTCGAAAAATACTCCACGTACTCTAACTGCCGACAATTCCATTTTATAGATTTACACGTGGAGTTTATCTGTCTAGCAATTAATATCATGGCTTCGAAGTCAGTTTCTATTTTGTCCTTGACTTGTAACTGCCAATAACTGCTAATTTGAATTGAGGAACAATACGGCATCGTATTAACTCAATTCTCCTTCAATAATCCAGTGTATCTCTATTGACAAGTAATTGCCAACGTTTGGCATTTCTGATTACGTGTCAATCAACTATTGGATTTGTTAATTTTATATGTAAACAGGTGTGTGTTCAAGTCACACTGGGAAGATTTTCTGACAATTGCACCCTTCATCCATTTTTTTTGCACTCTACATTGACAACGGTTGCACTCCTCAACAAATTCATTGCACTCGAAATCACAAATTAAAGAATGGGGTATTTCGGTCAACATTATTACGAGTTCCATGTATATGCAATTAAAATTGTGCGTTTCATGTATATGCAATTTCAAAAAAGTGATCCATGTCTTTGCAATTAATTGCCCCTACTACTATTTTAGAGCAATTTCCCCTTCTCTTTTTTTTTTTTCCCTATGGTAGGAGCAAAAACACAAACATACTCATTCCTATTTTTTCTGCAGAAAATGAGTTTTGTCCATTTCTTTATCCCACATAAATCTAAGTCTGACCAATTTCATTTACCCTTTTATCTAAACATGATCTTACCCTCTTTTTTATATTTACCCAGATTGAGTCAAAATTTGAGTAAAAACTCAATTTGGGTATGAGCATCTCCAATGGCAAAAACTCATTTTTATCCCCCCTCCCAAAAAAAAGGATTTCAAGAGGGATAAGATTGAGCCTTGAAGAAAGGGTAAATGAATCGGTCAAGTTTTGGATTTCAAATCAAAGAACTATATATAAAAGGGAGAATGTGCACATTTTGGACCAAAAAACTCTGCTTCTTATGCTGTATAATAGACTAGGCTGGTTTGGAGTTTAGTTCAATGTTACTCCTTATGATGTGTCCCAATTAATGTTATGCCTTCTAATAATTTATGATACGCCTTCTAATGATTTATGTTATAATGGGGGACATCGCAAAAAAAGTGAGTCATAGTATAGTCATAACATGTTATGCCATTTTGAAAAAATTAAAGCCTTTAATTTTTTTTTTTTTATGCCTTGTAATGGTTTATGTTATGCCTTTTGATGGTTTTTGTTATGCCTTTTAATGGTTTTTGTTATGTCTTTGTTATTCCTTTTAATGATTTTTTGGGGTAACAATGTAGCATCTTAAAAATTCCTTCGATCTTTGTTTTTTATTTTCCTTCTGGAGTCTTCTCCCATCATCCATTGTGTCTTCCCTTTCCCTAAAAACACGAATTTAGTGATCAATAGGTACTTTTCTCTGTACTTTTTGCTTTGCCATCAAGTTACGCGATGGAGGTAGGATGATCCAGAGAGGATCTACAATTGTAGTTTTTTGCAAGTGATTTGTGTTCCCGGTGGTGTACTAAGGGAATTATGCGCCTTTGCAATGTGAATTGTTTGAGCGGCATGTAGTACTGTTGTCCGTCCTTCAATTATTGTGAATACGGGGAGAGAGATTTTTAGAGAGATGGAAGTTAAGTTAGTATTAGATAAAAAAAAATAATAAATTCTTTTTAGATTTTTTAATATTACATTTTTTTTTTACATTTGCAAAGTACTAATTTGAATTTATTTTTTCCCACTTTAAAGTTTTAACTTTCAATTCATCATCACTCGTGTATATCTTCTCGTGAATAAATGAAAATAATGCTAGCATGCATCGAATAAAGGGGCTAGAAAAAATTAAACTATTTTTATTTTTTATTTTTTATCAACTAACATTGTGACCGTTAAAAAACACGTCCAGAATAAACATTGTGATTTTTGTCCGTGCATCGAATGCCGATGGGGTATAACTCATGGGTGCACACCAGCCCAGTAGCCCACCCAGCCTAGCCCGATTTTTTTAGGGTTTGGGAAAAATATTTAGGCCCGTAGGGCCGGACTGGATTGAGATTTGAAGCCAGTTTATTAATTGGGCCGGCTCTAGAAAATTCTTTTGAGGCCCAACATGGCCCGGCCCGACCCGACCCGACCCGACCCGATGTAAATAATATTTTTATTTTAATACTATACGTATATATGCATATGTTATCGCTGGAACCTAGTTGCTTAGAGTTTGTTTATCTTGATGAAAGTGACATTGATGAAGATGAATTACAAGTAGAGAATACTTTTGAAGTAGTAGCAATTTGTTAAGAAAACTTTGAAGTTTATTATATATATATAATTTTTTTTTTCCATTTACTAATGTCTTGTAGTAATAACTCATAGTTTTTTCTTCCTTTTATTTTTATTGTGCTCTACAAGATCTGTTGTGAAGGAATGTGATTTCAAAGGAGAGATACTCGAGAGAAGTTTTTACATGTTAAAGTTCCATCTTTTAGAGCACCTTAATTGCACTTTAATTTATGGGTCTGTTTTTAATATTTTTGGGAGAACTTAGAACTTTAAGTATATTACTACGGTTGTGAATCGTGATTGTGATCGTTATGGTTGATTAATTTATGTTTGCGATACATGCTTTACAAAAATAAATGGGCTTTTGGACGAACTTGGGAAATTAAAATTTTAATTAGGCTGGGCTTGGACATATTAAATAAAGTCTGATTATTAATAGGCCGGGTTTAAGAATGAACAAATCTCGTTATTATCTAGTATAAGCCCGGTCTGAACCTAGCCCAGCCCCGTGTTTGTCCACCCCTCGGTACAACTCCAGTTTTTCGGAAAGTAAAGGAAAGGGCACAGTGTGTTTGGTGTAATCCCGCCAAAATTGGGATTTCCCTGCATTTTGCTGAGAGAGAGAGAGAGAGAGAGAGATGAACTATGGAAGTCGAGAAGAAGATACGTAAGAAGTTCAAGAACGAGCGATACATCCTCAAACTCGAAGCCCTTAAAGAAGTCCTCTCCTTCCTGTCCCATTTCCCAGACGAAGCCTCCGAACAAGACGAAGCCCTTGATGATCTCCTCGCCAACCTGCGTCGCCAATCCCGTACGTGATTTTCATTTCGCCGCCTCCCTCTAACTATAGTTTTGTATTCAACAACACGTTTCTGTTAATAATTATGTAGTGGAGTTGCTGTGCTAACAAGTAACAATGATTTGGCGACCTAATTTTGCAGCCAAATCATCAACCCTGGACAAGGAAACAGTGCACAGAGTCGCGAGCCTTCTATTGAAACCACAAGCCTCCGGCGCAGCTCTCCGCGTTATTGATGACATCTTCGTCATCCCAAAGTTCCGCTATGATCCAGTGAAAAAGAACTTCTACGAGTTCGTGCCAATTTCCTGAACCCAATTCCTTCTTTTGTCCAATTTACTTACTGATATACGAAAACCCCCTCATTGTTTATTTCATTGCTATATGTTTAGAAGCTTTTTTTTCCCTTCCATTTGCATTGCCTTTATTGAGTTTGTGTACATATTTTTCGTGAGATCTGTATCATTCATTGTCTATGCAGTCTGGTGAAAAATACGAAAGGAAAAAAGTAGTGCAAATTAGACTCGTAAGAAGTTTGAAGCCATAGAATATTTTGAGAGATTCAATTGAAAGTGCATTAAAATTGGAAGGACCTTAGCGATAAACATGCCACAAGGTCGTATGTATATGGGCATGTGTGTTGCGCTTGGGGCGGAGCAAACAATGTCATGTTCAACTGGGTCGGGTTGTTACATTTTTTTACCATAGGGAACTTTGCTTTGAAAGCTATTAATTATTTGGTAACTGTTAAATTGATGCATTTCTTACATACTTTTGGCTTATTTGTTGGCTGTGTTGATACTTGAAAAATGGACCACCATTTGCAACATGAAAAAAGGGAGAGAAAAAAAAAAAGGGGACTAAAAATTTGGGACGGAAAATTGGGATTGTTGAGGAAGTTATAATTTTTTACTTCTGCTTAGTTTTCTCAACCGCTGAACTGAGAGGATATGTGAATTTCTTTGTTTTACCAAATTGGGGGGTGCAAAATTGGGACTGTTGGAGGTTAGGGAGTCCTTTTCATATGGACGTGGAAATCAGAATCACCGTTGCCTTGCTACTGTTCTTCTTACTGTCAATTTGTACACTCGATTAGGAGGTAATAGTTATGCCAATCTGTTACCTTGTAGGCATTCAGGAAGCATTCCAATACACGGTGATGCTTCTTCCAAAGCCTCTTTATATAGGGATAGGTTTCTCTTGTTGCAAAGGAGGCTTTATCGTGATCCACGTTTTTCTAGGCCTGCATTTGATATAGAAAGGTCTCAGTTTGGCAACTGTGAGGTAATTTCTCTGTCTCTCCTCCTCCTCCTCCTCTCTCTCTCTCTCTCTCTCACACACACACACACACACACACACACACACACACACACGTGTGCGCGTACCCACGTGTACTCACAGACACTTACGTTATTAAAAGGACATATATGTGTATATGTTGGGCAGATATCTCCTATTCAGAGTCTGACTGGGCTAACTGGGAGAAGATGTGTTATGGGCGTTATATCTCAGTTGGAGGATGGCCATTTCTACTTGGAAGACCTAACCGCAGCAGTTGAGATAAATTTGTCCGATGCAATATCCTGTAAATGTGTTATTGTGTTGTAAAAACTGAAATGTATTGTTTCACTATTCAAGACTTATTTTAACCCCAATAGGTTGGCAAAGTGGGCATGAGAAAGCAATAAGTGCTTGACCATGAGGTCGCATGTTGAATTCCACGGAAGGCACCATCCCAGACCTTAGGGCCACTAGGGGTTATGTCCGGTCGTTACCTTCAGGGCCCCAGAATTAGTCGAGGTGTGCGCAAGTTGGCCCGGACATCTAGTTATAAAAAAAGACTTATTTTTCAGGTTTGAATGCTTGGTACTGGCCTGCTTTATAATCCCCAAGAGTGAAGGATCTCGTCAATATTAGGAATGACTCTATATCACCTGGGAGGACTCTGCTGCATTTGACTATTGAGCTAGTGTTTTAAAATATTGTCTTTTTCTTTTGATGCTTTTCTGGCCCTTTTCTATCATCTCCTTAAACATGTTGGTGTTAGTTGATGTGTTTAATTTGTTTGGTGCTTGTTTTACTACTTGAACATGGCTCAGCTGTGAATTATACCAAGCTACTGAGAACCCTTCTTTCTTCCATCCCGTTGTTTTACCGCTAGTAATTTGTTCTTTTCTTGCTCTTGGACAATGAGAAAATGGAAGCTGTGAAATTAAAACCAGGAAGATGCAGTTTGGGGTTTGCTCAACATTTGCAGTTTTTTGTATTGACTTTAGGGAAACTACGTAAATCTGAAGTTCGTTTCTTATATAGTATCTAAGGGTGCTGTATTTTGTGGTACGCTTTGGGATGCATTTAAAGTTATGGTAGGATATTATGGTTGAAATACCAGTAGAGAAGGGGTGTAAGAATCATTGTTTTCTTTAACATGCAATACAAGATAAAAACAGGGTTTGTCTCAGAAAACACAATAGTTTTAGCTGAAGGCGAAATGCTAGTGGACGGTATCTTTAAGGTTAGCGCTTATCTTCATTCTTTGCACTTATCTTCTTCTGCATACTTATTTTTTATTTTGAAGTACCGAATAGCATTGCTGACTTCTTATTTTTCTTTTTAATTTTTAATGTTTCCTTTTCTTGAAGATGTTTTATGTGCATGTGATTGTACTTCTCGTGTTCTTCCCCTTTAGTTTTTGCTTGCTTAATTCGTAGTTAGTTGACTGGGATATGCCATTACATTGAGCATTAGCCTGTATTAATTTGCCTTCCTTTTATGACCATCTGAGCTGCAAAGATGTCCTTGGGTACTATTTCTTGGTATACAGTTTCATATATAGACCGCAAGGGCATCTGCATCTCACACTTTAAAATATGAGCTAAAGTGTGTGCTAACTGGTGGAAATAGATGAACAAGTGACCTAATCTGTGCATGTGTATCTTAATTTATGAAGTAAATAGGTGTCCAATGGATTAGACAAAATATTATAGTAAATGATGGAATAGATAAAAGGTTAAATTCCTTAGAGACCCCCTCATCTATACTCATTTTCCACTCAGACCCCCTAACATTTAAAAGCGTCCATATTCACCCCCTCATCTATGCGAAATGCACAACACCCCTTACACCGTTAACGGAATGACGACAAATGACTATAATACCCCTTAAAAAACACCCACACTCACCCCCTCATCTATGAAAATCATCCACAGTCACCCCCTCTCTCTTTCTTTTATTTTTTTTAGTGTATTTGTTTACAAAAAATTTGTGTTTTCAAAAATAAAATTTAGTGAATTTGTTTTTTTATTTCAAAATTGGAGTGTTCATGTTTTGTTTTCAAATTTGATTTTTTCCCTCTAAATATCTACATTTGTTACATTTAAAAACACACCAAAAAAAAAAAAGATACATGTATATCTTTTTTTAATTTGTGGAAAACAAAACAAATTACATAATAAAAAGGAAACAATACACTCTCTCTTTCTCTGTCAGATAAATATTCGTTTATTAAGAAAGAGTCAATTTTTATACCATTTAATCTAAATTTCTATCAAAACAAATCCTTTTTTTTCTTTTCTACTTTATTAAACAATAAAATCAAACTGTTATAACCTTTTCGTTTAAGACCGAATTGATATTAAATAGAACTAAAATAATATCAAATAAGTGGTTCTATAGAAAAATAATATATCATTCAGACATCGAAAATAATACCAAAGAAGTCATCTTCAACAAGAATAATATCATATCAGTCGTCGATCTAATAAATAATATCAATTTGGTGAATCTGGCAGTGAACTCAAAATTGAGTTACGGTTTGTCCGGTCTGGCTCATTTCAATCCCTAAGAACTACTCTAAGAACTACTCTAAACTACTCCAATATACTTAGGAAGAGAAGTGAGAGGATTATCTACCTTCAATTTGGTGAGAGGAGTGAGAATTTGAAGTTTATGGGTTTTGCTAGTTGTTTTTTGTGGTCTCTCATGGTGAGGGGGGAGGGAGAGAGCCACAGAGAGAGAGAATATTGTAGATGGGGTGGGAGAGGGTGTAATCCTTTTAAGTTTTAATCTCATTTAGGGCATTTTCGTCCAATTGGTAACATTTAACCTTAAAACTTAACGGTAATGTAACAAAAGGGGTCTGTATGGCTAACGGCGAAAGATGAGGGGGTGAGTTTGGACGCTTTTAAAGGTTAGGGGGTCTGAGTGGAAAATGAGTATAGATGAGGGGGTCTCTAAGGAATTTAACCTAGATAAAATATGATAAGTGAGCGTAATTAGTGTGTGTTGGCACAGGTATAAAGCACTAAATAATTCCACATTTGAATTTGAGGTCCTCTATTGCGAATCCCACAAAAATCAATCTAGTAAAGATAATCTCATATTGCAACGAGATGCCTTTCGTAGCAGTGATATGTTAAAGTAAAATATGGATTGAAATGTCGAATTGCGCTTTTCAAATTATTGTGAAAAGTGGAGTAAAATTTTGGGGGCATTTTGGTTTTGTCACTAGGTCGCTTAACTACGTCTACGTGGAACGTTTTCTGCTAAAGTTCCAATTATAGTCAACTCGAAGTCCAGTGATAAGCTAAAATGGAGCAAAAATAATAAGGGCATCTTCAGTTATTTTTTCTAAATATAATCTCTGAGGCAATGTGTTGAACTGTAGCTCTAACGACTCATTTTGGTTGTCATGCTAAACTAACAACGTTTAAATTAGTTTACAGGCTACTTGATTTTATTGAATTTTATGTTCTTTCATTTGATCACTGCATGATATGGCTTAAGCACATTGATAATTAATCTACCTTTATATGTTCGAATTATGCTGTGCTAATGATTAGTGTTGGTTTTGTGTGTGTACCGAGTCTGTATTTGTTTGTGCAACATCGTGGAAATTTTACTCCTATACATTTATATGCCATTCCCACATGAGATAGCGGAATCCACCTCTAGCAAATCTGGCATCTGGCCTTGTGTTGGATTTCGGTCCTATCTTTCAACGTTCTGGGCAAACTAAACATACTAATGTTTCATATCGTGTACGTATGTGCAGGTAAAAACATGTGGATTTCCTCCCTTAGAAGACAGAGACAAGTCAATCTCAGCAATTCCTGGACTTGATTTCTTTGGTTGTGGAACACTAAAAAAAGAAGAAACTCCCTTTTCCGGTCTTCACTGTTAATCCTCATTTAGAGCTATATTTACTTCATCCTATATTGAAATGTTGTAATGTTTTCCTAAACGTTGCCAATAGCTGAGATTTGCAGAGATGGAAAAATGTCCTGAGAATGTTATGTTCGTCATAATCTCTGATATTTGGCTAGACAATGAGGATGTAATTATTCCTTGTCCATATTTTTTCTTTGTATCTTGTTTTGTTTCGTTTTCTCTTTCTTTTTGTTTCTTTTATCTGTCCAATCTAAACAATGTCTTATCCGTAGAGTAGATTATGAGAAGGCTAAAAGAAGTCTTGTGTCATTATGACAAAGAAGACGTGGTTCCTTCTCTGTTTGTTTTTATGGGAAATTTCTGCAGCCATCCATGTGACCTTTCCTTCAATTCTTTCTCAAGTCTCAGGTGAGGGCTCAAGTGATAGTATGTTACTTGCTTAGTAGAACTTTGGTAGAAGAAATCTGGTAACGAACTACCTTGGCATGCAGATTGAAGTTTGGAGAGCTTGGGCAGATGATTGGTGCCTGTCCACAATTAATGAAGCATAGTAGATTTTTGTTAATTCCTGGTCCTGATGATCCTGGTGTGTTGAATTGATCTTTCTTGCTTCTTCAAATTTTCCTCGATGTAAATTCATATTCCTTGCCCGTATTTACTGTCATTTTTAGGCTCTTCAACAGTTCTGCCGAGATGTGCTTTGCCAAAATATATAACTGAAGAATTTAGGATGCACATACCAAATGCCATATTCTCTAGTAACCCTTGCAGGTAAATCTGTCTTATCACTTGGTCCTATGCCCTCGGGCTCTGCCAAAATTTGTGCTTCTTATAGAGTTACTGCTGTCTTTTGAATTATTCAGTTCATGTTGTGTTCCTTTTATAGCTTGTGCACAATGTATTCTCTTGACTTGAAAATGGTGGCTGTGTTTGAAACCAGGGTCAAGTTTTGCACCCAAGAAATCATTTTCTTCCGTCAGGATCTGCTGTATAGAATGCTTAGATCATGTTTGATTCGCCCTTCTACAAAGACCAGTGATCCTTTTGAGCACGTGGGTTGGTTATTTAGGTCCTTTGTTTCATTCTCCGCTTTAAAATTGTTGAAGACTGATGTGTGCGCGTGAGCGAGCTTATTGATGCTCACAAAGCTAATTGAATCAAGTTTTTGTTGCAGCTTGTTGCCACCATAACACATCAAAGCCATCTCTGTCCCCTCCCTCTGAGTGTACAGCCCGTTATCTGGAACTATGATCACTGTCTTCAACTTTATCCAACCCCGCATACGGTACTGCTCCTGTTTTGCTATCTTTTATTGGACTTGACTTTCTGCTCTAAAATGGCTTACTTGGTTAGCATGCTTTGTTACTAAGTTATTGGAATGTTCTTTCTGATGATCTGGTTTAATCTAGTTCCCTTCTCTCTTACTCCCCTTTCCTCTTTCCTCTCCGTCATCTTGTTCATTGGGATTTGTTTTGGCTTAACGGTGTCGGTCGGCTGGTTTCTGTATGCTGCCATTATCACGGGGCTTCTCCGTCTTCGGATCCATCTCTCCCGCCAGGTTTTCATTGTTGGATGTGTCTGGTTTTGGGCCTAACAGCTAGGGGGTGGAGCGGTTTCTGTCTGGGTGGTCTGGTGGTGATGGTGTGTTGTGGGTGGGTGACGGCCGGCGGGCTGGGTTTGCAGGGAGGCGGTGGATAGGGTTAGGTTTCCATCTACGGGAAATGACTGGCCGGTCCCATTTTTGGGATTTTGTTCCATCCAAGCACTTTAATGTGTTTCAATTCCGTAAAAACCCAGACAGCGCTAACATGTGCGTCAGGCCACTACTTTCTCTCCCGTCCTTTTCTCTCTCTCTCTCTCTCTCTCTCTCTATATATCCGCGCGGGTCAGCATAGCCTACTCTCTCTCTCTCTCTCCCCTTTTTATTTAGTAAAACTTTAAATCTTTATAAGTTTTGTTTTACATATCTATTTTTAATATAAAATTTAATTTTTTAGAACGTACTCTGCGACATCTACCAAACAAGACCCATATTGAATATGACATTATGTGTATAAAAAAAGGATTTTTTTGGGTGTCGACTCTTCTTTTTGGAGGCTGTGATTTTTTTCATTTCGGGGAGTGAGTTTGTGTAGATGATGTGTGAAATCTGCATTTGAGGTGTGTGAATTCTTTTATTTTTGGAGGGGGTGAATTTTTCAAAAGTTTTTTTAATTTTAAAATCTAAAATAAAAAATAGTTTCAAGTAATTGCTTTAAGTACACACATTTAACATGTCTGATATACAATAACTAGGAGAGAGAGATTTTTTTATAAATATAAATAAGGCATCGATCATTTGATCCCTCCCTATTCGTTGCTTTCCAGTAGATCTTTATTTTTATTGATGATTTTTACCTAGGAGATCCTGTCTAAAGTCTCTCTCGAGTGACTTGTAAGGCCATCTCTAGTGGTGGAGTTAAAAATGTGTTGTTATATGACACAAAAGTATAAAAGTGGGTCCCATTTATGTGTTGTTATGACAAAATATGTTGTTAAGTTAAAGTGTTATAGTGGTGGTGTTAAAATGAATTCAAGTGTGATGTGGGTCCCCCTTGGTACATAACATGTCAACCAAATGGTTGAGTCAAAAAAATTTCCCCATCACGTGGTTAAGTCAGAAATTACTCCCCATCAGAATAGCGTGTACTTGCATTACTCCCCAAATGGTTGAGTCAGGAATTTTTCCCCGTGGGCCCCGCTTGGGCCCACTTGACTCTAGCTATTGCTGGAGTGGCAGTTGACCTCTGACATAATTTTTTTTAACCTCGGACACAAGTTAACTACACATTAACTACACCACTATATACCAAAAACAAAATATTTTGATGTTAACTGTTAGTTTCTTACACTAATATGCCATTTAACTCTACCACTAGAGATGACCTAAGTACGAAATTGAAAAAGCATGAGTAGTCACATCAATAGGGGTAGCAAAACTCACCAATGAGGAAAAATCATGATGCTACAAGATTCATGCCAGGGATATTAAATACTGTACAAAGACAAATTATGTTGTCATCGTATTCTCGAGAAGAGAGAGAGGGAGTAAAAGAGTAAAAGTACCCATGCATGAGTTTGTATTTTGAGATGTGAATTCTTTCATTTTTGAGGTGCAAATTGTCTGGAAGGGGTGTGAATTCTGCCTAGTAACAATTATGGAGGAGGTGTGAATTTTGAATTAAAGGGTGTAAATAACTTTTTTATTGTGTACATATTTTCATATTCAATATGGATCTTATTTTAAAGATGTCGTCGAGTAGGTTTTAAATACTTATTTTATTTTGAAATCTAAAATGAATGAGAGGAAGAGAGAGAGAGAGAGAGAGAGAGAGAGAGAGAGAGAGGTCACTGGTGGGTGTTGTACTTTAGTTGTACATGAGAAAGTTATGAGGGTGCACGGAGAAAGAGGGAGAATAGAGAAAAGAATGGAAAAAAAGTGGAACGGCTGTGCAGTGACGCGCGTGTGGAAAGGGCTCTGACGCGAGCGTGGAAAAGGGCTGAATGGAAGAGTGTGACGCGGAGCTTAGATGGAAACACCCTCCCAAAAGAGGGCCGACCAGGAAGAAGCCCTTCCATCTATTGAGTTTGGGCTTAAATGTTGTATCGGGTTTGCCCTTTATGGGCTAGGCCATTAGGTGTTTGGGCTTTGCCCACCGGGTGTGTTTTTGGGCCTTGGCCCATTAGGTCTTCGATTTTGGTTGGAGTCCCCTCTCCTCTCCCCCAACTTGATGTACCCTTATCAAGTTTTCTCTAATAAAACTTTTTTGTCGCAAAAAAAAAAAAAAAAAAAAAAAAAAGAGCAGCCAAGAGTCAGATCTTTGATTTTAAGGTTTTAAGTGTCGGACCCTTAGATTTACACCCGCACCCGGGACCACACCTGTATCCATTTAACTTAGATTTTGGTTGTTTTAGTTCTAATATAAAAAATTTCCTTTTACTGATCTAAAATTTTAGACAAACACCCTCCAATCAGTTTGGCCAAAAAATCTAGCAAATGGTGCTATTGCTTGTTCATATTGTTAAAAGTCATCATCCCAGTTCCCTCTCTCTCTTTCTCTGTCTTACAAATTTGCAATGCAGATTGTGTTAGGGGACAAAAGCGAGCAGAAGGCATTCATGACAGCATGTTTGGATGCCGGATATGAGGCCGGAGATACCAAGCGCCCTGATTTGTAATCCGATCCCTCCTCAAATCAGGTCTTTGGGTGGCATTTTCACTACCCGGATTTGATTACTGTTTGGATTACAAATCCACCACAAGGTGGATTTGCCAAGCCCTCCCCCAACCCACCGCTTGGCAAATCAGGGCTGTTTTAGGTCGAGAATACCCCTCCAAATCCACCTCTTCTCTCTCTTGTGTTATCCTATTTGACTGGTGTGGGGAAGAAGAAGAAAGAAAATAGAGAAGAGGAAGAGGTCTACCAGAAAACACAAACCAAACCCATTAATTTTTACCAGACAACACACCGGAAGTTACCTAATTTTTTCCGTCGTCGATCTAAAGCCGCCATCTTCTCCATCTATTCCGCCACCAACAATGTCGACCAAGGCCTGGTGGGGATGGGTCTTGGAGGTGCAGTGGGTGAGTGGGTGAGACAGAGGCGAAGAGAGAGGGAGACCTGGGTTTCAATGGTGGTTTTTTTCCCCCTTTTTTGGCACCTACGGAGTGAATCTATGAACTGAGTTAGTAATTTAGAGCTTCAATTGCACTTTCAACCGACCTCTTTGAAGTAATAACACATTAATCCCAAAAATTGAAACAATTATACATAAATATGTATTTATTTTTATTATAATGAATTTACCCATTTTATCCATAAAAATAATAAATTGGGGCAATAAAGTCATTTGTCCTCTTATCCTATCAAATCCACCCTCCAAATCCCTCCTCTCAAAACTTCATCCAAACACCCAATATACAAATCCACCCTTCTTAGGAGGTGGGTCCGCCCTCATTATAAATCCATCCTCATTATAAATTCACCCTCAAATCCGCCCTCATTACAAATCCACCCAAAATCAAATCCGTCATCCAAACGCCCCGTCAATTCCGAAGAGCTTACATGTTTCAATCCGGGTTCCTTCTCAAACGACAGCACTTTTGTGGCTTATCGTCCTTGCACTCGTGAAGTTGTGTTATTAGAAGCTTAAGCCAATTATTTTGGGCCAAGAATACAGTCCGGTCCGGTGTAGGAAGGAACAAAGTATTACTCCATGCATGATTATTTATCTACTCGAATTTTCAAGCCCAAAACACTTCTAATCCTGAAGAATTTATTAATTTATCAGCTCCTACTTATCTTGAGGGAACTTCTTGTTTTAAGTATATTTGATTCAACTGTTAATAGCAGGCAGATTTTTTTTTTAAAATTTCATGCTAATGAGAGGGGAAGCCAAGTCACATAATTTGCGTGCGTGTGCGGGAGCGAGAGTGGGAGCGTGAAAGCGTCTTTAAAACATATCTTAACCTACTAAAATCCGCAAGTGCGAGGATTGAGTGTGCTCGAGCACAATGCGAGAATTGAGAGCAGGAGCTTGAGGCATTTTGAAGAATTATGTGACTAAGAGCAAGTGCAAGAGCTTGGCTATAAAGGGAAATTAGGTACTTTAGCTTGGGAAAAGGAGGGAATCTCACTTGTATCAGCCTCTCTATATGCTTTGGTTAAGTACCTAATAAACAGTACTTGGCCTTTTTACCCGAGTACTATTCATAAGCAATTCTTGTCACTCTCTCTCTCTGCAAAAAGGTAAAGTAGATAGTATTATTGGAGTATTGAGAAAGATGCAAGGGCATCTCCTACAGCCTTTCTAAATGGGCTCTCTACTCTATTTTACCAAGCCAAAACCCTCAAAACCTCCCGTAGCAACCTCAATAAAAGGCACAATAAACTACACCCATGAATAGTACCTCCTCAAAGTCTCAAACAAGGCATCATTTGCTGATGCACTTTTCACTCTCATACCTTATTTTAATCACATTTATTGTTTTACAAAGTTCAATTATCAATAAAATGTTTGGAGAAAATTTAGTGTGACCCCATGTGTTTGGAAAAAATTTAGTGGGACTCAAAAGTTTCATAACTCATGAATAGACCCCTATATTCGGGGATTCGGGGACTGGGCGGAGCTGGGCGGGGATGGATCGGAGAACGGATTCAGGGCGGGGATGGATCGGAGAATGGATTCAGGGCGGGGACATGCCTATCTCCACCCCCTACCCGATCCCCAAACATTTTCAAAAAAAAATCCCCATATCCTAGCCAATCTCCATATTGCCGATCCGTTCGGATCGGGGATCGGATTGGATTCGAACGGGTCGGAGGAAATGACCAACCCTAGATTCCACCTGGCTCTATCAATATGAACAGTGTATCCAGAATAGTTTTGTGGTTGAAGACAGACAATAAGAAAAGAGAATTATTTCAAGATATGGCTCCACTTAGCCGGCTTGGCCTATTTAAACGTCGGGTGAGTGAAATGAGCTCTATCTCCGATCGTTTTCTTGTTTTCTAAAATTTCCACGACTAATCGCTTAAGATATCACTAAGCTACGTATAGAAAGAAGAATTGCCCAAATTGGATTCACGAGTGGGAAGATATGGCTCCAGTTAGCCGGTTTCGCTTGTTTAGGAGTCAATTGAGTGAAATGAGCCTTATCTCCCAATCGTTTTCTTATTTTCTCAAATTTCCACGACTAATCACTTAAGATATCACTATAATACGTATAGAAAGAGGAATTGCCCAAATCAAATTCACGAGTGGAAAGATATGACTCCAGTTAAAAAAAAAAAAAAACATTTGCCCCCCTTTTTCTCCGGTTTTTGACTATACGTGAAGACCTTTTTTTAAATATTTGAACTGACGCAAATACTTGGCTTATGGTGTCTCTTGCCATCATTTTTCCACGGGTTGTACTTCAAACCAAATCAAATAGAACAAAGTCCCTATCATTTGAGATCGGCTACGTGCATTTGTTTGTTTTTGTTTTTTCACTGAGCTCTATCTATTAAGGGCATCGTGTTCCATGATAATTCTTTGGATTTATTGTCTCTAATCTACTCAAATTGGCATTAGATGCGGTAGTGCGCAAAGATTAAAAGTTTACTAGGTCTAAGTGAAAAAGTAAGATTAAAAAGTTTCGATTTGGGTCTTTAAGTTATAAAATCAAAAGCTAGAGCAAACGCTGTTCATGTGCCTCAAAAAAAAAAAAAATGATTAAAAGGAAAATTTAAAATAGGTGGACTTTGATGGGGCTTTGAGGCATAGAGAACTTTCGGTTTGGTTATTTGCTCTCTTTAATCTGATACTTATATCTCAGAATCAAAGGTCTTCTTTAATAGCTAGAGCAAACGCTGTTCATGTGCACAAAAAAGTCTTCAGGCAAATGAGGCTGAAGAGATTGGAGGTGGGGCTAAGTGTTGAGAATATAAATAATAAAATGGTTATTCTTTTGAGGGTGTTTAGGAGCCTCTTTTCAACTTTTTTTTTTTTTTCTTTTTTTTTGGACTTTTGGATTATAAATTTGAGATAAATTTTGAATTTGGGAGAAGTGTAAAAAGTAGAATTTTGGGTGGTACAAAATGTATGAAAATAAAAATGATGAAAATAACTTATGAGAAAAATATGGAAAAAAAGTGAAAAAGTTTAGAGAAAGGAAAAGAAGAAAAAAGTGTTTGGGAGAAAAGTGAAAAGAAAATGAAAAAGAAAAGTAGAAGTAGAAATCAAAAGAAGGTCTAGACCTGTTTTTGGCTTTTGACTTGAAAAGCTCAAAATGGAAAATACGTTTTTCAAGAAGCTGTTTTGGAGGGAGGCAGCCAAACAGAGAAAATGAGAAAAGAGAACGAGAAAATGAAATTATAGGGGGCCAAACCCTCTTAACAGCTTATTTTTTTTTAAGTTTTTAGATTAGCTAGTTGTTAATAATTTAATATAATATCGTAATAGACAATAAATTCTGTGTTCGAACCTCACTATCTACCTAATGATTAAACTTTACACGTGTTCAGCCAATTAGCCCGCTTATGGAAGAAAACGTGGCTACAAAAGAAATAAAAAAGGTCAGATACAGATATACACTCGTATTTTGCTTTGGCTTAGCCTCTCGCTTTCCTTGTATACCACTTGAGAGGATAAAAGTTGAGCTTAGAGTTTTCTTTCATTTTTGTTTGCTAGCCTAAAATGGTGGAGGAGACTGTTACCGAACCGAGGAAGGTAAACTTTCTCTAAACATAATTATAAGGCGATGAAGTACTTTCCTCTCCATTTTTAAACTCTCTCTAATAGATTCATATTACTTCAAACTTTAGTCGCATAATCTTATAAAATATTTTGTGCCACGTTTTCAATCCTTGTTCCTGCGGATTTTAATGGTGTGAGACGTGATTCAAATACGCCTTCACGTTCGTAATTGTGCTCACGCTCTTGCACACATGCACATGAATTACGCAACTTAGGTTCAAACACAGAGGACCAGTCGTTCAAATGTTCAATAATGTAAAAGCTACTTAAATCCTATCTGAATCAGAGGCTATTAGAGCATTTTCTATCAATCTCTATATATCCGTTTTAGAGCTAGACTGAATGTAACATAATAATAGTAGATTTTGTAATTTGTCCCCTCTTTTCTTCAACTTTTTGTACTTTTTTAAAGAACTCATTGTCCTTTCTAGAGATTCAGAGACCAAAATGGGGGTATATGAGTCTCTATAATTGGAGACCCACACACATCAATGCTAGTCTCTAAATCTCTAAAAGGACGATAAGTCCCTCCAATATTCGCTCATAAAGTACAAACATTTAAAGAAAAGAGAGAATAAAATACAAAATCTCCACTCATTATGTCACATCCGGTCTCTAAAATGGATATATATTGACAGGAGATGCTCTTATGTGTTTGTGGAGGAGATGCTCTTATGTGTTTGTGGAATATTACCTTAGCATCTTTATCCTTGGGTCCAAATGCACATACCCACATAAGTTTGAGTGGTTTACAAATTACAAGGGCATTGGGCCGTCCTATGACATAGGAGTAACAAACTAATTTTCCAGATCAAGAAGTTGCAGCTTGCATCTAGATTTTCAGCTTTGGCATGTATCTATAGTTGGATAACTTCCAATAATTTCTTGTACAATGCAAAGTGCATAACGTACGTAGCACTATTGGGCAACCCACCAGCTAATCGCTTTTGAGCCCATTAGGGATTAGGTCAGTTGCTTGGTGACTTTGTTTCCTACACAATTGATTGGATTCGATTCTTGAGGTCAGACTAGTTATAAGAGAGTAATTTCTTGTGACTCTCATTATCTCGACGTGGACAACATGCCTTTGACTGGATCGAATAAAAGAAATTACCCTTTGGCTGGACGACCTAGCCACCGCCTAGGCCAATCATGCAGCCAAACCTGCCGCCCTCACAATTGTTCTGTCAAGTTCAAAATCCACCTGAAATCTTCCCCAACTACCCTCCGATCGATGCAGAGGCCCCATCCGCGGTTGCCTAATTTCACATTGCTCATTAACTTAAATTCAGTTGTGGGTCCTCCCTCCATTTGGTTACGCTCTTTTTTCACCCGAAGGAGGTCTTCCGTTTTACGGTCGTCCCTACGAGATGGCACGGCCAGAGTCAACACTAGAAGTCAGAGTAGAACATGGGTCACTTTTAGGTTTTCAGACATAGTAAGGATTGACAGATTGAGAGCTCTTTCTTGATTCTATGGGTGGTGTTGCATGGCCGTTCTTAGTAGGTGGAGCAATTTGTCTGGTTAATTCCATTAACGAACAAGACCTTAGCCTGCTAACTAGCTATGTGGAGGTAACCCTCGACAGCTAGCTTCTTAGAGGGACTATGGCCTTTTAGGCTGCCGGGTCCAGCGGTGGGAGTGAATTTCTCGGAGAGTTTCCGACATCCATGGTTATGGGATCGTGATGGAATAGAGTTTGGTTGGCAGCATGAGTTGCATGAGAGCTTTGGAAGTGGCCAGGATTAGTTTGGAAGTGGCCAGGATTAGTGATTTTGTTGGCTTCTCTCTGCTTTTCTATTGTCTTTGGTCTTAAACTTGTGCTGCATTTTTTTTTAAATGGTCTGTATAACTGTGTGGACTTTGATCTTTCAATTGAGAAATAGACAACCCATTGTCTTTCTTGGGCCTTTTAATTTTTCTTTTGGGATTAGAAAAGATCCATACTCAAACTCACTACTAAAAATCTTTGAAGTGCCCCTATTTTTGGGACTTTTTTGAAGACCCTAGGCCCATGCCGGCCCTGATTACAACCTATTGAGTTAAATGAATACAGTTGAGAAAGACAAATTAAAGACAAATAATAAAAAAAACACAACTACATCAAATGAAGGATATATCCAATCATAAATTGATTTGGCGGCCTTTTGTCACAAATCCTGCCATGCAAAATGGCGAGGAGCAACCAAACCCATTTGCTTCTTCTTTTTTAGAGTAATGATACATGTACAACAAAAAATATCTAACATGACTCTAACACAATCACGTGTCAGGGCATCTCACAGATCTCAAACTGACTACCTAAAATCACTACCTCAAAAGTCTCCAAGCCATTTTAGCCAAAAGCAAAAAAACCTCTAAAAAATGGCCTCCCTAAATGTGCACAGTACAAAAATGCTCCCATTTAGGGAAAACTGTTCTGACCTTTCCAATTGTTTAATGTATTTCCTCACACCCTCTCTACCTAAAGTCTTATTTCCTTAAATTTTTATCCTAAATTTGGGGAGGGACTTAAGGAGAGAGAAAGAGGAGAGAGATAGAGAGAAAGAGAGAGAGAAAGTTGCTTTGCATTTATAACGTTGAATCATTTGTTTTTTTGGTTATGGGCCACTTAAAAATGGGTTCCACATACACTTTAGGGAGTATTTTTTGGGGAGCCTCATTAAAGTGAATTTTTTTTCTTAAGTAATTTTTTTTTAACTAAGTTCTTAAAAAAAATTGGCGCCCACATGTGTTTAGGTGTACATTTTAGGGATCATTTTTTAAATAGTGCATTAGAGATGGCCTCACGTAAGTGTGTTGGAAAATCACGTGTCACGTAAACGTAAGTGTGTTGGAAATGTCAGATTACATTAATTGTTGTAGATTACATTAATTGTTGTACTTGTCATTTTTGTTTTATGCTTTTAGGAGTATCTGAATTACCCAAGCCCATTCCACTGCCACACCTTCCAAATCCTATCCATCTGGACCCATCTCCACCACTCACACTTGTCCCCACCCATACACCTCCACCTCCTGATATTTTTCCCCCTCTGCTGTATATAACATTATTATCACTCCCACCCCTCCTCACTCTCTCTCTCTGCCCTCACTCCTCATCCCAATCGAAACCGAATTGCCCAAACTTCTTCCCCCACCCATCATCAATGGCATCCGTCACCGCTACCCTCACTTCTTCTCTCTCCACCAAACCAAAAACCTCATTCCTAGACACCCAATCGTCTTCCTTCCATGGCTTCCGACCCACCAAGGCGGCGGCCCCACACAACAACCACCTCTCCATCTCCATGTCCGCCTCACCCCCGCCCTACGATCTCAAGTCGTTCAAGTTCGATCCCATCAAGGAATCAATCGTTTCTCGCGAAATGACCCGCAGGTACATGATGGATATGATCACCTACGCCGACACCGACGTCGTCGTTGTGGGCGCTGGATCTGCTGGCCTCTCCTGCGCTTACGAGCTCAGCAAAAACCCATCTGTTCAGGTAGAGTTTTTTCTTATCAGAATTCAGGATTTTGGTTGGGTTTGATTTGTGGGATATTTTCATGCAAATCTATGATGATTCGATTAATCCAATCTCGTCACCCATATTAGCTGGCCCACACCATGAAATACACTGTTTAATTCTTCCCTTCGCAAAAAAATAAAATAAAATAAAAAATTAGAGCCTGTTTAATGGATATGATGAAAACATTGTTTAGTCTTTGTCGAACTTGTCTATAATCTACGGCGGGGGACGGCGGCGGCGGCGGAGTATGTCAATGATGGAGTGTAGTCTCTCTCCCTCTCTCTCTCGTCTGCGATCAACTAGATTCACTGACTTAACTAATATATGTACGTACACACACACACCCGATATATCTGTATATCTATGTTTAAAAGGAGTAGTATATGCATATCCATTTGTATATCTATCTAATCAATATCTTTAAACACAGATTGGTGTTTTTTTTTTTTTTTTTTGTTTCAATCGTCAAGCAATTTTGGGGTCTAAGACTTTGGTTTGAATTTGAATAAATTGGGGCTTCGGATTCCGATTCGCCGATTTTTGTTAGGAATATCAATTTTCGGGTTCGAATATGAGCGTATTGTTTTTTTTTGGAATATTGGGAAACATTGGAAAGTGACGGTACTGGTTTAGATGAAAAAAGAGTGGGCCTCCATATTATGCACAAACTTGGACTGAGGCTGGACTAATGGCATTTTGGTCATTTACGTAGGCATGAGTAATTTTTTGCCATTATGTAGGTCCTGTAGTATGTGTTTTGTTATTAATAATATGTTGGTAATTTTATTATCTTAGTGTTTTCCTTGTCAACGTTAGAAAATGTTTTCCAGAAAATATTTTCATCTCACAACCAAACACCAGGAAACGTTTTATTTTTTAGAAAACCTTTTCTATGCCCGAAACAAACAGAGCCTAAGTATTCACCAATCCCCAATCAAGCTGATTTTTTTTTTGTGTGAATGGTAAACGGAAAGATCATTAAATAAAACCATGGTGGATTCTATTTGCGTCACGTGCGGTATCACATGGAAGACATAACCGTAGTGGGTCCTATTTGTGTCACATGAGGTTATCACATGAAAGACGATCACGTAAGAGGATCTTATAACTCCTCAATAGTCCCCTTTACAACAAGATATAATAGGGCTTGGGTTTGTTCGATACAATCACCAACACTAGAACCGAACTTTTTGTCTATTCTAATAATTGTGACATTTTCCCCCTAGACATGTAATGTCTTTAACTAGTCTTTTCTTGATTTCTGTCTTGAATGACCTATATTCCTTGAAATAGGTGGCAATCATTGAGCAATCCGTAAGCCCTGGAGGCGGTGCATGGCTCGGTGGACAGCTCTTCTCAGCCATGGTTGTTCGTAAGCCAGCACATCGCTTCCTCGATGAGCTCGAGATTGAGTACGATGAGCAGGACACCTACGTGGTGATCAAGCACGCCGCCCTATTCACATCCACCATCATGAGCAAGCTGTTGGCTAGGCCAAATGTGAAACTCTTCAATGCCGTGGCGGCTGAGGACTTGATCGTGAAGGGAGGGAGAGTAGGTGGTGTTGTGACTAACTGGGCTTTGGTGTCAATGAACCATAACACACAGTCTTGCATGGACCCCAATGTCATGGAGGCCAAGATTGTTGTGAGCTCATGCGGACATGACGGGCCGTTTGGAGCAACGGGAGTCAAGAGGCTTAAGAGTATTGGGATGATTGATAGTGTTCCCGGGATGAAGGCACTTGACATGAACACTGCTGAGGATGCAATTGTCAGGCTTACAAGGGAGATTGTGCCTGGAATGATTGTGACTGGCATGGAAGTTGCTGAGATTGATGGAGCCCCTAGAATGGTAAATTCTAGTCCTTGGTTTTGAATACTACTATCAAATTGGTTTGCTATATATATAGTTATATACTATTGTTTTATGTTTTTGTTTTGCTTGGTTTTGTCAAAATGCAAAATACTTGATTGGTTTTCAGTTTGCAAGTATGTAGAACAGAGTAAGTATTTAGTAGAGGGAAGAAAGGATATATTTTACCAACAAAAAAATACCTCAAGAAAGAAGCAATTTCGTTGCTAAGCTATTCCTTCATATTTTTATTTAAAAGGGTTTTGGGCTGTTTCCCTGATTTTGAGATAGACGAAAAAGCGTTGTTTGGACTTATATTAGGGACCGGGCGAGAGTGACTCCGTGGTTTCAAACTTCCAATCCCTGTTTTCCAAGACAGAGTACATGGTTAAGATTTAAACAAGCAAATGCTTCTGATGTCTAATATTAGTATGTTTATGTTGTGATGCAGGGACCGACATTTGGGGCGATGATGATTTCAGGGCAGAAGGCTGCTCACCTGGCATTGAAATCGCTTGGACTGCCAAACGCGCTGGATGGAACATATGTCGGAAGCGTTCAGCCCGAGCTGATCCTAGCTTCGGTAGATGGCGCTGACACTGTGGATGCCTAAGCGTATGAAACCGGGTTTGTCCAATAAATAAAACTTGTTAGTAGTTGGGTTGAGATGCTGGAAGATCCAGAAGTGGCTGAGTAGATTCAATTTTTGCTCAGGTGGAATTAGGCCATGGTTTTGTGATTGTAGAACTGTCCTTTTCCTTTTCTTTTGAACTTGGTTATGAGAATGGAAGTAATTAGATCCTTCTGTTCTGTCTATGCAACCCTTTGAGCTGTTTAGTCCTTTGATATGTGTTGTTTGTCTGGCCATAGGAATAGCCAATTGGGACTTGGGGTTGCTGCCCTGCAGCTCCGAGTAAGGGACGGCCTTGATGTGCACAACACCTGCTGTGCACGGGGCTGTACAACAACAATCCCAGGTCCGGTAAAGTTTACTTACTTTTTTTTCGGACGCGAAGGAAATATTCGGTGTGTATTTTTTTGATCCGCAAGGAAATAGTCATTAGTCAAGTTTGTTTCTGGCAGACAAATATTTGGTGAAACTCTTTTCTTTACTACTAAAATATATTCAAGAGAGAATTATCTCTGGGAATCGAAAAGTGCATCTTAATTATTAAGGATATACTCACTCTTTATTTACCTCTAGAATAATATCATGATAATATTACAATTTTACACTTTACTCCCCTCCAACCTCCGACAAGCAATCCCTTTTGGCCAGAGAACACCTCCGGCCTACGAAATATCACTAATTCTGAAATTTCATTAAATTACACAAAATTACTGTAATTCCAAAACTAAATAGGAACCACTATTTTAATTTTATTAGCTTTGAGTTTGTGAGTTTCACTAGACTTCAAAACACAAAAAACCAAGTGATGAGTTTGCATTAGCTTCAAGCTCGTGGATTTAACTAAGTTTCATTACACAACTACCTATTTCAAAACTATGCAGGAACTGCCTATTGAATTTCATCAGTTTCAAGCTCGTGAATTTCATTAGATTTCAAAACACAACTTGTCATGAGTATTTCTCTCTCTTTTTCTTTATGAGAAAAACACTTATTCTTTCACAAACTACGGAAAAACAACATGGTAAGTGAATTTTATCAGCTTTGAGCTCATAATTTTTTAAGTTTGAGCTCGTGAATTTCACTGAGTTTCAAAAATACATGAAATTTCGCTGATAAGTGCATTTTATTAGCTTTGACCTCATAAATTAAGTTTGAGCTTGTGAATTTAACAAGTTTAAAAAATACATGGAATACAGAGTGAGTTCTACAACTTCAGTATAAACCAGAACATGTATTTTGACTTTGCAATGGGCTAAGGGTAAAGATAGCATGAAGTTTGTCAAAGGACTCAACGGCCCAATGAATGCGCCAGTTCTAACCCAACCAACTCTCTTGGATTTCCGTCATTCTGTCATCTTTGCACTGGTTTTAATTATGTTAAAGTTATGAAAGTAGTTAGATCTATTGTAACCGCTGCCCATAATCTTGCCAAGGCAGCTATGGACAATATATATTGTTTTTATTTTTATGGGATTTGCTTGTTTGTTAAAAAAAAAAAATGCATGGAATTTTTTAGCCAATCTTCATTTCTTTATAAGCATGATCACACTTGTATCATTCAGTTTCCTTCTCAAAGCACATTTAAAGGGAATTTTTCACAACATTGCCAATGGCATTAGGTAGTCAGTCACATTGATGTAATGGCATCATTCCTATTTATGCCATATTTAGACAATATTGTTTAAGCGCAAGTAATGACCAGTGGGTTCCATAGAAGGAATGAGTACTCCTTTCAAAGCAGACAAATCTACACAAAACCATAAGAAAGTTCAGTGCTCAGCCCTACAGGTGACACACATTTTATCAAAAAGTGGGGTGCACAATATTTCTCCTGTTAATGTACTGAAAGAAGATACATTCACTGAGAACCAGAAAGTTTTTAAAGGCATTTTGAAACTCAAAAACCAAATTACTCAAAACCCCGCGTAAGGGATTCACCAACACCCGAGCAATAATTTTGTAGACAATATTACAAAGGCTAATAGGTCGAAAGTCATTAACTGGCACCAGATCAATAAGAAAAGAGAATTATTTCCTGGCGTTTGATGACTAAAAACTAATACTATTTGCAATATGATCTTCAAGGGGGAAAAAAAGGGGAAAAAGAAACAATAATAATAATCAATAATTTATTTCACGGGGCTTGATATTTGCCACCTTTTTTCTCCCTATTTTTTTTTTTTTTTTGACTAAATCTACATGAAGACCTTTTTTGTTGTTGTTTGAACCCGAGGTGGTAGCCCAGTTGGCATGGGTGATGGGGCTTGAATGCCTTTCCCACGCGTGCACTCGAGTTCGAGTCCCTCCAGTCGCAATACATGTCTGTGCTTGAGGGCTGCGTGTTGGGCCCTATGCCAGCTGTGCACTCAGGTGGTGCTGTGGTGACGGTCTGTCCTCACGGACAGTAGCTATGGCTCGAACCGGACATTCCACAGCTGGTCGGGAGCCCCTATGGTCACGTCCAAGGGGGGTTGCTACGCCGGTCGCCCCCTCCCACCCTTTATTCTGATAAAAAAAAAAAACTGACGTAAAGACTTGTCTTATGGTGTCTCTTGCTATCATTTTTCCTCTTTGTGTTATTATACTTAAACCAAATCAAACCAAACCAAAGAGTGCAAGTCCCTCAATTGAGGTCGCGCATCTGTGTTTTTTTTTTTCACTGAGCTCTATCTATGTAAAAAATCACGAATGTAAAGTAAGGATATATAGTTTATTAATTTTATTAATTTTATGTGAATAATGACAAAAAAAGAAGTGTATGAGGATAAAAAAAGCGTGTGAAAATCATTACGTACTCACTTTCGAAAACAATAAAAACAAGAGAAATTTAATTAGGCATCCTCTTTCAATATTATCCTTAGGATGCCACCATATGACATTTGAATCTTTATGATTCCATCCTCAAATTTAAATTTAGACCATTTTGCCCTTATCCTTTTTTCAATAATTAGGGGTTTCAATAAAAATACAAAACATAAAAAAGGAAACTTTCCTTTTATTAGTTCCCTATGAGATTCGTCCCAAACAACCCCTATTGGGGAATACGAATCGAATCCAACAACTAGTCTACATCGGTTGTTGGGCTCTGTTGAATCACCAAACCTGTTTATGTTAAGTTCTGTAAAATGAAAAAGGGAAAGAATACTTGCGTACAACTATCCTACTCTAGTGTGTTTCACTAACCGCAATCGAGGACCGCTGATAGCTTCACTCCTTGTTATTTTTGACACGTGTCAAATCATGTTTCACCATTGAACACGGTTTGCTTGGAGTATTATAGGACAGCAACACTCAAACATTTTTTTTCCCTTTCTTGTTTGCCCCGTCCACTTCAATGCTTATCTCTTACTCCTTTCACGGGCTCCTATTGCGCCAATTTCTTTACTAACCTGCTGCCATAATTTAGAAACCCTATTTGTTTTCCAAAACAGACGCTCACCATTCTCTCTCTCTCTCCTCTCCTCCCCTATCCTTCTTCCCCCATCCTCCTCCGACCTCGTTTATTGACAATGGCAACCACGAATCATCAACCAACTTCGGGTTCGTTGGTGACGGCAACCACACAACCTCGTGAGGCGACGACGACGCCGGGTTTTGAGCCAATGATCAGACTATCCAGATCATCAACCATCTCGGGTCGGGAGCGTAGACCATTGGTAGAAGAAAACCGAACTTCAATGCCTTTCTTTGGTTTATGGATCTAGGTGTGGTTTTTGTCTAGATCAAACTGTGGCTTTTTCTTTCTTTGGTTTATATACATACAGTTATATATATGTAGAGATATATTTGTGGGTTATTCAATTTATCTTTGTAAAGTCTTCATTTCCCATGAATCTAGGTTTTCTGGGTTAATCAGATAATGCTAAGTAATTAATTTACCATGTTTTCCGACAATTTTCTAATTCCAATGTTAGTTATTTACCATGATGTTAGTTCTTATTTTTTATACTATGAACATGGTTTATTGGTTTCTCGTATTGGATGATTCAGTACAGTAAACATTGTAAATCAATAAACCATGATTTCATGTCCTTACAAAATGGATTATGAAAAATAAATTATCATGTTCGGTTATGTCTTCTCCCACTTTTCATGTTCGCGTTATAGTTCTCGCTAGTGGTTTAATTTGTTTACCATGTTAGTGATTCGTCCAGTGAGCATGGTTTATTAATCTATCATGTTTTCTTTTTTATCGTTTTTAATTTATCATTTTTTAATATTGTCTAAGATGGTTCATTAGTTTATCACCTTTTTTACATAGTCTAATATGGTTACTTAATTTATCATCTTTGAAGTGTTCGTTGTCATCAGGAATTTTTCATATTTTTTTTTTAGATTTTAGGTGTGGAAAGATTAGGGGAGAGAGAGAGAGAGAGAGAGAGAGAGAGAGAGAGAGAGAGAGAGAGAGAGAGAGAGAGAGAGAGAGAGAGAGAGAGATTAGGAGAGATTAGGAGAGAGAAATTAGGAAAAGTGGAAGAGAGAGAAATTAGAAAAATGTAAGAGAGAAATATTAGGAAAATTGGGAGAGAGAAAGGGTATTTTGGGGTTTATTTCAATATCAGGATGAAATCATAAGTATTCAAATCTCATAGGATGGAATTATAATGATATTTTTTGTACAGGACCCCTAATTAACTCTCCCTAAAAACAATGCAGAAATAAAAACAAAAACTGAAAGTCAATACTTATCCGCATTAAATTTTAGAGGGGTTGATGGATAGTCATTATCATAATATTACTTTGACTTTTTTTTTTTAATAACCAAGTGTCCGGGCTAGTTTTCGCGCTCCTCGATTAATTTTGGGAGACCAATCCCACTGTCTACTAGTTGGGACCCCATTTAAATTCAGAGCAAAACTTTGTATGGACGGGCCCCAAAAGAGTTGATAATACCTACGAGATTTCAAACTGAAACTTTAAGAAGGAGCAAACCCCTAAGTTTCATGTAAGCCAAAGCAAACCCCAAAAGTCTTCCTGCAATTGAGCCTGAAGAGACTGGGGGTGTCTGAATGTTGAGAATATATTAAATAATAAAGTTGTTTGTCTCTTTTTAACGGCTTGTGAGGGGTACTTTCCCGAGCAATACAATGTCACGTGCACGGCGTTAATACCACGTGAGGGTATAGTATTTCGGCAGTACCACGGGAAAGGTCCCTAAGGCAATACCGAGCTAATTGGGCCATGTGTATGGCTGGGCCGAACTGTAACATCACGAGAGGATGTAAGTGTAGTAGTGCCGAGCTACTAATGGCTCGGCACCATGATGTGCTAGTAGATGAGTGCTTTGCCACGCAGATTGTAGCTCGGGCAGTTAGACCACCCCAGAGGATAGCTCGGCATGGCTACCTGGAAGGTTCTAGAGAGGTCCTTTACGTAATAAAAGACGAATCCCGAGTTTAAAGGGATCGGGATGGAGATTCCATAATGGCACGAAGAGTCCAATATGGAATTAAGTCCTAAGACGATGCGAGGTCTTGTATAAGGAAACATTGTTGACCAATTAGGGACGAATCCTAATTGGAAAGGTCTCCCAACGCAATAAGGAAATCTTTGGCACGAGAGGCCTAGAGGAATACAATGACCAGAGTCTATAAATAAGACGTTCAACCTATGATAAAAGGTACGCTGTAATTCGTATTTACAGGCTTTGTGTGCTTTGGCTTATTTTAGTACGTGATACTGACTTAAGCATCGGAGGGCTCACCGCCGACGAGAGGCGTGGGTGCTTCTCACCGTTTATTGTCTTGCAGGGCTAGGTTTCCGGCGAAGGATGAATATTGTTGATCTCATAGAGCGTGGAAGATGTATACCCGGATTTTTCCCCTCTACAATTGGCGCCGTCTGTGGGAAACGAAATCTGAAGAAGATCAACAATATTGGATCAAAGCACAAACTGACAAACACCACGTGAAGGTGACGATAGTGACAAAACGCCGTGTGCGCTTAATGCTACGAAGAAAGCAACGCTAGATGCGCACAATCGAAAGTGTGCGACAAGGAGGAAATTGTTTCAGATGTCTATGTACTACCTCCGCTGCAAGTTAAGTACATAAAGAAGGTGGATCTAATTCTGTTTTTAAAAGATACGCTACCTGATTGTCCCGATATCATGTTTGGGATAGGCTCTGATCAAGATATGATTTATGTGGTTATGCCTAATAAAGATGATGTCTTTGTTTTTATGGCTTTACCCCTAATATTATTACGTCTTTCTCATGGTAGCTTACCAAAATCAGGTTACCGATTAGAAAATCTGGTTAAATCTATATTAGAAAGAGTGCAAACTCAAGATTACGAGAAAAGTCTTGAGCGAATGAAACATCAGACGAAAAATCTCGATCGGCGAATGAATAATCGCGAAAGAGAGATCAAACGATTTGGAACGATGCATACAAGGGTGCGGGATAGAATATCTTGCTTTGCGAATGAATAATCGCAGACGAGACCAAAAAAAATACTCTCTAAAAAGGAAGTAAGTACAGCTGGGAAGACGCTAGGTCGGGCAGCAAGTATGGGCGTGTGCCGCTTTCTCTCTGATCGGAAAGAATTTAAGTTTATGGGTTCAGTCACATGGATTCGTTGAAATCAAACCCAAAAAGATCCATAAACGATCAATACAAAGACAGGATGTTACAAAATTGCCTGAATCGTCGTGATGGAAGTACGGCAGTAGTACTACAAAAGTGCTAATTTCTCAGAAAATCGCCAAGGGTCCAACGGGTGTTTCCTGATTCTTACGTGGATGTTAGGAATGAAGTTGATGTTTATGGAGAGAACTGATGGAGTGTCATGAATGAGCAGCAATAATTATACTGCTACAAACTGCCGTGTTTTTGTTGTGATCGAGAAAAAGGGGTCAATGGATTCGAGGGCTAAAATTCCAGTGTTCGTGAATACTAATCTGGACACCCATATTGCAATCGATGTATCTCCACATTCTATTGCTGGTTATCTCAAGACGAGGCAACTCTCTTTTACAAGACAAGCAACAATTAAAAAGAAAATATAGAAAAGGAGATTAAGGTTCCTGGGAAGAGGACCACGCACCACAGCACCCGCGTTGCGACAAAAAAACCCCACGAGTTCAGCTTCAAGACCGGAGGCCACGGCTGGAACAAATTAAACAAAAAAAAAAGGTCAGAACCATCTTTAACGTATCTTTTGTTTTAGTTTATTTTATTTTTTACTTCTAGAGATGGATCAAAGTCCATGGCGAGAAGTGTTCGGGACTATGAAAAAAGTCACAGGGACAAAGGATGAGACTTTGAAGGAACTCACTCAGCTCATGAGAAAGAGTGAGCGCGAGATCTAAGCGCTGAAACTATGGCTCGACACGAAAGGTCGGGAAATAGAAAAAAATCTTGGTAAAACTTGCACCTTACGGGAGCAATTAAAAGGTACAACAGGGAGGTGCACCGACGGGAGTCCGGCATTGAAGAAGTTACTTCAATAAAGGTCAGATAGCGAAATTGCTTGGTTATCTTAAAATATTCAAGTAAAGTGTTAATGTTCAACGTTTTTTTTTTTTTTGAGCTAAGATTTGCCTTCATAGAATTATGAGTAAAATTCTGTCTTGCCTGAAATAAAATATGTCGAGTATATGTTATACTTGGTTGGTCTTGGCAAAAGCTAAGATAAACCTGGACCAAAAGAACTTTGCCTCCATATTGGGGAGCAAATAGCGTTGACGAAAGCCCGGGTAAACTTGAAAATCTGGCTAAGTACGCATGAACTTAAGCCATAGCAATGAATAATGGCTGGAATTCTACTAAGTATGGAAAACTAAAGGGCTGAGTATGAATACACTTAAGCCAATAGCAACGAATAATGCTAAGAAAAGCCAAGTACGAGTACACTTGGGCTGTTCCCTAAGCACGAATAAACTTAGTTAATTCGCTAAGCACGAATAGGTTCGAAGAGCATGTGTGAATAAATGCTCTGCTAGGTATGAAGAAATCTAGCAATGAAAAAGATTTAGACGAATAGTATTGAATAATGCTAAAAGGCTTCTAGCAATGAATAATGCTAGAAGGCGTTTTGCGAAAGTACGAATAAACTTATGTTGTAGCAATGATTAGTGCTAAGAAATTGCTAACTATGGGATGACTTAGGCTTGCCGCTATGTTTGAACAAAATTATCAAAGTACAAAAGATTTGGTAAAAAATAAAAAAAAGATAGAAGCAGTACTATCTCAGAGATGGTATCGAGGAAGAGGATCAAGAAATTCCCCCGAGACGGGAAGGAGAATTCTTCAAGAGACATCGAAGTCTCCAAATGAATAAAGGTGCAGACTGCAGACGCCTCCCTCCATGAGAAAGGAGGAGAAAATCTAGATCAAAAAATAAAATTCCAGACTACGAAAAAATGTTTTGAGCGGAAGGAGTGTGAAGCTAAAAGAACCTGTTCGGCAAGATAATAGAGGTGAGAGGGATAGACCATATACGATAGTCCGTAAATTGGAGCTGAACAGCTTGCAGACTTAGATGGTGTTCCTGTCCCAAGGCCATGAAAGATTCAGAATTTGATGAAGTTCTGTCAGTGAACAACTAAAGTAATTACCCTTTGTCGAGTTATAATAAAACTTCTTTGCCGATCAAAAAGAATATAGTTAATTAATTATGCTTACTATGAATTACGAATAAATTCGCATATTTTATTTTTGAGTAACGAACTACGAATATAGTCCTCCGTTTTCTTTTGTGGGCCACGTGAAAGGTTCAAAATTTTTAATGATAAGAACTCATGTGGTATGTCTTAATATGAACTACGTGTAAAGTTTCATGTTTTGTGCTAGTAAGAGCGATAAATAAAGTTCTGAGTTTTATATGATTTTGCATTTTAGTTTTTTTATTTGATTGAAGGACATTACGAGAAAAAATTCTGTTGCATGCTTGAAACACTTGATTGATTTGAATATAGAACCAAAAACGAGGAATTTTGATTCCATATTGGGGAGCAGTAAGTGTATGTGGGTCGTGATTGAAATTTTTTAGGACAAGTACGATTACTTGGGTCTGAGCAACGAATTGCTAAAACTGGAAATATTTCTTAGTACGAATAAACTTAGGAGAAAGATTAAGTACGAATACACTTAGGCAAGCAAATTTAAGTACGAATAAACTTAGATTAGGACAAGTACGAATACATGGGCCTGAGCTACAAATTGCTCGAACTTGATAAATTCTACGTATGATTAAACTGCTAAAAAAAGGTTAAGTACGAATATACTTAGGCTTGTAAGTTTGAGTATGAATATACTTGTGACTAAGTGCGGAGAAATTCAGAAGTATTTAAGCAGAAGTAAATTCGGATTTACATGAATGAGTACGAATAGACACATCCAAATAAGAGCTAAGGCTTTTTGAAGCTTGGCTGAATGAAATCAGTCAAATGTGAGCAAACTCAAGAAAATCCCACAAATGGGAAGCTTCGCCCGAACACGGAAGGCCATGCAAAATTATAGAGATAGCCCGGATTGAAGCTTATCGCCTAAAAGAATTGGATGGGAACCAGTGCCAATACCATGGAATATACAGATAAGTATAGAATTACTTTTTGCAGTTTATATTTTGAATATTTAGATGCGAATTGTTGTAATGGAATTATGAACAAAATTCCATAGAAAATATTGGCTATTGCCCTCATTCAGCTACGAGTTACTTTGTGATGGAGTTAAGAATAAAATTCCATCTTGCTTGCAAAAGTTATGTTTATAAGCTTGGTCTAATTACGAATAAGCTAAATATGGACCCTTCGCCCCCATCTGGAGAGCAGAGGGTAGTGCCAAGTATGAAAAAAAAACTTTGGCTTAAGCAATGAATATTGCTTGAAAATTGCTTAAGCAATGAATACTGCTTGAGGGGAGCCAAGTATGAAAAAACTTTGGCTTAAGCAACGAATATTGCTTGAAAACTGCTTAAGCAATGAATACTGCTTGAGGGGAGCCAAGTATGAAAAAACTTTGGCTTAAGCAACGAATATTGCTTGAAAATTGCTTAAGCAATGAATACTGCTTGAGGAGAGCCAAGTATGAAAAAACTTTGGCTTAAGCAACGAATATTGCTTGAAAATTGCTTAAGCAATGAATACTGCTTGAGGGGAGCCAAGTATGAAAAAACTTTGGCTTAAGCAACGAATATTGCTTGAAAATTGCTTAAGCAATGAATACTGCTTGAGGAGAGCCAAGTATGAAAAAACTTTGGCTTAAGCAACGAATATTGCTTGAAAATTGCTTAAGCAATGAATACTGCTTGAGGGGAGCCAAGTATGAAAAAACTTTGGCTTAAGCAACGAATATTGCTTGAAAATTGCTTAAGCAATGAATACTGCTTGAGTCGAGCCAAGTATGAAAAAACTTTGGCTTAAGCAACGAATATTGCTTGAAAATTGCTTAAGCAATGAATACTGATTGAGGGGAGCCAAGTATGAAAAAACTTTGGCTTAAGCAACGAATATTGCTTGAAAATTGCTTAAGCAATGAATACTGCTTGAGGAGAGCCAAGTATGAAAAAACTTTGGCTTAAGCAACGAATATTGCTTGAAAATTGCTTAAGCAACGAATATTGCTTGAAAATTACCAAGCACGAAAATACTTGGGCAATAAGCAGCGAAAATTGCTTGAGAGTTGTTAAGTACGAAAAAACTTAAGTTTTAGCAACCAATGTTGCTTGAAACTTGCCAAGTGCGAATATACTTGGGCAATAAGCAGTGAGTATTGCTTGTAAATGGTTGAATATGAGGATTTAAGCCCAAGAAACATGGATTGCTCAAAAACACTTAAATTATGAGCAACGAGTAATGTTTGAAGTCTACCAAGTTCAGAAGTACAAAGATGCTTAGGCATATCACTAGGGGAGCAACACTCCAGTGGCAATTTGAATTTTGCCTTTATGACCAGCAGCCATGGCATCTCCAGAAATACGAGTGTTAGGTCGGCATTTGCTTAGCCCAACGGGGCTAAGTGGAGGAGTGAGGCCGAGTGGAACATATGCAGCTCTGCCTACTCTTGGATTGTAATTGCCAGGGATTCTATAGAACGAAAGAGCTCTCATAGTTAGCATAGTCTTAAAATCTGCTCGGGAAAACCACAAGGGAGTGGGTAAAATCCAATTACCCTTGGGAAGGGCAGAACCCGTGCCCTTATTAACTACCACGTGAGGGTAGTTAGCTCGGTGTTATTATATAGGGGCTCCCTAACCCTATGCCAAGCTGTGTTTACCACGAGTAGGGTCATGATAACAGATCAAGTACCAAGTGAAGGTATACTAGCTCGGCAGTAACCACAAAGGGGTGTCCTAGGACATAGCCAAGCTTGTTAAGGCAATAAATATAGCTAAGGCTATATTCTGGAATACATGGTTCAGCCTGGTGCCAGCTCGGCACGAATGGGAAGAGCTATGTACGAGTTATGCCGAGCTATGTGGAAGCACGACACCGCTTTAATATATATATGGCGGTGAGACATTCCAGAATGTTTTAAAATCTATTTCTTATGTGATAAGGAGCAATCCCGTGAATAAAGGGATTGATATAAGCAATCTTAATAATATAAGGAATACACGGCATACAAGAAGGAATCCTATATGGAAAAGATCACTATTGCAAGACGAGATCTTGCAGAATGAGGAAGCATTATTCCTAATAGGAAGAGCCCTATTAGGAGGGGTTTCCTAATGCAAACAGGAAACAGAGGCAAACGTGATGCCCTCATCAATAGAGATCCCCACCTATGAATAAAGCATAACACCCATAGAGAAAGATTTAGGGTTCTGGAGAAGAAGCACATGATCAAGACTTTACGTGGACTTAATCCCCGTACAGAATGTGAAGATACTTAAAGCCGAAAGGCAGTGAGTGATGCCAAGTACGAATACTCTTTTATTGAAAGAAGTGAACAATGTTGATGCTAAGTGCGAACAGACTTAGCAAATGGGAGTATATATCACGAGTAACGCAAGAGAGATCTTTTGCCAAGCATGAAAACTCTTAGCCGAAGCTTGATCACAACGGAAAGGGCTGAATGGATGGAGCTGAGCAGAACACACATAGCTTTACTTGATGCTGGACCATGAATTCTAGGGATCACATTATATGGAAGAGCTCTCTTGGTTAGTGTTTCTGTTTACGAACAAAGACAAACGCTAAATCGACCTGAAATACTGCTCACGAAAGGCCGCATGATAGTAAAATCTGCTAAAATGGGGAGCCAAACACATGAGGGAAGTCAAAAAATTGCTCTACTGATCAAATTCGTCTCGGAATTTGAAATTTTCCGTTACTATGAGAAAGTCACCGTCATCCCATCAAGCAATGTAAGGCCTATCTTCGCGCCCAGAAACGAAAAACACCAAACAGGGGCCAATGGGCAGATCAATTGAGCTGCAACGTGCATACCGACCAAAGGAATGTGTAACAGCATACAAACATGCAAAGGTAGCAAGAGGAGTACATGGAGCTTTAGCCGTTATCCCCGAGCATAAGATAACAACTAAAGCTGGGGAGCAATTGTGAGGGGTACTTTCCCGAGCAATACAATGTCACGTGCACGGCGTTAATACCACGTGAGGGTATAGTATTTCGGCAGTACCACGGGAAAGGTCCCTAAGGCAATACCGAGCTAATTGGGCCATGTGTATGGCTGGGCCGAACTGTAACATCACGAGAGGATGTAAGTGTAGTAGTGCCGAGCTACTAATGGCTCGGCACCATGATGTGCTAGTAGATGAGTGCTTTGCCACGCAGATTGTAGCTCGGGCAGTTAGACCACCCCAAAGGATAGCTCGGCATGGCTATCTGGAAGGTTCTAGAGAGGTCCTTTACGTAATAAAAGACGAATCCCGAGTTTAAAGGGATCGGGATGGAGATTCCATAATGGCACGAAGAGTCCAATATGGAATTAAGTCCTAAGACGATGCGAGGTCTTGTATAAGGAAACATTGTTGACCAATTAGGGACGAATCCTAATTGGAAAGGTCTCCCAACGCAATAAGGAAATCTTTGGCACGAGAGGCCTAGAGGAATACAATGACCAGAGTCTATAAATAAGACGTTCAACCTATGATAAAAGGTACGATGTAATTCGTATTTACAGGCTTTGTGTGCTTTGGCTTATTTTAGTACGTGATACTGACTTAAGCATCGGAGGGCTCACCGCCGACGAGAGGCGTGGGTGCTTCTCACCGTTTATTGTCTTGCAGGGCTAGGTTTCCGGCGAAGGATGAATATTGTTGATCTCATAGAGCGTGGAAGATGTATACCCGGATTTTTCCCCTCTACACGGCTCAAGTTTTAACCTAGTTTTAAGCTTTTAGTTTAGCTAGTTCTTAATAATTTAATATGGTATCAGAGCGGACAATAAAGGGGAGTGATTTCTACACCCCCCAAATTGATAGCCACACCCCTTTTTTGTCTTTTAGTGAAGTTTTTATGTGTAAAATCTTCACTAAAAGACAAGAAAGGGGTGTGGATATCAATTTGGGGGGTGTGAATATCAATTACCACAATAAATTATGTGTTCGAACCTAACCACCTACCTAATGATTAAACTTTACACATGTTTAGCCCGCTTATGGAAGAAAACGTAGCTACACATGAGGGGGCGTGTCGAGAATATAAATTATAAAGCTGCCCCTTCTCTAACAGCTTAAAGCTTTTTAAATGAGCTAGTGGTTAACAATTTAATACTGAGTACTGCTCAAGAAGTCTTCTGAAGGCTCAAGTTGGCTCCTTTTTTTTGCTGAGGTATGCCAGCCATGGATGGAAGCCACACAACCATAAGAGTCAACATTTCTAACAGCTGGAAGCCTAAAAATCTGACTAAGCATGGAGCTAGTATTAGTTTTAAAAACATATTCGGGCCAATATATTTGGACCAGAAACAAATTAGTTTGACTAGAACAGGTTATTAACAAGCAGCAAATGCAGCTCTAACATTTCCTATCACCAATGGGTATGGCAATGTTAAAGCCATTCTTCCTTCCCATGCACGTTGTTGTTTTTCTGTTGTGCTTGCATTCTGGCTCTCCTTTTGTAGCTGGCTTATTACCGGGCGGGAACGAGACCGATCGTCTAGCCTTGCTTGGGTTCAAAGCTGCAATAACCAGTGACCCCTTTGGGAGTCTAGACTCGTGGAACGAATCTATCCACTTCTGTCAATGGGTTGGTGTAACATGCGGACGCCGACACGAGAGGGTCACCGGGCTTTGGCTTGATAATCAAGAACTATCCGGGTATGTTTCGCCCCACATTGGGAACCTGAGCTTTCTAAGGATGCTATGGTTGCGCAACAACAGCTTGAGTGGCGAAATCCCACCGGAACTTGGCCACTTGCAGAGACTGCAAAATATGTCGTTGGTCAATAACACGATTACGGGTGAAATTCCCGCCAATTTATCTGGTTGCTCTGAGCTTCGTTACCTCGAATTGACAGGCAATGGGCTGACAGGGGAAATTCCTGCAGAGCTCGGTTCTTTGACCAAGCTCGAGTCACTATATCTTGCGAAAAACAATCTAACAGGAGGTTTGCCTTCTACTCTCGGGAATCTTTCTTCTCTTACAATTTTTTTGGCACAATACAATAATATTAGCGGGGTTTTACCAGACACTCTTGGTGGATGGAAAAACTTGGAAGTTCTCAGATTTGGGATGAACAATTTGGCCGGTACCATTCCTTACTCAATCTATAATCTTTCTTCTATGATAGAATTCTCAGTTCCATATAACCAACTTGAAGGCAACCTTCCCTCGGACCTAGGAACCACTCTTTATAATCTCCAAGTCCTAACTCTTGGTGGTAACTTGTTTACCGGTTCCATTCCTATTACAATATCCAATGCCACCAAACTATATTACCTTGGGTTACCACAGAACGAATTTAAAGGAAAGGTCCCTTCTTTGGAAAAACTGCACGATCTCGGGTCCATACTCTTTGATGAAAATCATCTAGGAACAGGTGAAGTGGATGACCTGAGCTTTCTTGAAAATTTGACCAATGCCAGTAGATTGTCTGTCGCGTCTCTAACGAACAACAACTTTGGAGGCGTGATACCTGAATCAATCAGCAACTTCTCTAATGAATTTTCGTACCTGAGGTTGGATGTCAACAAATTAGTTGGGAGCATCCCATCCGGGGCAGGGAATCTAGTCAATTTGCAGGTTCTTGGCATGTCCAACAACTATTTGAGTGGCAACCTTCCTTCTGATATCGGGAAGCTTCAAAACCTGCAGATGTTGATGCTTCAGGGTAATACATTTCATGGGGAGATTCCATCATCCTTCACAAATTTAACTTCTTTAGTTTATTTCTATGTAAATCAGAACAATCTTCATGGCAACATCCCTTTGCATATCGAGAAGTGCCAATTTTTGGAGAATCTAGGTCTTCACTCTAACTATCTTAGTGGTGTCATACCCAAAGGAGTTGCCAGCCTCCCATCATTGCGGTATCTAAACCTCGCGTATAACAATTTGAGTGGTTCCCTTCCATTGGAAATTGGACTTCTGAAAAATATGGGAACACTAAAAGTTTCTCAGAATATGTTGAGTGGTAATATTCCAACTTCTATCGGTAGTTGTGTGCTGTTGACGACATTATACATGGATGGGAACAAATTGTGGGGAATCCTTCCTTCAACTTTAGCTAATTTGAGGGGTATGGAGCAGCTAGATCTTTCGGACAATAATTTCTCAGGAAAAATCCCTAACTACTTGGGTGACTTTGTCTTTTTAGAGAATTTAAATTTATCGTTCAATGATTTTGAGGGTGCAGTACCAGAAAGAGGTGTATTCAAGAATGCAACTACCATTTCTGTTGAAGGAAACAAGAAGCTCTGTGGGGGAATACCTGAATTGCACCTGCAAAGTTGCAACTCAAAAGGGTCTAGAAACAAAGGATTAAATCTTACCATGAAATTAACTATTTCTATATCTTTGGCGCTTCTAGGATTGCTTCTGTTGTTGTGTTTCCTATATATGGGTTGGTTTAAAAAGACAATACATTTACCGGCCGTCGAATTCGTAGGAAACTCATTTCCCCAATTGTCCTACCAAAGTCTACTTAAAGCTACTAATGGCTTTTCTCCAACCAATTTGATTGGAATGGGTAGTTTTGGTTCAGTGTATAAAGGAATTCTTGATGAGGGTCGGAAAGTTATTGCGGTGAAGGTACTTAATCTTAGATACCGTGGTGCTTCCAAGAGTTTCATAGCCGAGTGTAAAGCCCTAAAGAGCATCAGACATCGAAATCTTGTAAAGATTCTCACAGCATGTGCAAGTATTGACTATCAGGGTAATGATTTCAAAGCTTTGGTTTATGATTACATGGTCAATGGGTCCCTAGAAGAATGGTTGCATCCAAATGACCACGACAACGATGCACACAAGGGGTCAAGGAGATTAAACTTTGTGCAGAGGTTAAATATTGCGATTGATGTAGCTTCTGCACTTGATTATCTTCATCATTACTGCTCAGAACCAATAGTGCACTGTGATTTGAAGCCGAGCAACGTTCTTTTGGACAATGAACTGACTGCACACGTAGGTGATTTTGGATTAGCAAGGTTCCTCCTAGAAGCCACCTTCAATTCATCAGCAAATCAGTCGAGCTCCATTGGCATAAGAGGGTCTATTGGTTATACTGCTCCAGGTAAGTGTACCTCTTGGTCTCTTCAAAACTTCCTTTTACCTTCACTTAAAACATTATACAGGCATGCATCGTAGTTGCTACTTCAACCACTTAAATAAAGCTGATTGTTTGTTTTTTGGTTGCCACACCAACATCTAGCTTCCAAAACCATGGGAACCAATTTTAGACATGAAGTTTCCAGTTTATTACTATAATTTACATGACTCTAAACTTTCTTTATGCAGAGTATGGCATGGGAAATGAGGTGTCACCATCAGGTGATGAGTACAGTTATGGAATACTCTTATTAGAGATGTTTACAGGGAAGAGACCTACTGATAGCATGTTCGGTGATAGTCTGACTCTCCGCAACTTTGCTAAAACGGTTCCGCTTGAACAAGTAGAGAGCTTTGTGGATCCAACAATCATACAAATTGATCAAAACCATAGCTCTTCTAGCACTCACAAAATTCAAGAGTGCTTGATTTCAGTGCTTAAGATTGGAATCGCTTGTTCACATGATCTACCGACAGATCGAATGGGCATCAAGGATGTTGTACCTCAGTTGCATGGAATCAGAAACACTTTCCTTGAAAATGTAGCTCAGGAGGCAAAAGTACTAGAAACATTGCGTGATCATGAGCAGGTATGAACCCTAGACTTTCTTGCTGACCCTCAGAATATAACCATGCATTTGGCACAAAAATCACAATTTTTTTGAATATAGCCTACATTTTTTTTTTAAAAATATAACCTACAATTTTGCGATATGGCTACATTTTTCTCTTGTCCAGGGTTTTTGACGTGTAACTGCCTTCAAGATTGGTTGATATTGGATATTTCTTTGGCTGTGTGCTACGGATATTTATCCTATGCTGTAATTTTTTATTTGCGTCTTTTCTGTTCTTAGTTTGTCTAAATTTGCAAGTTCCTTACATGATTGAATGGTCATCAATAAGGCTTCGACTTCATTTTAATATCATGTCTAAGTTACGGATCCTATATATAATTTGCTCGTAACTTTTTCGCCATCATTACGTGTGAGTCTGCAGGTGCGTGAAGTGTCAAGTGCTGGTTAGCTGTTTCTGCTGAGTTTTGGATATCAACGACGCTGCTGCTGCTGCTGGTTTGCTCTGAGGCTGCCGTTATTTTTTCTGCTTCAACAAGTTTGTGCTAGTGTGATTTGCTATTTGCTAGTATTTGGTGCTGCTGCTAGTTGGGATGGTTGTTATAAGATCGTGCTCTAGCCTTGTTAATCGTTGTTATCATTCAAGGCCTAATAATATTTCTTTTGCCAATCGAAATAAAAAATAATATATATATATATATTCGCCTTCATTACATGACTCTTAAGGAATGTCGTCTAGATGTGAATCCGGCATCTAGCCTTTCTGTAAGGTGTTTTATGAAAGAAAGGGGAACTGATATTGAGAAACTTTGACAGCCAATTGAAAGTTAACGGACTTGTTCAAGCATCATGAACCCAAAAACCAAAAACCCTTTGGAGAAAAAGTTGATGGTTAGGATCCATGTAACATAGATCAAAATTGACGATTCTCAGAATCATGTTGCAAGTATAGATTTTAAGCAGCTCTCAAAGCTGATTTTGGCCGAAAAGCATAAGCAGAAATTGTGGCAAACACAAAGGCAAAGCTTTTTAGGCACCAGGAAGCAGAAGCCGCACTCCTAAAGCTTTCACAAACACCCTCTTAATATAGTAAAATAAATGAACCAACAAAGAAGTTTAAATAAATTTTGCTGTTAATCAAAGTAAATCCTGCCATAATCAATGCTAATAGAAAAAACTTTTTCAAACACAAGGTTATGTGCTTAGTGTGACATATTGGAGTCACATAGACGATACTCAAAATAAATAAACAACCAGCCATGATTACCGTGACATTATTCTAAATTATCAGGCATATAGTTCCCCAGGCGCGACATGGATTCATCATAATCACAATGCTAACTAGTAGAGAAAACAAAGAGAATACTCCTGTTTAACGGTCTTGCTAGCAACCGCTACATGTTAAATGAGGAGCTTTAACATATTTTTGCACAAATTTAAAACACGGGTCATAAGTATATATGCACTTTTTTTCCACATTATACACTGGCCAAAGCGGGGTTGGCATTTTCCACGCATAAACCATTTGGAAAGTAGATACGTAAAAAACCCTCTTCTAAACAACCACCAAATATAGAAGCCATTACAATTACTTGAGAAACCAGAAGCATGCACTAATATATTAAACGAACCTGAGTGCAAAAATGAATCCCTCGATTACTGCATTCTATGTGCAATATATTGCTGGCTGAACATAGTTAAAGCCGACAGATAGTTATGTAGAACCCAACTGTTACCATTAGGGTTCAAGTAACCACAAAAGGACCTTTACACGATTGACAAAACGAGCAGAAAATAGAACTGCCATTGCTTTCATTTTCAAATGGTGATGGTGAACAGTTTACATAATCATCCAAGATCAGGTCAGCCAGACATTACCAATTGCCATTATGAGAACGCTTGGAAGTTCACAGATGATTCTTCACTGCAATTAATCATCCCACAATCAGAACTTGGGAAGTATCCAGGTTGATTTTAAGAGCAAGGTTGAACACTGCACGGAAATAGGATCACTGTATCTTTTCTGAGGCTTTTTTAAGGCGTCAATCTTTAAAATCAAATAAATTAAGAGGGAGAGAAGACATGAAAGGAAAACGAAAGGGAAAGAGGGCATTGTTCACCTTACCTGGAATTAACACCTAAAGAATTTCAAGAAGCCGCTGGAGGCGTCACTACCCTGTGACTAAATAACTTGGCTAGTGCTCTGCGCTCACAGTCCTGCACATATGTTAACATAGGATTGAAATCTCTGTGTCAATTGCTTGGACGTGTATGGCCCATTTACTAGCACTTATAAATTATTCAGTATATGTGCTTAAAAAAGCTTATGAAGAGTGTTTGCTAGCAATAATGGATAATCATTGATTTTGTTTTTTCAGCTTATTTGACTAAATAAAGTGAGATTATTTTAAGCTCCAATTTGCAGCTTTTTTACTTAATTTAAGTCAACAAACGTATGGATGGACATAAAACTCCATGATTTGAAAGAACTTCATTCGATAATAAGCTCTTCTACAACTTATTTAACTAAACAGTTTGAACTTCAATTTAAGCTTATAAAAGCTACACCAAACATATTTACAGCTTAGTTTAAGTCTTTTAGGGAAATAATTAAAAAATCAAACTTAGAAGTGATAACAAACGGGGCCTATATCTATCGTATTTATTGTCCTACAAAATCAGGGCAAAAAAGTAGCATGTCCACTATTTTGATATCCCCTACTTTTAATGACATGACAGTAAAATCAACGCTAGGCAGTAGTTCAGTCACAAGTTTTCCACAGAATTTAGCAAGCCTGACTGTTGGATTCCAACAGGCCAGTCTAAATGGCAAAGACGTGTGTTTCAGATTATGAAGTTTCACCAACATCGTAAAAGCCAGTTTTGAGTTGAGTTAAATACTCTCTGTCAAACATGCAACTACATGTATCACAAAGAAAACCACAACCTGGGTCAGTGACATCATTAGCGAAACCACAGACCCAAGGAAGCTACGTTTTTTCCAAGTAAATAGTAGCTGTGTTTTGATAAAGAAGATGTTCTTCTAGGCCACGTTCCAGGTAACATTATAAGTCATAAGCAAATTGAAGCATATTGAATTGGGAGGAATTTAGAATCATTTAAGCAAGTACCTCACCTTAAACATGTTTAGAAAGAATGGCCTATCTGGATTCATTCTCTTGAGCTTCAAGAAAGTATATGCAAAGCTCAGTTGATCACGTGATGTATAACGGTCAACTTCATTAAACCAAAGACATGAAAATAAATTCGACATCGGTGTGTGGGCCCTGACAATAAACGAACCTTCAGGTACATCTGCAAAGTTCAAAATATGTGAAAAACAAACAAAAACACAAGTTTCAAGGGGAAATAAGCACGAAGGATGAAGGCTATCTCCAGAATAGAAAAAGACAAGAATGACACGCACAACTTGGAAGAGGAGTCTTTCGGTCTGAAGCATCAAACTTGGTGAGGCCATCAGACTGGTAAAAGTTAAACTGTTCATCGATAGCTGTGTGGTTGTATTTATTTAGACGCTTATTCTGGAGTACCTCCTCCCAAACACAGTGGCGAGTATAGTGATTTGAAATAGCATACTCTGATCCCTTTCGCCACAAAAAGTATTCAATAATGAGCATTGGGTCAATCTGAAGTCGCATTTTGCTATCAAGCCAGATAGAATACCTAAGAAATCACCATAGAAACGGATAATACATTAGTAGGGCATTGGTGTAAGTTAAAGAAAAAGTGAAAGATCTAAGACTCTAACCAACACATATATACCAAAAATTGTGCGGGAATCACCTAGAGGAAGGAAAGAGACGATGTGAGAGAAATTTTGGCACCTTCCCAGTTTTGCGCATGTCCTTGTAGGGTAAGTTCCTCACGATTACTATTCTCCACAACCCAATATATCCTCTCTCATTAGGAACATTTCCATCTGCTGACAGTTTCAACAGAGTTTGCTCATCTACAAACATAACGAAGCAAACATTCTTTTTGGAGTATTCACTGATCTGTTAAGAAAACAAATTTACCAAAGAGAGCAGATCAATCAAAGGTTAATGCAAAAAAACTAAAGCAAAACCCCAAAAACATAAGTCAGTTCCAGTAGATGGAGATTCACATTGCGATAACATAACATCAAGATTCTTGTAATAGTATAATAGAGCAAAACCCCCAAAACAACTAACATAATAGAGCAAAACATTACGGTTCCTATCATCTAAGCTGAACAGGTGATCTTAAAACTCGGCAGTCAGATGACTCAGATTATAATATCAAGATTCTTTTACACTGGCACCGATATGTAAAATGGTATGTCACTAATCAAAGCTCAATATGTGAAATGGCATGTCTCTTAGGAGAAGTGACTGGAGTATGCAAATATCCCACTAACAGTCTACAAGTAGGAACCTGAGCCTGGTCTATCTGTATTCAAACAGCCTATTTTTATTCTTTTACATATTACATCAAAGTCTCTATCACTTGCACAGTAAAGGAGACCTCCCTTGTTTTCGGGTTATTATTCTAAAATTGTTTCCAGTACCCTTCCCTCAATTGTCGAAAAGTAGAAACTTTATCGCGGAGAAGTCTACTTCTGTGTGTGGTGATGGCTAACTATATTCTTCATATCTTTGTTCAAAAGCTATTCTTAAAAGTTAAAATTAAAGAAGACATAAATAGTTATAGAGCGATGCTCAATATGGAGTGGACTTGAAGAAGCAGCATCCAACTTCTAGATGTACCAAAAAATGACAACCATAAGCTGTTGTATGCCTTACAAACAAAGAAGTACTTACAAGAATATAACTAAATTACCAGTTTGCTGGTGGGCCTCCTTAAAAAGTCAGAGCTACCGAAAATGCAAGATGAGACCACAACTTTACAGCTACTCATGTACAACTTGTCCTTCTCATCCAAATCAAAACCAGTGCTTGGATATCCTTCTGGTCCTTCCACGAAACCACAATGAATAGTCTGGTTCCTCGCATAGAAGGATTTTTCTCTTTCTTCAAGGGTCTGATGTCCTCCAAATCTGGGTTCAAATCGATCATACCCATAAAGTTTCTCTTCTCTATCACGATACCCGGAGTAAAATTGTGTGAAATTTACATAATCTTTTGGCTCAACAAGATTATTGACCGAGTCCAAAAACTGAACCTCACAAGGATAAAAACCTGAGAGATCAAATATTTAAAGGGCATAATAAACAAGTGCATATTAGGAACACAGAATAAGTTTGGACTTTAAAAACCTAACACCAATAATAGCATAACATAAAGCATTCGCCTGAATAATATGACTCTGGAATTTCTAAGCCAACCTTAACAATGTCAGTATCCATTAATTGGTCAAATGGGTCGATCAATCTATGCCAGGTCTCAGGTAGCCTCTAGTGCTTGTAAAATCATGATGTGGACTGTCCATTGGACAGTGTCCATAAAGGCTCCCCGCCCTCAAGCTTTTATACATAACCACTACTCCAAGTGGGGAGGCTGTAAAGCCTGCTACTAAAGCTAAGGAAAACCCCTCATGGACCACAAACTGTTAAAAATCAATGTGACATAAGATTGGATATGGTATGAATGAAACGTAGCTGCTGCTCTCATCTAAATAAATCAACCTTCGCATCTGAATCACACTTCAAAGCTAAATCATGCTGAGTTGATTTTGAGCAGATCTGGTAGACCCATAGTTAACACAGCAGACAAGATATTTCTAGGCCAAAGATGACCAAACTTAAAGAGACTACCTATGTTAACGACTTCAAAAAGCCAAGTCTAGAAAGAGTGGCCAATGTACGAAATTGCTAAAATGCTGCTTTACCAGAAATATTCAAGAAAAGGATCATACGAGACAGTTGAGATCACTATCAATCATTTACTGCTCTTCTCACTCTAATATCAACTAGGTGGGCCCTCCCAATCGTTCCAAGTATTTGTTTAAAAACACAAGCTGTGAGTGGCCAAGCCCCAAGGAAATTTCATTAACAATGACATCAGACATATTCTTACGTTGTCTACGAGGCTTTATCTTTTGTTGCTCTAAGACATCCACTCCCAAAAATTCTTCTTGTGCTTCTCGAAGTGATGAAATTCCATCTTCCATTTTTCCTAAAAATAAACATAAAAAGGAACAGTAAAACAACACGAAAAAATGAGGAGTTATCATATGCTCACAGAAAATTGTGCCTTCAAGAATGTCCACACATATAATTTGCTGGAAAATACACGAAGAGATCTTTAGCATGAGGAGATGCTGATCTTTATAAACTTTGCAAGTACCAACAGCAAAGCATAAGCGTGACCCATGAAAAGATTAGTAGCAGCATATATGTGAATGCTTTAAGCACTGGGACTTCCACATAATTAATAAAAAGGAAAAGGAAAATAGTGCAAGGATGAAATAGAGGTGCTGTAAGCATTTCTGAAGGCTATAAGTAATCATTGGGGATTGAAACTTTGTTAGCAGTCATCATTGTTGATATTGTCATGGTCAGATGATTTGAACTTGTGATCTCTAAGAGTGTAAATGTAAACAGAAACAATCGAAAATTTAGACTCACCACTGTGAAACGGCACCTTTAAGCCAAAAACTGCCAAATAGATTGAAAAGAGCACTGCTACTGTAAACATCCATAACAAGAATCTTCTTATGAAAATCCGTAACCTTGTCCCTCGGCGAAAAACCCGCAAGCCATGCTTGCTTTGATTGAGGGACTTAAAAACTGCTCCAATGATGCCTCTCTTCTCTAGTAACAATTCGTTATTGTGCCTATAAAGAGCCATCACAGCATAACTTCCAAACCTCAGGTGCTAACCAGCTCATCTGTCAAAAAGTTTCAAATAAGAATCAGAGCAAAGTAATGATATAAAAGGCAAATGCTAATGCCAAAACTGTTTTTGATTGTGCCAAAACTCCCGTGCATAAAATGCTTGTACTTGTGTGCAATGTACAAGCCTTTTATGCACTAAAGTTTTGGAACAATCAAAAACAGTTTTGGCATTATCACCACCCTATAAAAACACCAAACTCCCGCATAAATCATTCATTCATTGTTCCCTTATAATCCAGTCATCAATAGTAAGAAATTTGTTTGAAGGCTCATATGCTGCATTAACTCATTTTATCTTAGTTATGTTTTCATAAAGGAGCACAATGTAAAAACCAATATGGTCCTCAAAATTTTGAGAAAATGGACTTCTGTTCAAAGAGTGCATAATGGCATGAATAAGCTCACCCTAACTTGTCAATTGGGGATCCCATTCGAGATTTCCTTGGGAGGTATAGGAAAGGAATTGGAATGTTTGGGTTTGTGACTAATTGAAGTAGAATGGTGGTCAAACAATATTATGATGACATCCACCCAGATATGGGAAAAAAAAAACTCAGCTATTTCCCAAAGAAACACTAGAAAGCACAATAAAATACGCATTACTTTCTTACCAAACCAAAACAAACCGAGCCTTAAGTCCAAATTAATTGGGGTCGGCTACATGAATCCTGTTTTTCCATTGAGCTCTATCAAGGGCTACATTTTCACTGAGATTTAGAGTACTCATATCCTTGTGGACTACAGCATCTAATGTCAATATGGGTCTTCCTGTCCTCGTAGTTTTACTACCTAAATCTATTCTATCAACTCTCCTAACTACTGCATTTACAGGTCTACAGTAGATATGTCCAAACCACCTTAGTCTATTTTCCCGCAACTTCTCCTCTATAGGTGCTACACCCACCATCTCATGAACGGTTTCATTTCTAATCCTATATTTTTTAGTCTTACCACAAATCTCTTAGCATTCTCATCTCAGTTACACCCATCTTACTCACTTGTTGCTTCTTAATAGCCCAGCATTATCTCCCGTAAAGCATCGCTGGTCTTATAGCAGTTTTATAGAATTTCTCTTTCAATTTTGTGGGTATCCTCTTGTCACATAGTACACCAATAGCGCTTCTCCACTTGAGCCACCCCACTTGGATCCTATGAGTCACATCCTCTGCAATCTCACCATATTTGCTAAAAATAGAACCTAAATACCTAAAATGATCACTTTGTGGTATCTCTTGATCTTGAATCCTTATTCGTTCTACAAGAGCACTTCCATCACCACTAAACTTACATTCCATATGCTCAGTCTTGCTTCTACTTAGCCTAAATCCTTTGACTCTAATGCTACTCTCCATATTTCTAAATTGGTGTGGGGCTACAACCTCTCTGATCAGTCTTCCTTCAATCGATTGGGCAACTGGTTGATCTTCCTTATTTCTGAACTTGGCATCTAATGTCACACTTTAACGCCTAGCGTTAGCACCTCTATCGGGACCTAGAGTCAATGGCCCTCATCAAGTAAGTATACGAGGAAGAAAGATGAAGCAAGAGCCGGATCGAGGGTTGAGGTTGAATTGTCCATACCTTCATTTCTGGAAATTACCTTTTATATGGGGTGAGTGACTATCACCAAGTTGGAACGTGTTTGTCACATGAGATAACAATTCATCTTCGTGAGTCAAGAGCAAATCCATACAAGCGCATTTTCATCTAGAATAGTGACACGTGTAAGACCTCATCTTACTCCCTCGTTGATTAAAACGGTTGCTAGCATATACTCCGCCATTCACATGCACCATGCTTAGTCCTAGGTAGCAATTTTATAGAATTTCTCTTTCAGCTTGCTTTCGGTAGTTATCGGCCATTTTGTGGACTATGCACCGAGACATTGATATCTTGAATCCAAAACCCTCATTCTAGAAGAGCACTTCCAATGTCACCTCTCGCGGTACATTCCATATAGAGGTTTGCTTGTCTTCCCCTATCAAGGTTCCTGGTCATCTTTAACTGGTGATTGCTCTATATCCGACCCCTACACTTGGCACTAACTCCTCTAGCAGTTTTCATCTACTAGGACAATACCATTGGCAAACAACATACACCATAGGGTCTCCTCCTGAATATGCTTGCTCAATTCATCTGTAACTAAGGCGAAGAAGTACGGACTCAAGGCTGACCCATGGTGCAAACCTACTGTGATTGGAAATTCACTCGTTTCCCCTGCTGGTGAGTGGTGACGACACCTTTATACGTGTCCCTAATCACATCGATATACCCTTTTGTCACTCTATTTCTCTCTAGACCCACCATATAATATCCCTAGGCACTCTATTATAAGCCTTTTCCAAATCTATAAAAACTATACGGGGATCCCTCTTCTTTTCTCTATACTTTTCCACCAATCTCCATAATATGTAGATTGCTTCTATGGTTAATGTCCCAGGCATAAATCCAAACTGTTTCTCCGACACCATAGTTACAATCCTCAAGCGAGGCTCAATAACTCTTTCTCACAACTTCATCGTATGGCTCATCAACTTAATGTCTCTATAGCTGTTGCAACTTTGAATATCCCCTTTATTCTTATATATTAGGTACTAAGGTACTCCTTCTCCATTCGTCCGGCATGCATTACTTTCTTTTGGGAACATAATTTTTGGTCAAGTATCTCCAATCAGTTTAAAAAATATCTAAAAAACCCTACAAATTTCTTTAACAACTTCAAAACAACACCAAAAATCGTCTCTCAAGTTGTCACACACATTTCCAAGGGATGCCTTAAAACTTCCTTTCAACATAATTGAGTTACTAACCCCAAAGGGTTGGCTTGATGGTCAAGGCAGGTGATTTGGGTGTCTCAGGTTCCTCTCAGGTGCTATCAGTTCCTTTAGGGTCAGAACATACAGAGGTTTTGCTCTAACTTCAACCGGTGCCTTGGTAGTGGACGTGGGGTTGGTGATGTTGGTCTAGGATTAGTTGCATGGGCTGAGGGACTAAGGGACAAGAGGGGTCACTTGACCGCTCTCACTTTAACTTCTCATAAGGATTTTTTATAGTTTGGAGCTAAATTTTGCAATTTTGACCCCGCAAAATGTTCATAAAGTACCCCAACTTGCTTAAAATGCATAAAATTCTCCAGTTTTTTCTTCTTTTCAAAAGTTGATAGTATTACAAATGAGGCTATCGTATATTATTTTCGAAATCTAATAAGTCATTGGGGCCAATTATAAAGTAAAAATACATGCATCACTATAAATCTACGTTATAGATAACCTCTTAATTTAGTTATTTCTTTGCATGAGCAAATAGAAAAAATAACTTGCATATAGATTTGACCCCACTAGCCTAAAATCTTGGTTCCGCCCCTGATTAGTTGAGGTACGCGTTGACACCTCACTTATCAAAAAAAAAAAAAAACATTATTGATCTACTAGCTGTAATTTCTTCACAAGAATACTGTGATATGTATCAACACACAAGGTGTAATTCGCTAGTTCATTTAGTTAAAAATACATCCAGAATCTCCACAAAATAAAGGCACTAGATTAACCCATTCCCAAAATTGCGCGAACTTCATGGGAGTTCCAAACCCATTTTTCAGAGCGAGAAGGAACGATAAGAGGAATAACATTACTGCGCATGTGTATGTGTTACCTGGTCGATTATTTCGCCCCAATCGAATTTGCAGAGGAAATTGCATAATAGGATTGTTAGATTGAAGCAGAGATCCAAACGGGAATCAACCTATGCAAATTACTGTCGTTTGTGGTAGCTAATTGGGAGCATCGAAATCAAACCAAAACCAATAACGACATTGATAGATTCAGTTAGGTAAAAAGGATGATCGAAAAGAAGAAAAAAAAAAGAGCACACTAGGCCAGCAGAAAAAGGAAACGGACATATTACACTTTGCACCCCTTTTTTTTATAAAAACACTCACATTATTTCCTCTCCCACGTAATAGATTAAGAATGACGAATGATAAAAAAAAATAGCAATTTCCCAAAATAAGTTTGATTAAAATTTCATTTTGTGTTGTGTTTTTCTTAAAAAAATCACTTTTCTTAATTTTGTGTTAAATTTTTGTGGATTAGTGGTTCGTTGAATTTTTTAGTTTTGCGTCAAATTTTTGTCGATTATTGATTCGTTTCGATGAGAGGAATCAAAAAAGTAAAAAAAATTACGACTTTAGTATTTATTTTTTTTAAGAAAGCTAAAAATGCTAAACCTTGGATAAGTATTTTCTAAAAATATATATAGTGCACATTTTTACTTATGTAGAACAAAAGTTAGCACAGTACAAAAAAATGTACTATTTAGTACTGTATAAAAATACAGGACTAAAAAAAATATAGTGCATATTTTGTAAATGTTCTACTTATAGTCCACGGTTATAACTCAAAACGTGTAGTTTGGTCTGGTTCGGTCCAGTTTCATGGTTCATTGGATTTTTTGAAGTCCTAATTTTTTACGCGAAATTGTTTGTTTTCATTTTTTGGGAATATTTTGTGGTTGCTGTAGATGGGAGTGGATCCGCTCTCCCGAACTTCCTGTCCCAACTCCATGTCCCGTCCATCCGAGCAATCAACAGCTCAGATTCTATCTCACCCCAAACAAATCTGAGCCATACACATTCATCTGCGAAATCTAAGTTGTCGGGTAGTCAGATGGACGACTCGGATGAACGAAACACGGAGTCGGGACATGGTTTTCGGGACAGCAAATCCGCAACCGCTGTGGACTTGAGAGTCGAGACGAATGTAAAATTTGAAACCGAATCTAGTAAAATTGTGTATTTCCCGTTTAACAAAAAAGTTTTGCTTTGCTTTTACCGCCCCAACCTTCTTTGTATCACAAAGTTGAATTCAAGGGTACCGAATTGGGTATATGCACATTATAAAACGAACCGAATTGAAAGCAACTCTCGGCTTGTTGAGTTTCGGTTTGGTTTGGCTCGAAGATTTTTCGATAAAAAATAATAATAATCGATTTTCAAGCTTGTTTAGTTAAGATTGCTAAAGTTTTTTTCATTTTTGGGAAATTTAAGGAGGCTGGTTGCTGCTCGTTTAAGACTTCGTGATGCCGGGGCTTGGGGGGTGTTCCACTAACAAAAATTGTTTTTTCCAAATACCGAGAGATGTCATTCTCTCACAACACATCACATAAAAAATCGTGAAAAACCAATTTTTTCAAAAAACTGGATTAGTGGAATACCCCCTGAATCTTGGTGGTTTAAACTTTAAAATGTTTTGAATAACTCAAATTTCACCCAATTCACACTCCCAAATTGTTATCCACACTTCTTTTTTTGTCTTCTAGTGAAATTTTTATATGTAAAAATTTAACTAAAAGATAAGACAAAAAAGGGAGTGTATAAAAATTTCACTAGAAGAAAAAAAAAAAAAAGAGTGTAGATGACAATTTGGGTTGTGAAAATCACTCCGTCTTCTTCCCCGCTCTCTCTCCTCTCTCCGTCTCCTATTTCTCTTTATAAATTCTGGATTAAACATTTTCAGACGGCCAGGATACTCGACCGGTCGGTACCGCCTGCTGTCCGGCACCCAAGTTTTTCTCCATCCAAAGGCTCAATTCCATCGGCACTGGAATCTCTCTCTCTCCTCTCTCTCTCTCATGGAGTCTTGCGCTCTCTGTAGAAACCTAATAAAACCTCTCAATCTGAAGCTCTCTCCATTCGTTCGTTGCTCTTCCATTTCTCCCACTCTTCACTCAGGTATTTTCCCCTCCAAAATCCTTTCTTTTTCTTTTTCTCATTGGAATTAATTACTATCTTCATCATCATATCATATAGGCGGAGGGAGGTCAGTTAAGAGAGCATACGATGCGTTGTTGTTAGATGCTGGTGGCACACTGTTGCAATTGGCCAGACCTGTCGCAGAGACTTACGCTTCAATTGGCCAAAAATACGGTTAGTTTTGTTCTGATTTATGCATTTGTGTATAGATTGCTATGCTCCAATAATCAGAGACTTAGTCAGAGGAGGAGTGAGGGGCGGATGACCCTGGACGATCGCTCTACCCAAATTTCATAATTTATTCAGAACTTGAAATTATATAAGTTCGCCCGTACAAATTTTGGAGGGGAAATTGAAATTGAGTTGTTCTATGCAATAGGTCCTTGGCTCTCTTTTCTTGTGATTTTGGGAAAATTCAATGCACCAAGACCATATGTTACAATGTTTTTTTTTTTTTTATTTTCAAAATATGGCATAATGGGCACCATTCTGTCATCAAAATTATCATGTGGAAATTGAAAAAAAAAAATCAGATGATTTTGGCAATTTGGTGCAGGAAGGTAACGATTGGTGCTAATTGATTCCGAATTAAGTTGTTGAGGTGTACGGTAACAACTAAGGTTCAGTTGATTAAGAATTAAGAGACATTACATCAGTAGTCTAGGACTCTAGGGGATCTTCTGAAATTTTTGTTTGATATGTTGTGGCACCATCTGTCTAACTCCGGCAATTTGCTGACAATGCTGGAGTGCTACCTGATCTCAAATTAGATAGTTGGGTTGTTTAATTTGTAAATATAGAAGGTTCATGTGTTTAATCAGTCCTGTAAGTTTAGGGCCTTTTTTTCTTTCTGAAATTTGCCCTTTGTGTCGTTTTTCTGTTTTCTGAACTTTTGAAGTACTTTGACTCTTCTTTGTGAGATTCCGTCTTCTTTTTTTTTTTCCTGCCCATTTTGTGCTTCTTGTAAGTAATATGTTCGACTACACTCCCGGGTTTAGTATCTAATAGTTAACTCCACAAAGTCTAGGTTTGAGTGTGAATTCAGCTGAAATAAAGCAAGGATTTAAAAGAGCTTTTGCTGCTCCATGGCCTGAGAAACTTCGCTACCAGGTCATTCCACTGATCTTCATGCTAAACATAGTTTTGTAACTTTCTATAGCCTCTTGAATTTCCAATTTTTCTAAGTGTCTTTTTGGGGCAACATAATGGAGGAGATGCACAGAATTAACAGGGCAACGACAGACCCCATTAATCATAGACCACCTTGTTACATTAAATCAATCTCTATGGTTTTCATCTGGGAAGAAAATCATTTCTTTATGCGTTCCCAACATTTATAGCTAGCCAAAGAAAATGCAAGATGCTGGTATCAAAAAGATATTTCACTTTCATTACGTTGCCAAATTATCTGGCTCTCTTCTGTCCTTTCATAGGTCAATTTGTTGTACAATGCTGGAGTGCTTCAACCAGTGAGGCATTGATCACTGTCAAATAAAGCACAATGCTATTTTAATTTGTAAAGATGAAGGTTCAGATTGTTTAAATCCCCCATTGTAAAGGATATCAATGGGGAGTCATTTTTCATACATTTATATCGATCTTTAGATAAAAATTAATACTATTACCGTGCTACTCCCTCCGTCCCAAATTGCTGGTCCCTTTTGGGAAATCCAACTTATTAAGGAGATGACAACAGTGCATTTATTATGTATTTCTTTTCCTCTTTTCTTCTTCTAATTCCCAGTAAACATTAATGAGTTCTTTTTTTTTAACCCCCCATTTCCTTTCCCATCTCATTGAAAAAAGTGAAAATAAACCCAAATCTGGCGGCATCCATCCAAAGCAATTGAAATCCATTTTTTCTTTCAAAATTTTGGAATCAATTTTGATGGTTAACTTCTTTTTTTAGAAATTTAGGGGAATCCATATCTTGAAAAAATTGGAGGAGAAATTTTCTCCGAAAATAAGAGCTTTTCAAATTTACCAAAACAGTGGACTTCTTCAAGTTTTGAATTTCTACGTGTATGTCATTAAAGGAAGCCATATGTAAAGCATATCTTTCCCACCTCCTACTTTTTCTCTACTTTCTTATCCCTATTTTTTTCTCTACTTTCTTATCCCTATTTTTTCTTCTGTTAAACCAAAATGGATGGTTTCTAAGTATCTTTTCCTCCATCCAGAGGAGATAGAACAAAAAGAAATCTATCCAATCAACAGACCCCATTTTGAGATGTTACATTAAATCAATGGATGGTTTTCATCTGGGAAGAAAATCAGTTTCTTTATCCAAAAACTGTCCAACATTTATAGCTAGCCAAAGAAAATGCAAGATTTTGTTTCTTTTATCCTCCAAAAAAAAATTTCACTTTCATTAAAATTGTTTGCCAAATAAAATCTGGCTCTCCACTTACTTCATTTTGGAATCTATTTGAGATTGTGGAGAGAGCAATTGAGGAGTGTTCTTTTTTTTCCCATTTTGAAGTGGACTTGTAATTCCCTTGATGGTTAAAGCCAAACAAAAATATGATGGGCACTGTCTTTTTCCGTTGATGCACTTGTATTCTGTTGATGGTTGAAAGATGAAGGCAGTTTTTGGGTTTTGAAAATTTCAACCTGTTTTTGTAATGAATGAAATATCAAAACAGAGAATGAGTCATTTTTTAACATTTTTATATCTGGATCTTTATTTTAAAAATTAATACTATTATTGTGCTATCTTTTTTAAGAAGTGGCCCCTATGGCTACGAGGCTAGTTCATTGATTTTGGAATCCTTTGTTCAAATAAAGTTATGGCTATGAGGCTAGTTCATTGACACAAAAGTTGAGAGCACATGTAAAGATGAAACACTTGGACTTATATATTCTGTAAAATTGATAGGGAGATGGAAAGCCATTCTGGAAACTTGTTGTTTCTGAAGCCACTGGTTGTGCAGATGATGATTATTTTGAAGAAGTGTATGGGGTAATGTTTCATAATCGACATCTGCCTCATAAATCGTTTTACTTTAAACTGTTGTGCAATTCCAATGCAAATTTAGTACTTGACCACTAGTGTCTGTTGTTGATGCTTGCTTGTATCAGTACTATGCAAATGGCGATGCATGGTGTCTTCCCAATGGAGCCTATGAAACGATGTCAATTCTCAAAGATGCTGGAGGTTGTAGTAATCAAGTATTTTGTTTGTCTGTTATGCTTGTGCTTTTTATATTTGGTTTCCTACGTTCTAAATCACTGAATTTTGGCACAGTTAAATTGGCTGTTGTGTCCAACTTTGACACCCGCTTGAGGAAGCTGTTAAAGGACCTCAACGTTGTAGATCTGTGAGTACTGAAGTGATCTTCTGTTGATTCTGTCTTACTTCCATTTTTTACACTATAGTGTATAGTAGTAATTCCTTTTTTCGTGGGAATCAAGGATTTATGGTTGTGGAGAGAAAGGAAAAGATAATGCGGAAAGGCTAAATTTGTTCTTATTTTATGTTTCCCTGCATAAATCAATCTGCGAGTTCCTAATGCAAATACAGTCAGTCTCGAGGAATAATATAGTGACTCTATACTCTATTTTAGCTATTATTGTCAGGTGGACTAGTTAATTTGTATGTTTCATCGCCATAGAAAGTCTTTGCTTTCTTCTCTTTTCATTTTTTTGATCATCTTCTTCTCCTTTTCATTAAGGAACTAGATGGTGCCATGGTAACAGTGGACCATATTTTCATCTCTCTCCCCCCCCAAGATCTTACCTTAATGCATAAGAAATTGTAATACGCTGCTTGTACCTAGATATGGGTGGACATGCAACACACCCTCTTCCATATGGTGAATTAAAGTACTTTTTGGTTTTTCATTTAGGTTTGATGCTGTAATTATATCTTCGGAGGTTGGATATGAAAAACCCGACAAACATATCTTTGAAGCTGCTTTGGGTACGTCTGCAATTGTGGAAATGTTGACCCCTATCTCAATTGAAAGTTTAAGCTTTTAAAGAGAGGGTAACTTCGTTGTTTATATCTCCGACATACATAGACATAATGGTCCGTACCCATGCCAACTGTGTTATCTACTTATCTCTACTCAGTTTTGAATGATTACACACTTGGATTCATAAACTCCCATGTGTTTATCTGGGGATTGGATGACTGAAAAAAGTATGCAACATTCGCTTGCATTTCTCGTGGTAGATGCTGATGATGGCTATTGGCAATAACAATTCAACCTTTCTAATGTTGCCCATATTGTAGATCAGATCAGCGTGGAAGCTAAAAAAGCAGTACATGTTGGAGATGATCTAAAGGCTGACAAGGAAGGTGCCAATGCCGTTGGTATTGATTGTTGGTAAGTTTTAAGGACTGAACATTGGATCCGTTCTCCTCTCAGTTATTTGATCCTACCATGCCCTTTGGCGACACTGATATAGACGTGCATGTTGCTTCAAGAGTCCCTTCATTGTTAATGCACATCCTTTGTAATCAACATTCTTAAATGTCTACTGAATTTGGAAGAAAATGCGGAAGACACAATTCATGAATGAATGTTGGAATAATTTGAATGGGTTAATCTTTTGGTGGTGACATAATCTGTTGTTCGATTCTTGAATATGCAGGTTATGGGGTAAAGATGTGAAGACATTCTCAGATATAGAAAGCCGCATCCTCGCTCCAGAGACATAGTTTTCAAGAACATACCCTTTCCTCAGGTCTTCCAGTTCCTTTCCCTTTTTTATGTAAATAAAGATCATCTCATATAGAATTTCAAGGGCACCATTGCTTTGGTGAAAACTGACCTAACATGGTTAACTGTATTTTGTTCGCAGGATGAGTGTTCAACCTCGGTGTCTAAAGCGGACAAACTGGGACGGCAGGAATAAATTTTTTTGCTTTTTTCTTGTCATGGATTAGATAACGGGCGACTTTTTTGAACTCGGGTTTCTCGAGTTGCTGTCATTCTAATCGAATTCCATTTGCTGAGAATTGTTGAAAGAAGGTAGTCTTCCGTGGTCTGTTAAATGAACCAAACTGCTTGAGCCCGACTCGTGTTCGAGTTAAGAGATTCGGTTAACAACCTACTTTTCGATCCAATTTTTTTTTTTTTTTTTCGAACAGCTTCATTAAACTAGCGTTGTTTGAAATAACCAAGCTATTTGAGCTCTGGGTTGTTGTTCGGTTCATTAAAAGCTTGTTTAAGATTGATTCAACCAATAAACAAGTTCATTTCGGAAATGTTTTTGAGATTCGTAAAGTTGTCAAGTTTGAACATTTCCTAATATAAAAAAAAAAAGTTTGAACATGGTCCCTGAACTTCCCATTCGGCTCATTTATCAGCCCTAACTTGTGGGCTCATTCGATATTCATTTATCAGCTATGGAGAAGCTTATTCGGCTCGTTTATCTCTATTCATGCCTGGGAGGAATAACAACTCTATTTTTCTTGATTGTTGCTTCAGTGAATATTGCAACCGAAAGAAAACCCAAAACAAAAACCTAATTTTTTCTCGATTGTTGCCTTAGCGTGTACTGCTACGCATGTGGAATGGCTGCGATCTTTCTCTACGCACTTCTTTTTTGAAAAGAAAAAAAAAAGAACATGCGAGAAAAATTAAATTTTATTGGTTGAGAATGAGTAAACTCATTATAAAGAGCAATAAGCTTCTTCAATACACATTGCCATTGGAGCAACACCACAACATATGCCAGCTTGAGACAAATCGATGCACTAATTTTCTAGGGGTATTAGTTGCCGTTCCACTAATTTTCGCTTTTTGATTTTTTTGAGCTTTTTAGTTGAGGTATGTGAGGAGAATGACCTGTCTTGAAAAGCGTAAAAAGTTTAAAAATTAAAACTAAAACAAAAGCAAAAAATCTCCTTTAGTGGAACAGCGCCGCATAAAAAAATAAGGAAAAAAAAAAAAAAGGAGAAATAAATGCCATCAACTAGACCCAGAAGCACACTAGACAATCAGCAAGGTTCTTCTAGTATCAAAAGGCTACTTTTTGCTAGGGGTATTGATCGAGTTCCAACGACAATTAACTCCCCAAGTATGTATTTAGATCTTAGATTGTGAAGGCATTTATAGGTATAAATACAGTTTCAGTTCACGAGCCTAATCGAGCCAAATACTGTTAGACTCATCAAATTAACGAGCCTAAACTTGAGGCTCCCGTTCGGTTCATATCTTAAATGGACCATTAGCTAGTCGAGCCTCGACAGTTCGCGAACGGCTTGACACATTTGCAGCCCTAGTCCCATGTGTCCTTTAAGCAGGGTGGAATAGAAGAATTTCATAAGGGATCCTCATTACCTGTCTTTCCATGGATAAAATGTCCATACAATTTACTCATGGTCATGGGTACATAAAAAGCTCCCATCTCTTTTCTTTTGTTTGGTCATACTGTACATCCAATAAGGTTCATCATAGGATTGCTAAAAATCAAATTCAGCAACCATGGGAAGATCAAAACTAGCTCCCTCGAATAAATTCTGGGAAGATCATTCTGCAGGGTGGAAAACCACGGACATAAGAGATTTTTCAGTTTTGGGAAAAGTAAAGAAAAAACTGTCAGGTGCCGGGTGACAAGGTCCTAAGCCGAAACAGTGCACAAACCACTACAGAAAAGTTGGTGTTTAATGCAAATCATCAAACATGGGAAGCCAAGGGTTGGGAATCTAGGTTAAGGTACTGTATATTGAAAAAAACACAAGGAAAATATAAGAAGCTGCTATAAGGTTTTAAATCTGAACTTGAAGTCCAATCTGGTCTGGTAGTTAACCCAAACGCATCAATAAGGTATGCAAAGGAGGAAGTAACAGCAAACAGAAATTCATCGAAATCATGTGAACTTGAACAAAGTTTAGAAAAAAACAAACAATTTCTCAAATGCCAACTAAGGTACAATTTCAGATGTAAAAGCTGACCTGCACCAAGAACAATGTAAAATCTGCCCGAATCTGTTTCTTCAGGCAAGATAACGGTACATTCGCCTATCTGCATTATCCCTCTCCAAGAAATCCCGCTCAATAAGAGACTCGATCCGTTTCTTAATTTCGCTAGGATTTGCCAAGAAACGGGACTGCAACTGCTTTGTCACCTCGGCAATAATATTGTTGTGATCCAGAACCCTCCTTGACTTCATGATCCTCACTATTGCAGCCTCAATCTGAGGCTTTCTGTCCTCCTCGACCCTCTGCCTTGTCTCCTGCTTTTCAGGCTCAGACTCCTTCTGTGCAACCACTGTCCCAATCTTGACCTTGTAAAATTTGCTGCTAAACTTGTCATTGACCAAAAATGCATCATCCTCCGCTATATCTTTGCTCATCGGCTCTTTTCGAAGGACATTTTTTCCCTTAACACAAGCTAGGGATTGGAGGCACCTTTTGAGGTCAGAAGAAGGAATCTCTGTGGCTTGCTCAATCTCCTTATAGCTAAGCCGCTCGGAATTGTTGAATAGCATTAGGACACACATTTGATAAGTGGACACATTCAGTTCATGCTTCTGGCCCTTCCCAAAGGTCGCTTTAAGATCGGCGGTCCCCATGTTAGTTTGCCAAGACAATCTCCGCCCCGTGTGGGTCCCCAGGTAATATGACCGGAACTTCTCGCATAATGCAGACATTTCAGAGGGCAGATTGCAAGTTACACTAGTCTGAGTGGGCCAGGACCCAGTGGTCAGAACCTGGACAACCAGAGTGGGACCATCTCCTAATTCAGACCCATGGGCTGCGTAAAATCCATGCATTGTATCCTGAGAGGTTTTCATGTCTGTGAACATGCCTTCTAATTTTGAAGTGAACTGGTATCCACATTCTGTCTTAAGCTTGACTATCAAACTTCTTTCTGCATCATCGGAAACTGTTTTCCCAGATAGGAGTCGCTTTGCCAAATGCTGTTTGTAATATTTCTCATACACATCTTTCTCCTGTAAGTAACGGAACAGCATCATAACCTTGTCAAGAACAATCTCTACATCCTCTTCGCTCACCCCTTTTAGTCCCTTCCGCAGTTTATCATCCACAAATAGTGAAATGAATTCCGGAGACCGACCATTCAAATTGATGAAGAATTCGAAAGAGGAATTTAAAGCATTTTGGAAAGTCTTGTCATTGTTGAATGCCATTGTTATGATCTTATCGTACTTGTCTTTTTGGTCCAAAAGACACTGGACAAACTCCACAGGATCCTTCAATTTTTCAGGATCCGTAACAAGCTGTTTACCAGTTTCCCTTAGGTGAGTAGTCATGACATCTCGTATGGTTAAGAGACCATTTGGTACCCTATGGAACAGGTTGTACATTCTTCCCAAGTCTTCGTACTTGTCATCAAGAAGCATGTTTACTAAGCCTGAATTCTCCATGTGGACTAATCTTAGCATGTGGTTAGCAATCATCTCTTGCTCCACAACATTAGTAATCTTGACTTCGCTCTTGGCATCCAAATAGTGTGAGACTCTCTCTATTTCTTCATTCAGCCGTCTCTCAGCTTTCTTCAGATAATCCCCACAATCACAGCACTCAATGAACTTCTGAGACTCAACCCTGTAGAAATCAGCTGAAACTTCAAGAAAAGGCTTCTCGAAATCTTCTTGGTAAACTGAGGGTCCTAAATCCATAAGCATTTTAATAATACTCCTCATTAGACCCCGGTCGATAACTTCACCCGTCCGTTCCCTCAATACAAGTTCAAGAAGTGTATTCAGAAGCCTTGTCTGAATTTTGCTGGAGTGTATAATATTGTCCCTCCAGAGGTTCAGCCCAAGCTCATGAACAGGAGTTTTATGAGTACCGGGAATAAAAGTTCGGTCCATGTACATTAGAATGTCACGGATCATCTGCAGTGCTTTATTGTGATCTGTCCATTTCCGGTTCAGCTCCTCCAGAAACAAACCACCCTGGGAAGCTTCTATTGATTTTGATATCTCTTTCAGGTGGAAAGTCATAGTTGAAACAAGTCCTGAGTACAGCTTCTCGCCAAACTTGTGCAACACCATGTTGTAGGCATTTCTGAGCATCCACAGGTTTAAATTTAGGGACATAGTAGACTAGATTATAACAACATACATGTATTTATATATATTATGCACGTGCACGCGTTTGAGAGAGAGAGAGAGAGAGAGAGAGAGAGAGGGCCATTCAAGTAAGCAATCACTTCAAGTACGGAGAAAGAACTAATACACAAGGAAAAATGAAAGTGCAGTAAATAATATCAAGCAAACCTCTGCACAAATTACAAAATGACTTGACTAAACCTAAAATGCTTAGAGCGTCATTGAAACTCAACGGAGTGACATAAGAAGCATGATTTGATAGACAATTAAGACCACAAAGTTGGTAAAAGTTGAATGTATCTTTTTGCTATGGTGAGAGTGATTGAATAACATAAAAAACTAAAAAAAACTCGCATGTAGTTCTTTGATTCCAAAATTCCTTTGTTTTCCAGTAACTTTTAAAAAAAATGATTGAGAGAATATTTTAGCCGCAAACTAAATGCTCCTCCATCCAATGTATGGATTAAACTCAATGTCACATGACTCACATCATCTTTTCTTCCTGTTCCATTGTTCCAACAACACTAACCATACCTAGTTAGAAGGAAACACAACATATGGGAGCTCCGCTATGTCATACAGGCCTTTCTAACATAAGAGTTGCATTAATGTGACCACACCACAATATTAATATAAACGACTGCAGTCCAATAGACACATACTGGAGTCTTTGAACCTATTTTCAACTATTCTAATCAGCCAAGGAGAGAGAAATGAATGGTGGCAACCACTTCTTTGACCGCATGAAAAGGGCACGACACTATAAAGGCCTAGGCAATATGACCTTGGATAGAGCTATGTTATTATCACCAAGAAGTATTGCAATTCTGAACATTCCGCCTGAGTGGAATGACTAGAAACATTATAGGAGACATATGATTTTGTTCTTCACAAAATCTCTGTTTGCTGAGATTTCTACAGGTAATTTGTAATTTTATACTTGGTACTTCAGCAAAATTCATGACCAATTTCCTAAAGAATTGAGCCATGTTCACAAAGAGATAACCCGTTGGGTGGTCCACACAATGTCATTACACTGCCGTGGGGAGTGAGAACCCTCATTAAAACTTTCTAAAGGGAAGAAGTATCATGTTTAGGGTAAGTGTCAAGTTGTCTGGATTGATAGCATCTCCATAGTCATCTTCTAGTTGTAACTTGCACAAAAGCAATCATCAACGATGCAAATTTAGGCTTCCTATTCAAAGGAAGTCACATACATATCCAAAATGCCAGCAAATACCAATTGATCACCTTTAGCTTACGGTGTTGGACAAGAGTCCAGACGATCATGGTCAATTGTGAACACTAGAAGTTGAGTACAGTCAAAACTTAAAAGTTGAGTATAATTAAGGGTACTTGAAGAACCTATGCATTTGCCACGTGGGTTTTTTCTACATCAAATATGCCTTCAGATGACTGCAGAGATGAAGATATCACTGATCCCGCCATTAATAGAGATAAGTATTGGAGATAAACACTATCGTAATTCCTAGAAATAAGTATACTAGGATAAGCTTGAGAGATAGATATCCAAACAATCCTACCTGTATCTCTATACGTCCATGTGAATGTGTCCATGTAGTTTCCAAGAGGTACTGACTGAATTAAATGTTGAACCTATGTAGACATATTTAAATGTTGAACCTCAATCCAAAATTCAAGAGAAAATGCAAATATAACATGTATGCTTAGCATACAGCCAGAGCATGGCAGCACGATCTAGAGATTGCAACACGCGCACGATTCAGATCTTTTCCTTTGGGTGGGTTGGAGGGAGGGAGGCGATGGGTGTATATTGGGTGGGTGGGTGGGTGGGTGGGTATGTGCGTTGGGTTGGGTGGGTGGATGGGTAGGTGCGTTGGGTTGGGTGGGGGGAAAAGATTTGTCACACATGGACCTCTAAGGGACTGATCTATTGATTCACCAGGAATATTAATCAAAGAAATCAATGCTATCTCGAAGCTTTCACTTCCATTTTCAAGTCAACAAGAAACAAAACCAAATAAAACTACCAGAAGGCACAAGCATCAACAACCCGACTACCACATTCAATGCACTACAAAAGCATGTAAAGGTAAGTTGTACGACCAAGGACTAATATCATCAAATAATACAGCAGATCTATGTCCAAAAAACTCAAATGCTGGTGCCTATACATCATCTATCCCAATGAATGGGAAAAAAATGGAGGCTTTAGAGGATATTTTTCTTTCCTTTACTTCTCTATTTACCCTGTGGTGAGAAAATTTTCTATTCTTTCCTTTTCACTTTACATTATCCTTAGGTAGATCTGCCCTTAAATATATACCATTACCATCTTCCCAAGTTAAATTTTTGAACAGCACATAGGAGTCCATAGCGTGTCGCATAAAAGTGTTAACACATAAACCATAAATGCCTACATTATTCCTTAGCGAAGCACAATTCCAACATGTAGCATTTGAAGGAACAGAACTGCGCTGTTTCCACTTCTTTTCAGTTGCACAAATCAGTTGTCACACACAAGGATATGGGACTCTTCACAACTGTTAGGAGAAAATTCAAAGTTTGTTTAGGTCTTCTATAAAGGAGATGCCCGGAGATTCGAAGCCTTCAGCAGTAAGAATTCAATTCCTTATTCCGTAGTGAATCTTCATGTTTTCTACACTAGCTCTCCACTCTCTCCTACAGAGAACCTTTTAATTCAGTTTACAGTATATACATCAGACAGACCCTCCCATTTATTGCCTTTGAGAAGGATTGGTTTCCAAGGCCTTCTCTGGTAACCATTAAATGAAGCGGAACAATTATTCTCATCCAGTCCCTGATAGTTGTTTTAGGGAATTACAAGATGGGTGAGGGAGAGGACCACTGTTGGTGCTTTCAGCTTGAAGTCCTTCCAAGTGGCTATGCAATGTCTGAGACTAAATATAATTTGCAAGAAAGCCCTAAAATGCAGTAGCCAATGGTGGATTCATTCAAAAGTTGGAATAAGAATAAAAACACTCTAATTCCAACAATGCCCCTAGACCCTAGTAATAAGCTTGATAAGTATCTTTATTTTAGGAGATATGTCTACTACCTTCACTCCTCCTTGGAGAGGATATACTGGACAAGAAGTCCCCAGGGATTGTTAGTGGAAGGAGTGGACACGTATCAAGAGTACTAATGAATAGGAGATACATATCCATAAGTAGATATATGTACATATATATATACACAAAATATATATATTCTACCTCTAACACCTCTGTCCAAAGATCCTGAACATCCTCTCTCGTGGGTTAGAATCATTCGTACTCGAAGCATTGCTATCTACGAGTGGAGATTTTTAAAGATATAGATGTCGGAACAATCCTTATCGGAAAAGATAAAGAACAGAATATCCTCGTTATTTCCCCTCACAACTAAGTAGGGAGAGGTTGAAACGATTTTCAAAATCTGGTTGGATCAAATTAACCTTGTCTACATAAATTCCTCATCCGATGGGGGTGGAGGAACAAGGGCCCATAGATTGGGGAGGTCTCACTCTCTGGTCAAGCTCACAAATAAAGCACTATTGATCAGAAATTTGATGAATTTGTTTATGGAACAAAATAATCAAGACCCGAATCCAACAAGGACGGTGGCAATCAATCTGGACAGATAATCTTTAGAAGCTCCACTCTAGAATTCAAACCTAACAAAAAAAACAAAAACAAAAAAAAACTATTTGAAAGAGGGAACCTGTGAACGCATGCACAAGATTCTGTCTGAAAGAAATACAACCTTCTTAATGAAGTTCTTCATCCAACAAGGGAGGGCCAAAGACCCCATTCTGGAAATATGGTGGAGGTTTGGGTCTACAGTCAGGCTCATGAATAGCAGACTATTAGGTAACAAAAGGAAGTGTAATCGAACATCACTAGCGATTCTTCACTAAATCGATGAATTTGTTCTTGGAGAAAAATAATCAAGAACCTATACTCAATATAGACGGAGGAGATTGGCCCAACCAAAAGTCTTTAAGAGCTCTGCTCTATGTTTACACCTTACAAATCTATAAAAAGTGATTGAAAGGAAACTTATGAATACACTTGAATGGGATGGCAAAACGGTTTTGACTCTTGTTGCTACATTGATAACTAAAAACTCAAACGGTAAGATGCATTTTGAAGCTTAGAGACAGCAGTAAATGACAATCCTATACTTTCTCATTGAGCATATAATGATGGACATACCATAAACGGTTTCTTATTTTGGCCATGACTCAGAAGCAATATCAACATCTTTTTTATATTTCTAACTACAAAATGCTACTCCTCAAAGACAAACGAATCCACTGCCTTTCATCTTGTCAGATTCCAACAATAATATTAATAACAATATGAATACAACGCGTTGTGGCAGTGACATATAAGAGGACCTGACATGCAAATGTGATTTAATGTAATCCATGGAATAAACTGAAGTTCTGAGTGATATTAGGTCACAAATAGTAATAATGCTCTAAGCTCAAATCCGAAAGGCAATAAGTAGTAAGTTATTAACAACTCATGAACTGAAGGACAAACTGCCTTCAAAGTATATATTGTGGAATGTCGGCAAATTTTGAGGATATAAGCTGCCATATTGGTCAAGCACACGAATCGAAGCCACCAAAGTCTTTCATTAATCTCTCTTAAGATCTTAATCAACTAAACTTTCCTTGCATCTTCCCTTAAAAATCATGATGGTTTTCCTCGCATCACTCAATGAAATTAACACAAAACGCACGGCACTAGCCAATAAAAGGAGGTCTTGGGTTCAACTCTTCTTAACTTCTTGGGGCCACATGCACAAGATCTCATGGTTCTCATGGGGTATTGGCTTTGCCCGGTCTATGTGTGTAGCGGGGCGTACATAGACCCTGGGATTAGTCCAGGTGCGCGTAAGCTGGCCCGGACCACCCAGTTATCAAAAAAACTAGCCAATAAAGGGCAAAGAAAATTTTGCTAACCACTTTTAAGTCTTGTGTAGCCTACTAATTGATGAGGTTTAATAGTTCGATATACATTGTTGGCCCATTTCTTCGCAGCTTAAGCTTTTGAGGCAATTGGTAACTCAACATGGCATTAGTTCAAGTTGTAAGAGGTCTTAGTTCAAGTCTCTTTGTTTGCATTTGTTTCCCGTTTGCATTATGTTTCTTCCCTTTGCATTCTTTCGCAATATGTATAGAGGTTTGCATCTCCACGTGCAAGACAAGGTTGCACTTGAGGAAGGGAATGGAATAGCTTAATACGCATTGGTGGGCCCATTTCCTAGCAGCTTAAGCTTTGGGCACAAACTTAGTTGCACGAAGTGGGTGCGGATGCGGGAACGTGAGTGGGTGCGGGGGAGCGGAGGCACTTAGAAGTTCCCAAGGTTGGGAGCGCTTAAGGAGAGTATATAGATCATATTTAAATATGTATTGGTGGGCCCATTTCCCTTTAAATATGTTTCTTCCCTTTGCATTCTTTCGCAATATGTATAGATGTTTGCATCTCCACGTGCAAGACGGGGTTGCACGTGAGGAAGGGAATGGAATAGCTAATAATATGCATTGGTGGGCCCATTTCCGAGCAACTTAAGCTTAGGCACAAACTTAGTTGCACGAAGTGGGAGCGGATGCGGGAACGGGAGTAGGTGCGGGGGAGCGGAGGCACTTAGAAGTTCCCAAGGTTGGGAGCGCTTAAGGAGCGTATATAAATCATATTTAAATATGTATATAAAACATCTTTAAATACTTAACGTCTTAACCATTGAAGAAAAAGTGATACTTATTGAAAAAATTCCATATCTTAAAGGGTAAAACTTTTTGACTCGTACAATTTTCATATTCTTATTTCAACACCCTTAAAAGTATGAGAATAATTGCTTTAATGGCCCGATAAGCTCCCATCCTAGTTAGGAGTGAGCTCCCATCTCGAGGGGAGCGCGAGCTCCCATCAAGCTCCGATCTTGGGAGTGACGATTTGAGCTCCCGTCTTGGGAGCACACCCATTTTAGAAGGATCCTGCAACTAAGGGCACAAATGGTAACTTAACAAATGATCACCAAAAACACATTCTTAACTCACACGCAACTAAACATGTGTTTAGAATTAGCGCTTAGGTAATAAAGAATTATCCGTGTAAAATGACAATCCTATACTTTCTCATTCAGCACATAATGAGAAATTGAATTGGATAGCGAACCGGTTTTGACTCTTGATGCTACATTGATAAGTTGATAACTAAAAACCCAAAGAGTGAGATGCATTTGAAGCTTAGAGACAGTAGTAAATGACAATCCTATACTTTCTCATTGAGCACATACTTATGTGACATGCCATTAAAGGTTTCTTATTTTGGCCATAACTCAAAAGCAATATCAACATCTTTTTGAATTGACTACATAATGTTACTTCTCAAAGCTGAATGAATTCACTACCTTCCATCTTTATCAGATTCCAATAATAATAACAATAAGAATACCACAACGCGCTGTGACAGTAGTAATAATGGCTACAATCTCAAATCTAAAAGGCAATAAGTACTAAAAACTAATTAACTAAACGACAAACTGTCTTCAAAGTATATTGTGGAATGTTGGCAAATTTCGAGCACGTATGCTGCCATGTTGGTCAAGCACACTCTACATGTTGGTCAAGCACACTTTACATATAAATCGAAGCCACCAAAGTCATTCATTGACCTCTCTTAAGATTTCAATCAATTGAACTCTCCCTTGAAAATCATGACGGTTTTTCCACCAACAATTCATCAATCAATGTAATTAAGACAAAACCCATGGCACTAGCACTAACCAAGGAAATACAAAGACAAATTTAGGAACCAATTCTAACTCTTGTGTAGCCTACTAATCAACGATGTTGAATAGTTTGACATACATTGTTGGCTCATTTCCTACCCGCTTAAGCTTTTAAGGAAATTCTTAAGCTTTTAAGGAAATTGGTAAATCAACATGGCATCAGCCCAAGTTGTGAGAGGTCTTGGTTCAACTCTCTTTGTTTTCATTTGTTTCCCCTTTGCATTATGTTTCTCCCATTTGCATTCTTTCACAGTATGTATTGATGTTTGCATCTCCACGTGAAACTCGGGGTCTCACGTGAGTGAGGGTGTTGAATAGCTTGATAGACATTGTTGGGCCCATTTCCAGACAGCTTAAGTTTTGGGACAACTAGTAACTTAGCAAATGATTACCAAAAACACATTCTTAACTCGACAAACTAATTGTGTGCACGCAACTAAAGCAGTGTTTAGTGCGTAGGTAGAAACAGTTATCCTATCCATGTAAAACAGATGCACATATACAGAAATTGATCACGAATACCACACCAATTCTGAATGAGATTAACCATGCATAAGCTGAAACACAACTCCATCAATTGTACTGAGAAGAAACAAACCAACCAACTTACCTATAAAGCTCTTCAAAGCTAAGGCCACTAGCATTGTGATTGTAAATCTCATGAATCGCATGCTCCAGAATCTTCCACGTCTTGTCGGCGTACTTCGGATCCACCACCACCTTGTGCTTGAACGCCTCTATCTGAAAATTCCTCTTCTTCTGATTGTTATTACTCATCCTCTCTCTCCTCTCTATCTCTATCTCTCTCTCTCTCTAAATTCACAGAAATTTCAACTTTCCTCCTCAAATCGAACACGAAAACCACCTCGAAACAACGACTAACCAATCAGTTGCTCAAACAAATTGTCAAAAAAATGATCGGAATTCACACAGATATATATAAACCTATACGGATAAGCACTGACGTGCGATGTAGAGAGGGAATCTGAGGATCAAGAGGTGGAAAATGAAAGGGGAGAGAAGATCGAAGGGGTTTGGATTGAGGAGAGAAGAAGAGAGGAGCGATTTATTAGGGTTTTCTTTGTTTTTTTAAGAGGTTAGAGGTGGAGGAAGAAAG